>BTGD01000006.1:0-600000 GCA_037102785.1 Maudiozyma humilis | reverse complement strand
TGTGCGCTGGTCCATCAGCGACTATGTACCGATATTAATATATATATGAAAGACAACTGAAACTAGATGACATGTTTAGAATGTAATTCTGACACAGAAAAGTAGACACTGTCTTGTTTTCATTTACAGGTCTCTACGTAACTTGATCTTAACAATGATGCGATGTTTCATTACAGAACATTCATGCTTAAATTAAACTAATGATATACACAATCGTCGCTTTATACTTATGAAAGGAACGTGTCCACAACCAGCTTCAGCAGCTTGCTTGTATCAACGGACACCTTAGAATTGAGGAGGTCCCAATTCTTTTCCTTCATACCTGCCTGGCTCTTTATCAACCCAGTGAAAGTAAACGAATCAACAGTGTCAGAATGTCTCTTTTCTGTCGATTTCCTCTTGTCGATCATCTGAATTCCGTACCTGGCACCATCAGCAGTAGATATCTTGAACATAATATCAGGGAACTTTGGACCACTAGAACCGAAGACCTTAACCGTTTGTTCACCAAGTTTTTCATTTACAATTGACACAACGACACCCTTCTCATACAACTGTCTAGTTGTCCATTTGAATTTAAGACCATTGAGCTCGGAACCGCTCTTATGTTGCAGATTTTTGTAAGCACTTTTTATGTTTCCAAATGTGCTCTTGTGTGCTGGCAAATAATTTCTTGAACTCTGTGCGTCACGAATAATCTTTTGAACGGTACCCTTAAGGACAGCCAGTTTTGTATCCTTACCCTGGTTAATATCCTTCAACTTTCTCAAAGTACGGCGAGTTGTCTCTAACTCCTGTGAAACATAATCAATGGCATATGTTGGGTTCTTTACAGTGTTGGCAATATCATTCAGTAAGTTTTGAAATTTATTATCAGAGCTGCTCATCAATCCAGCACTTTCAAGGTCGTGGATCTTCTTCAGTGTGACATTCTTCAAATTGAAGTAAGTACATGGCTCAAGTCCCTTAATCATTGGATCAGATTTAATAACGGGATTGGAGGAAATAAAATTCGTAAAATGAGGCTCATCCTGAGGTATGACTCCACTTACGACTAGATCATACACGTTCGAATCTACCTCCTCGATCTGTGTCATATAAACGATAGATCTCTTGACCTGGTCATAGAGCTTCCTCATTTGGTCGTCTGCCACCAAAAATCTGTAGACAGATGCATTCAATTGTAATGTAACTCTTCCAGAAGTTGGGAACGACTTCTCTTTGGTACCAGCCTTCAAAACATCTTGGATGATATCATTATCTGGGTAACTATGCCTAGTTTCAATAAACTCATGACATATCTCTTTAGCCTTCTCAGCAAGCATTTCCAGACGAGGTGGATGAGCAATCATATCTTCGTATATTAGTCTATCTCCCTGTTGTTCATACTCAGGATCAATCATTACGTTGTAGAGAATATTTCTGATATGTGGCTTGATCTCATCGGCATATTGGTTCAATGGCTCGAAATAACCCTCAAATGATTTGATTTCAAAGACATTAGTTAAAACGCTTAGGAATATTTTAACTTTCTTAGTCGTTTGTTGTTTATCCCGTAGTGAAAAACCATAGTATTCCATATCCTGCACATATCCTCCAACAAATATTTCAATCAATATTTTTGATACTGCTCTCAGCGAATCCAATTCATCGGCATTTTTATCAGCCGCAAAACCGAATATTTTGGTACAGAGATACTTTATTTCAACAGGAATTTGTTCAAATTGTCTGGTAAATATGTCAGCTACCAACTCAACAGAATGCCAAATATTTCTTAAATTCTGGATAAACACTCTCTTAACATCTCTGTCCTCAATTGGAGATACCCCATGTTGAACATGCACATGATGAATATTTTCATAAATTCTGTATGGGTCATTTTCAAAGTCAATTTCAGGATTGTCTAGAAATTCAGCTAGGGACAAAAATAATGAAAATGAAGCTGAGCATTCTTTTTGGAGGAACAACTTTGATTGTCTTTCCCAAAATTGATCACTATCCACCAGAAATTCTGTAACATTTCTGTAGTTGGCCATAGAATGCTGTAAAAGTGTTGATAGCAAACGAGCAAAATATGTCCTTTCTCTTTGCTCCATCTTTTTATTCATCGTTGTAAATGTCTGATAGAGGTTTTTCTCCACAAACTCCGGGTTCTCCTTAAACATTATTCTCCAATACAGAGGATTCACCTGCAGGAGGTAGAAGAGATTTTCCATATTCTCATAAGCTGGGTCAGACATAGATGTACTGCGCACAGCCTCATTAATAGCAGATGAACTACCCATTCCAAATTTCTGTAGAATTTGAACCATCTCAACCTGTTCTCTTAACAATCTACGAGTATTATCTCTTCTTAGATTTTCAGCGTCCAGAGAAGCTTGACATGTTTCCAATTTATTCTGGAGACTTTCGATGTTACTGCAATTATTCAACAGATAAGTAAACTTTCTGACTGCCCATAGTGAAGGGTTGGGATAAGTCATAAGTTCCTGATATGCACTATACTGCAGATGCGTCCTAATAGCACTTTGAATAGTGATAATTGACCTTTCATTTCTAGAAAATAAATTGTTTCTGGAATGAAGATTAGAGCGAATCAATGCACCTCTAACATTAGCTTGAAGTTCCGTCAGGAAATTGCTTTCGATTACTTCGTCAACCAAATCCAATGTGTACCTAACTAGAAGGCCCCTTACTATTCCTTGAATAACTGGGATTGGATTATCTTGTGAATAATTCTGGTTGCGCACATGCTTTAGTGATTTCCTAATATGACTTCCTTTAATATGGGCAGAAATACGATAAACTATGTCATGATGTGGATCTAGAGACTTCTGTAGAGTACTGTATGATCTTCTTTCTAGAGATCCTCTCAGGGTACTTTGTAAAAGAGGTAGTACGTCATTTCTCAGGGAGTTTCTTGCATCAACTATCCTTCTGCGTTGTACAACCGCCTTAGCATGAGCTGTCAATTGGTGAATAGTTGTTCCATCTCTCTGCTCCATTAGACAGTCGTGGTTCAGTCGTCCCCTCAGAAGATGACCTCTAATAGTACCTTGAAGCTCGAGTAATGTATGTCTAATGGACTCAATATTGTGCATATTGTTCGTCGTAAGTCTCCGAGTGGCACAACCCTTGGCATATGACTGAAACTTCGAAATCACATTTTCCCGTCTCATACAATGTATCCTCAACATATCATAATGATTCCTAATCCTGTTGGCAGTAATGATGGCCTGTAAAGCCGATATGGAATCAAATATAGCATCATCTGTCTCTTCAACCTTTGGGATATCTAAGGATTTCCTGCTAATATATGACCTAGCCCTTGATTGAATTCCCACAACTTGATCTTCAAACAATTTTAGCACTCTCCTTTGCATGAATAGATTGAATCTAACATTCACACCTCTGCAGTGATTTTGGATTTGAGTAACTTGGTCCAAGAATTCATACTCTGTCATCTTTTGCTTTCTTTGAGGAGAATATTGCACAGGGGATTGGAGCTCATAGTTATTGTAATACTGGATATCATTGGTTCTATTTTGACTTCTTCTCAGATAAAAGTCAGAATCATGAGTAAGATAGTTCGATATTGTCGGGGTATAATAGGACAGACTCGTTGATTTTATTGGACTGTATTGAAGCCTTGGTGTGACATTGTCTCTTACTCTGAAAGTTGGAGATGTGTTAACCTGCGTTGGTGTCCTCGAAACAAAAGAGAGGGGCGTTTTTGGCCTTATATCGATCTTTGGTTCTTCCATGGGGGATATCTTAACCTCCTCTTGATAGAAAGCGATAGGCTGAGATACGACTGGTTTACTCTTTATTGGACTTGGACTCGGCGATTCAGACTGGTATTCGAGTTTTGGATGATTGAATTTGGAAAAATCTTGGATTAACCCAGGGCTGGTCTTGGAAGCCCTGTCTTCCCTTGCAGGTGAAATGGCTGGGGATCCAAGGGAACGGAAATCCCTAATTCTTGGCCATGCCCTCTGACACTTTCTTATCTCTTCCTTTGTGAATTCAAGTTTACCTGAGAGATTTTCCAGATCAGTTGTTTTCCCAGGCCATTTTCTGTTAATCATGGTGATTAGAATATACAACGTTTCAAACACCTGAGGAATATCCTTTTTATTGTAGAGATCCTGTAGTTCAAAACGGAACGAGTCTGGGACACCGACATGGTCCACGAGGGATAGGAATGTATTAATGTTTTGCGTGTGCTTAAATTGCAATTTGGATCCTGCTGGGAAAATGGAGGGAGCTAAGTCTGGATTAATAATTTGGGTAACCTGGGCAAGATAGACACCATTTCTGAGGGCGTCGCCTGTGCACAACTGCAGTTCCACGGGAAGCGATTCTCCGATCAACTGTTCAATCCACCTCTTAACTTCTCCAACTCTACAGAGAAATTCGTAATATTTCAGTTCGGTCTTGGAAAACTGTGTAGTATCTACATCGCCCAACACCGAAATCGTCTTCCTCATTGACAACGTATCATGGTGAGATAGCGTAGATTCATGTAAGTTCTTGAGTACGGGACTCCTACTCAGGGATCTTGAGTTCTCTTTATCCTCACGGGGGCTCTTCCCAAAAGGTGATGACAACTTTGGTGAGGAGAATTTTGTAGGCGTGGATGGCAAAGGTGAAGCCAGGTTCATTCTTGATGGGGACACAGGAAGCAATGCTGGCTTGTTTGAGACTGGAGACGTCTCGTTTACGCTCTGCATATAGCGGTCAATGAAGGGATTCATTTACAGAGGTATATGTGGTACGACGAGGTTTTGTTCTTAATTAAATGATTGTGTGGGTATGGCTGAAGTTATTAATAAACTCTTAATAGTGGAGAGTTGTTGCAACGTTCGAATTGTATTACAAAGTTTGCGTGACAAAGCCGACAAGACAAGGAGGGACCCCCACTAAAGAAAACCGAGGTGTCCCTGTGTAAAAAAGAGCGGGTCCATCGCTGTTCCCCGGAGGATCACAAGAATTCTACTCGATCGAGGAGGGTGATAGCCAAGTGTTCGATTTGGGGTTGAACGCATCCATTTTCCCCTGGCTGTGCATTGATGGAACTTTGTTTCCAAATCGGCAAAGCTGTTTATGTATTTCCCTTTTCGGTCTCGCGTCAATAGCAGAAAATCGGGCCGGCCGGTCCGCGGCAAAGGCGGCTCTGTGTAATGGAAGAACGACAACGGGAAGGTTTCTAGGTACAGTTGTGTGCTATCCGTCTGACAGATATGTGTTCTCTTTTAGAAATAATGTCATATATTAGTAATTTACATGTTTTTTAAATAGTCATTACAGGAAAGGGGAGCGTAGCACAGGAGGTGATGGTCTGAAAAAGAAATATTATTATTTCTTGTAAGCCTTGACATAATGCTTCTTTAACTCCTGAACATTTCCCAGATAGGTGTTAAACTCATCAAACTTGTAGTCGTTAGCAGAAGCATCCGCGTCTTGAACATTCTTTTTCGTGGCAGTGTCAAAGTTCTGTATTGTGATGTGGGACTCGCAAGTCTGGTGGAAAATACAACCCTTGCAATTTTCAATAACCACGGTCTGATTGGCCACCAAGTAGTCCTCCGAGAAGACTGAGATCTTGCAATTGTACAGGTTGTGCAGTCTGACCTGAACTTTATCGCTATTTGGCAGATGTAGTATGATGACGCAATTGGATGCGTCGGAGATGAACACACTTCCGTTCTTAAATGGCAGCCCGCCCAAGGAAATCACGGAATCCTTGATGAACTGAACAGTCAAAGAGCCGGACTTTGGAGGGTCGTTATAGTCGGAGCTCGATATGGTACAGTTCTGCAGTCCTTTGTATACCTTGGTGGGGTCGAGCAGCACCAAGTCCTGATTCAAAAAGGTAGCCTGTCCATCGACGATTGGGTTCTCAAACGAGGCAGCCGCGTTGGATGACGATCTCGACCTTAGCTTGGAGATAGGGGCCTTACCGAACTCGAAAACCTTCTCTCTGGTATCAGACAGCTTCAACTTCGAGTCGACATCGTGCATCAACTTGTCGATGTGTTTATTGTGCAGGTCACGCTCGTAGGGAGACAGGTCTGGCGCGTGTTTGCGGAGGTCCTCCCTCAGCCCAGACACCTTACCCTTGATATCGCCAATGTTGGCACCGTTAGCAAGGTCCTGCTGTATTTGCTTTCTGCGATTTCTCAACCTTTCGCCGAACTCGGACAGATGGCTCTCGCCTTGGTTGTCGGAGGCCAGCTCTCCGTCGATGGAGCCGCTGCCGCTGCTCATTGACCTGATTCTGGTGATAGGCTGCTTAGCAATCCCGACAGCCTTCACTCCGACCTCCTTCAATTGCAGTTTAGAGTTGATATCGGCGAGCAAGTTGTCGATGTGGTCGTTGTGAAGCTTGAGGTCGTGGGCGGACAAATTGGGGGTGATCTTGTGCATATCTTCCTTCAGGCCCATGACCTTCTCCTTAAGGGAAGACAACTCGGCAAATTTCAGCCCGTCTTCAAGTTCTGAAACAATCGAGCATTTGTTAGTAAATTTTCTTATATTATATTTGATCGACGCCCAATTGGGATGCCAATCCTCCCATCCTACCCTTCAACATACTGTCCTTGGTGGCATGCAGCCCATCGGATACATGTGTTTTCGCACTGTTCATTATGTACTAATTGTGAATACTGTGACGTACCCCATTACATCACCAAGAAAACACAAGTGACACAAGTGACACCAGGCAACACATCCCGGACCCTTACCCCTTATATAACCCCCGCCCCTTATACAAGCACCGACAGCCGGGCGTTTCAGATTTCGGCGGCCTGCGCGCGTTGTTACCGCCGGAGCCAAAGGCAAGGGGTTTCCATGGACATGACAGGGGGTGTCACAGTACCAATTGAATAGCATAGCGCCCAGATGACTGGTACCACCTAGTTATGTCTTGTGATTACTCTCAGTGCACATCGCTGCATGCCTCCCGCAGCGTTTGCAGCCCCATGTGACAGCCACTACGTACATAGTGATAATATCGCATCACCGCCTAAAATTTTCGCCGGCGCCCTGAATACGAGGCGATGCCCTGCGCAACTTATATGTTAACAGGCGTGAAGGTCGCGTGAACAGGCATCGTTTAGCCCCTGACCATCCCACCACAGAACCACACCACTATGTCTCTACACACCGGACCGCTAGACCAGGAGGACCAGGACTGCATCATCCTGGACGCGAGAGCGGGCGACCTCGAGTCGCTGAAGGAGATCTTCACCACGCTGATAGCGCCCGAGGCGATGGCTGCGTGCCGGGACTCCGTGTCACAATCGTCTGCGCTGCATATGGCTGCCGCGAATGGTCACCTTGAGACTGTGCAGTACCTTATGTCGCTGGTACCCGCTGACGAGCAGAAGAAGTTCGTTGACCTGCAGAACGAGACCGGTAACACCGCGCTGCACTGGGCCTCGCTCAACGGCAAGCTGGATGTCGTGAAATGTCTCTGTGACGAGCACGACGCCGACCCATTCATCAGGAACCAGTTCGGCCACGACGCCATCTTCGAGGCCGAGAACAACGGCCGCGAAGAGATCGAGACGTACTTCCTCAAGAAATTCGACGTCGAGCCAGAGAGTGACGACGATGACGACACCAACACCGAGGGCAAGTCCGTGGACGCCACCGTCCAGATCACCCCAGGTACCGAGATCGAGAGCGTCACCAAGGAGGCCGCCGAGGTGCTGCAGGAGGAGACCGCCAAACTCAGCCTCGACAAGTAAACACCCCCACCCCATGCGCACCGCGGGACCCCCCCCCCCCGCAAGCGCCAATTAGCACATATAAACCACTGTATACTAGCAATCCTGCCACATCCCTGACCTTAACCGTCTGTTAGATCAGTCACAGCCATCGCTTACCCTCATCACGCTGAACATCACGTCCGACGACGCTGAAAAATTTTCCCTCCCTGCGGCGCGCACGGGAAGCGCGCGGCGGGCGGTGGAACGAAAGTTGGCAACGCCAGTGTCGTCTCACTGGTGATGTGAAAAGATTTGGCGTGGTGGCCAGTTTGCGTGGTGGTTAAAGAGGGTTGTGTGTATTTTGTATTAATTTCCTTGGCCCCCCACCACTCATATACAGCCAACCAAGCACAATGTCCTCTGATCTAGCCGCTGACCTGGGCTTTGACCCTACCATGAAGAAGAAGAAGAAGACCAAGAAGGTCGCGCCAGACTTCGATGCCGAGGGTGCCGCGCCTGCCGCTGGCGCTGACGGCGATGACATGTTCGCTGGCCTGAAGAAGAAGAAGAAGAAGTCCAAGTCTGCCTCCAAGGACGCTGAGGCCGCTGACGGCAGCGTCGACGAGGTTTCCGAGGCCCTCGGAGAGCTCTCCATGAAGAAGAAGAAGAAGAAGAGCAAGGAGCCAGCCAGCGTGGACGACTTCGAGAAGGAGCTCGCCAAGGCCGGTATCTCTGGCGAGGCCGCTGAGGGCTCTCCAGCCCCCGAGTCCTCTGCTAACCAGGACGCCGGTCTCCCATACGCTGACCTGCTCTCCAGATTTTTCAACATATTGAGGGCCAACAACCCAGAGCTCGCCGGCGACAGATCCGGACCAAAGTTCAGAATCCCACCCCCAGTGTGTCTGCGTGACGGTAAGAAGACCATCTTCTCCAACATCCAGGACATCTCCGAGAAGCTGCAAAGATCCCCAGACCACCTCATCCAGTACCTGTTCGCCGAGCTGGGTACCTCCGGTTCCATTGACGGCCAGAAGAGACTGGTCATCAAGGGTAAGTTCCAGTCCAAGCAGATGGAGAACGTCCTCAGAAGATACATCCTCGAGTACGTCACCTGCAAGACCTGTAAGAGCATCAACACCGAGCTCAAGAAGGAGCAGTCCAACAGACTGTACTTCCTTGTCTGCAAGAGCTGTGGCTCCACCAGATCGGTCTCCTCCATCAAGACCGGTTTCCAGGCCACCGTCGGTAAGAGAAGGAGAATGTAATGAGAACATTGAAATCACACACAAACAAAACAATATCATTCAAAAAGGAGTATCATCAATTTTTTGCAATTCATATGTACATCTCGTTATTACGTTAATATACACTGTAATTAGTATTAGTAGTATCTTTATGTATAAAATCAAAGTTTCTAATATTTATTGACTGGGGGAGAGTACAATGCAAGAGTAGTTACGATCTAGCCTGGAATATCTTGAGATCGTTCTGAAGGTCGTCCGTCGAGTACCTCGCAGCAGGATCGATTTCTATGCAGCGGCCGATGATATCGAGGAATTCTTGCGAGTACCTATGCTGAGTAGGGAACGTGTACATGCCCTTTTCAATAGCCGCCACACGGGGAATTCCGTTCAATTGCTCCTCCCTTTCAAACGGTGATATGCCAAACATCAATGTGTACATTGTGCATCCGAGTGACCATATGTCTACTTTTGTATTAATCGTGCTGTTTAATTTAGGGTTTAGCAGTTCTGGTGCAGCGTAATCGGTTTCACAATGAGTTCGTACCCAGTCCTTATGCCGGGAAACTTCTGTCATGGACGCAAATGTAATATCGCTAGGCGAACATGCACTCAAGTCACCAATGATCATTGTATTATCTTCGCCAATTAATATGTTGGAGGGCTTTAGATTATTGTGAGAATAGCTTGCCTTGTGAGCTTCGTGACCCTGCTGAGATGGTGAAAGGTTAATAGGTGTTCCAGAGAGTAAACCAGCTCGTTCGCTGTCATTTTCCATATCTGCAGTGACTTCCATGTAACTTGCTGCGTCGTTGTACGGCCTTTGGGACGGGTCATGAAGACAGCTCAGTCCCATGCACAAATCCAACATTACCCGTACACATTCCCTCTCCGAGACATACGTTCCATCCAACAAGTTTCTGTTTATCGATTCTTGCAGGGATCCTTGTGTGTAATAAGGTAACAGTATGTATACTACCTTGGCACCATTTTTCTGTTGGACAATCTGTGAGTCCAAATACGGGATGACATAGGGAGAGTGGAATGTCTTGTAGCGATTTATCTCCTGCAGTGCATCTGATACACTATCAATATCACCAAATGGGCATGTTATCTTTTTCAATGCAAAATAGTCTCCATTTCGATAAGGCGTCTCATCGATGGCACGTAATAGGTAGACAAAGGTGAAGTTTCCCTCTGCCAGCAACCGTATAATTTTGAACCTGTTGCCGTTAATCCTGACAAGTAAATCACTTATACCTTCGCACCCACAGCAATACAAACTGGCGTAGTGTTTTGCAGTATCTATTATTGCCTGCATGATGATATGTTGTAAACGTGTGGCTTCAACCCTTAAAATGACAATTCTGTTCTTGCCTTAGCAAAATGTGCGTTGGGCTGTAATATTTTGTGATGTGAATTGTATATAAACGAATAACAAAACACAGCAGCAATGTGCCAACTCAATCAGCACTCTCCAACACCCACACTTAACTCCATCACAGGCGATGCCCTCCATGCAGCACATCCTGCGCCTCCTCGATAGCATTGCCGGCACTTGGCGCGCCGCTAAATTCTGGCACGTGATCGCCAGTTGAAGGTGGAAAATTTCCACAAGGGACTCCAGTGGCGAGGAGCTGGATACACACGGCATGGCACACCTGGGATGGGGCTGTATATCGGAAGTGGTAATGGTGTTTGTGCTGACTATTTACCCGTTTCTTACTTGCTACAATATCACTTACACAGACCACGCTCCAACCCCCTACTGAAGAACATACCCAACCATGTCTATTCAAACTTCCGATGGTGCCGAGACTTCCGACTCTCTCAAGTCTCTATCTCTAATTGCATCCCACTCACACATCACTGGTCTAGGTCTCGATGACAACCTGCAGCCCAGCGAGACTGGCGACGGTATGGTTGGCCAGATTAAGGCCCGTAGAGCCGCCGGTATTATTTTGAAGATGGTCCAGAACGGTACCATTGCCGGCAGAGCCGTGCTGGTTGCCGGTCCTCCATCCACCGGTAAGACCGCGCTAGCTATGGGTCTGTCCCAATCGCTAGGGAAGGACGTCCCATTCACTGCGATTGCGGGTTCTGAGATCTTTTCCCTGGAGCTGAGCAAAACGGAGGCGCTGACCCAGGCGTTCAGAAAGTCCATCGGCATCAAGATCAAGGAGGAGACCGAGCTGATTGAGGGTGAGGTCGTTGAGATCCAGATCGACCGTTCCATCACTGGTGGCCACAAGCAAGGCAAGCTCACTATCAAGACCACTGACATGGAGACGATCTACGAGCTGGGCAACAAGATGATCGACGGCCTGACGAAGGAGAAGGTTCTTGCCGGCGACGTCATTTCCATCGACAAGGCCAGCGGCAAGATCACGAAGCTGGGCAGGTCCTTCGCGCGTTCGAGGGACTACGATGCCATGGGCGCCGACACACGCTTCGTGCAGTGTCCCGAGGGCGAGCTGCAGAAGCGCAAGACCGTCGTACACACCGTGTCGCTGCACGAGATAGACGTGATCAATTCGCGGACGCAGGGCTTCCTGGCGCTGTTCACTGGTGACACCGGTGAGATCCGCCCAGAGGTCAGAGACCAGATCAACACCAAGGTTGCCGAGTGGAAGGAAGAGGGCAAAGCGGAGATCGTCCCCGGTGTGCTCTTCCTCGACGAGGTGCACATGCTGGACATCGAGTGTTTCTCCTTCATCAACCGTGCGCTGGAGGACGAGTTCGCTCCCATCGTGATGATGGCGACGAACCGCGGCATCTCCAAGACGCGCGGCACGAACTACAAGTCGCCCCACGGCCTGCCCCTGGACCTGCTGGACCGTTCGATCATCATCACCACGTCGAGCTACAACGAGCAGGAGATCAAGACGATCCTGTCGATCCGTGCGCAGGAGGAAGAGGTGGAGCTGAGCGCGGACGCGCTGGACCTGCTGACCAAGACGGGTGTGGAGACGAGCCTGCGGTACAGCGCGAACCTGATTGCGGTGTCGCAGCAGATCGCGCTGAAGCGCAAGAGCGCCGTCGTGGAGCCCGCTGACGTGAAGCGCGCGTTCCTGCTGTTCCTGGACAGCGCGCGTTCGGTGAAGTACGTGCAGGAGAACGTGGAGCAGTACATTGACGACGAGGGCAAGGTTGAGATTTCCAAGGGCGGTGCGGGCGCGCCCGTCATCGACGACAGCGCCATGGACACCAGTGCCTGAGCGGAGGCGGGTATGAACATGTACTATATCTATATATGTAATACAATATCGTGTTATTATTATTACCTTATTGTTTTTATTATTTGTTCGCACTTCTGAGAAGTACGTGCTAACCCAACAGCGCTGTATATATATATATGTGAGTGTATGTGTGTATGAGGGGGGGTGGCCATGCGGAGGGGAGTACCGCGCCAGCCGTGCAGAGAGAGAGGAGAGGAAGAAAGCAAGGGCAACTGCGCTTACTCTGAGCCTCTGGTGTTCAGAATCAGGGCGATAATCATGCCGTACAGACCCAGGACCTCGGAGAAAATGAGGATGAGGACGATGCCGACGAAGAGTCTTGGCTGGTGCATGAACTTCCTGACACCGACGTCTCCGACGATGCCGATGGCGTAGCCACTGGAGAGACAGGCGAAGCCGACGGAGAGACCGCAGGAGAGGTGCATGAAGCCGTTGAAGAGCGTGTAGTCCTCGGCCGGGTTGATGTTACCGGCGATGAGCACGGCGACGACGAGGCCGTAGATGGCGAGGATACCGGACATGACGACAGGGATGAGGGACTTCATGATGAGCTCAGGCTTGAAGGTACCGATACCAGAGATACCGATGCCCGACTTGGCAGTGCCGATGGCAGCACCGATACATGAGAGGATCATGGCGGCGGCACAGCCGGCGAAACCGAAGAATGGCGCGTAGAATGGGGCGTAAGGGTTCGTCGCAACGAGGGTGCTCATGGTGGTGCGTGCGGTTGGATGACTGTAGTAGTGCGAGTACACTCTTCCTTTTTGCACTGAGCGAGAGACTCACGTCCATCCAGCTTGGCTGTATAAAACGGGCATATATATTGTACAGCACGGGCGGGCTGCATCCGTTGCCTCTGGCTGCTTCCTGCGCGGCCGGCAAAAAAGAGCGGCAGCGCGGGCGGCATCAGCGTGTGCGCGTCAACAGAGCGAAGGCCAGCACAGGTGGTGCAAGGGAGTGTGTATGGTAGCGCTGTGGCAGGTGACACGGCTGTGACAGTGCGGTGTGTAGTGGGCATTTGCAATACGGAAGAGACGGCGCTGTATATCATTTACGTAAGACACAGTACCGCACATATATCGCGTATACACCTACGATAATTCAACGAGAAAGTACACCTACGATAATACAACTGGTATATTATATCTGCATAACGCATCTGCATAATACATCTGCATAATACACCTGCATAATACACCTAGAAAACGTCACGCCTGGATACGAAACACCGCTCAAGAATACGATTGCGCGGCTAACAACACTACACAGACAAGTCGCAAAACACAGACGTATTCTAACACAGAGATAATACAGGAATACCACACAATATTGTAATACAGGTATTTTATAGTATAACATTATAATATAGTCCCACACACAACTTCCCCAATACCCGTGTTCGTCGCTCCTCACACACACACAACTACCCCAACACCCGTGTGTTCGTCGCTTCGCTCCTCACACACCCGCTGCAATATGTCCAAGAAAATCGACGTGAGCGCGGAACAGGTCCGCGCCATCTACGCCCAGCTCATGTCCGCCCTGCAGGAACACGCGCACACCACCAGTGACACCACGGACATTCCCCGGGACCTGCAGGTCTACCTGCAGGACTACCTGCTGCGCGTAATGGACGCGTCCGCCCCCTCCCTGGACGTGCTCAACCTGGAGGAGGGGCCGAACGGCCCCACCGCCTCCACCAGCACCACGCAACAACTACTCTCCAACACGCAGCAGCGCTACGTGGAGCCGCTGGACACGGCACTCAACGAGCGCGTGCGCCAGACGTACCAGGAGTGGGAGGACCTCACAGTGAAGGTCGCACAGCTGCGGCGCGAGGGTCCGCAGCGCGTAGCCGCGCTGTACAGAGACGACGCAGCCGCGTTGCTCCAGCAGATCGACCGGGAGATCGCGGAGGGAGACGCCACCGTACCCCCTCCCAGCAGCGCCTCCCCCTCCACTACCGCCGCCGCCGCCTCCGCGGAGACGTACACAGCCGTGCTGGCACAGCTGCAGGCGGCGAAGGAGCAGCTGCCGGAGACGCGCGCCGCCGTGCGCCGCCTCGCCGCCACGCTGCAGCGCGCCCGCACGGACACCCAGTAGCCGCCGAGCTCGTGCCCCCACCTCGTGCACAGCGACATGCACCTACATACGCCTATATTCTACTGCCACTGCAAAACACTCACCCGGACACAGGGCGATCCCACCCGCACACCACAGCCGCTGTCTGTTGTCACCAGCGCGCGCTGTGCACTTTCGCACTGTGCGCTTTGTATTTCGCACTTTTGCTGCGCCCGCGCCCCCTCCCCACTCGGCCTGCGCCCGCGTCTGGGCGTGCGCGTTTCGCTCCTGCCCCGGCCGTTCCGCGGCCTGTGCGATGCCGCGGCGCCTCCCGCTGTCGCTGTGTGTCTCCCGCGCTGTCTCCCGCGCTGTCTCTCTCTGTGTGTCTCGCTCCTCGCCTCGCCTCGCCTCGCTTTTCCCGTCCGCCTCGCTTTTCCCTTCCCGCCCGGCTTTATTTATTCTATTTCTGTTCTCGAGCACGTACACAAGAGGAGGCCTGTAGCGCGGGACTGCTCTGTATATATCGTTATATATTATTCGTTAGTCTTATTATTGCATTTGCGTATTCTATTCCCATCACTACCACCACTGCATACATCCCCCACACCATGAGCTACAACAACCCGTACGAGGAGGAGAATCCCTATGCTGAGAACTACGAGATGAACAACGCGGGTGCTGCTGCTTCCAATGTCGCCACCGGCGCCGTGGTGAACAGCGGCGGCGCGAGCAGCGGCCACGGCAACAGCGACTTCGTGGAGTTCATGGGCCGCATCAACGCCATCAACGGCTCTCTCGACGCCTACGAGGGCGTCATCAACAACATCGACGCCGTGCACAAGTCCCTCCTCACCCAGGTGTCCGAGGAGCGCGAGCTCGAGGTGCGCCACCAGCTCGACTCCCTGATCGCGCAGGCCGGCAACCTCCAGTACCAGCTCAAGAGCGACATCAAGGCCGCGCAGCAGGACGGCCTCCACGACGCCAACATGCAGGCGCAGGCCGAGAACTCCAGGCAGCGCTTCCTCAAGCTCATCCAGGACTACAGGATCATCGACTCCAACTACAAGGAGGAGAACAAGGAGCAGGCCAAGCGCCAGTACAGGATCATCCAGCCCGAGGCCACCGACGAGGAGGTCGAGGCCGCCATCAGCGACGTCGGCGGGCAGCAGATCTTCTCCCAGGCGCTGCTCAACGCCAACAGGCGCGGCGAGGCCAAGACCGCGCTCGCCGAGGTCCAGGCCAGGCACCAGGAGCTCCTCAAGCTCGAGAAGACCATGGCCGAGCTCACGCAGCTGTTCAACGACATGGAGCAGCTCGTCATCGAGCAGGAGGAGAACATCGAGGTCATCGACAAGAACGTCGAGAACGCCCAGCAGGACATCGAGCAGGGTGTCGGCCACACCAACAAGGCAGTCAAGAGCGCCAAGCGCGCAAGACGCAACAAGATCAGGTGCTACATCATCCTCTTCATCATCTTCGCCGTCGTGGTTGTTGTCGTCGTCGTGCCTTCCGTCGTCGTCACAAGGAGAAACTAGCGGGCAGTGTATTTCAATGCAGCTGCGCTTTCCCCTTTGCTCTTACTACTAATTCAATTCATATCCTCATCTGTTTGCCCCCGCCTACAAGCGAGCATCTCCTACTACTAAATATACTGTAACTCTAATGATTAAATTATCGTAACCGCGTGGCGCAGTGCAGCGTGTCGAAGTCCCGGCGGTGCACACGGGATAGTTCCCCTGCACATGCCGCTCGCAAGTGTGTCGAAGATTGCAGAAAACATGCATCCACATAATGTTCATGATGTTGTAAGAACAGTGCAGATACCCATGACGGTGGAGATGATTGCGCAGACAGCATTGATACACGTTAATATATTGATATTTTGAACAATGGCAAATATCCTCGAAGTTATATTGATAATCTGTGCATATAGCACGGGATTGATATTATACCGGTAACCTGCATATACAATAGCTACCTCCATAATACATGGATGAACTGCACAGACAACATAGCTCTCCGAGGACATATGGATAATCTATACAGACTGCAGGGATCTCCCGTGATATATCACAATATATAGAGACAGTGAAATCCCGATAATATATTCAAGATCTGCACATACAACACGCATACCCGATACCATATCGATGATCTCTGCAAAAGATACTTATCCTGATAATATATTGATAATCTGCATAGATAGCACAAATTCCGAAGTTACATTGATAATCAGAACAGACAGTACCCAGTTAGTTACAGACCCATGTAATACACATTCACAATGCAAAGAAGTACAGACCACTCGAAATTGCGCTGAAGGATTGCTCAGGGAACACATCCCCAATAATATACCAAGAAGTTGCACAGCAAGATGGATTGCTCTGATCGTGCTTCCAACAGAATATAGATATTGCAGTAGAATTGGACCGTAGCGAACAAGTACAACCTCATATACCTGTTCGTTGCACTGCTCTGCCCCACACAATGCCTTCCCCTATACCGTTGATGCAATTTGTTGCACCGGCAACGCGGCAACGAGACAATACGACAACACGTCAATACGACCGCGCGGCCCGCGGCATATAGCTAGGGGCGCACACACGCGTCTCCACACTACGCTACATCACATACATAGTCTATATCCCAGATATTTTAGTCCCGACATTGTAATGGCGATCAGTACATGCCAGGGTGGAAAAAGGGAAGAGCAGCAGACATGCGCCGGGCCCGTGCGCACACGGGCCGACGCGGCGTCCGCCGCAGTTGATCTCCCAGTGGACAAGTTTTCAATTGTAGTTACTAGCGGTAGGGGTGTGAACATGGCAGGTGTGGTCGCAACCACGGTTGCCCGTCCTGAATGGGTGCGGCCGGGTCGCGGGGGGCCGCCGAGGCAGCTCCCGCAATGGTCCGGCCTCCCGCTAGCAGAAAGGCTTAGTGTCCCTGGGGTTGTCGTATTATAAAAAAAAAATAATACGACGTCATACGAGCAATGCCGTATAGCGCACACTGCACTGCGACTCGCGCGCAGTCCCGCAGCCACGCCTGTGGCTGAGATGTACGGGATTGTTCTGGAGGCAGTGTAGAGTGCACTGAAGCGCTCGCATGGGGGTTTCGTATAGGGAAAGGAAATTACAAGTGCGATATTCGTATACTTTTCGTACTCTTGTGCAGGACACGCCCGTTTATATAGTGGCTTGTGCGTGTGGACGCGCGCCAGCCGGGGCAAAAATGCGGACGCACAGCGACGCGAGGGGCGACAGCTTTTCTGTTAGGGCTGGGGAGAGGCGTGATTGGGCAACGTGCCGTACAACACAGTGGAGGTACAACAGCCCTACATCTTACAGTAGGCAATATTGCACAGCAGTAGACATCATGTCGGCTGTGCACCTACAAAACATACACCCCAGTACTCTTGATATTCCTTGTATAGAGGCACTCCCGCCTATAGACCGCAACTCAACTGTCAGCTCTCTCACATGAGATGACACCACACCCTGGTACCACGCATAGTAGTACGTAGCAGCGGCAAATGTATAAACAGCAGCACATAGGAAACTCCCCCACCCACGTGACCACGCCGTGCAGCGCGACAACGCATGTGAAAGTGGGCGCGTCCGGCGCTGCGCCGCAAACCGCGCATGTGAAAGTCGCGCCCGCCCAACAGTCAGGCACCGCCGCCGGCCCAACAGGCCGTGCTGCGGCCCCGTCTGGGCAGCTGCCAGAGGCGCGTCTGCGTGGCCAGGTGTCCCGCCGCCGCCTGCCGCGGTGGCCTCTGTAATGCCCATTGGCGGCTGTGGCGGGCGGCCTCGGGTGCCCGCCAGCTCTGGTGGGGTACCCCTCTCGGTGGCAAATATATATCTCGGGCGGGGTATGCACAGAACAGATGTGTAGTATTCCTCTTTCCGTTTCAATTGTGTCTTTCACTTCACCAAGACTTCACCCCTATCCGCACCAGAATACACAGTTTTCGCGATGGTCATGAAGCCTGAAGTTGAGCAAGAGCTCGCGCACACCCTGCTGACCGAGCTGCTAGCGTACCAGTTCGCCTCTCCAGTCCGCTGGATCGAGACCCAGGATGTCTTTCTCAAGGATTTCAACACCGAGAGAGTCGTTGAGATCGGTCCTTCCCCTACTCTGGCCGGTATGGCCCAGCGTACCCTGAAGAACAAGTACGAGTCCTACGACGCTGCCAAGTCCCTCCACAGACAGATCCTGTGCTACTCCAAGGACGCTAAGGAGATCTACTACACTGCTGACCCAGCTCCTGAGCCTGCTGCTGCTGCTGAGGAGGAATCTGCTCCTGCGGCTGCCGCCGCTCCAGCTCCAGTTGCTGACGCTGCTGCCCCTGCTGCCGCTGCTCCAGTTGCTGCTGCCCCAGTTGCTGCCGCCGCTGGCCCAGCCGCTGACGTCCCAGACGCTCCAGTCCGCGCCTCCCTAGTTCTGCACGCCCTCGTCGCGCACAAGCTGAAGAAGTCTCTCGACGCCGTCCCTATGGGCAAGACCATCAAGGACCTCGTTGGCGGTAAGTCCACCGTCCAGAACGAGATTCTCGGTGACCTCGGCAAGGAGTTCGGCAACACCCCAGAGAAGCCAGAGGAGACCCCTCTCGAGGAGCTCGCCGAGATGTTCCAGGACACCTTCGCCGGCGCCCTCGGCAAGCAGTCCTCCTCCCTCATCTCCAGACTCATCTCCTCCAAGATGCCAGGTGGTTTCACCATCACCATCGCCAGGAAGTACCTGCAGACCCGCTGGGGCCTCGGCGCCGGCCACCAGGACTCTGTCCTGCTCGTCGCCCTGTCCAACGAGCCTGCTTCCCGTCTCGCCTCCGAGGCTGACGCCAAGCAGTTCCTGGACGCCTCGGCCCAGAAGTTTGCCTCGATTGCCGGTATCAACCTTGCGAGTGCCGCCGCTGGCGGTGCTGCCGGCGGTGCTGGTGCCGGTGCCGCCGCTGGTGGTGCCACCATCGACGCTGCTGCGCTAGAGGAGCTCACCAAGGACCACAAGGTCCTCGCCCGCCAGCAGCTGCAGGTCCTCGCCCGCTACCTCAAGATGGATCTCGACAACGGCGAGCGCAAGTTCCTCCAGGAGAAGGACACCGTCGCCCAGCTGCAGAACCAGCTCGACTTCATCACCGAGGAGCTCGGCGAGTTCTACATCAACGGCCTCAACACCGCCTTCTCCAGAAAGAAGGCCAGAACCTTCGACTCCTCCTGGAACTGGGCCAAGCAGTCCCTGCTCTCCCTATACTTCGAGATCATCCACGGCGTCCTCAAGAACGTCGACAGGGAGGTCGTCACCGAGGCCATCAACATCATGAACAGATCCAACGAGGCCCTCATCAAGTTCATGGAGTACCACGTCTCCCACACCGACGCCTCCCGCGGCGAGAACTACCAGCTCGTCAAGACCCTCGGTGAGCAGCTCATCGACAACTGTAAGATGGTCCTCGACATCGACCCAGTCTACAGAGACATCTCCAAGCCAACCGGCCCAACCACCGAGATCGACAAGAACGGTAACATCAAGTACAACGAGACCCCAAGAGAGAACATCAGAAAGCTCTCTCAGTACATCCAGGAGATGGCCCTCGGTGGCCCATTGACCAAGGAGCACCAGCCAACCATCGAGGACGACCTCGCCCGTGTCTACAAGGCCATCACCAAGCAGGCCGACACCCACAAGATCTCCGACTCCACCCAGCTCGAGTTCGAGAACCTATACGGTAAGCTCGTCAAGTTCCTGGCCGACTCCAAGGAGATTGACGCTTCTCAGACCACCAAGCTCGCCGGTGTCATTGATGACGACCTCGACACCGACTCCACCAAGGAGGTCGCTGCGCTGTCTAACCAGTCCACCTTGACCAAGACCGTCTCCTCCACCATCCCAAGGGAGACCGTCCCATTCCTCCACCTCAAGAAGAAGCTCGCCGATGGCTCCTGGAAGTACGACCGTCAGCTCTCCGAGTCCTTCCTCGACTCCCTTGAGAGAGCCGCCATGAACGGTATCACCTTCAAGGACAAGTACATCCTGCTGACCGGTGCCGGTAAGGGCTCCATCGGTGGTGAGATCCTTCAGGGTCTACTTCAGGGCGGTGCCAAGGTCGTTGTCACCACCAACACCTTCGTCAAGCCTGTCCTCGACTTCTTCCAGTCCCTGTACGCCAAGTACGGTGCCAAGGGCTCCACCTTGATTGTCGTTCCATTCAACCAGGCCTCCAAGACCGACTGTGAGAACCTCGTCAACTACATTTACGACGATCCAAAGAACGGTGGTCTCGGTTGGGACCTGGATGCCATTATCCCATTCGCTGCCATCCCAGAGAACGGCATCGAGCTTGACAGCATCGACTCCAAGTCCGAGTTCGCCCACAGAATCATGATGACCAACATCTTTAGAATCATGGGTTATGTCAAGAAGCAGAAGGTCGCCAAGGGTATCGAGACCAGACCTGCTCAGGTCATTCTGCCAATGTCGCCAAACCACGGTACTTTCGGTGGTGACGGTCTCTACTCCGAGTCCAAGCTCTCTCTGGAGACCCTGTTCAACAGATGGCACTCCGAGTCCTGGGCTGACCAGTTGACTATCTGTGGTGCTATTATCGGCTGGACCAGAGGTACTGGTCTAATGAGCGCTAACAATGTTATCGCTCAGGGTATCGAGAAGATGGGTGTCCGCACTTTCTCCCAGAAGGAGATGGCCTTCAACCTGCTAGGTCTCCTGAACCCAGCTGTCGTCCAGCTGTGCCAGAAGTCTCCAGTCATGGCTGACCTGAACGGTGGTCTGCAGTACGTCAAGGACCTAAAGGACTTCACCCGTAAGCTAAGAAGCGACCTGAACGAGACCTCCGAGATCAGAAAGGCTGTTTCCATTGAGACCGCTCTAGAGCACAAGGTCGTCAACGGTGAGAATGCCGACGCTGCCTACACTAAGGTCGAGGTCCAGCCAAGAGCTAACATCCAGCTAGACTTCCCAACCTTGAAGCCACACAAGGAGATCAAGAAGTTCGCTTCCAAGGACCTAGAGGGTCTTCTTGACCTTGAGAAGGTCGTTGTCGTTACCGGTTTCTCTGAAGTCGGTCCATGGGGTTCCTCCAGAACCAGATGGGAGATGGAGGCCTATGGTGAATTCTCTCTAGAGGGTTGTGTTGAGATGGCCTGGATGATGGGTCTGATCAAGTACCACAACGGTAACCTCAAGGGCCGTCCATACACCGGTTGGGTTGACGGCAAGACCAACGAGCCAGTCGATGACAAGGACGTCAAGCCAAAGTACGAGAAGTACATCCTTGACCACGCCGGTATCAGACTGATCGAGCCAGAGCTATTCAATGGTTACAACCCAGAGAAGAAGCACATGATCCAGGAGATTATTGTCGAGGAGGACATGGAGCCATTCGAGGCCTCCAAGGAGACCGCCGAGCAGTTCAAGCATGAGCACGGTGACAAGGTCGACATCTTCGAAATCCCAGAGTCTGGTGAGTACTCCGTTAAGCTACTAAAGGGCGCTACTCTGTACATTCCAAAGGCCCTAAGATTTGACCGTATGGTTGCTGGTCAGCTTCCAACTGGTTGGGATGCCAAGACTTACGGTATCTCCGAGGACACTATTGCCCAGGTTGACCCAATCACCCTATTTGTTTTGGTTTCTGTTGTCGAGGCCTTCATCTCCTCCGGTATCAGTGACCCATATGAGATGTACAAGTACGTCCATGTTTCCGAGGTCGGTAACTGTTCCGGTTCCGGTATGGGTGGTGTTGTCGCTCTACGTGGTATGTTCAAGGACCGTTACAAGGATGAGCCAGTCCAGAACGATATTCTACAGGAGTCTTTCATTAACACCATGTCCGCTTGGGTTAACATGCTTCTGATTTCTTCTTCTGGTCCAATCAAGACTCCAGTTGGTGCTTGTGCCACCGCTGTCGAGTCTGTCGACAACGGTGTTGAGGTCATTCTTGCCGGTAAGGCCAAGATCTGTATTGTTGGTGGTTACGATGACTTCCAGGAGGAAGGTTCCTACGAGTTCGGTAACATGAACGCCACTTCCAACACTCTAGAGGAGTTCGAGCACGGCCGTACCCCATCCGAGATGTCCAGACCAGCCACCACCACCCGTTCCGGTTTCATGGAGGCCCAGGGTTCTGGTATCCAGGTCATCATGAACGCAGACCTAGCTCTGAAGATGGGTGTTCCAATCTACGGTATTGTTGCTCTAGCTGCTACTGCTACTGACAAGATCGGTAGATCCGTTCCAGCTCCAGGTAAGGGTATTCTAACCACTGCCAGAGAGTTCCACGGTAACTTCAAGTTCCCAACCCCAATGCTGGACATTTCCTACAGAAAGCGCCAGTTGACTAACCGTGAGACCCAGATTAAGCAGTGGGTCGAGAGTGAGATTGAGCTTCTGAAGTATGAGGCTGATGCCATCCCAGAGGCCGACCAGGAGGAGTTCCTAGTCGAGCGTACCAACGAGATCAACATCGAGGCCAAGAAGCAGCTACAGTCTGCCCAGCTACAGTGGGGTAATGAGTTCTGGAAGAAGGACCCACGTATCGCTCCTCTAAGAGGTGCCCTTGCTACCTACGGTTTGACTATCGACGATCTAGGTGTTGCTTCCTTCCACGGTACCTCCACCAAGGCTAACGACAAGAACGAGTCCGCCACTATCAACGATATGGTTAAGCACCTAGGCAGATCTGAGGGTAACCCAGTCATCGGTGTCTTCCAGAAGTTCCTAACTGGTCATCCAAAGGGTGCCGCTGGTGCTTGGATGTTGAACGGTGCGCTACAGATCCTGAACACTGGTATCATTCCAGGTAACCGTAATGCCGACAACATCGACAAGGTTCTAGAGGACTACGAGTTTGTTCTATACCCATCCAAGTCTATCAGAACCAACGGTGTTAAGGCTGTCTCCATCACTTCCTTCGGTTTCGGTCAGAAGGGTGGCCAGGCCATTGTCGTTCACCCAGATTACCTGTACGCTGCTATTGACGAGGCTAGATACAACGACTACGCCCAGAGAGTTGCCAACAGAGAGAAGGGTGCTCGCAAGTTCTTCCTGAACGGTATGATCAACAACAAGCTGTTCGTCAGCAAGGAGCATGCTCCATACTCTGACGAGCTTGAGGCTCCAGTCTACCTAGACCCACTTGCCCGTGTCGCTCCATGCAAGAAGGAGAACAACAACCTCATCTTCACCAACAAGGCTATCCAGAATGAGACCTCTTTCGATGGCAAGGGCACTACCGAGACCGCCAAGGTTCTAAAGGAACTGACCTCTGAGAGCCTAGCTGGTAACTCTGCCAAAACCTCCGTCGGTGTTGACTCCGAGCTGATCAGCAGCATCAACATCGAGAACGAGACCTTCATTGAGCGTAACTTTACTGCCGCTGAGATCACCTACTGTAACGCCCAGCCAAACGTCAGAAGCTCCTTCGCTGGTACTTGGTCCGCCAAGGAGGCTGTTTTCAAGTCCCTAGGTGTCCAGTCTAAGGGTGCCGGTGCCTCTCTGAAGGACATTGAGATCACCCGTGTTAACAACAACGGTCCAGAGGTTGCCCTCCACGGCTCCGCCAAGGCCTCCGCTGATGCCGCTGGTGTCACTGGTGTCAAGGTTTCTATCTCTCACGACGATGTCCAGTCTGTTGCTGTTGCCATTGCCAGCAAGAACTGATAGTTTTATATTGAACACATTATATTATTAATATATCTAGTGCATACGTTATTATATTTGTTTATTATAGCTGGGTGAAAATGCACCTCGTACCACGCGATAATCCTCGACTGTGATAATTTTGGCTTCGAAGCGCCTTTTCGCGAAGACCAAAGTGCAGCAGAGGGCAGGGTGCCAGAGGGGTTCACGGTTGGAGGGTTAAAAGAGCGGCAATTGACTGGTATATGTATGGTGTGAAGGTCCAAAAACTATAGATATAACTAGATACATTTCATAGACATACACCCACTGCCCGCCATGACTAAACGCGCTCTTTCTCTTGACGATTTAGTCAACCACGACGAAAATGACAAGACAAAGCTACAAAAGATGGGAGAGCAGCTATCGGGAGCCCCACAAGTCCTACCTCAGACACAACCGCCGGTACGAAAGACCTCAATTGAAATTTCAGATATAAACAACGCAGAAGACACTGAGGTTATTAGTCGTCCAGAAGAGCCGGTTAGAAAGGAGAGCAATTTTAATATGGGCCAGCAACGAAACATCCTTAACGACGAACCTACACCAGTGCCAGTTGTGAAACCAGAGCCTCAGGCTGTCCCAGCTGTTGCTCCTGTTTCCCATACTCCAGGTGCTGCGGCTGTTGAACAGCTTGTTGCACCCGCAGCAAAGCCCGCTGTTCCTCAACAAGACGATGAAACAGATACCGATGACGAAGTTGATGGCAGCGGTGAGATTAACTTCGACTCTGGCATGGCATTTGACTACGAAAAGCAAGATAACAATTCTCCACAGAAGGCATCCAATGCCCGCTCGCCCAAGAAGGTTCCATCCGAATCCAAGATTAGCCCTAAGACCGAAACAGCCGAGCTAAGTAAGGCAGAAGAGCCAGTCGAGAAGGAGCCCTCCACAGGAGCAAGTGAAAAGGAGTCTGTAGCAGCCAATGGTAAGGAAGAGGAGGATACTAAGAAACCATCTGTCAAGAATATCTTTGAGGAGAAGACATCTACAGAATCCAAGAGAAATAATATAAAGAAGGACCTAGAGGTGCTAAACGAGATATCCGCTGTCACAAAACCAAATAAGTACAAGAACGTTCCCGCTTGGGCAAAGAAGTGGAGACCAACGGTCAATGCGCTTCAAAATATTGACACATCAGATTTCAAGATCGATTCATCCTTTCTTAATATTATTCCAGATGACGACTTGACGAAGTCCGTTCAAGATTGGGTCTATGCAACCATCTACTCAATTGATCCTGACCTGAGACAATTCATTGAGCTCGAGATGAAATTCGGTTTGATCGTTGAAGCGAAGTCCCCAGAACGTGTCTCTCCACCAATCGCTTCCCAGGCAGTTTACACTGAACTGGATGCCCACATGACACCTAATGTCGATGAGGTGTTATTCAAAGAGCTTAACAAATACATCCGTGGTATTAGTGAAATGACTGAGAACTCTGGTAAATTCAACATTATCGAATCTCTCACAAAGGATTCTGTGTACAGAGTTGGTCTCTCAACCCAGAGGCCGAGATTCCTCAGAATGAGCAGGGACGTCCAAACTGGCCGTGTTGCGCAGTTTATTGAAAAGAGACACATTTCGCAGCTGTTACTGTTATCGCCAAAGGACAGTTACGATATGAAGATATCGCTGAACCTCGAATTGCCAGTCCCTGAGAATGACCCACCTGAGAAGTACCAGAACCAGACTCCGGTCAGTGAGAGAACCAAGGACCGTGTCAGTTACATCCACAATGATTCATGTACGAGAATTGATGTCACCACGGTGCAGAACCACAATCAAGGTGTCAAGGGTAGACATACAGAGGTAACGCATGAAATCGAGCTGGAAATCAACACCCCAGCCTTGCTTACTGCGTTTGACAAGATTGCCACTGATAGCAAAGAGTATGCGTCTGTTATCAGGACGTTCCTAAACAACGGAACTATCATCCGCAGGAAACTGTCGTCGTTGTCATACCAGATCTTCGAGGGTAACAAAAAGTAAGGCCATGTGTGAAGGTTTTGATGCAAATCTCTTTCCCACTTTAAACTGTTGTAATTATATATATGCATGTAAAAGTTCTTTATGACGATAAAAACACATAAAAAAGTAAGAAGATGGCACACGCATCCGTGACGAGTACTAGTACGATGTTGATATTTTTACACGTATGTACGTTCTATGAAAAATGCGAGCCAGAGACTGTCGCCCAGCCCCAGCGTCTAATGTACATGTTCCCTGGGATGATACAAAAAAATATGCAGTTCACTTTCTTTGCTATGTGACATTCAGCACTCTTTGTTTGCGTTGTACACGCCCAGCACGTATGCCATTCTAATGATCACCAGGTCCTTGGCCATCATCAGACTGTCAATGGCAAGGTCCATCTTGGATCCGTCGACCTCGTGCCACGACACTGGAATCTCCCTGTACTGAATATTCTTTTTCAGGCCCAGAAGAAGAATCTCGATGTCGAAGATCCACCCCTCGGTGTGCATGTATGGGAAGATTGCGTCAATGGCCTCTCTGTTAAACATCTTGAAGCCACACTGGGTGTCGTTAATGGAATGTATACCGAACACCCAGACGAGTGTGTGGAAGCCGTACATGAGACAGTTTCTGATGAAGGATCTCTTGATGACAGCCTCGGTGTTGACCATGTGGGCCCTGGAGCCGATAGCCATAGCTGCCTGAGTAGATGTGCTGTTCTTGGAGGGTTTCTCCATCGACTGGATAGCCTCCAGCAGCATCTTCGAGTCGCTGAATTTACTAGCACCGTCGGCGTCGGCAAACAGGCCGTACTTACCGCGGATGTGCATCATTCCCTGTCTCACAGCACCTCCCTTGCCCCTGTTCTCCACGAATTTGATGACACGCAGCTGACCGGACTTCAAGTGGAAGGTGTCCCTTGACAGCTTGAGGCAGTAGTCCGTGGTGCCGTCAGCAGACCCGTCGTCGACAATAACTATTTCCCACTGGTCGGGAAGTGTCTTCTGTAGAAACTCCACTGCATCGGTGAGCATGGTCAATATTCTCCCGGTCTCGTTGTAACTTGGCACCACCACCGAGAGGACGATTCCGTCTTCGGCGGAGGTTGGCACCTTCCCTTTGCGAATTCCCTCATCACTACCGTCCTCAATCGTAGAGTACTCCAGTTCCTCTGGGTGTGGTTTGCGTGGTGTGTGCGACAGTAGAACCACTACCAAGTACACGGACACCAGCAGCGCCACGAGCAAACTGCCGAGGATGTATGTCATGTTGGAAGTGTGCAGGACCATGGCGGTCTCCTTTATTAGACTCAACATCTTGTCCGTGTTGCTGTGCAGAGCTGATATAAGGTAGCGTACCAGATAGCTCCCAACCCCCTCTCAAATAGGGACAATGCAGCAACGTGCGGGACTAACGAACACTTTCCTCTGCATGGTCCCTTGCGTCGTGGCCATGTGGTGAGCTGTCATGAGCCCAACACGGCGGGACGTCCGCTGAGGTTCGCGTCGCTATTGTGTCGCGTCCTGCGCGTTTTGTTAGGAGATCGCGAACGTGAAGCTGGCGACCACATGGACGGCCACGACGACGACCAACGTGACCACGTTCCTTCCGGTTAAGTCGATGTATTGTGCTCAGCTCCGGTTGTGGTTGTATGGACTGTGCTGTTCGTGTTAAATATGCTTTTAATGGTGTCTGGTGAGTGATGTATGTACATAAGGCGGGTTCGTGTCGCGACTACTCTTTCGCCTGCGTCTGCTCCTCGACGAACTCGAACTCGACCTTGCCTACGTGCGTAATGTTCTTGCTGATCAGCGCGTTGAGGTAGGCCGTGACGTTCTCTATCTCCTTGATGCCGAGCGTGTTCTCCCAGCGCTGCAAGGGCGCCTGGAGCACCGCGTGGACGCGGATGTTGGGCCCGCTGGCGAGCACTGTGAGCTCGCGGATGTGGTAAGGGTACTCTGCGTTGTTGTTGGAGACGAGGCGGCGCAGACCGTCCTGGATGACTGTCTGGACCTTGATGTAGCGCTCGTCGTCGTGCGCGAGTGACTGGTCGACGAGCTCCCGGAGCGAGGAGACCATACCCTCTCCACCGGCCTTGATGACGAGGACGGACACGAGAAGGCCACCGACAGCGTCGAGCGACTGTATGTTGAAGAAGTAGGAGGAGGTGATGGCGACTAGGGCGACAAGGGAGGTGAGAGAGTCGACACGGTGGTGCCACGCGTTGGCCATGAGGACGTTTGAGTTTGTGCGGATCGCGATCTTCTTGGTCGCCTGGAAGATCCACTCCTTGAGGACAATTGACCCTCCGGCGATCCACGCGGCGTTGATGTTGGTGACGCCCTCGGGAACGACGGAGTGGGAGTGCGCGTGCGCAGATGCCTCGGCACCAGCGGTCCCCATGTACGATGCGATAGTCTCCAGCAGTGCGTGGGGCACTATGGGCCCCACTACTGCACATAACGACGTCCAGCCGATGGAAACACCCGCCATGGTCAGAATCGTAGACACAGCAAGCGACCCCACGGTCTCAATCTTGCCGAAACCGTAGGGAAAATCGTTCGTCGGGGGCTTGGCGGCCATATTTACGGACACGAGCGTCAGTATATCTGACACTAGGTCGCTTGCAGCGTGCACAGAGTCCGCGAGCAGCGCCTGTGAGTGGAAGGCGATGCCGCCGACGAACTTGCCGAGCGCGATACCGACGTTAATCATGAGTCCGATCCAGGTGATACGGACACCTGGGTTCTTGCGTATCTTGTCGAAACTAGCCACAAGCATCTCGTTCGGCTGCGAGTGTGAGTGCGAGTGTGCATGAGCGTGAGTGTGGGCTGGCGCACTGGCCTTCTCCCGGGCGTTGAGCGAGTATACGTCGCTGGTCTCTGTCTCTGACTCCTGGAGGTGCGCGTGCTCATGCTCCGTGCCGCTGTACTTCTTTGCGAGGTCATCGGGGGAACTCCCCGTTGAATGGCGCAGCGATACCGTCGTGTGCAGCAGTCTGATGCGCAGCGTGAAGGCGGAAGGGCGCGCGAGCCCGACGGATCTCTGCCACGCAATGCGGCCGCGGGTACCTACCTGCAGTCCCAGCATAGCTCAAAAGTGGTGTGTTAGTGGTGTAGGGAGGGAATTGGGTGGTGAATCGATCTCTAACTTGCACGCTTGTCGCCTTATAAGCGGTGATGGGCTGTACGAGCCGGTGAGTAACGTAGCGTAGCGCGGAGCAGCGGTGCCGGGAGGCGTAGGCGGACACCCTTTTTCGTGCGGTGCCTGCGCACACTCCGCGGAAGCGTTACCCGGATGGGGATGTGGTGTGGTGTGGGGGTGTTGTGTAGAGACGTCTGGGCGTGCACTCTGTTTGACAGTATACCGTGTATGATAGTATACCGTGTATGATAGTGTTGGTGTGTTATGCTTAGGAGAGCAGCTATTGCTGCGCGTGTGGTTAACGCAAGAATAAGTGGCAGACGTTGCCAATAAATGTCCGCCTCTTGACGAGATGATGAAGCGAATTGTGTGTCCCATCCATCTACTCATTCGATATAATTTATCTACAATTCTCTTGTACGTAGCATTCAAGATGCTAATATATGTAGTGTATAAAGTTTTTAAGGTGGGAATTATACAAGAAAAACTACATATCCTATGAATGTGAGTACCGCCCGTGAGGCGACGTTAATGGTCGATATAAAGTCCCCGTCACACTCACAGTTATCCTACAATACCAGCTCACCTAATACTATGCCGTATTATCATACTGTCTGTGTATATCATGTGCGTTGTATACCTTAACTGAGAGTAGTGTACCTTGTTATCTGTACCCTGTATTAGAGTAATAACCCACTCCACATGATAGACTTGTATAACGATGTACTATGTATCTGTCATCTACGCGTAGTCAGATATCAATTGACTTCGGAGAACCGCACACCCATGCCCACATTACTTCACGCACGCGCGCTAGCCGCCACACCACACCCCTAATTCTTAGGAACAACCGAGAAATCGGAATACCATACCCGGCCATTACACGCAACGCCGCACACTCCCACAGCACCCCTGTATACACAACTGTGTACAACCACTCCCAGGGGTGCACTACCCCTCCGCGCTCGGCAAAGGCACGCCACAGCACCCCTGCGGAGCAACATCTCCACCCTCTGCACCGCCGCGCCCAGTTCTTCCGAGTGCACCTCGCCACAGGCAGCGTCGGCCGAGCAGAACCCCAACGCATAGCCGCCGAGCGCCCGCTGCCCATGCGTGATTTCCACACTTCCTTGCACCTGCGCACCGCCCTGGTAACCACGGGCTGCCGCCCATTCACGCCGGAGTCCCACGCCCAGTGCCGCGGAAGCGCCCACTGTGAAGCGCCCAGCGCCCACCGTCGACTGCACAGCGCACCGCCGACCCCTGCGTCCGCACCCGTGCACCGGCACCCATTACCCGATCGGGCCATATCGTCCCATGCGGACAATCTGCCGCATGCGGCCAGGCCACCGCCCTCCCTGCGCTGTGCGGGCCGCTCTGTGCCGCCCGCTGTTTACTCGTTCCCCTTTGCGTGCGCATTGTGCGCGGATTGTGTGGCCCCTGCGGCCCCGCGGCGTGCGTGTGCGTGTTTGTTTACGCCCCGGTGTTGTGCGGGTTTGTCTGTGCGCCCACGGCTCCCCTCGGCAGCTGATAATGCCGCAGCGTGATGTCCAGTGGTGCAACGCAGTTTACAGCGCCCAGTGCCCAGCGCCCAGTGTCGTTGTCCGCCTGTGCGTTATCCGGGGTGCTCGTATCTCGTAAGCGGCCAGCTGCCTGCTTATATATACAACGTGGGGTGCAGTTGCAGTGAGTGCGATGGTTATAAGCAATAAGCAATAAGCACTTGAGCTATAGCTATAGCATAGGCAATAGCATTAGCGCATAGGCAATAGCACAAGCGCATCGCATAAGCAATAGTAATAAGCGGATATACTGTATACCGCTCGCTTCGCTCACTGCATTTAACGCTCTCTACGCTCGCTGCACACATGCAACACGTCAAAGTATCAGATCTCCCCGAGATCAGCGAGGACCTCTCGCACCTAGTCGGCCTCATCGACGAGGCACTCGTGCCCGCGCGCCGGCGCAAGCGGAAGTCCACGAAGCCGCCGCTCTCGGACCGCATCCTCTCCCGCATCATCGAGAAGGAAGATGGCAGCGCACAGGAAGAGGAGGACGACGAGAGTGCGCCGGGCATGCATATACGGCTGAAGCGCCAGATGATAGAGTACTACTACAAGGGCACGCCTCCGGACTCCACCGACAGTGATTCCACGGGATAATCGTATTACAAGCATACACAAGATGGCGCACTAGAAGCATACACAAGATAGCGCAGTCGAAGCATACACAAGATACCCAGCGCTACGATACCAGCGGTGCAAATTGCACCAAAGCGCAACACGCAGCGTATAATACTGCTCACAATACGGAGCGGGAAGGCGGACGGACCACTTTTTCGCTCGGCGCGGACTCGCGCAAGGGGCGTGCCGCATGCGTATGCATGCACCCGCACAATAGAGGGGCATGCACCTATATATACAGATACAGTGCCTGCTAGGGCCGTTGCTTGCTGGCAACAACGAACTGGGCACTCGCAGCACACCACTGCACACAGCACATACATACATTCACACAACAACACTCACACTATTATGATACTGCGCGACCTCGTATGCCTGGAGCACCCCGCCGTGGTGCTCCCAGGGTCCACACACACACTGAACGTGGCCCCCGAGACCGGGTCGCACCTGCTCGCACTCTGGCGGGAAGCACATAGCCCACCTGCGGAAGACGCCGCGGCGTTCGAACACCGCTTCCCGCGTGCGCAACCCGCGGAACACCAAGACGCGCTTTCCACGGAACACGAAAGTTTAGGGGACATGGTGCCCGTGCCGCCGACGTCGCAGTACCTCGTGGCGCTCGTGCCGCGCGCGCCGCCCACAGAGCCCGCCGCGGACCCCGCCGCCGCGTGCGTCTGCCGCGTCGAGGCCGTGGGCAAGCGGGCCGCGGACCCCGAGACGCGGCTGCTCGTGCGGGGTATCGTCCGCGCCACAGTTGCCGTGCCCCATGTACAGGGGGGCACGCCCTTTGTCTCCCACGTGCGCCTGGAGGACGCCGCGGCGCTGCGGGCGGGGTACCCGCCGGCGGACGTGCGGCCCGCGCTCTTCGCCGTGTTCAACCAGATGGAGGCGGTGGAGGCGGCCGCCAACGAGTTTGGTGCGGCGTACACTCAGGCATCGCAGCCGGGGACTCCCAGCGCCGCTCCCCCCGCGCTGCTACTCTCGCCCCTCGCGAACACGCTCTACTTCCAGCTGCACAGCCCGCAGGCGCGCCGCAACTGGGCCGCCGTGAAACGCACCGGCACGGCCGTCGTGCGCCGCATAGTGCACAGCGAGGAGGAGACAGAGCCCGCGGACATCGCACCCGTGCTGCTGCTGATGGACCGCGTGGTGGCAATGGTGCCGGGCCCCGCCGCGCCCCGCCGCGAGTTTCTGGCGGCCGCGCAGCTCGCTCGGCGGCTCGCGCTGTTCGCGGAGGTCGCGGAGGCGTTTGTGGCTGCGTGCAATGCAATGCGCGCAGCGGCTGCCTACCTCGCAGAGCACTACGCGGGGGCCTCTGTGCTGGAGCGCACGGCTCTGGTGGCGATGCAGCTGCGCGGTCTGCGCGGCTTTGTTGGGGAATCGGGGGAGACCGCAGCTTCCCCACGCATCTCCACAGTTTCTCCATTGCCAGCTGCCCTAGGGGACGGTGACGATCGGTCCAAACTCTCCTCGTTCATGGAACGGGTAGCTAACGGTCAGCTGGGCCTGCACCCTGACGCCGTACACTCCCTCACCAAGGACTACGAGAAGCTGCGCGGCCTGCGCGGCAACAAGAGCAGCGCGCAGTACCTCCAGCTGCAGGCGTACTTCGACGTCGTCGCGGACATCCCCTTCGGCAAGTACGCTGCGCAGGGTAACGCCATCGACTTGCCCGCCGCACGCGCGCAGCTCGACGCAGACCACTTCGGCCTCGGGCAGGTGAAACGGCGGTTGTTGGAGTACCTGTCCGTGCTGAAACTTGCACAGATGACCCCGCAGGACTCTGCAAAGAGCGCGGCCCGCCCGCCCATTATGATGCTGGTGGGCCCGCCGGGCGTCGGCAAGACGTCTATCGCGCGCAGTGTCGCCAGGGTACTCGGGCGCAAGTACCAGCGCGTCTCCCTCGGCGGGATCTACAACGAGGCGGACCTCCGCGGCCACCGCCGCACCTACGTCGGCGCCATGTGCGGCGCCATCGTCTCTGCCCTCCGCAAGAGTGGCTCCATGGACCCATTGATATTACTCGACGAGCTCGACAAAGTGGGAACCATGGGCAGCCGCACCGCCTCCAGCAGCGGCAACCCCGAGGGCGCGCTGCTCGAGATACTCGACTTCGAGCAGAACGCCGCGTTCGCCGACCACTACGTCGGCTTCCCCATCGACATCTCGCAGGCGCTGTTTTTCTGCACCGCGAACGACGCCGCGGCGATCTCCCCGCCCTTGCTCGACCGCCTCGAGATCATCCGCATCCCGGGGTACACCGCGCAGGAGAAGGTGCAGATCGGCGCAAAGTTTCTCCTGCCCAAGCAGATCGCGCTGAATGGGTTGGATCGGTGTGGTGCCGCGGGGCAGTTCACGCTGCGTGCTGATGCCTGGCGCGCCCTTGTCAGCGGGTACACGTCCGAGGCGGGAGTGCGCACATTAGAGCGCAAGCTTGCAGCGATTGTCCGCGCCCGCATCGTCAGATACGTGGGGGGGAAACAAGATACTCTCTCCGCTGTAGTTACCCCGGAGGAGGTGTCTCGCTGTCTGGGGTTCCCCCGCATCCGCGTCACGCAGGAGGTGCTCGCGCCCACGCGCTTCGAGGAGTCCCGCGGCATCGTCAACGGGCTGTCGTACAGCTCCAACGGTACGGGCAGCGTCATGCTGTTTGAGGTCGTGCGCACGGGCAGTGTGTCTCCGGGGGAGTCCGACGGGCCCCTCGTCCGCACCACGGGAAACCTTGGCGACACGCTCAGGGAGTCCGTGCAGATCGCGACAAGCGTGGTGCAGTCCATTATCGCGCGGGGGATTGTGCGCGACCTCGATGCCTCGCGTTTTCTCGGCAGTCGCTTCCACCTGCACGCACCCACAGGCGGGGTACCCAAGGACGGGCCGAGTGCGGGCCTCGCCATCACGCTCTGCCTGCTCTCGCACGCGCTGGACCTACCCGTGCCCCGCGACCTGTGCACCACGGGCGAAATCACGCTCCGCGGTAAAGTGCTGCCCATCGGCGGGCTCAAGGAAAAGCTTCTAGGAGCAAGTGCCAGCCGCATGCGGCGTGTGCTGCTGCCCTGGGGCAACTGCAACGACGTCGTCGCGGCGGCAGTGGAGGACGTCGCGCCGTACGTGGGGGCGACAGAGACAATGGCGGCGCGGCAGACCCGGGACGCGGCGCTGCTGCGCAGCCGCACGGGCCTGCAGCTGCAGTACGTGAACGACATCTATGACGCGATCGCTGCGGTGTGGCCTGAGGTGCAGTTCCACGCCGAGACGCGCGAGTCCCGTGAGTCCCCTCTGCAGCGCGAGAGCAAACTATAGGCCGTATGTACAGAACATAGGCATAATACACAAGCACAATACGTCGAAGTGAAGTGGAGAGCGCAAGCACGATGCGATGTGTAATTGCCGTTCTCACCGCCAAACAAGACGCGAAAAGCACGCCGGCGCGTCCCAAAGCGGCGGGGCAGTCCCAGAGGGGAAGGCGACGCGAAAAGCAGGCGGAAAAAGACGCGCGGTACGACAATAGAGGCGCAGACGCGCCCAGACGCGCCCGCACGACGCGGTGCCTCACTCTCATCCACCGCGTACAGGGCCGACCCTTCCCATACACTGGTGTGATGTATACTCACCCTTCTGCCACTGTTGATGGCGCACCCGCACCCACGCCAGATCGAACAGCGCCTCTTGCGGCGATGCTTGCGCCCCTCACGCATGCGGGAGACGCCCAGGCACCGGGGGACAGAAGCGAGGGGAGGGGGAGTCGTGCATGTGTCTGCCGCGCAGCGCTGATTTCGTCCCACCCACCACGCGTCCATTCCTCTGTGATCTGGTGCATGCATCAATATATATATACGTGTAATATTGTGCAAGAGGGAGGGGACAGCATCTCAGCAGCATCTCAAGCTCTTCACAGCACATTTGCATCGCACAACAGCATTACATTAGCAAGGCCACCCCGCCTCACGCAACCACTCGCTATTCTAAATATAAAGACACGCCCGTCTACCCCTCCCGTCCCGGACGCCTGTTTCACCGCCCAGACAATAATCGCTACGAGGAAATCACACCCGAGCCACCCTATTTCTGCATCTGGAACGGACGATAACTCCACTCGCCCCCTCGCCTCCGACTCGCCGCCGACTCGCAGGCCACTCTACCTACCGCTCCGGGAAATTAGCACTGCACACCGCACTGCACACCGCACTGCAGCGCTGACCCTCGCGGAAACTCTCTCAAACACAATACCCGTTTCGGGAACCCCGCGCACGCTCGCCCACAGAAACTCCCGCAGCTGCGCCACTCGGACACCGCCCATTTTTTGCCACTCCGAGACACACCGCGTGCTCCCGCCACCCCCACCTGCCCAATAGGGACCGTCCACCAGCATTTGAGTGCCACAGTGCTATTTATAATACTCCGTTGCACACCACCTCACGCCGCAACAGCAGTATATTACGCGAGTGCTCAAACATCGCCCATCTGCTCAACGTGTAAAGCGCACAACGCACAACGCACAACGCACACGCGCCCCGCTTCTACCCTCGCTTACCCGCCCGCACGCGACGCGCATACTTTTCACCCGCCTCCCGCGCCCCGCCTCCGTCCCGCTGTCTCGCTGATAGCAGTGCACAGGAGCTAGAAACCGCCGCAGTGTCCTCGCAGTGAAATTTGTCCCGGAACGAGCCTCCCCGACCCGTAACGACAGTTTTTTTGCTGGATTTTCAAAGGCATACCTGCATACTTCAGGAAGTTATCTTTCGCTAACTTGCTTTAGTGTTACTTTCGCTTTTGCAATACGGTAATTAGTACACCCCTCGCCATTCGCTTATCCCCACACACGTCCACACAATGACTCCACTATCGATAATATGGAGTATTTTGCCGTTTTTGCTCTTTTACACGGCCGATGCCAAGAGAAGTCTGACCGCCACCTCGCTGGTCACCTGTATGGAGAACTCCCAGGTCTCCGCCAGCAGTTTCGACGTCGTCTTCAAGCCGGATGACAGGTCGCTGCACTACACCCTCGACATGATCACAGACATCGACTCCTACATTCTCGCCTACATCGATGTCTACGCCTACGGCTTCAAGATCATCACCAAGAACTTCGACGTCTGCTCCGAGAACTGGAAGCAGTTCTGCCCGGTCCACCCCGGTAACATCGAGATCGACTCCATCGAGTACATCTCCGAGGACTACGTCAAGGACATTCCGGGTATCGCCTACTCCGTCCCCGACATCGACGCCTACGTCAGGGTCAATGTCTACAACACCAACCTCACAGAGCACCTCGCCTGCATCGAGATCTTCTTCTCCAACGGTAAGAGTGTCTCCCAGATCGGTGTCAAGTGGGCCAGCGCCATCATCGCCGGTATCGGCCTCCTGCTGTCCGCTGCCCTCTCCACCTTCGGTAACTCCACCGCGGCCTCCCACATCTCCGCCAACACCATGTCGCTTTTCCTGTACTTCCAGTCTGTTGCGGTCATCGGCATGCAGCACGTCCACAGCGTTCCCCCCATCGCCTCCGCGTGGTGTGAGAACATGGCGTGGTCCATGGGACTCATCTACATCCACTTCATGCAGCGCATTTTCCGCTGGTACGTCCAGTCCACCGGTGGCACACCCACCTTGTACCTGACCTCCACCACGCAGTCCGTCCTTACGCAGAGATCTATCGACTACCTCCGCTCCTTCGAGCTCTTCAAGCGCGCCGAGAACGTCCTCTACGGAAATCAGAACACTCTCATCTTCAGAGGTATCAGGAGAATGGGCTACAGTATGGGCATCGAGAACACCTCCATCGTCTGCACGGGGTTCACCTTCTTCGTGCTCTGTGGCTACGTCCTCGCGGGCTTCATCATGGTCTGCAAGTACAGCATCTTCCTCGCGCAGCGCGCCGGCTGGGTCAAGCCTAACAAGTTCCAGGCGTTCAACCAGGGCTGGAGGGTCATCCTCAAGGGGTCCCTCCTCAGGTACATCTACATCGGCTTCACGCAGCTCACCATCCTGAGTTTCTGGGAGTTCACAGAGAGGGACTCCGCTGCCGTGATCGTCATCGCGTGCATGTTCATCCTCCTCTCCGTCGGGCTCATGGTCTGGGCCGGCTACAGAACTCTGTACTTCGGTAAGAAGTCCGTCGAGACCTACAACAACCCGGCCGCGCTGCTCTACGGTGACGAGCGCGTCCTCAACAAGTACGGCTTCTTCTACACCATGTTCAACGCCAACCACTACTGGTGGAACGTCGTGCTCGTCAGCTACATCTTCGTCAAGTCCCTGTTCATCGGATTCGCCCAGGCGTCCGGTAAGACCCAGGCCCTCGCCATCTGGATCCTCGACCTCTTCTACTTCGTCGCCGTCATCCGCTACCAGCCATACCTCGACCGTCTCACAAACATCCTCAACATCTTCATCTGCACCGTCACCGTCGTGAACTCCTTCCTGTTCATGTTCTTCTCCGACCTGTTCGGCCAGCCATACGCCGTTTCCGCCATCATGGGCTGGGTCTTCTTCATCATGAACGCCGCGTTCTCCTTCATCCTGCTGATGCTCATCCTGACATACACCGTGATGATCATGTTCTCCAAGAACCCAGACAACAGATTCAGACCAGCGCGCGACGACAGAACCTCCTTCCAGAGACGCGACGTCAAGGACGACGACGCCCAGGTCAACATCAACGAAGACCTCATGGCCCTCGGCAACATCGCCAAGGACCACGCCGAGAACTGGGAGTACGAGATGCAGAGCCAGTCCAAGGAGAACATCTTCCTCGGCTCCGACGAGGAGAAGGAGATGTACGGAACTTCCAACTCCGACATCAACGTTGCTAGAAAGCCTACTTTGTCCCAGAAGATCTTTGGCAGATTTGGCAGAAAGAACAACAGTCTGGACGAGAAGGATGCGGTCAACGATTCCATGAACAAGGACGACCCAGAGAGCGTGACATACGACTACACCACTTCCTCCGCGTCCAAGTCCACTTCTCCAGCTAAGAAGTACCCAGGCCTGGAACACCAGAGAGAGAACTCTGAGACCGGCCATGGGCTGATGGGTGCCTATGACAATGAGGCGCTGAATTACAATAAGCCAAGTACTCTGGATTTAAACTCTGACATTGGTGGTACGTCATCGACGGGATTCTCCGAGAGAGATATCAGCATGAACAGCTTGCAGCTCGAGCAGCACAAGCATGATATCCTGAAGGGCGATTTCCTATGAGACGACAGTTCCATCATCCTGGATTTTAAAAAAATAAACAGACACTTTGCATTTATACATCACAACCAAATTTTCATCCCATTCGTTCGGTAATCACTGGCAAATAGCTTTTGTCATGGATATTGTAAAACTACGATAGATTATTTCTTAGCATTTCTTCAACCTTTACTTCGTATTAAATATATAACTATATAGCTTTTCTTAATACATTATATGAACAATAATAAGATGGTTGGCGGGGGGATTTGAGGGGATGTGTTAGGATATTATTAATCACAAATTTCCGGTATCATTCAAACAGTCTCCGTTTTAGACCCAGTTCCATTTTTAGTAAGTTGATGGACTGAATATGATCTCGTTAAAACGCGTTTTCATGACTGTACACCCATACACCATTGTGTTTGGGTGCTATAAAATTTCCCAAAACGCAAGAAAATAAAATTTCCTTCCCTCACGAGAAAAAGACGACGCGAAGTCAAAAAAAAATACCCACCCATCCCGCAACAAATTTTCCATAGCGGCCTGTCAGACCCACACTCGAACAGCCCGCAGAATCGCAAACCCATTTCGTTTAAAAGGTCATCGCATCTCGGGTACAGATATGTTATGCCGCTATATATTTACTTTGTTTGCAATTCCTAAGTCAGTGTACTAGTCGAAAGCCTCACGGACCACCAATTTTTGGAAGACAAATACAAACTTAACAGCAATGTCTAAGATTTCTACCTCCCAGGTTAGAGAGCACGTTAAGGAGATCCTTAAGTTCTCTAACGAGACCAAGAAGAGAAACTTCCTGGAGACCATCGAGCTTCAGGTCGGTCTAAAGAACTACGACCCACAGAGAGACAAGCGTTTCTCTGGTTCTCTAAAGCTTCCAGTCTGCCCAAGACCAAACATGTCCATCTGTGTCTTCGGTGACGCTTTCGATGTCGACAGAGCTAAGTCCTGTGGTGTTGACGCCATGTCCGTCGATGACCTAAAGAAGCTTAACAAGAACAAGAAGCTGATCAAGAAGCTTTCCAAGAAGTACAATGCTTTCATTGCTTCCGAGGTTCTGATCAAGCAGGTTCCAAGACTTCTAGGTCCTCAGCTATCCAAGGCCGGTAAGTTCCCAACCCCAGTTTCTCACAACGACGACCTTTACGGTAAGGTCACCGATGTCAGATCCACCATCAAGTTCCAGCTTAAGAAGGTTCTATGTCTGGCCGTTGCCGTCGGTAACGTCGAGATGGAGGAGGACGCCCTTGTCAACCAGATCCTTATGGCCGTCAACTTCCTTGTCTCTCTTCTAAAGAAGAACTGGCAGAACGTTGGCTCCCTAGTTGTTAAGTCCACTATGGGTCCAGCCATCAGACTATACTAAGCGGTATATCTATTATGTATTATCTTAACTCTTTAACTTATATATTTTAATATCACCGACCTTTTTTAGTCAACCACAAGAGCCAAGCTTGTCCTCTTTCCTTATACGGTCTTGATTTACGGAGAAATTACTACGGCTGAGTTCGCTTTTCCGCTGCGCTGGTTGGTCTGCTGCGCTCCTTCTTTGCTGCGGGAGATTCCAGTCCTGCGAGCCCCACGTCAAAAAACGGATATAAGATGTGTTGATGCGCTCCCCCCGTGACAAAGGGAGGGATGGGGAGTTGTTTTAGGAGTTTCTTGTTTTACTGGTGTACCGTATAGCCAGTTAGTATTCTACACAGAGTAACGAGTCCCACACATAGATATTTTCCATATCGCAGCTTTCTTTCTCTGTTTCTATTTATATTTTTTTCAATATCAGTCCTGCAAGGGGATCGAACAGACAAAGGGGGAAGTTTAAGGAGATCAAGAAAATATAACAGGATAATAACAACATAGTAAGCATGTCCAATATAGGCACCCGACAAGCAGCCAACGAGAACATGTTATCCGAGAGCTTCAACAACAATAACCTGAGCATATACGACGACGATGATGACATCGGGATTGATCTCCCCTTGAAGCCGAACTTGCTCAAGAATCGGAATTTCCTCGACATAGATAACAGTGAACTTCCGCTTATGAGGCCCGGACAGAAGGTTCGGTTCCAGATAGACCATGCTCCCGATGGAGACAACATCGACCTGGGCCGGCACCTTTCAGATTCGGAACGCGGGGATAATGATGACGACACGCAGTGCGAATCGGTCGTGTCTGATTCGGAGGGCGGATCGCGCAGTCGGAGCAAAGAATCCGTGGAGGAGCTGTTACATCATGCAAGCGAAGTAAATGACTACGTTGCCGAGAACATCAACAAACTGAAGGTGTACCCTTCTAACTCTGCTAGCAACCGAACGCTCCAGCGGATCATGAGCAGCACAAATCCCCGCACGGAGTCCCTCTCGACGTTTAATCTGAGTGATACTGAGTTTGACGACCCGTATAATCTAGACCACCAAAGCATGGGCTCTACAAGCCACTTTGGGGACGATGAGACGAGTTCGTTAGACCACGTTTCGACAGCATCTGAGATCCAGCACATTATCTCCGACAGCAGCAAAAATTCATCTGACACATTCGACGACAACGCCAGCGATACCACCAGTGTCGCGGAGAGGGAGACATTCACATTCGATGCCGAGACATGTCTCCGCAACGTAAGGGAATTCATCGAACGCGACAATGAGATGGAGGAAGCGGAGCGCAAGGCGGCCGAGGAGGCGCAGGACGACGGGCTGACCTTTGTGGAGCTGAGTGTCGACGAGGCCAAGGGGAACTTCCTACGCGTCATAGACCTCGTTATTGCACTGTCCAAGAGAGAGGATATCGGAGACTACGACATCTCTGAGACCAACAAGAAGCACTTCCACAACTTTGTGATGAAAAACCTGCCCTCGCTGAGCTACCAGGACTTCGTCGAGCGCATTCAGTCCAAGTGCATGTTCGGGTCGATTGTGTACCAGTCCGCGACGTATTTGCTGCAGGTCCTCTTCCTGAAGAAGGACTCCCCCGAGGATCCTTACAAGCTCAAACACAGACTCTACGACAACGAGATCCACCGGGTAATCATCGCGTCCATCCGCATTGCAACCAAGCTCATCGAGGACCAGGTGCACTCGCACCAGTACTTCTGTAAGGTGTGCGGTGTCACGAAGAAGCTGCTCACCAAGCTAGAGGTGGCGCTTGTCATGTGCCTCAAGGACGACGACCTGGTGATCACCCGCAAGATGCTGGCCAAATCCGTCCTGGTCATCGACGAGATGGCCTCCCTTGCAAACTAGTCATTTTCGCATTGTTTTATCTCTGGGGGGTATGAAACAAGCACTGTCATTCAATACATCACACGATAGTCCAATACATCACGCACTGTCATTCAATACACAAGCATACACAAGCATATCCACTGTCACAAGCACATTTTACTACTTTACACTTCACATTTTACTACTCTCCACATCACCCCCATTATTTCCGGCACACCGCTGCCCAACACACCCACCATATAACCATCTACTCTGTAACACAATAAGCATATACACACCTGTACAAGAGGCACCGTGCCCAACAGAACGACCTCAGGCCTCGTTCAGCCTACCGTATAGTGCCCGGCCCTATCGCCCAGCGCTAAACGACAGGCGCCACTCACAGCCAGCGCGTTACCCGCACACAAACGCGCAAAAGACACGCCGCAGAAAAAATTTCAGCAGGCGAGGCCGTGCAGCGCGTTTCTGGGCTGCGCGGACTGTGTGGTGTGCGTGTTGTGCTATACACAATGAGCCCAGGACCTGGCGGTGGGCATATATATACACGGATGTGTGTCCTGATTAGTCCCCTACATTCCTTCGAGGTTGTGTCATTTTGCGTGTGTTTGTTTGTTTTGGTTTCTTACTGCTGCACACACACCGCACTGTAATAGATCATGTCTGCTTGGGATTTGTTTGGCTGGTTCAGAGACGTTTTGGCCTCGCTAGGCCTGTGGAACAAGCACGGTAAGCTGCTTTTCCTGGGTCTGGATAATGCCGGTAAGACCACTCTTCTGCACATGCTGAAGAACGACAGACTCGCTACCCTGCAGCCAACATGGCACCCTACCTCCGAGGAGCTGGCCATCGGTAACATCAAGTTCACCACCTTCGACCTGGGTGGCCATATCCAGGCCCGTCGCCTGTGGAAGGACTACTTCCCAGAGGTCAACGGCATCGTGTTCCTGGTCGACGCCGCCGACCCAGAGAGATTCAACGAGGCCCGTGTCGAGCTGGAGGCGCTCTTCAACATCGCCGAGCTCGAGAATGTCCCATTCGTCATCCTGGGCAACAAGATCGACTCGCCCAACGCCGTCTCCGAGGCCGAGCTGCGCTCCGCCCTCAACCTCATGAACACCACCGGCCCAGTCAAGGTCGAGGGACAGAGACCAGTCGAGCTGTTCATGTGTTCCGTTGTCATGAGAAACGGCTACGTCGAGGCCTTCCAGTGGCTATCTCAGTTCATCTAAGCGCCGCGAGGACGCTCAGCTGAGTAGCGCCTACGAGCGCTGTTGAGTGAGAAAAGATTATATCGACTATTTAACCCACTTTTATACTACTATTTACCTCCTTTGTGAAAATATCACTTGCATACGAATGTTCTTTTGGCTATTGTTTTTTGGTATGAATGTAGATCCTTTACTTTTTATGTTTTGGAGAAATGTGAGGGAGCAGCAGGAGGGGATACACAGATAAACAAATAAAATCCACATGTAGATATCAAGAAAGTGGGAACGTTTGTTTTTAGTGGGCTTATTGAATATAATCTTATATTCTTGGACAATAACTGAATAAATGTATAAATTGCCAAACGGTTCTTCAGCTGCACCACAGAACATTAAAATGCTATTCGCAAAACACCTATACCCAACAGCCATCTCCAATATGAAATGCTTTTAATAATATACACAATATATCTATATGTAACAGACAGTGCGAAACAATCAGCGTCTCTTGCTGCTTCTGCTGTCCTCGGTTTCACTGCTTCTCTTCTTGCCGTGCTTAGAGAAGTACTCCTTCTTCTTCTCCTTGTCCTTCTGGGACTTCTCCTCCTCAGCCTTCGCAAGTCTCTTGAGTCTCTCCTTGCGCTGGTCAGACTTCTTGGATTTTCTCTTCTCATCCTTGGCATGGGAGATGGTCAGCACCTTCTGCATGAACGCACGGGCCTTCTTCTCCTCACCACCCAGCACAACAGCTCTCTTGGCCATGTACGTCTTCTTCTTCTGTGGCTTCATCTGGTGGATTTGCGACTTGAATGGCAGGTCCTTCTGAATAGTCTTTGGAACCTTCAGACCGTTGAAGTGTCTCTCGACACGCTCAATCTTCTTGTAGTTACTGTCAGGGTTCGTTGGAGTCTCGATGTTCAGGTCAGCTCTGATCTTACCAGTCAGTCTCACACCCTTCCACTCAGTCTTCTTCTGCAGCAGCAGAGACGTCACGGGGTTATAGAAGCGCTTGATGCGGACTGGGTACCACGACCTCAGAATAACAGTGTCGCTCATCAGTACCTTATCCTCAAAGGTGGCTCTGAAGTGACCATCTGGCTTGGAAAGAGCCCTCTTGATTTCACCACGGATACCAGACACAGTTTTAATCTGGGCACCTTCGAATCTGGCAACCTCCATAGCACTGGAAAACATATCCTTGATGAATGCGGTGTTCTTGAAGATCTTGTATGGGTAACCAATAAGCTTCAACTTCTTGACAATCTCAGTATCGACATCAAGTTCCTCCACGACACCAGTCGCAGAAATTCTGAAACCACCACCTGTGTCACTGTTGGCAACAATCTGAACACCACAGAACGGAGTGTTTGGAGAACACAGTGGACCGTAGAAACTGGCGTTACAGAAAGTATGCTCAGGGGTGTACTTCAACATTCTGGTTCTAGTTCGAGAATCAGTTGTTGTGTAGATTGGAAGGGTCTGGAATCTTCTCCAACCCAAAGACAGGACCAGTGGATCATTCGTCTTTAGAATCTTCTTGTGCCAACGGTGTCTTCTTAGTCTACCCTTGACAATACCGAACTTGAGCTCAGTTGGTAGCAGACCACCCATAATGATTGGGAATCTTGGGTCAAAGTTCTCGATGAACTCCATTGGAACATCGTCGAAAACAATTCTAACATAAGAACCAGCCTTGTAACCCTCAATTCTCTGGCGCTGCTCTGGCGTCATGTCATCAAGCTCGTTCTTGTTGATCTCCAACTGCTTGGCCATTTTAGCCTTCTGCAGCTCGTACCAAGTGTCATATTCGTTATCTGGATCATCCTCCTTGAAGTTTTCACCTTCCTCCATCTCAAATTGTTGGCGGTACTTCTCCTTCTTCGCAGCGTTCAGTTCACGTTCTTGCTCCTGAGTTAGATCCTTCTTCTCCTCTTCCTCGAAGTTAGTGAACGAATTATCAGATGTATTTTCATCCTCCTCCTCAGCCTTAGCATCTTCAGGTTTAGACTCGTGCTCCTCATCCTCTAGGTCTTCAAAGTCTCCAAAGACCTCATCTTCGTTAGAGTCAGCATCGTCGTCTGTTTGGGTAACCTTCTTCAATGGAGAGCCAATGAATCTGTCGTTGATGGCATCGAAATTACTCCATTTCTTAGCTAGGGTATCCAACTTCTCAAAGTATGGAACAAACTTCTCTAGATCGGCGGTGTAATCGGTACCTTGAGCAGTGATACCATTTTTTTTGGTGAAGAAATCAGAGTCTTCATCCTCAATATCGCTCTCATCCTTATCATCCTCCTCATCCTCACCCTTCCATCTACTGATACATTCCTTTGGTTCGATATTGTCCATGTAGATCAGCTTTCCGATGTCCCACTTTCTGCGACGCTTGATGGCACTAGCAGAGAGCTTACCGGCAGCCTTAGCCTCCCAGGTTTCGTCATCATCGCTTAGTTCAAACTCAGAATCGGTCTCCGCAGAAGTGGCACCTCTACCGTTGGATGCAGCTCCGAAGTCAATATCGACCATTTCTGGTTCACGATCGGCGGCCTCAATGTCGTCATTCTCATCGTCGCTTGGAATATCATCAAGATTGACATCATCGTCTGCTTCTTGGATAGATTTTCCGTAGACTCTTGGCTTTCTCATGGCAGCTCTGCCCTTGTTGTCAACATCTTCACCGTCGTCAGACATCTCCTCATCCTCGTTCTCTGGCTCCACGGAGTGCAGCTCGGTGGTGTTACTGAACAACTGGATACCGACGTCCTCGAACTTCTCAGCGAGACTCTTCTCCGCACCCTGGAGACCAGTGACAAGTCTTTCACCCTCGCCCTTCTCCTGGCCAGGAACAAAACTCTCGGGCTCATTCTTCTTACCGACGTTAATGTACACAGCGTCCTTATCCATGAGGATACCGCCAACATCGGACATTGGGGCGTAGATCAGCTTATCCTTGTCATCCAGTCTCTTGCGTCTCTTGGAGACTACACCGGCGGTGTTGCCCTCTTCCTTCATCTTTTCTCTTTCGTAGTCGTCAAGCTTCTGTTGGTAGCCTGGAGTTGGACATGGATCTGGAAGCTTCTCAACCTGGGAGATGGGGAAATCACCTACACCAGCGATGTGAACCTTTGTGCCAGCTGTTGGTGGCAAAGCGGTACCATGGAGGTAACCGTAGAGTGCTACCTTTCTGTCTATCTGCTTACCTTCTCTCTCGATCTTCTCAGGGTGAGTGAGATCGGTAATACGATCGGCCAGCAGGTATGGGTGCTCGTTCCTCCACTTCAATGGTCTGAACTTCATAACAGAAATGAATCTGCTCAGGTTCAGGATCTCTCTGTCGGGGTATCTACCGTTGATAACACCGGATAGGTAAAACAGCTTAGCACCTTGGTAGACCTCGGTCCAGAATCTGTGCTTTAATCTCTTCTTGGAAGTTCTTAGAGTAGACTGGGACTTGAACAGGTCCAGGTGAGTAGTCACACCAAGAACTCTTGGCATACCGTGGGTTTGGGCGATATTCAGAAACTCCATAGTCTCCATCTCGAAACCGAAGTTACCATCGATCATCAACAGGACCAGGTCAGCAATCTTCGCGACATCGATCATAGAGTTCAGATCGTCGGCTGGACACTCCATAAAAGTCAGTCTTCTGTGCTTACCAGACACTACTGTGATAGGACCATTGATGTCCGTTAGTGTGGTCTTTGTCATTCTTCTAACTAGCGACTTGATCAGCGTAGTCTTACCAGTACCTGGAGGCCCGACCACAGCAACGATCACTGGAGGTGGATCATCGTCCGGGGTACGGTCAACCATAGGGACATGCAGCTTTCTCTCATTCACATCGCTAGAACGCTGCTGCTGCCTGGCCATCTTGCCTGGGGCCGACACAGCGAAGGCCTTCGCATTGTGACCCTGCGTGTGCAGCTTCTTCTTAGCTGTGTTCTTCTCCTTCGTCTTGCGATGGGCCTTATTTGATTGCTCCATGTTTGGTCCAATGCGCAATAACGAGTTGATGTGTTGTTATGGTTAAAATGGAGCAATTCTGTTAAATCAGAACTTCCACATCTGCTCATCTCTTGTACCAGCTCGAGCCTCTGCAGGGCATAATCGCATCGCAGCTCATCGCTAAAATTTTTCACCGCCCACAGATCATTCTGGACGACAAGGCTCAGCGGCAAAATATGAGAGACATTGATATATAAAGGGATGCGAGAAGATGATATTGTAGACTGCATGAATGTTACAACATTATACATGCTGGTAACATGTTATATTACACTTAGCTAGGGAGATACTGACATTTTTTCTGGCTTACAGGAAGCGGAATTAGGACTCCCTTATTTGTGAGATAGCCTCTCAGCTGAAAACGGAGGAGTGTGGGCGACATTAACATCCCAAAATTGGTTAAGACAACCTCATGAATATATAGAACATTCTATTCCCCTGATATACCATTGTTTTCCTTGATGTTGCCACTTGGAAGGCACAGCCACTACTCCGAATACCAGCCTTTCGGTACAATGCCGTGTTTTTATGGAAACTTAACAAAACACCTAGCATACACAACTACTAGTTGTTGGAAAGCTAGTGGTTAGTCTTGGGTAACTACACGAACCACCATCCATAACTCTTTCCCTTTCATCTTTTCACAGGATCTCCCCTCCGTCTAATCCATCACGTCTCCACAGAAAACGCCGCACAACCCACTCGCCCCGCAGAATGCATTCGCCCGCAGCGAGCTCGACGAGGAGCGAACAGGCAGAATCGCACTGGGAGTGGACTCAGGACACTGGGCAAACTAGGGGCACCATGGAGATCGAGGGAAGAGCAGTTGGGCATTTGAATGAAATACTTTTATCCTACCTCTGTTTCCATATCGGTGTATATTACTTGTCGAATTCAACTTCCAAGGAGCGCTACACCCAGCATTACCAAGAATGATAAGATACACCACTCGCTGTCAAGGGATATCTAGTGTTGCTAGAGCGCAGAGCAGAAACTTGCTAAGGCAATCTGCAGCTGCCACCCTTTTCTACTCAACGAAGACCACAACGCCACAGGAGAACAAAAATGACATCGAGTTCGATACGTTGGGCTCACCAATTACAAGGGGTAAGAACTCTGCTGCCGCTTCCAAGGAGTACAAACTGCCAAAGTGGAAGGAGGCGCTAGGTGAGTATGTTATCAAGACATTTGGCCTAGATATGGATAAAGTCAGAGCTGGTCCAGTAGCAGGCTCCTATTACTACTCTATTTGCAAGGAGCAAGGCCTACAGTATGAGAATGAGCCTCTGTCAGAGTCAGCCAAGTTCTTCTACGAGGAGTTGAAACTGCCCAGAACGTTTTCGCAGTGGTTTCAGGTCACTATTTTACACGAGTGGATGCTATTTGTGAGAATGAGAGCCATGCCATTCAAGTATGGTCGCAACTACCAACAGAAGCTAGTTGACAAGACGTTTGCAGACATTGAGATGAGACTATTTGATGAGATGAACATCCATTCGGGAAGAATCGTGGATCAGTACTCTAAGGACTTCAACTCCCAGCTCAAGGGTGCAGTATTTGCGTACGATGTTGGTTTCTACACTGATGACGCCACCCTAGCCACTGCCGTATGGAGAAACCTCTTTGGTGGCAGAAAGAACATCGACTATGCTCACCTTGACGCCGTGGTGAAGTACATCCGCTCGCAACTATATGTCATGAGTAGAATGTCCGACAGAGAGTTTGCCCTGGGTAAGTTCAAGTTTGTCCCAGCTAGCGAGAAGGTCACCATTCTCAGCCCAGCAGAGGAAGAGGAGATGAAGCAGAGAGTTATCAAGAAGTACCAGGACCTGGACAAGAGTGGTTTGATATTGCCTAGTGACAGAAGCAATCTATCATATGAAAACTAAAGTACAGCATAATCTGTACTTTCCATATGGAAACTGCTATTTCCCGAGACGCCCATTTCTGTAATTAGACAACTTACCATTGCTCATATACATATTATATTTATCTATTCTAATACAACATTGTAAATACAACTACGTGATAATCTCATCACTTGTGCCATATTCACAACAAACTTTTCATCGATTGTTCTAGCTATACACTGTTTTAAAAATATAAAATACACATATTACTCAGAATCGTCAATCTTCTTTAGGACGGCAGACCAGGTGTCTGGGTTGTTCACACGAGTCAACTTGTAAAGGTTATCAATGAGTCTGACATGGAACGATCCACTTCCATCGCAGCCATCAGCAGCAAGTCTACCAGCTGACTTGTACAGCACAATAGCGGCAACGACAGCATTAAAGACACTACCGTCTGGACCCAGACCACCTACCAAAGAGGCAATTGTAGAGCCCAATGAGCAACCACTGGCAGTGATGTCACCCATCATAGGAATGTGACCATCCTGAACGTAGTACATGTCCAAATCATCTGGGCCAATTCCGGATCCAGTAGAGATAAATCTGCGTCCACCAACGGTACCATCACAGATGTAATCAGTCTCACCTGTGCATACAGCAATGGTTTTGTATCTGTAGGCGACGATTCTCGTGGCGGACTGAATCAGCTCAGCGTCAGACGCGGTGCTGGTGGCATCGACACCCTTCATGCTGCTCGAGTTGAGACCGGCAAGACCGAGGATCTCACCAGAGTTACCCTTGATACAGGCATACTGACCATATGATAGTAGGGCATCGTTAAGGTCTCTTCTGGTGGTGGTTGCAGAGTATCCCACAGGGTCAAAGACAATTGGTCTGGTGACTTCGTTGTAAGCCGCCACAGCTGTCTTGAGCATCGAAAGTGGGGCGACAGAACCAGTGTTCAGCAGGAGAGCAGCGTTTGGAATTCTGCATAACTCACCAACCTCAGACTCGATCTCGGACATGATTGGAGAGGCGCCTAGGGCCAATGTGACGTTTGCACCGAAGTTCTGGTGGACCTTGTTAGTAACATGCTGAACCAGCGGACGGTTCTTCGCTACTTGAGCCAGAACATCATGGAAATCGTGAGATGTTGGTTCATCGTTGCTCTGTAGGTTCAGGTCGCCAAGGTATGAGTAGGTTGTGTCGTCAAGGAACTCGAGTAAGCGCTTGGTGGCGACATCAGCGGTTGGCGAGGCCATGATATCACTAACAAGAGAGATACCATCGAGTGCTCTCTTTCCATCGGAAGAAGTGCACTGGTACAACACTCTTGGAATGTTAGGAGCATGCAGACCACCGATACCAACTGTGCGGCACCAGTCAGCCTTGTACTCTTGCAGGGCATCGAGAATTCTGATAGCACCCTGTGGGCCCATTGGGACCTTCTTGCTGTTCTTTTTGGTCTCAGTTGGGAATAATGTACCGATTCCGATATAGTCAACGTAGTCTGGTCCCCATTCCGCCAGCTGCTGGACCTCGGAGGTCTTGCCGACACTCCAGCCGATGATCATGTCTGGACCGACAAGGTCTCTGACCATAGGGATTGGCATGTCATCCTGACCGACATGGACACCATCGGCACCAATCGCAAGAGCAACATCAATTCTGTCGTTGATAATCAATGGAACCTTGTACTCATTGCACAGCTTCTTGACCTCAAGGGCCTCAGCAATGAAGTCCTTAGTGTCGCTGTCTTTCTCACGAATCTGAACAAGGGTAATACCAGCCTTAACAGCCTTCTCAACCTGCGAGAACAGAGTTGTGCCCTCAGGCAACATACCAGAGTCGGTGACCAGGTATAGCTTGTAGACATCAGTGTCCTTACGGTAGTTCATCGTAGAAGATTAGGGTAGACTTGTCGATTATGACTTGTATGGATGTATTTCCAGAAACAAGAAGACAGGGGCCCCTACTACAGTACCCAAACATCATATATATAAGCACCACGCAATGACACCTGGTCGCATTGTCTTCCACGGCCGCATTCCCCTGGCCTGCAGGAAAGCCCTCGAGGGTTCTCTCTAAGTGCATGAGCCGTGAAGCTGCGTAAACCGATTTTTCATACAAAAATGAAGGCCGGCGCTGAAATTTGCACCGTGTGTTCACAGGCAGTGACTACAACAGCTGATAAGGGTCTGCTTGGCACGGAAGAGGCGGTTACTGTGACGACATAGACACCACAGAGTCATTCCAGAGATTTTGACCTTTCCTATACCTTCACATCGCCCCAGAACAGCATGAAATTTACGCCGAGTGTCGTGATAGACGCCCCCAGTTACTACGTGAACCACTTCGACAAGAAACACAATGTGGACAAATGCACGATTCTGCGAGATATGGAGCTGGAGAGTGATACGGTTGTAATGCCATCGTGCCTGTCTTTGCTTGCAAAACCGACGCATATACTGGATCTCACGAATAACAACTTGAGTGAGCTGCCAGATCTGAGAAACCGCAATGACATACACACACTACTCCTTGGACGCAACAGAATCAATGGAAATATAGACGGAAAAAGGCTTCCCAGGAATCTGAAGTACTTGGTGTTGGCTAGCAATAATATTTCTGAGCTAACCGAGTTGAATGGTCTGCGCGATGCCCCGAGGACACTGACAAACGTTTCGTTGCTGGCCAATCCTATTTGTCACCTCGATGGATATAGGCAGTATGTGCTCACCTTGCTGCCGATGGTCAATATGCTTGATTTTATTAGTGTTCCTGACAAAGAAAGGCAGGAGTTAAAGAAGAAGCCCGTGGCCATCGCAAAGGTAAAGGCAAAGACCACCAAGGGAGAGAAAAAAGAAAACGCAGCCGATGATAAGTCTGCAGAAATCGTGCATATGGTCGTCAGTAAGATGACAGACGACAGGAGACAGGAGTTGAAGAAGCAGTTGGCCGAGGCAAGCTCGCTGAAGGAGATAGCGAGAATAGAGAAACTACTTTCAGGTGGTGTGTAATTTGATGCTTCATCGTACTCCTCTCCTCATTAAACATTTATACGTGTTTATTTGTAACTTTTAATTAATAATATTATACAAGTATGCCTCTCGCAGGAAAAGCTGCGTGCGCCGAATACATAATCATTATGGAATAACTCAACTAGGCGTCGACCTTGGCCTCGGTGCTGACTTCGGCAACTGGCTCCTTCTCCTTTGGCGTCTTCTCCTTTGGCTCCTTCTCCTTCTTGTCACCCTCAGTGACTAGGTCAGGAATACCTCTGGCAGTCAAGAATTCGAAAATACTCTTTTGCACCTTGTCACCCTTCTTTTCCTCAGACTCCTCGCCTTGGGCACCAGTGACCTTGTTGAAACTGTCGATGTAGGTGAAGAACGCATTGAAGACATTTTCATCAACCTCCTCCTTGTAGATCTTATCGTAAATGTGCTTCATCTTGAATGCGTCCATCTCCTCCTGGTACTTCGAGAAGTCAATTGGCTCGTATCCAAACTTCTCCAATCTAGCGTTGTACGTCTCAAAGACAGGAGACTCTAGCAACAGACCGAGAGCTGGGGCCTTTGGAATGTTGATCTTCTGTGGACCGTAAGCCTGACCGATGCGCTCAACTGGGGTTCCACAACGAGCGATCAGAGCAGCCATGGAGATCATCTTTCTGATCTGGTGCAGCATGAAGGACTGGCCGTGGATCTTGATAGAAACCCACTCAGTCTTGGCAGCACCAATGACGAATGGATCGGAGACCTTGATCTTCTTCATGAATCTGATAGCACTGGCATCTTTGAAGTCCTTTCCGAGAGTGAAGTTGTGGAAGTTGTGAGCACCAAGGTACTGCTTCATGGCAGAGCGGAACTTCTCGAGCTTAGTGGCGGAGATTCTGTACTTTCTGCGGTGCGCATTCTCCAGGGCCTTGTACTTCTTGACCAGCTGGAATAGCTCGTCAGAACTGGTGAATTCCTCCTTGGATGGTGCAGTGTAGTTCTCAATACGAACAATTTCCTCGTCGGTAAAGTTCTCCTTGATGTCCTTCTGCAGGTTTTCCCAGAACTCAACGGACTCCGGGTCCTCATCGATGACACCTGGGACTTCCTGCTTACTCTCCTCAATATCATTGTACAGGATAGAGTGTGGCTTTGGACCAATAAGCGAGTAAGTGGGCAGCAGGTACTCGTACCATCTGGAGCCACACATCTTTCTACAGTCGAAGGCCTTGTTGACTCTGGTGATATCCCACACTCTAATACCCTCTGGTAGTTCGTCATTAATCTTCTGCTTGATCTCAGGGTCCTCAATGATCATCTTCAGCGAGATCAGATTACCACCGGCATGGACACCCTTGTCGGTTCTAGCGGCTCTCATGAACCCACTCTTCTTGAGGTCGGTCGAGTTATCCTTCGAGATAGCACCCGCGCGAACGAAGGCCTTGAACAGGGCATCCTCGATAGTTGGGTGTGGTGGGTTGTATTGCATACCATGATAACCGGTACCACAGTAGCCAACCATAACTGCGACCTTACGCTTTGGCTTTCTTGGCTCCTTTGGAATAGGGTTTCCGTTGGCGTCGAGCTCGGGAGGTCTGCCGACACGCTGCTTCTTCTTCTCGGGCTCGCTGGTGGCATCAGAGTCAGCAGGAGCAGCCTCTTTCTTGGCATCGTCCTTTTCAGGCAAGTCCTCTTTACGTGCCTGTGTCATCTTGTAGATGTTGCCTCTCTTGTAGACGTCATCAGAGGGTTCGTCGTCGTAGACCGGTCTTAGATTATTCTCCTCAGACATTTTGCGTAGTGTTAGGTTACTGGAAAAAGTGTTTTGTATTGGAGCTGAACGTTGCAGTGGTTTATTATTACGTATACGTGTAACTAACCTGCTCTGTTTTCCAATGAGTGCGTAGATTCGATTCAACAGTGTTCGAGAGTGGATTTTCGACTTCTGACTAGGCTTATCTGTACGAAGAGATTCTAGAAACAGACAAAGACAGAACAGCAAAGAGCTCAAACATCTTCCGCAGAGTAAGTAACTTAGAAACCAGAGCTCATCACAGCAGAACCCACATACCGGGAGCCATCCTACATACAAAACACAGAGCACAGCGAAACACTGCAGCCAAACGTCCGTGCGATGAGCTGCGCATCGTATCGCTGCAGACGAAAATCCGCCTACAGCAAAATTTTTCACCCAGCCAGCAGGCGGGTTTGTATGGCGATGCCTCTCGAAGACGGCGATGGGTGGACTTCTTGAAAAGGGTGGGTAGTGTTGACGTTGGTCATAGTGCTACTTTCCGTGTCATTAGAAGCCTCACAATTACACCTCACCCACACAACACACAGAAATGAGACAACTAACAGAGGAGGAAACCAGAGTCGTCTTCGAGAAGCTGGCCGCCTACATCGGCAGAAACATCTCCTTCCTGGTGGATAACAAAGAGAACCCACACGTTTTCAGACTGCAGAAGGACAGAGTGTACTATGTTCCTGAGAATGTTGCCAAGCTGGCCACTAGTGTTGCCAGACCAAATCTGATGTCCGTCGGTATCTGTCTTGGTAAGTTCACCAAGACCGGCAAGTTCAGACTGCACATCACTTCGCTGTCCGTGCTCGCTCAGCACGCCAAGTACAAGATCTGGATCAAGCAGAATGGTGAGATGCCATTCCTGTACGGAAACCATGTGTTGAAGGCTCACGTTGGTAAGATGTCCGACGATATTCCTGAGCACGCTGGTGTCATCGTCTTTTCCATGCACGACGTGCCTCTGGGATTCGGTGTCAGTGCAAAGAGTACCTCTGAGGCTAGAAACATGCCACCAACCGCCATCGTTGCCTTCAGACAGGCGGATATTGGTGAGTATCTGAGAGATGAGGACACCCTTTTCACTTAATATGGATGTAGGGTTTGTTCTGCAAAACTCACTACCAATATCAAGGAAAGGTCATCGCATATTAGGGCACATACACCATTACTCAAGATTGCAGCACTGTAATAATATAACACGTATTGCGCTCATATATATATTTTGTATATTATTCTATTCATATTTGAAATGCACATTTTTTTTTGCAAAGGTAATATTATCCAAAGAATCTCCCGTGCTCAGAAGACTCACTTTTGTCAATTTATCATTCTAGTTCGTATATTACATGCTACATAGAGGACAATACAATTATATATACTACCCAAACTACCTTTTGCTCTTGTTACCCTTCTTCTTCTTTGAGTTCTGATTACCAGACTTGTTCGACTTCTTAGAGATGTCAAGGGCCTGCTCTGACTGCTTGCTCATAGCACCACCCTGGGTCTGCTTGGCCAGCTGCTTCTTCTTTGGTCTGTAAGTGGACCTGTCTCTTAGAGGTAGCCATCTCTCAGGGTCAGCCGTCTTAGCAGCAACATCGTGTGTTGCCAAGAACTTCTTTAACTTGGCGGCCTTCCTCTTCTGCTTCTTGAGTTCAAGCTTCTTCTTTGCTATTCTGTTGACAGCGGCACCACGGGTCTGAACCTTTGAGGACCCGCTTTCAAGTGGCTTAACACCAGCAGCAATAAGAGCCTCTACATCAACTGATGCAACAAGTGGTGCAACCAGAGAGGAGTCGAAGACATCAGAGTCATTCTCTTTCATAATCTGAAGGATGTTCTCATTCAGAAGGTTCTCCTTGAAGTATGGAACAATCATCAGTTTCTTGAAAAGAGCCTTTGCATCAGCAGCTCTGCTGAGAGTCAAGGACTGAAAGGCAACATGTCTCCAGAACTGGAGTTTGTTTGTGGTTGATTTACTGACAGCCAGGAGTTCATTGGCGTTGAAAAGCGCCGATGTCTTTCTCAGAAGAAGCACCTTAGAGTGGGTCCTACCGCTCTGCTTGTACAGCTCAAAGAGCACATAACTTATAGTAATTAGCTCATCTGTTAGGCTCTTGTTTATTTCAACCGATCTGTTGAAGAAATGCTCACAGAGTCTGATGGCGTTATCGGTTTGGTTCTCGACGACCAACAGCTGTGTAGCCAGAAGCACAAGACCAACTACACTCCCCTGAACACCAGAAGAAACAGCTCTCATAGCGGCGTGGTACAGCTTCTTGGCTTGTGTTTTGTAAGGCTCGAGAGTGACACTTTCAACAATGTCGCTGTAGTTGGAAAGAGTCTTCGATAGCACCGATCTGTGAGAAGTGATGGATTCGTTATTAAACAGCTTCAAGAACATTGCGTTGTTCACAAGGTTTGTCCATTGGGCAGATGTGAAGTTCTGAATATTCAGACTATTTTGGGTCTCGTAATTTAGCTCCTTCAATATCAGGTTTAGGTTGTCCTTGAACTTTGAGATGTCGTTGAGGGACAACATGTTGTTCTTGGCAAGGATGTACATTGGAGTACCTGGGGTTAGCTTACCAGTAAGGCCATTCAAGAACTCCTTGCTGTCATCGTTGCGTCCAATCAGCTCTAGGGTATAGGCCATTTGCAGTTCAATGGTGTGGATATCAGCTTCATAACCACCTTCCTTAGCCAGAGAGTATGCCTGTTCCAAAAGCGCAATACTTTCATGGAATTTGTGCTGAGTAGCTAAAACGATAGCATCGTTAAACATAACGTCATAGGAGTCATCCACATTCTGGTTTATTAGAGGGTACTGAATTTGCAAATCCGCATCAACTGTGAGTGGAACCCTCTCATTAGACGCAATTTCCACAATGTTGTCAATCCCAGCGTCATTATTGGAAGCCAGGTAGTTGTATAGACGGTATGATTCAGGATACAGACCGTTCTTGTAGCAGTACTGTGCGCGGACATGCAGGATACTTCTCAGGGACTCCAACTGGGCTGGGGCCTTCTTCAGTAAAACATCCAGATCGTCAGAAACAATGCTTGAGTACAGATTTTCGAATCTTTTCTGGTTGTTCAATTTGTAGTAGACATAGAGCTTCTCCAGTCTGAGCTGTTTACCGTACTTCTCATCAATCTTGGAGTACTTGTCTAGGACAGAAAGAGCCTTGTTATACTTGTCCTGTTGAATCAAGGCAACCAAGCAATATCTTAGAGCAGTGCCAGGGTTTGTACAGCCATTTTCCAGGAGTTGCAAACTAGTTTCCTCAACCTGGGAGTGCTCGTTGTGCGACGATTGCACATTCAACTTCGCGAGAATATCAGTCAAAGAGTCACCCGCCATCTCAAATATGCCTGCGTAGGTAACTTACCTGGATAATGTCTTTTAATGAAATCAATTTCAAAGAACTCTCTTTTACAGGGAAGTTTCAGACAACCCACCACGTATGCCCTTCACCGTCCACAGAAATCCGCTGAAGTTTTCGAGCGGCGGTCGCGAGCGGCACCAGGCGCTGTCTGGAGCGAGCCGTGTGGCGGGTGAAAATCATCTCCTACGAGCTGGGAATATATGTAGTATTTACTGAGTGACGATAATATGTAAAGAGCTTTGATGCAAAGGTTGTGTCGGACAAAGAGGAGGACAATCCATGCGCATACTACCAGTGTAATTAGAATACTCACATGCAAATGAGATCAGAGCTATAGATCTAAGGAAATGCTGAAATTTGAATGGCAATAATTTAATGAAAACCAACTGTAGTGCTTTATCATAGTCGGGTATATGGCACCTACTCCGGAAGGGATGCCCACGATGGTTTATTCTTTTGAATCCAAGGATGGTCCCTAATCTCCTTTAGAGATAGTCGCTTAGCTGGATCCTGCACGAGTATTCTGCGAATTAAATTCTTGGCCAGATCAGATACCGGTTTATCTTGTGGAAATACGATGTTCCCTTTTACAATACGTTTATAGGTCATTTCTTTGCTGTCTTCTTCAAAAGGTGGAGCCCCTACAATCAGCTCATATATCAATACACCCAATGCCCAAACGTCAACAGTGCTGTCGTACTCACGTGATCTGATAATCTCTGGGGAAAGGTAATCGATAGTTCCACATAGTGTCTTACGTCTGACACCCTTGGGACTTATAATACTCCAACCAAAATCTGTTAACTTTACTGTATTATCGAATCCAATCAATATATTTTCTGGCTTGATGTCTCGATGAATAATGTGTTTCTGATGCATGTAGTGAAGCGCGTCAGCAATTTGATAGACAAAGTAACTGGCAAGAAGCTCCGAAACGGACCCCTTACTTTGTAGCAATTTGTAGAGTTCACCATTAACGAGATACTCCATCAATAGATACACCCGCTTCTCATCGTGGAAATGGCCGTACAACTTGGTCAGGTTATTATGGTTCATATTCGTCTGTATTTCAACTTCTCTTCTAAATTGTTTTTGAAGATTGTATTGTGCTATTTCAGATTTATCCATTGCCTTCATTGCACATATAAACCCTGACTTCTTATGCCTAACGCAATACACTTTACCAAACTTACCCTTTCCTAGTTTTTTGCCTATCTCAAAATCATCGAGGCACAACTGCGATACCTTGAGAGGGGACAGGATCAAAGGTCTAGTATTTCTTAATGGTGACGGTATTTTGGAGCCTACCGGTGATACTACCTTCTTATGTACCCGTGAAGTGTTTCTTGGGGAAGGGATCAATGTCTTGGAGCCCCTCATATGTGTTGGTGATCTGGTAATGCGCCACTGTTTCCGTGCGGTGCCACGATCGATATCGGAGATCCGATTTGGTGACCCGTCTAGTCTTCCCTCCATTGGTAAACGCGATACGAGGTTGGGACTGAAATGTCTGGCAGTGTTGACGTGTTTTGTATCATTTCTCCCTTTCATAAGACATTTGAAGTGTACTATCTGTACAGTTTTTTTTTTGTTTACACTTCAGGCTCGCTCATCGGATCGGGCTACGGGCTACGGGACACGAAAAGTATATTATGAAGATTGTTATAATTACTGAAAAGAAACAACATCCCCAAACCTCTCACCAAAAAACTATATTTAGTGTAATATCTCCCTCGTAGATTAGGATAAAATGTATTTATGCATTTCTGCTAAAATGATGAAACCAAGCGTCTTAGTAGATAAAATAACAAGTTAATGAATGATCTGTGGTTATTTTAAATAAAAACTAAAAGTTCCGAATCCTTTATAGACATCGAATGAAAGATAATCTAACTTCGTTGGTTCACTCACCTTTATCAATATAGCAAGACTTCCTAACGCATCGCGTTTCTGCAGGTGAGACTCAACTGAAGGCGAAGTAGAAGAAAAAAAAAATAGCACATTGCAAGGATAACTCTCACACTTCGACATATCAACCAAAGGAAAGTACCTTGCCCCCCGTCATTATATCCCATGTCTACTACACAGATTTCTAACCTGATCAAATGGGGTGAAGAGAATGGATGTACGATCCCTTCGAACATTGCTTTCAAGTACGACCCTAGTAAAGGTATCCATTGCGTAGCGGATAACACCAACTCGGAAACAGACAGGGACATATCCTTCAAACTACCAAACGATCTAATAATCACACGAAAGCTATCTCAGGAGGTTTTTGGAAAATCTGAGACTGTTTGGTTAAAGGCGCTTTTAGCCCGTTTGAGATTCGAGAAAGATCCAAGCGATTCAAAGGTGAAGCAACTACAGGATAAATTTCGTCCATATGTCGAAGCATTGCCAAGTGTCATCGATTCTCCATTGTTGTGGAATCCGAATGAATTAGAGCTATTAGCAAACACCAACTTAAGAAACTCCTTAGATCAGAAGCTTGAGGCCATCTCCCAGGAGTGGATAGAATTTGTGAAATCTGACAACACATACGTTCCCAGCAATTCCATAGAGGAGGCTTTGTGTGCAGGTGAGAAAGTAGAAACATCAAAAGAATTCTATGATATTGTAATCAAGGAGATCGAGACGTCATCCCCAAAGCATTGGTACTCGTTCAGTGCGTATCTATGGTCTCATCTAATTTTCACTTCAAGAGCTTTCCCAGAACGGATTATCGATCCTCAGTGCGAGGAGTCCTGTGTTATGCTGCTGCCAGTTATTGATCTGCTGAATCACGGAAACAGAGTCAAAGCTGAATGGTCATCCGATGCATCTGGCGCCTTCACATACAAGAACCTTGAGACTGACATCGAATCTGGGAAGGAAATATTAAACAACTACGGTGCAAAGAGTAACGAGGAACTACTTTACGGTTACGGATTTGTTCTAGAGGATAATGAATTTGACTCTATCATGCTTCGGATTAAGTTCCCACTGGAGACAGTAGAGGCAATCCTCAACAACGCGCCCGATATCCACCTACCCCTTCTGGAAGACTACACCACCTTCGCTTTCGAGTCGAAGGAACAGAAATCTGAAAAAGATGCGAACAGGCAGAGGGCAATAAGCGACTATTCTGATGGAATTATCTACATCCTAAACAAGTCAAACCCAGGAGCCTGCTTAATTCCAATCATCGAGACTTTTGCCTTCCTTGTTACGAGACACGGAAGTGAAACATACAAGAGTGTTAGAGCAACTCTGGATTCTATTCAATCTGTGAAGGGTGCACTAGCCCAAAAGATCGGCAGCATATCTGCACCCGTTACTGCTGGCCACGATGAAAACTATCAAGTTAGCGATTATAGAAAAAGATGCGCCATCATTTATAGGGACGGGCAACTATCTTGCCTGAAGAAATCCATGAACGAAGTAAAGAGAATTGAAAAGGATATTCTTAAGGAGAACAAGTCTCACTTGCTGACGACACACAAAATCGAGAAGTACGACCAAGAGTCCTTCCAGAACGAACTTGGAACTTTGCTAGAAGGCTCATCTGAACAACAACAATTGAATTTTGAGCAGAATTACGATCTGTTTGTTGTTTGGATAATGTGCAAGGCTAAATTTAACTCGTTTCCTAAGGAACTTGACTGGGTCGAGAAAATGTACAGATCGTTTGAAACTCAAAATGGCGATGGGGAAATATCCGAGACTGCAGTTAATCTATATGCTACGTTGTTCAGTGTTGGCGAGGATGCAGACGGCCGTTTGATTCCATTTAACACTGAGACTGAGCCCGTATCTATGCAGGATATCGCCCTGGCCGACAACTTCGTCGAGCAGTATTCGTTTACCAGAATATCGTTCTCCAACGGGAAGCAGGAGACCTTTTTAGTTAAAATCTAAACAATTTCTACATATTACAACAGGCAATATAGATCAGATAAACTCATGTAATTGCCCATTTAGACTACTATCGATGCCCAGAGCACATCCCGCACGCAGCCGTCCCTTACGTTATGAGCTCCCCTCTGATTGGCCAGTCCAGTCACGGCGGTGTGGCGCGTCATCTGTGGCGGGGAGAAAAATCCCAAATTGGTGTCCTCGCCGTTCCTCGGGCGGCCGGGAGACCGCAGCAGGAAATTTTTACTGTGCGATCTGTAAGCTCATCGGATATATAAGATAAGCAGGTGGTGTACTGGGTATTGTTGCCATTATTTGCGGTTTTATTTCTATTCGGAGTGAAGTATTATTCATCACTGCATTAATAGATAACCTAAAGGAACACTCATTTATCCTACAACATGGATTTAAAAGTTAAGATTTATGTGACGCTCGGCGTTCTATCGCCGGTTTTCCTATACATGGGCGGTAGATTATCCATTTTAGTGGTTATCTGGACTTCCGTTGTGCTATTCTTGCCTGAACTATTGAAACCAAAAGAAGTCGAGAAGGAGCAGAAGGTAGAACCCAAGAAAAAGGACCATGTTTGCAAATGTGGTGGTAAAAACGGTAAATCCGAGGCTGCCCACAGCGACGAAGGCAAAGAGGAGTGCTGTGGTGGAAAGGGTACTGGAGTCAACGGTAAGGAATGCTGTGGCAAAGGTGGTAAGAAGAAGGTCGAGGTTGAACCAAAGAAGCCAAAGGATGGCTGTTGCTCAAGTGGTGGCAAGAAATCTGGAAAGAAGTGTTGTGGCGGAAAGGGCCACGGCCATGGTAAGGAAACTAAGGACACTAAGGAACCAAGTCCTGCTACTGCCCAGGAGTGGGACTCTCTAACTGTTGATTTTACAAACGCCTTCAAGCCTGCGAAGACTTCAAAAGCCAAGAAAACCGTCAAGGTCTTTGGTAAGAAAGGTATGACTCAAATATCTTCCAAACAAGAGGACAGTAACTCTGGTGACCTTATCAAGAGTGCTTTCACTGTTTCTAACGATGAGCTACTCAACTCTGATATTTATGTTTTCTACAGTTCGCTCCAGGGCTCTGCTGAGAAGGCTGCGGGTATTGTGCAGGAGAAACTGAAAGCCGTCGAGGGCCTAAAGAACGAACCCAAGCTTCTAAACCTTGACGAGATCGATGACACTGACAAATACTTTGTTGACGTGCCAAGTGAGAATGCCCTGTATGTCCTTGTTGTCCCCTCGTACGATGTTGACTGTCCACTAGACTACTTCATTCAAACTCTCGAAGAGAACTTCAACGACCACAGACTAGACAGATTCCCGCTACGCAAGCTGGTCGGCTACACCGTTCTTGGTCTCGGTGATTCTGAGTCGTGGCCCGACAAGTTTTGTTACCAGGCTAACAAGGTCGACTACTGGGTGTCTCACCTCGGTGGTAGAAGAATATTCCCAGTTGGTAAGATTTGCATGAAGTATGATGGCTTTGAGAAGGTCGGTGAATGGGCTGAGCTGCTTGGTGAACTGCTAAAGGATAATGAACCCATCCTATACGAATACGATGAGAATGTTGACGATTCCGAAGAGGATGGAGATGACCAAGACGGCTCTGACGAAGGCGGTGAGGGCTCTGACCAGGAGGTTGATCTTGAGGATGTTGGTGGGAAGGAGTCTGACTCCAAGCGCAACGAGAACTCGCTGGAAGTCAAGCAGATGATTGCGAAGGACAGTCCAACCTACCGTAACCTGACCAAACAGGGTTACCGTATTGTCGGTTCCCACTCCGGTGTGAAGATCTGCAGATGGACCAAAAATGAGCTACGTGGTAAAGGTTCATGTTATAAGAAATCGCTGTTCAACATCGCATCCAGCAGGTGCATGGAACTGACTCCATCTCTTGCATGTTCATCCAAGTGTGTCTTTTGCTGGCGTCACGGAACCAACCCAGTGTCGAAGAACTGGCGTTGGGAGACTGACGAGCCTGAATTCATTCTAGAGAACGCCCTCGCTGCTCACTACTCCATGATCAAGCAGATGCGTGGTGTCCCAGGTGTTATCGCTGACCGTTTCATTAACGCCTTCAAGGTGGCACACTGTGCACTTTCGCTAGTTGGTGAGCCAATCCTATACCCATACATTTCGAAGTTTGTCGAGCTGCTGCACGAGAAAGACATTTCCAGTTTCCTTGTGTGTAATGCGCAACACCCGGAATCTCTGCGCTCCTTAGGTAAAGTGACGCAGTTGTATGTCTCCATCGATGCTTCCACGAAGGACGAGCTGCGCAAGGTCGACCGTCCTCTCTACAAGGACTTCTGGGAGCGCATGATGGAGTGTCTAGACATCATTAGGACGACTCAGTCGCACCAGCGTACTGTCTTCCGCTTGACTCTCGTCAAGGGATTCAACATGGGTGACATCTCTGCATACGCTGACCTGGTCCAGCGTGGTGTCCCCTGTTTCATTGAGGTGAAGGGTGCGACGTTCAGTGGTTCTTCGAAGGACAACGTGAATGCGCTTACGATGCAGAACATTCCATTCAACGAGGAATGCAAGGATTTTGTGGAGAACTTTGTCGCTGAACTGAAGCGCCGTGGTCTTCCTTACGATATTGCCGCTGAGCACGCGCACTCCAACTGTGTGCTGATTGCGGACACCAAATTCAAGGTCGACGGAAAGTGGAACACACACATTGACTTTGCCAAGTTCTTTGAGCTGCTGCGTAGCGGCGAGTCCTTCACGCACATGGACTACATGCAGGAGACCCCAGAGTGGGCTCTGTACGGTAACGGCGGTTTCGCTCCAGGCAACGTGCGTGTTGCGCATGGCGACAGGGTGGCGAATGATGGGCGTGTTGACGCGGCTGATCTGCCAGAGATTCCTGTTGGTGCTGTGTAGGCGTATTTGTATATAGAGACATACGTGTATTTATTTATTTATTTTTCGAGTTTGGTGGGCGGTTGATCGCGGTGGCGGCTAAATCATATTCCGTGATATGGGTAATCCACCACTGTTGTGGGGTAAGTGTATGTGTTGAAGAGACGCCATATTCAAGAGTATTGTTTGGTGGGTAGGATCATTGTCTTGTAGGTCGTTGTTTCCATGCTTTTGCAGTGGATTGCTGTGCCAGAGTTTTTTTATGGAATAAGTTGGTGTTGTTACTGCACAAGGTAATCATTGTATCGACAGGGACGGTTCGTTTACATAAGTTGCATTGCCAACGAATCTCCACTGAAGGAGAATAACATCCAAGCAATAATTCCCAGAAGGGGGATACTTGTTCAGATGTCCTTTCTCAAGGTCCTTGCAACTTTTGGTGAGTATGTTTTATTTGGGAAATCTGCAAGTTATATCATCTCACAGGCTACATATGGAGTAATATGCACGAAACACGCACTTTCAACATGACTTGTGCGACTTTCTCATTGGGGTAGGGGTTGGGATCTTTCCATATCGAAAACCACGATCAGCAATGTTCTTAGTCCTGGTTGCAAGTATGTCACGGATAGAATTACGCCATTCAACCTCTAGAAGATATCGAAGTACGCAATCAGTACTTACCCGTTGTGCCGAAATAAATAAGACCCGGTATACGCATTCTCATGTATTACGTTGTTAATACTCAGTCTCTTCACCACCCATGGCGACACACCCATACCTAGACTTTTCTACAACCTCGCAATATCACAATCCCAGTTTCTTCGGCCTTTAAGGAAATTTCCCTCCCCTATTTCTACAGTTTAGGGAAGCGGACGGGGGCTCGGCGGCTATTACTAAAATAGTGAAAACACATATTCGCGCCCAACACAACCGCGCAAGACAACCGCACAAGACCAGGGAACGCACAATGAAACAACACGCTCACCCCATAAAAACAAGGCAACGCCCACTCACAAATCTAGCTTTGTACAAGCTCCATTCCACGCGGCGCAGACCCCACTTCCTTCGCACAACGCTTACTTACATAAAGTGTATAGTCTTGAGCAGCTTGTAGGTGAGCCCCGCGAGCGACCAGCCGCCGATCCACTGGCGGTTGGCCCAAGAGGAGTGCAGCACGGCGTCCACGACGTCGTATATCGCACAGAAACTCCGCACGCGCCACCCCTCGCGCGAAAACAAGGGCGGCATCGCGAACTCCGCGGTGGCCACTGCGTTATCCCCGACGATCTGCGCGTACGCCGCGGTCTGCACTGGGTCGTCAGTGATCACTCCGTGGATGGGCAAACCCCTCGTGAGCTGCATGTCCTCGAGGCGGTTGACTGTCCACAGGTACACCGTCAGCCCGCGCTTGCGGACGATCGGCGCGATGCGGTCGCGGAAGCGGCGCGTCCAGGAGGCAACGTAGAGCAATGAGAGCCCGTGCAGCTTGAAGTGCGGGTCGGCGACCCCCGCGGAGTAGTCGATGAACTCCTGCGCGGAGTCCAGGGACATCGTGATGTTGATGACGCGGAAGTCCGCGACGATCCCCGTCTCGACACCGTAGCGGTACCAGTCCAGTGTCCAGAACCCCCAGATGATGTGCTTGCGCCAGTAGTCCATGTCTGGGTTGGCGTCGCGCATGGCGGCGTATGTCTTGTTGAGCAGCAGCTTGTCGTTGTCGAACTTGATGTCGAGCATGAGCACGCAGTCCGGGTGAGCGAGTGCCCACTCGAACAGCTCGCTGACAGCCATGAAGTGCTCGTCGCTATTGACGCGGTGGCGCAATGTACGGAGCACGGAGTAATCTTGCTCCGCGACAACAAAGTCGCGGTCCCACATGCGCCCCGTGGTGGCGTCGTGGTTGACCACGACGACGCCGTCGCGCGTCAGCTGCAGGTCTGTCTCCAGCACGGGCACGCCCGCCTTGTACGCGGCGTTGAACGCCTCCAGTGTGTTCTCCGGGTGCTCCGCAGCGTACGCCCTGTGGCCTACGACTTCGAGCATGGAAAGGGGAAACAAGGGTGTGGGGAGGGGAGAGCAAGAGCAAGAGTAAGAGCAGGGTAGTAGCAGGGCGATACGCACACGCCCACCCCTGTTTATATAGCCGCCACCCGGGAGAGCCCCGCCACGAGAGCCACGCAGATAAAGCCTCGGCGGAAGTACCTTTCCCTCCGGGACAGCAGGAGCTATGCCCTACGCCCATATCGCTACGCCCAGGGCCCCTCGCCCCACGCCCGCGGCATCGCCATCGCGCGGGCAGCAGAGCAGCAGTGCAGTTGAAAGCGCGCAGCAAAACGCCGCACAATGGCGCCACTCGGCTGCGGTTGCCGTCTGGGGACACGCCACGTGCGCATTGTGCGGGCGCGCAGGGTGGCAACACACAGAGGCAGACAGAGGCGGCATTGTGCGGTGGCGTGGCGTGCGGTTGTCCCGGTGCGCCTCGGCGGCAGACACCGTTAGAGGATAGTGTATAGGGTGGAGTGCACTAGAACACAGAGTGTGTGGGTATGGCAAGAACGGGAGATGTTCTGTGTGCAGATTTGCATCAATACAGCTGGCGCTGTGGCGTCTTATTTCTCAATACACTATACTGCTGCGTGCTGTCCTCTGTCGCTGTAGCACACCCCATGCATCTGTGCAGTGCACAGACGCCGCCTCTTGAGACACGCCACCACGACCACCCACTACACCGCCGTGTTACCCGGCCCCCCACGCAACACCCCACGCCGTGTAGATGTTCGCGGTGGTCATTCCACACGATATCACTCTGCACGGCAGCTGGGCGCGCGTGGCCCGCCGTCTCCGCCCGCCTGCCTGCTATATTATATATTCCACCTGGTGGGCGTGTGCTGTCCACGACTCATCCACAAGGCAACGTCGTATTGTCCATTGAGCAGGTGTATATACCGTGTTGCACCGCTGCTTATACTATACTGCACTGTTGTCTATTGCATATTGCATATCGAGTATTGCATATCGAGTATCGACTATTGCATTTGCGTTTCGCTCGTTTCGTATAGCTGATTTCCGCGTCTTCCACAGCGCTTAATCCCCACAACACTCTCATTCTCTCTCCATGGACCTACGTGTTGGGCGCAAGTTCCGCATCGGCCGCAAGATCGGCAGCGGCTCCTTCGGCGAGATCTACCACGGCACGAACCTGATCTCCGGCGAGGAGGTCGCCATCAAGCTGGAGTCCATCCGCTCGCGCCACCCGCAGCTGGAGTACGAGTCCCGTGTCTACCGGTACCTGTCCGGCGGCGTCGGCCTGCCCTTCATCCGCTGGTTCGGCCGCGAGGGCGAGTACAACGCCATGGTCATCGACCTCCTGGGGCCCTCCTTGGAGGACCTGTTCAACTACTGCTACCGCAAGTTCTCCTTCAAGACAGTCATCATGCTCGCGCTGCAGATGATCTGCCGCATCCAGTACATCCACGGCCGCTCCTTCATCCACCGCGACATCAAGCCCGACAACTTCCTCATGGGCACGGGCCGCCGCGGGTCCACGGTCCACGTCATCGACTTCGGCCTCTCCAAGAAGTACCGCGACTTCAACACGCACCGCCACATCCCCTACCGCGAGAACAAGTCGCTGACGGGCACCGCGCGCTACGCCTCCATCAACACGCACCTGGGCATCGAGCAGTGCCGCCGCGACGACCTGGAGTCCCTCGGGTACATCTTCGTGTACTTCTGCAAGGGGTCCCTGCCATGGCAGGGCCTCAAGGCCACCACGAAGAAGCAGAAGTACGACCGCATCCTCGAGAAGAAGCTCAGCATCTCCACGGAGGTGCTGTGCCAGGGCCTCCCCGTCGAGTTCAAGGAGTACCTCGACTACTGCAAGAACCTCAAGTTCGACGAGCGCCCGGACTACCTGTACCTCGCCAAGCTGTTCAAGGACCTCAGCATCAAGCTCGAGTACCACAACGACCACCTGTTCGACTGGACCATGCTGCGCTACACCAAGGCCATCATCGAGAAGCAGTCCGCGGACGCGCTGTTGCTAAAGGACAGTGCAAACGGGGAACAGGGCAACAACAATAGCAATTCTGCCAACAAGGCAGAGGTGTTCAACAAGATCAAGCAGCTCACGATGAAGAAGTTCTCCTCGCACTTCCACTACTACCGCGCCGCGGACACGCACAACCCGCTGCCCGAGGAGATCAAGCAGCAGACCGCCGAGAACAACGCCATCGTCCCCGCGCTGCCACAGGAGCTCCTCGCAGTGATAGACAAGAGTCTGGAGAATATTAATGCCACGGACTCGGGGCGTCAGCAGGAGCGCAAGGTGCAAACGCAGCAAGCGCAGAACGCCCAGCCACCACAGGCCCAGCAACCACAAACTCAGCAGGCCCCTCCCGCCCAGCAGAACACCCGCGGCAGCGGCACCTACTACCCGCCAGCCAACGGCACCACGCCTGCCAACGCCAACGCCAACGCCAACGGTAACACAAATGGCAACAGCAACATCTGGCTGTGAGCAGCTGAACACCCACACACCACACCGCCTTTAGGGGGCGCCCCCTGCACACAAACACGCACGCACAATATGCACTCATGCATGTATGCAGCTATGCACGCTTGCATGAACACACGCTTGCATGCCGGTGGGATCTCCTTCACTGTATCTCCCTCTTGCACTCCCTCTCCCTCCGCTCGACGCCCTCCCCCCTGTGGCTGCGGGAGTCAGCGCTGCGCTCTCGCCCGTGTCTCGGCCGTCCGTATCTCGGGCTGTCCACATCGTCCACCAGTATGCGCCCCTGTATAGGGACCATCCGTGTACACTGTATACAGGTGTCCACCCGTATACTTCAGTGCCGCCTCCCACCTGTTTACATAGATATCTCCCTCCCAATTATATAATCGCATAATAACAGGGATCTGCACCCCTTTACTACCGAGAAAAGCGAGCGTCCACAGCATATAGTATACACAGCCATGCAGCACGAGGTTCCTTCTGCAGGTGCTACAGACAACAACAACACGCATACTGACCAGCAGGCACAGATGCAACAGAATATGATTGAGCAACAGCAGCAGCAACAACAACAGACAATGCTGCCACAGCGGTCCACGGTGTCCAAGGGGAAGTACTCCCTGCACGACTTCCAGATAATGCGCACGCTGGGCACGGGGTCCTTCGGCAGAGTGCACCTGGTCCGCTCCGTGCACAATGGTCGGTACTACGCCATCAAGGTGCTCAAGAAGGCCCAGGTCGTGCGCATGAAGCAGATCGAGCACACTAACGACGAGCGCAGAATGCTCAAGCTCGTCGAGCACCCCTTTCTCATACGCATGTGGGGCACGTTTCAGGACTCTCTGAACTTGTTCATGGTCATGGACTACATCGAGGGCGGTGAGCTGTTCTCCCTGCTGAGAAAGTCCCAGCGGTTTCCCAACCCCGTCGCAAAGTTCTACGCCGCAGAGGTCACGCTCGCCCTGGAGTACCTCCACTCCCACAACATCATCTACAGGGACCTGAAACCCGAGAACATCCTGCTGGACCGCAACGGCCACATCAAGATCACCGACTTCGGCTTCGCAAAGGAGGTAGAGACGGTCACATGGACACTCTGTGGCACCCCGGACTACATCGCCCCGGAGGTCATCGCCACCAAGCCATACAACAAGTCCGTCGACTGGTGGTCCCTCGGCATCCTCATCTTCGAGATGCTTGCCGGATACACCCCTTTCTACGACACCACGCCCATGAAGACCTACGAGAAGATCCTCCACGGCAACGTCGTCTACCCCTCTTTTTTCCACCCGGACGTCGTCGACCTCCTCGCCAAGCTCATCACCGCGGACCTCACCCGCAGAATCGGAAACCTCCAGTCAGGTGCAGGCGACATCAAGGCACACCCTTGGTTCAGCGAGGTCGTCTGGGAGAAGCTCGTCGCAAAGGACATCGAGACGCCTTACGAGCCCCCCATCACCGCGGGCGTCGGTGACACCTCCTTGTTCGACCAGTACCCCGAGGACCACCTCGACTACGGCATCCAGACCGACGACCCCTTTGGCGAGTACTTCCTCGACTTCTAGGGGCGCGGGGCATACGTACATTAACTTTATACTACGACACATAAACGACTATTACATAGAGCAGGGGGGGGAGAGTGTGCGGGGAGGGACATAATCGATTGGTAGGGGTGTTACGTGTGGACACTGGATGGGCGGTTATTTGGTTGTCATTGTACAGGTTAAAGTAGTATATGTGATTTAGGGGTGGGGAGGTATGCACCCCTCAATTAATTACTGGTTGGTATCTTTAATATTCCACGGACAAGGAGGGTATCCTCCCCTATAATTATGCTTGAATAGTCATATGTACTGAGTTGGTGTGTAAATTGCCCCATTGCGCTTTTTCACATAAACGCTTATAGTAAACGTGTTTTAAGTAACGAGGCGGTAGTTCCCTTTGCATTGTAGTTCATTGACTGAGGTATCTTGGATGATCGATACTTACATGGGTCGTATGTTCTTCCCCCCATAATTGCGGTTCAGATAGTTTATTGCAAAACTGGAATTATGGATATGTCACAGCTCTGCTCATCAAACAGGAATGACGGAAAAGTCATCCATCTGTATAACGAAGAGGTAAACTGTAGCTCCATCAAAAAAAATAATTTGTCTCTCAAAATAGTGCTTGTGGAAATTCACAAGAACAATCTCTCTTTATGTGAATTTGTTTATTAGGCTATATGTAATAAATATATGAGCGGCTACGCGCTATAAATCATGACGGAATATGAACAGGATGGGACGAGTTCACGATGCAATGGGTAAAATGGTATGACTGGTACACCCGCTTACATCAGCGAGTCAAATGCAAACGGATCAGACGAGTTGAACGGATCAGCCTTGATTTGCACCTGGTTGAAATCGTCCAGGCTCGTGCCCGTGGCGTTCGCACGCGCACGTGCAGCGGCCTTGTCCATGTCAAGGTTGCAGATATCCTCGTCCAGGAAGTCGAGGTACCCGACGTCCGTTGGCTCAGTCATCGTGTTCACCGAAGTCTCCGTCGTGGTGCCGTTGCTGTCGACAGTGTGTGGCTCTTCCTCCTTCAGCAGCGCGTCGAGGTCGGCGTCGTTGATCTCCTGGTTCACGTCATTGAAGCCCATGGAGTAGGACAACAAGTTCTCGTTTGAGGGAGTTGTGATGATTTTGTTGAAGTTGAAGTCATCCGTGGAGAAGGTTGCGTTTGTCTCCTCGTGCTTGACACCGCTTGTCCTCTGGAAGAGTGACGTTGGTGCAGCGTTCGTTATCTCCATCTCGGAAGCAGTCTTCTTTGGTGCTGCGAACATGTTTGTGAAGTCGATCTCGTCCAGGTTGGTGATGTTCCCTGGCGGCGTTACCGTCTTGGAGTTGATGATGTTGATGTTGCCGCTGTTCAAATCGAGGAAGCGGGACAGCTCGACGTTGGCAGTGTTGCTGCGGCTCAGATTCGTGGCGCTAGAAGCGCCGCTTCCGCCGCCAATAGCCGCGCCACCCGCCTGGCACACCTTCTTCATGACCTTCTTGGTGCCAGAGATCTTGGGCTCGGGTATCGTGATGTCGAACCAGTTGACCTCGCTGGTGAGGCCACACTCACACGATATCACCTTGGGCAGGATGGGGAGCTTGAACTTGGTCTTGTACTCGAGCTCCTCGAACTCCTTGATGGTGGCAGTCTCGCCCTCGGCGAGCAGGTAGTTCTTGAACTTCTTGTACTCGTCTGACTCCGGGTTGAACACGCACTGGTGGGAGTGCGTGTTGTTCACGATCACGATGTTCCACTTCCTCATCTTGAGGGAGTAGGACGCGCGGATGCGGAAGGGACAGTTCGTGGTGACGATGGGAGTGCGACTGGAATCTGTGGTAGAGGGTGGGTTCCTCACCTCCGGTGGCGTCATGGTGTTGTCCGCCTCGGTGATTGCCGCCTCCTCTGGGGTGGCGAGTGGTCGCGTCACGGCCTTGCACTTGAAGATGATCTTGCTCTTGTCTGAGCGCTCGATGACGAGGTCGATGCCCTGTGGGAAGAAGATCTTCTGGAGCCAGGGCTTGATCTCTGCCTTGTCGCGGAACAGCGGCACGGGGTCGAGGTGGATGAGCTTGTTGGAGTCGTGGTTGAGGAAGTCAGAGACGCGCTCGGGCGCGGTGAACAGCTTCTCGCGCTTAGGGCGGTGCTTCGGCGTCCTGCAGCACTTCTTGGGCTGAGAAGTTGTATCTTGCTGTGGTAGCGCGGGCATCTCTAGTGAACTGTTGCTGTTGCTGCGGTTGGAGGACCTCCTTGGGGGCTTGTTGTGCAGGACACTCGTTACGAAATCGTATGGAATGTCGGAATTCACACCTATCATAGTGTGTGTGTTGTTATATGTATGTGTATCGTCGCGTTGTGTGACGGTAAACTGTGTAGCGGTATTGCTTATATTTGCTCGTTTGTACGGATCTTGCGCAATACTGCTCTGCCTTGGCGAAACCTCACTTCAATACAAACGCGAATATATATACAATACGAGCGTGCTGTCAAGACACGGGGTAAACACTAGCCCCACACCGCGAACATGCGCAGTAGTTTGCTAGAGATTCCCACAGCTGCTAGCGTCCCGTAATAAAGTGATGAGTAAGCACTAAATTCGAGGAGTGACGCAACGCTAAAAATTTGCGAGCTGCACAGACGCCCCCGCAGAACGCAATGCCGACAATCGGGAAATGGCGCGCTGCGCTGATTAATAGCGTGTCAAGGCACGTATTACTATCACCATCACGATGCGTCGACTATCACCGGGGCGTTGACCGTGAAGTTTGTGCAGACCGTGTTGACTGCCCCGGAGAAGCAAATATAGCAGACATCGCATCCAGCGCGGCCTGGTCCCGCCGTGTAGCCCGGGCGGACATGGCCGCAAGACGCCCCGAGGTGGGGTGCACAGGCGCAGGGGGAGGGCCGTACTGCGCCAGCGTCGCCCTCATGGCGCTGGTGGGCACGCTGTCGGGCGTGCTAGGTGTGATCTTGAATGTGTCAATGACGAGCGGTGCAGAGTGGAATATAGTCACTGTCCCCTCTGCGTCGTTGTACTGCGCGTGGTGTATCTGTCTACGGATGGGCGCGCGCGACGGGTTGAGGCTGTCGCGCTGCAGGTCCACGTAGGCCACGAGCTTCGTCTGGGCGTGGTTGAACTGGCGGATGTACACGGAGAGCGAGAGTGCGTACTGACTGCGGTCAATGAGGGAGACACGTGTCATGTCTGGTGCGGCCATCGCGATTGTGTGCTTGGATGGTTTCATGAGGATCTGCAGGAAGTCGATGTAGTCCCCTGCGTGGGCGCGGACCTCCATGAAGCGCTGGTTCGTCTCCACTACGAAACTCTGGAACTGTACACTGACAACCCGCTCGAGCATCTCCTCGCTGCGGAATATCGAGGTGAAGTCGTAGAGCTCCACCTCCATCTCGGTGGCAAGGACATCCTCCACGTGCCAGATGCAATCCACACCATTGGAGACAAGGAGCTGTGTGCCGCGCATAGAGTAGGAGAAGTTGCGGTTGCACAGCCCCGGGGGCAGCCCGAGGTCGTACCAGGTGCTCCGGCCCAGGGAGTAGCAGAACAGCCCGCGGTCTGTGGAGACTAGGAGGTAGTATGGCAGGTGCAGGGTGTGCACGCCCGTGATGCGTGTCCCGGCACCCCGGGGCAAGGGCAGCCAGTAGCAGCTCTCACTGCACACATCGAGCGTAGCGGACTCGTAGGTGAGTAACGCCACGCATGCATGCTCGAGGGTAAGCACCACCTGAATGAGCTGGTTGTCCCCGCTCCCCGTGACGGTGGCGTCGATGTCCACAATGCGGGGGGCGGCACCGGGAGCTCGGCGGCTGCGGCGGCCAGACAGCGCGGCGAGGTCCGCGAGCGGGTGGAGATACGAAAACGCGCGGCCGCTCCACAGACACAGATCCGCGGGGCTGTCGAGGTCGCAGAGCAGCGCGGAGTGCAGGCTGTGCCCGCGCAGCTGTCTGTAGAGGAAGCGCGGCGCGTCCGGGCGGCGCACCTGGCGGCGGTTCGCGGTGAAGGTGCCGGCGAGCTCGAGGCGGCAGCTGGAGGCCGCGTGGGCGGAGTCTGCTCTGCGGGTTGCGCGCTCACGATGCGTGGAGGTGCGGAACCACTGGTGCATGAACATGCGGGTGTTGTGTTCTAGGGGTAGTAGTGGCATGACGCGGCCGCGCTGGTCCAGCAGGATCTCCTCGCCATTGAATATTCCGATGCGCACTCCCATGGTTGTGTGTCGGTTGTTTGTGTAGATGCAGTGGTGATGGAGTGACAGCCTTGTATGCAAATTGCGAGAGTGCAAGATCCGCGTTGTACAATGCAGTGTATATATCTGTGCAAGAGTGTAGAGTGTATGTAGAGTGTGCAAGCAAGACTGTGCGTAGAGGTGAGCACAGACCCACAGCACCGACAACCACAGTTGTGACACACAGCAGTCATGCAGATATGCGTGGCACAAAGGCGGGGGTGCACACGGACTAATACAGATGCCCCGGGCTCCCCGTGCACTCTAGGGGGACTCCGTAAGGACGCGTCCCGCACAATACAGCGCGACACAATACACAAAGTCAGCGGCCTATCAGAGGCCGGGGTGGCGGGAGAGCCAGGGCCATCGCTGTGTGTGGCGACGGGATAGGACGGGGCAGGGCAGGGCAGGGCATTCAGGGGTGTGGCGGTGGCGTCGGGGTAGCGATGCAGGGCGTTCGCAGGGCGTTTGCAGGGCGAATGGCGGTGCGGGATGGCGGCGTTCAGCCGTGCCGGGGTGTGTGGGTGCTCCGGGCCAGCGGGTGGTGTCTGGGTGTGTGGGGAGTGCCATTGGCGGCTATTGGCGGCTGTTCTCGGCGGCTGAATGCATATATATTCCCGGTGTGTCCACATTAAACCATTGCTATATTTTGTAATTTCCCTAGTGTACCCAGTCACGTCCTCCCCTCACTCACATTCACCCATGGTCTTCACTACACACGACGAGTTAGCACAACTGCAGCAGCAGACAGCGTTCATGGAGCGTTACATCTGTGAGTTTCTCCAGCACCACACGCCTGATGTACATCCACAGTTGTGGTCTGCTCTCCGTGCATACAGTGAGAGTGTCACCAGGCTGGCAGAGCTGTGTGTCGCGGTTGATGCGTTGTTTTTGGAGGGAGAGAGTGAGGTGGAAGGTGTACCCCGCTTCGAGTTTTACAATTACATATGTTACATTGGGGTGTTGGTAGTTGCGCTGATGAGTGTGGTTTGACTGCCCTAAAATGCACGCTTTGCACATATACACAGCAGGTTGAGCACGACAGCAATGAGAGCGTTGTTGTTGTTGTTGTTGTTGTTGTTGCCACTGTTCGATTGTTGGTGGTGGTTCTGCTGCTGCTGTGGGTGCTGCTGCTGCGCGTACTGCATCTGCTGTGCGGGTTGGTAGGTGGAAGGGCCGGATGTGTCCACCCCGTTGACGTCTGTGTGCCACTTCTCAGGGATGCGACCGCTCTGGGCGTTGACCACAATCACACCCTCGTTCTTCGGGTCGATCTGCCACTGGAACTGCGCTTCCTTGCACAGTTCCTCCGCCGCAGGCTTCAGCTTCGCGACACCGTTCTGGCTGTGTTTGCCCTTCCCGACAATAATACGCACGTCCTGCTCGCCGTGCTCCGCGCCGTATATCAGCCGCTTCTTTATGACATACTCCGCCTCGCTCACATACAGCCCGTGCAGGTCGATCTCGTTCGCCAGCGAGTCCCGGTTGTTCTCCACGAACACGAACTCCGCCGCGCGCCGGTTCAGCGCCGCGAACGCCTCCCGCTCCCGGCGCGACGCCTCGCTCAGCTGCTTCGCGCGCGCCTTGTCCCCGGCCTGGTAGCTCTGCTGCGACTCCGCGCTCAGCTCCTTGTGCTTGCGGAAGTGCTGCTGCGCCTGCGCGCGCAGCTGCTGGTACTCAGTGTCCGAAGAGTGGTTGTAGTCGAATACTGCGCGGTTGCCTACGGCCACGGAAGTCATGGTGAGATGGTGGATACCGGGATAGTGATCAACAACCTGGGGTAGCGTTTAGTCACCCTGCTTCTTTTGAATTGCGCTGAAGGTAACCATGGGAGCCTCGCCCGGCTGCTGTCCATCTCGCCCGCGCGCCGCGCCTCGGGCACGCACAACATTCTCCAGCCTGCGCAGACAAGCGATAGACAGAAGCACGCACCGCCAGCAGCTACGTCACTACACATCCCTCTGGAGTCACAGCACAACCGAGCGTGACCATCGACCACGCTGGTGGGAGTCCCGCCGTATCCATGGACCACCGGGGGCCCCACGCTACACGCTCCATGCTCCCATGTGAAGTCGCGGTGCCCTTTCCCCACCGGCTACAGTTACCGCATCGGGCACACGACTTTGTGTCGCGCCGCCTTTTTTCACATGCAGCGGCGCGGTGGGACGCGGGCGTGCGCTGTCCTCGCGCTGTGCGGTTCGCTACAGTGGGCTTCAGCGATTTCCCCGGCCTTCCGCGGGCTTGTTGGGTTATCTGCTCGAGGATCAGGACGGGGAAACCCGGTATCACACAGTGGGCAGAGTCTTCTTTGGTCCCTTTTTGGCAAGGTACGGTGTACTGCAGTTGTTTCTCGGTATTGTTTCTGCGTTTTGCGTTGTTCTGTCGTGTACTCCTTCGGTCCGTATTGGAAGTGCATTTAAAAGTGGTACGTTTGCGTCTCGCTATTGCTGACACGTTTTCGCTGTTCCTACAAGGTATTCGTTTCCACTGTATTGTTCCCTTTGTCTCTGAATATTGCTGATACCACACCACTGCATTGCTTCTAGCTACTCACACAACATGTCCTCGGATCTCCAGTCGGTGGCGCTGTCCAACGACTCGCAGCTCCTGCACAAGAGGCACTCCCACCTCACGCTGTCCTCGGATCTCGATGATGACAAGAAACAGAACGGTCTGCAGCAGCAGCCTACGGAAGAGGTGCACTTGAGAAAGGCCTTCTCGCTGTGGTCCATCCTCGGTGTCGGTTTCGGCCTCACCAACTCCTGGTTCGGTATCTCCGCTTCCATGATCACAGGTATCACCTCCGGTGGACCCATGATGATCGTCTACGGTATCATCATCGTCGCCTGTATTTCCATCTGCATCGGCATCTCTCTCGGCGAGCTCTCCTCTGCCTACCCACATGCGGGTGGTCAGTTCTACTGGACGCTCAAGCTCGCGCCAAAGAAGCACAAGAGATTCGCCGCATACCTCTGCGGGTCCTTTGCGTATGCCGGGTCCGTGTTCACCAGTGCCTCGACAACACTCTCCGTGGCTACGGAGCTTGTCGGTATGTACGCTTTGACCCACCCGGAGTTCATCCCCAAGAGATGGCACATCTTTGTCTGCTTCGAGATCCTGCACCTCTTCCTGATGCTCTTCAACTGCTACGGTAAGTCCCTGCCCCTCATCTCATCCAGCTCCCTCTACATATCCCTCCTCTCTTTCTTCACCATCACCGTTACCGTCCTCGCGTGCTCCTCCGGTAAGTTCAACGACGCAAAGTTCGTCTTCGCCACCTTCTACAACGAGACCGGCTGGAAGAACGCGGGCATCGCCTTCATCATGGGTCTCATCAACCCCGCATGGTCCTTCTCCTGTCTCGACTGTGCAACCCACATGGCCTTCGAGGTAGAGAAGCCAGAGAGGGTCATCCCCACCGCCATCATCGGCACAGTGTGCATCGGCTTCATCACGTCCTTCTGCTACGTCATCGCCATGTTCTTCTCGCTCCGCGACCTCGACGCCCTCCTCGCCTCCACCACCGGCGCCCCCATCCTCGACATCTACAACCAGGCGCTCGGCAACAAGGGCGGCGCCATCTTCCTCGGCTGCCTCGTCCTCTTCACCTCCTTCGGCTGTGTCATCGCCTGCCACACGTGGCAGGCCAGACTCTGCTGGTCCTTCGCCAGAGACAAGGGTCTCCCATGGGCCCACCTGTGGTCCCAGGTCAACCCCCGCGTCGGTGTGCCCCTCTACGCACACCTCATGTCCTGCGCCTGGATCTCCATCATCGGCCTGCTCTACCTCGCCTCCTCCACGGCGTTCAACTCCCTCATCACGGGCTGTATCTCCTTCCTCCTGCTCTCCTACATCATCCCCGTGATATGTCTGCTGCAGAAGAGGCGCAACATCCCCCACGGGCCCTTCTGGCTCGGTAAGATTGGCCTCGTCGCCAACATCGTCCTCCTCTGCTGGACCGCCTTCTGCATCATCTTCTTCTCCTTCCCGCCAATGCTCCCCGTCGACAGGAACAACATGAACTACGTCTCCGTCGTCATTGTCGGATACTTCTTCTACGCCATCCTCTACTGGAAGTTCAAGGGCGTCAAGGAGTTCCACTCCCTCGAGGACGACGACGAGGACGACGACGAAGCTGATGATAGCATCACCCAGTTCGCTAGCCCAGAGTCCGTCGCCCCACAGGGTGGCAGCAACGACAGCTTCGACAACATCTCGGACTCGAACAAGGAGATCATCAACATCAACGAAGTTTACAAGGGGAAGCAGTAGCCGGGCCCGCTTTATCGCCCAGTCTGCGTTCGCACGCATCCTATGTAAATATATATATTCACCATACCAACAACTATATTGCACGTCACTTTATGAGCCATGTCAGGAACCGTTAAAACGACTGCTCCAATACATGATATCAATCAATGTTGGTGCTATCAGTCCCCTCGTCTGCTCATCACGACACATCGGCCCTGCAGTTGCTTGCCTGACGGCCCGAAAGCGCCGGCCGGGCCGCCCGTTTTCGCCAGCGCCTTGTCTCCCCGCAATAGCGCAAGCCGGAAATCCATCCCCAGGACGGTATTGTTAAGCACCACCTGGTGTGAGGCAGAGTATGAAGGGGTGTATATGACGTTGGTACTGTTGTAAGTGAATATACATCAGCATACAGTTACAAACACCACACAGCAACAACTATTTATACTACAACTCGTCCAATATGGTCTTCGGCGTCAAAGATGCGCTCTACAAACTGGGGCGAACACTAACTTCCACCGACGAGGTGCTCCCCAACACCCCGGACTCGCGAAATACAACTCCAAACCCTCCAGAACTCTACCACACAGCGACAGATTCCAATCTGTTTGCAAATTCGAATCCTAACGACTTCGACGATATGGATATGCTGCCCCCGGTGAATCTAAAGGGGTATCTCCCAACGACCAAGAACAGACTGCTGACCGTGGAAATGTGTGACGAGATCAGGTCGCTGATGCCAACGAGGATACAGCTATACAACGATTGGCATTTGCTGTACAGTCTGGAGCAGCATGGCGCCTCCTTGCATACATTGTACAATAACATAACACCGGATGACGATGTGAATAGGAGAATAGGCTACGTTATTGTGATCAAGGACAGGCAAAACGGGATATTTGGCGCATATGCGAACGATCCATGGCTCCCACATGAGAATAAGCGGTTTTACGGAAACGGTGAGTGTTTCCTGTGGAAGCTTGAGAAGGTTCCGGAACTGGTGATTAAAGAGTCTGCAGACAACACACTGCAGCGCACTCAGACCGAACACAGAAAGTGGCAATTCGTGGGTTATCCATACACAGGGTTGAACGAGTTTGCCATATACTGCACCTCCGAGTTTTTGTCAATGGGAGCGGGTGACGGCCACTACGGACTGTGGTGTGACAGCAGTCTCCTCCGCGGTGTGTCATATCCTTGCGACACATTCGGCAATGAAACGTTGAGTAAAGAGGGACCAAAGTTTCATATAAATGGTGTGGAAATATGGAGAGTCGGATAATGAATTGAAGGTATAACGACTGTCTTCCTTTGTCATGCTTTATTGAAGTTTTCAAGCTAGTACGTTGTGGCTTGCAAAGAGTATATCCGTCATGGTCTCATGTCTATCGCATTAATAATTACTAAATTTCATCGTATATACTTACAGTTTAAAAGTCGCAGCAATCATAAGGAAGGTCTTAGCTTTTCATCCCCCATGAGTTATTATGTGTTCAGGAAAATATTTTACAATGTTGTGTAAGTGTATATACTACAAATGCGAAACAGATAAAGTAATAATCCAATATCAGAAATTTGTAAGTAAAAAAACTTCATAAATTTGAAGCAAAACTACTCTCGGGTTATATGTCTGTCCAGATCAGACAATAATTCCTGTCTCAGCAGCCTATTGTTCCGAAAGCGACCAGGCGGGAGGGGCGCCCGACCAGAAAATTGGTGTTGATGAACGGATATATACCACCAGCGCTGGGGATAAAGAGAAGTTAGACATCTAAAACACACAGAAACATTGCACCCAACAGTCAACTAGCTTGCACCGCATCATGACATCTCTTTACGCACCCAGCGCAGAGGATGTAAAGCAGCGACTGAGGCCGTTCGGATTCTTCTTCGAGAAGTCTTTGAAGGATCTAATCAGAGGCATTAGGTCACATAACGAAACCCCTGAATCACTTGAAGCATTCCTGGAGAAACAACTGTCAGAATGCAGAGAGGAGGCGAACTCATCTAACCTGGAGCAAAAGACTAACGCTGTTCTCAAGTTGACTTATCTCGAGATGTACGGCTACGATATGTCATGGTGCAATTTCCACATTCTGGAGGTCATGAGTAGTAATAAACTGCAACAGAAGCGAGTGGGATACCTGGCTGCATCTCAATCTTTCCACAAAGATATGGACGTTCTCATGCTTGCAACTAATTTACTAAAGAAGGACCTGAAATACGGCGGCAGTAACGATACGTTTAAAGTTGGCATCGCCCTTAGCGGTCTATCTACCATAGTCACTCCTGACCTATCCAAAGATATCGTCGACGATCTGATTATGATGCTGAACAGTTCAAAGCCTTACATCAGAAAGAAGACTATCACAGCTCTCTTTAAGGTTTTCTTGGAATATCCAGAGGCGTTACAGGACAATTTTGACAAGTTTACATCCAAACTAGAGGATGACGACACTTCCGTCCTATCAGCCACAGTAAGTGTGATATGTGAACTATCTAAGCAAAATCCAGCACCTTTCATTAAACTTTCTCCATTGTTATATGAGATTCTATTTACAACAGACAACAATTGGATTATTATTAGACTGCTGAAGCTTTTTACCAACCTTTCCAAGATTGAGCCCAAATTGAAAGCCAAATTATTGCCTAATATTCTAGAATTGATGGATAGCACATCTGCAACATCTGTGATCTATGAAGCTGTGAATTGTATCGTAACAGGTGAAATGCTAGATGAAAGTGATTATGATGTTGCAATCCAGTGTTTAGACAGACTGGGGAAGTTTCGTGAGTCTCAGGATCCAAATCTACGTTACATCAGTTGTGTTCTTTTCTACAAGATAGGTAAAATTAACACCCAATTCATCTCACAATACGACACGTTAATCATTCAGCTAATAGGTGATGTCGATATATCCATTCGACTAAAAGCAGTTGAATTGCTTAAAGGAATCGTCTCCGACTCGAACTTGAAATTGATCGTTTCGACCCTAATGAAACAGTTTGTTGATAAAGAAGTCGCGGTGGTCCAAACCAACAGAGGTGTGACCAAAGAGATTCCTATCGTTATCCCCGAAGACTACAAGCACAAAATTTCGCATACTATCATTGATCTTTGTTCAATGGATAATTACAATAACCTAGATGATTTTGAGTGGTACAATGCTACCCTATATGATTTGTCAATTATATCCCAGGATTTTAAGGATACCGATATTGGCATAAAGTTGGGTGACCAGTTACGCAATCTGATGGTTAGAGTTCCAGCTGTCAGACAGGTTACTATTACCAACATCATCAAGATCTGCTCCTTAGAAGATATCGATGTGAAGATGTCATCAATCCTCAGCTGTTGTATATGGTCCCTTGGTGAATATGCGTCATATCTTGAGAATGGAGACGCGTTAATTAATTTGTTCATCCAGAGAGGGTTCAAGTACGATTTTGAAACACAAAGCGTCCTAATTGTTGCCCTTGTGAAGTTATTTAGTCATTGGTGTAATGGCGGAAATGTTGTTGTTGAGGATGTCAAAAGGATGCTTCTAAATATTACAACCTTTTTGGATAAACTGACGCATTCAAAGTATTTCGAGGTTCAGGAAATTAGCTCCCAAATGTACGAAATCATGAAGTTGTGTTTAGATGCTGTTGAGGACAACCAAGAAGATATACCAATGCTGTTAACGGATGTGGTTCCTAGTTTCTTTAATCATTATGAGCTGACGCCCATTGCAGCAGGTACACAGATGCAACTTCCAAAAGGTATTGACTTTGATATTGACACTCCATTTTTAACTTCTGAGGAATTGGACGAAGTGATTGACGAGCAGGAGACATTGGCAGATGAAGATGTCGATATTTACGATTCCGATCGTTTTTCATTAAGTAGCACTGAGGATAACCATTACGCTGACAATGGTCACTATGACGATGGAAGTAGCGGTGAAGAGAATCGTGATGATTTCAGTGATACTTATAAGGAATTCACTGATACATATAAGAAGGAAAAACTATCAAATCCGTTCTACCTTGATGAATCGTCGAGTGCAACCCAAGAAACTACTTCCAGAGATATATTTACAACTGATAACGATACTGAGGAGAGAATTCTTAATCCAATTGATGTGGTAAAACTAAGTAAAGAAAGTACTTCGGTACCTTCTGCGGATTCTGAAAAGTCGAAGAAAAAGAAGAAGAAGAAGACTAAAAAGCCAATCGTATTGGCCGACCAGATTATTTCGATTCCAGGTGTTCCTGAGTCTGATGTGATTAGCAAGAGTAATGCTAGTATATCCCCATCTGTTGGATCAGGGAAGATTACTCTCTCAAAGCACACCAATCTTGGAGATTTCCAATTTAACAACCCATCCAACGAGACGAATGAAGACGATGAGGAACTTCACCGTCTCAGGGAGAAGTTCCAACAACAAACTCTCTCGGATAATGCTGAAGAGGTTGTCATCATAAAGAAAAAGCAGAAAAAGTCTAAGTCTAAACATAGCAAAAAGAGCAAGAAAAAGACAAAGGAGTCTGCCGATGAGGAGGCTTCCGTTGGACTCCTGGACTTGGATGACAAGAATGAAACGTCTACTACATAAATGTATATAAGATAAGTCTACCAATGAAAGAAGGGAACGCACGCATGACAAGTGCTACGCAACATTCTATGTCCTACGTATAGAATCAGTAGCTGTATTATGTGTGCCCGCAAGCGCCATGTCGCGCGTACTGAGGCGCCAAAATTAAAAGTGGTGTTTTAACCTGAACTATATTCAGAAGGTTCTCCCCCTGTATAGACGTGAATAAGCTGCGAACTCTCGAGAAGAATGTCGTTTCGTGCCTCTCTAAGTACAATTGACAAGCATAATGTATGGTATAGAGCTGTTTATATTCTGTCTTCCATAGAGGAAACCATGAACATGACGATCACGAACTCGGAGATCATCCTGTGGACAGTGAATACAACGTTTACTACACTGTGCCAAGTACGATTTTCCAGTAGCTTCTTTGATCAATATGAATTCAAACCATATGAAATAATGTTTGGAGATGATGGTTTGCAAATTATGACTGATTCGCATGGTGTTGATCACAAATTTTATTCAATACAATTTACCGCCAAATATCTAGCGACCATTTCAAAGAGACCGGAGAAAGAGGCAATAAGCTACTTCTCAATTGCCATAAACAACTCATCCACATGTCCTGACTCCCTCATAAATAGATTGCTGGTGTATGTTGAAATGGAATCTATGATTTCCAAGGAGTACTCTCATGCCTTCAATCCAGTAAAATATGATCCTGTGTTGCTAAGTCTCAAATACAAAAGAATGTTCCTAAATGCATTTGGATCTGCTGCGAAATCGGATTCATCTGACGGACAACTCAATCCAGCCTCTGTAGAGGTATTTAACGCAGTTGAGCATGAACTCGCGACAACTATATTTGATGAGGATGAAATAGTCCGTGTCAGACGTAAGGAAGAACTCACAAATGAAGACGAGATTAACTTCATCAGTTTTAACCAGGCGCTCATTAGAAGTTTTATGGAGAATTGCAACGTAGGATTGACGAACGATATGGAGTTAAAAGTGAACTCCAAAACGTTTGTACTCACTGCATTCACAAAGGAGATTGTAGCAAAGAATGGTGATCTCCTAAGAAATGCCGTACGATCAAACAATTCATTTTCTGTGAACAATCTTGATCATTGCTGTTTATTTAGCACAACTCCCGTAAATGAATATCCAAAGAAGAAGAATGCAGACCAGAAAGTAATCATTTTTAAGGCCAAAGATTTTAAAAATTTCGTAAGTATGGCAAATGTCTGGGGCGGCTTACAAGGAAACAATTACAACTCTATTGCAATGTGGTTCCGCCTTCCTGGTGATCCTATCGTAATGGAAATGTCTAAAGGAGGTGTTAAGATTGAATTATGCGAAGTAACGGATGGTGTCATGGGAACAGTAGCCAATGTGCAGCTGCCAGCTCCTGTAACTTACCAAGAAGTTACTGTAGCGTCTCCTTCGCGAAATGAGGGAAAGAATAAACACCCTAGTAGGGAAAAAGCAGCTTTAAAGATGAATTATCTGAGGGACGAGAGAAAACTACAACCCATTTCCCCTAAAATACGAGACTCAAGAGTAAGTCCCTTAAAGAATACCGGTGTACATGTTGATTCGACCACCAACATTGCGGAGCTTGCAAATAAGCAATATAATCCAAGGCAATTATTTGTTAGAGAGTCATCAGGGATTGATGATGACTACCAGCGGGAGAAGTATGTTGAAGAGAATGGTAGCAACCCTAACGTAAGCAACATATTTTCTGATTTCGCGGAGCAAACCCCTGTAAACGTTCCATTAGAGAGGCAGAAGACTACTATAGAATGGGGTAAGAGACGAGCAGAAACACAGAATCCACCGGAACAAAGAGAATCTAAACGGCAGATTCGTGATCAACGAAGTGTGCTTACAAGAGAGAAGAAACGCTACGTTCAGGAAAGTGCAGAAGACAACGAAGAGGACGAAAATGAAATGCAACTTGGCCCTACCCAAAGGGCGGCTCCAAAGGGTCTCTTTGATTGAATCCAAGTGATACTACTCCATTAGATCTAATCAAGAAATGGTGGAACATATTATAGTTTTTGTAAGTCACAACTATCTCTCACTGTCGGTAATCTTGTATAATTGACATCCATACAGTCGTGTGAATCTATATCAGCATTATTTATATTCGCTCTACGAGGCCTTCTGCGGCGAAGGGGCAACCCCATAAAATCAAGGAAAAGCGCACAAGGAGGGCATCGCAAAAATTTTACCATAGATATACTACACTCCATACATAAAGTGTTGCACACCTTTCGATACACAAGAGATATTCCTAGATATATCGGTTACGCAGGTAAACTGAGGTCGAGAATGGATTACAGTAATAACAATAACTTTCATGGGGGTGATAATCGCTATCCAAACAACCTGCCAAGACCAACTTCCTCTGGTGTGATCGGCGGAAGCGGATCAAACGACGATGAAAATGGAAAACAAAGTTATAATCAGCAAGCTAATATGAGTAACCCCGTGATGAATAACTCAGGGTATTCATCTAATAGTTATAATAGCGAGTATAATTTTGGATATCAGGGTAACCAAACTTTCCAAAATAACTATCAAAATTATGCCAATGGTGCTCAGCCGTATGGTCAATATTATGGCAACTCCTATCAACAACCATCGAATCAATATGGAAACATGCAGGGAGGTCAACCGATAAATTCATTGGACTACTCAGGAATAGCTGATCGTGGATCCAATAATAGGATAACCTCGTCAATATGGAACGAAAACACATATGGACCTGCATCGAATGATGAGGTGCAAGATGTTACAGAATATTCATCGGCACCAGTTAAGAGAGTATATGAAGAACCCCAACCTAGAGCAGGTGTAAGCTACGCAGATATTACTAAATCGAAATCGAACATTCTTAGGAAAGCAAAAAAGCAAAAGAAAGCACTCAAAAAGAATAATACCAGCACAGTAAATAAAATTATCACTGAGGAGTCGTTGCCAGATAACTCAAAGAAGGCAGAAATACAATCTGGATCAAATTCCAGAGAAAGTAGTGCTAATAATGGGGATATTGGTAGTTGTGATGAAAAACTCCTAGATGAGCTGAAAGGTAATCAGCCCTCAGAAACTAAGATAAGTGAGTCACTACAGAATCGCGAGTCATATATTCTTCACAATAATGATAACAAAGGCGAAAAGAGTGTTGACGGTAATAAGGAAAGAAGTGCTACTGATCATGTCGATAGGAATGTCAACGACAAGGGAGTCTCGGTCACTGAGGTAGAGAAGAAGGCAGTAATGAATTTCAAGGAAAACGCTAATAGCGTTGTTAGAGATGTTGACAATATGAAGCCTAAAGACATTGGCAATGCTGATTCAAAAGATACTGATAGAGTTGGCGTCAATGGTGGTGCGTCTTCGGAAGCCGTTGAAGAACTCGATAATGAGCACATAACCGTTCCAGGAACATCAATCAAACTTCAAACTGACGAAGAAATAGAAAAGTGGAGAGAGGAGAGGCGACGCATGTGGTTACTGCGTATTTCCAATAACAAAGCAGTGCATATGAAAAATATGGGGATCGATGAGAATGAGTTAAAGAAGGTAAGCGTTCTAAAATCTGCGAAGAAGGACAACCAGTTCATTCAGAATATTCAAAACCAGGTATATCGCTATAACCCTAATGTTGATTTAAATCTCAAGGTTGTTCAGCGAGAAATGGCAACTGAAAATATGAAAATTTTACAAATGATTGAAGAGCTTGGAGATGCAGGACTTTTGAAATGTGAATTATCCGAGGAAGAGAAGAACAAATTGTTTGGAGGACCTAAAAGACCAAATCAAAATGCGAGAGCAGCGAATAGGAATAATAGAAATAAAAAATCCTTTCGTCGATAATTTATATATTCAGTGGATGATGTATTATAGACAATTTTATAAAGGCCGCATTGCAATGCATTTATAGATTTAGTTCACCTAACAGAGTTGCACCTAAACTTCCAACAAATACGCCAACTAATACACCACCTATGAAATCAGGACGGTGCTTTTTTATTATTTTGTTTCGTTTTGATTTACAACGAGGAATCTGTGCTTTGGTGTGTGAATGTTTCGAATGTGATTGTTTGATTTTAGTACTTGGTATTTTCTTCTCTTTGAGTTGCTTTCTTAAAGTATGTGATTTCTTCACATTTTTCTTGACGATAGGATGCGATTCTGTAGTAGCTATCAAACTTCCTTTTTTCTCAAATGTGGATAAGGGCTGTTCATTAACCTTGTCAGGAGTAATTGGTTTGTTTTCTGGAAGCACCCCTTTTGGTTTACCTAAAATGTCTCGCATTTTTAAATGTGACCGAACTAAAGATTAATACTTGGGAATATTATAAAGTATTAAAACAGTAAACACCTAAAATCTGACGGATAATATCTGAATGATTTTATCTGCAAAACCACTGATAATATTATGAACACGCCAGAATCAAACAGTAGCGATATCTTTATAGCCTGGTATTTCGTGATGATATCTCGCTAGTGATATATAAGCTTTTTTTTTGTTCGTTTGAGATCTGTTTCAGATTTGTTGGGACAACAAAAAACTATGTTGGGAAGCTGAAACACGAACCCCTGCAAAGTTCTAATGCAATCAGAGATAAATATATATTTAATATCATTTAATCTATTCTATAATCATATAATTATGCATGAGTCTTTAGATGACTTACTGGGTGTTGATGACCGGTTATTATTACTCCTTGTCACACTTTGACCCCGCACGACATTGGACGATTTTTTAGGTTTGGACTTGGGTTTTGAATCCTTCTTCTTATGTTTCTTCTTCTTATCCTTAGTGTTCGGCCTTGTACTGTTACTTGGTGCTTTGCGATCGAGAGATTTGGCCAATTTACTATCCTCTTCACTTTGCAATTGTAGGGCTATCTGATGATCAGTACTAATATTCTCATTATTGGATGTTATATCATTATTCTCGTTATATTCATTTTCATATTGACTTTCTTGGAATTTTGAATCAAAAAAAGCATTTCCTGAGCCATCTATAGTCAATAGCGATTCCCATACGATGTTCTGTTTCTTTTTATAACCAAGATCTGTTACTAGCGAGAATAGTGTACCATCATGGTTTAAGACAGTTGCAAAGTGGTCGTTTCGAAATAATACGGCCAATTTGGAGTTTTCCAATTCTCCAATTAATAATTGAATTCCAGATGTAGTCAGTTGGGTGGGCGACTCATCGAAGAAATTTTTCAGGTTCTGTGCATCTGTTAATATGCTTTCAGTATCTTTAGATTCAGAAGTCGAGCCTGCACTCATTACATCACTTGCATGTGTGCAAATGTCAATGGCCTCGTCGTATGATAATTTCTGAAGTCTCGTGTATCCGGGGGTACTATCCTCCAATACCCATCCGTGAATGAGGTCTATATTCAGCAAACGAAATATAGACAACTCAGGGGAATCTTTAAACCCACCATCAAATGTCGGATTCACATTTAGTCCTGTATGTAGCTCTGGTAATAATGTAAGGCACTTGGTGACGTCTGAATCTTCTCCAGTGTCCTCCTTTTTCGTATCAAACGTATCGTCCTTACCGCCTGATGTCTGTAGCACCAATTCTGCTACTACTTGAAGTAAGTTTTCTAAACTGACATTGGAGGAGTCTTTCACTGTTCTTTTTAGCTCCTGTGAAACATCATTATATCTTGGATCGATTAAGAGCACATTGACTAGAGCGATCAGGGCGCAGGGGCCGTTTTCATTCTGCATGAGAATACTCCTCTCTTCCCCTTTGTATTCAATAGTCTTTGTAGCGAATTCTATATCCATTTTCTTGAATTAGTTCTGTATCATGTAGCTGTAGTTATGAGAGGTATTTATCGGTAATGAGAGGACCGCTCTCATTGTAAAAGGTGGATGGCGCAGCTGTTCTTTCGTATAGTGCTAGATTTTGAGGGGAACTGAAATTTGGCGCGCGCCTGCTGGATTGGCAATAACGGACCGAAAAGTATGGAGGGAGAAACTTAATTGAAAACATGAATCTCAGTACAGCCGTTGAGGTACTGTAAGAGATATTATTGATCTTTTTTTAATATAAATTATTGATACTATATATATATATGTCTAAGGGAACGTTGGGTATATAAGATATGCAGGGAATTACGATTCTGCAAAAAGTGTCAACTGCAATGCATTAATTAATAATTGACATATGCGACTTAAACAAGTGATTCTCTAGGGAATATTCACAATAGATTAGATATGCTTCGCGTCAAAAACAGCCAATAATCGTGATTATCTTCAAATGGAGTATGTTGATTTTTTCTATTCCACAAATATCACTGTCGTAATCGAAGCCTCGAATACGAATTCAAAGAAACCAGAAGGTTGCGTCAAGTTAAATGGATGGCACCCGATGGGTACTTTGAAGAAAGAGAGAAAGAGAAAGAGAAAGACAAATTGTTATAGTTATTGTTGTATTCCTTATATTAACTAAGAAACAATATCGATGGATATTATTCAAGTGTTCAAGAAGTATTTTTTACAATGTTGTTACCGCGGACGGTATCTTATTTTTGAAGTTTGGCTAAACTGTCCAGCAAACTTTGAACATTATTCCCAGCAGCACTGTTACCTTGGCCATTCGACTGTGCCTGATCAGGTCTTGAACCAGAGTTGGAATTCTGAGCCTCGCCATAGCTCTGTCTCATCGGTTGGTTTGTCATGGGGTTGTTGTTGCTCTGAGAGTATCCAGATGGATGCTGCTGCTGTTGAGCGGACTGTAATAGACCCACTAATTCCTTTTGGTTACCAGGTTGCGCACTACTCTGTTGAGGTTGTTGCTGGGCGGCACTTAGTAGGTTGGAGAGTACGTTAGGTGGTAGATTTTGGAGTGCACCTAGAAGCTGCTGCTGGTTCATTTGGCTATTGTTTCCACCAAGCAACGCAGCAAGCTGTGGGTTCTGTTGTTGTTGCGGCATTTGCTCACCCTGGTATTGACCATATCCTTGGTTCATCTGCTGTGGCATACCGTAGCCCTGTTGAGGAGGCATACCATATCCCTGTTGTGGTGGCATGCCGTATCCTTGTTGTGGTGGCATGCCGTATCCCTGTTGTGGTGGCATGCCGTATCCTTGTTGTGGTGGTGGGCCGTAGTTTCCATAGTTGCCTTGAGGTGGGCCATAATTTCCTTGAGATGGTCCATAGTTTCCATAGTTTCCCTGTGGTGGGCCACCCTGCATTGAACCCTGGCCATAGCCATATTGTTGGTTGCCGGATTGTCTGTTGGAGCCACCCTTTCTTGAATTCTTCAAGTTGTTGAAAATGGCAACAGCGTCGGGCGCACTGATGTTTACGTACTCGTCAAACTTAGTCTCACCGTGGTTGCCCTTGTAGAAAGTCTGGATATCGACAACTTGCGACTTGTTGATAATGATGACACCCCAAGTACCGTCAAATGCAGCATCGTTGATGAGCTTTGATAGTTCCATGCGTGGCTTCAGGAAGAGCATGTCTGTCTCTAGCCCAGTACCGTTCTTAATACTGTTGAAAATTTCGGTAGCATATGCTCTGTCAGCAGTTCTTCTAACAAAGATGAGACACTCAGCAACTCTGCGTCTGGCTCTTTTATAGTTGTTGTCATTTTCCCTGGACTTGTCGTCGCCGTTGTAACCCTCCATCTCGAATGGTCTCTTGGATGTCGAGATGAATGTGGAACTGCTGTTTGTACCGTGGTCTCCGTGGTCGAACTGAGGGCGGGCGTTGGAACTGGACACCTCTAGAATTAGCTTCTTGTCGAAGTTTATCTGGTCAGACTCAGCTTTGATGGCATTTACAACACTCTGGTGGTTGTCGTACTGGATGAAACCAAAGGCGTTCTTGATGTTGATCTGCAAGATGTGACCGTAGCGGTAGAAGATTCTGAAGAGATCCTCCTTGGAGACGTTCTTCAGTGGCAAGTTACCGATGAATAGTCTAGACTTTGGTGGGATGTTGTGCATCTCTGTAATCTTGTTCTCGCCTTGCAAGTAAATCTCGTATAGTTCGCGCTCCCTTGGTGCCATAGGACTGTTGAGGTCGACGCGGCTATTATTCTGCTGAGGTTGTCTCTGTTGCTGCTGCATTTGTGGAGGTCTCTGCGCAGGTATACTGTTTCCGGATGGGCCCTGTGGAAGGCTGATCCGGGCGGAAGACAAGGCAGCGTCGCTGTTTGGCATAGCGGTCGCGGGGTTGGTGCTCAAGAGTTTCAAGATAGCATGAGCTCTCTGCTGTTCAGGGAGTTTCTTAAACTCTTCGTTCTGCAGAATTTTACTTTCTTTGATGTATTCCATCTGTCTCTCGAGAAGAGCAGCGTCGACAGGGGCGGAAGTCTCGGCCGAGTTGTCGTCAGTTGTTTCAGGCTTCTTCTCGGGCTTCTCCTCGACCTCCTCCTCGTTATCATTCTCGCCATCCGATGAAGATGAGGAGGATTCATTCTCCTCGTCGTCATCTTCACCACTTTCATCGTCATCATCATCATCATTATCACTGCTTTCAGCGGCGCTGCTTTCCTCAGCAGATCCGGACTGGTCGTTGTCCTCCTTTGGTTTCTCAACATGCTCCTCCTTAGAAGAATCAATTGAAGCGTTGTCTCCTTCGGACATAGTAGCGTCTTCATTGGTCACCGGTTCAGCAGTCTCTGTCTCGGGTTCTGGGGCAGCGGGAGAGTTGTCATTTTCTGTAGGCTCAGCGGTCTCAGTTTCAAGCTCTGGCGCAGGGACAGACACACTCTCCTCCTGCTCGTCCTGGCCATCGTCGTTGTACAAGTTCTCTGCCTCGCTGTCCTCCTCTTCCTCATCCTCAGGAGCCTCATTATTCTCACCTGTCTCAAGAATTGCGGAAGTAGCTAGCTGCTCTTCGGCAGGCGCTCCAGGAAGGCTAGCACCCTCCTGTGGCTGTGTCACCTGATGCTCAGTAGAATCAGACATTGACGTGTATGTTACTGTGTTGCCTTGGTGTTGGTGGTATTCTGTCCTTTCTCGGTGGTAAAAGTACACGCCCCTGGGCATCCTGCTTGACCCCCGGCCCTTTTATATAAACACAACCGGCGAGCCGAAAATTTTTTCCATCGGCCGGGTAACCCCACGGACGGTCCTAGCTGGTCTGGCTATATATACCGTGGGACGTGGACCCTGCGACGACGACTGTATCACTTAGGCAAGGGCCACATTCCATACCACTATGCTCAGATCAGTTGCCACTACACCCTTGCGCGTACGCTACTCTCTGCGCCTGCTCTCCTACACCCGCCCTGCCATGAATAATGACACGCCCGCGAACCAGCGCACGGACGGACCCGCCTTCACCTCGATGCTTGCATCGTTGCAGCAGGGGTTCCCAGCCCCATCAACCATCGCAGTGTTCAACGATTCATATAAGCACGCCGGCCACCATGGCACAGCAGACTCGCAGAACAAGAGCGAGTCCCACATCCGTCTTGAGATCGTGAGCGGGAGCTTCGCGGGGCTGAACTTGCCCAAACGGCACCGCATGGTATACAAACTGCTGGAGCCGGACATGAAGCAGTACGATGTGCATGCCGTGCAACTATTGACGCGCACTCCAGAGGAAGCTGCGAAGAAATAGTCGTGGTTGGGATGTTTATTCGATATATTATAGCTCTACGTACCTGTACATACAAAAAATATTAGGGGAGGGTGAACAAACTTTACTCATCGCTCTTTAGGAACTCCTCGTACTGCTCTAGGGAGAACAGCTCGTCGAGTGCAGCCTGGTTAGCCTTCTCGTCGATCTTGAGCTTAGCAATCCAGCCCTTGCCCATAGGGTCGGAGTTGATGAGCTGTGGGCTGGCCTCGAGCTCAGTGTTGCCCTCGATAATCTCACCAGCGACTGGGACGTACACCTCGGAGGCAGACTTCACGGACTCAACAGAACCGATGGAGTCGCTGGCCTCAACAGCAGTGCCTTCCTCTGGCAGCTCGATGTAAGTGGCATCACCTAGCGCAGCAGCGGCGTAGTCAGTGATGCCGAGGAATGTGGTGCCGTCAGCGTGCATTGCGAGCCACTCATGCTCCTTAGTGTACTTGACGAGCTTTGGACCAGCAGCAGAGAACTTGAATGGAAGCTCGTCCTTGTTTAGGTGGTTTTGCACAGCGGAAGAGGACTGGCATCTCAGGAACAGACGCAGGGGAGCGGCTCTAGGGGCGGTTCTGACAGCAATTCTGGAGATAGCGGCAACAGATAGCATTGTGAGGGATGGTGTGAATGTGATTGGTTAGCACGTTGGAAGTATTACAAACAAAATCAACAAGATGCCTATCAGCTACTGGGGACATGGGGATATATATACAACCATGCAGACTGAGGACGCAGTTCAGACCTCCCAGCCCACGCACAGCACCCATACACCCCGCTATCGCGCATCGCTTATCGCGCCGCTCCCGTTGGAACGCCGCCGGGCCGGCGGCTGTGGCGGCCAGAGTCAGGCCGGCTGCGGGAGTGCGTGTCCGGGGAGTCAGGCGGCGGGGGTGCGTCTCCGCTGGATGTGCTGTCGACCTCGGGACATTGTCCGAGGGTATTGGGACATAAGGACATATGGATAGCTGGACATTTGGACATCGGGACATCGAGACATCGAAACATTGTCCACAGACAATTGTCCAGCCGCACTTGGCTATATTACATTATCTTTTATACACTAGCTATAGTATTTATCCAGGATGGGTCTGCACTGCTCCTCGAGGCCCTGGTCGTCGCTGATTAGCTGCTCGAGCAGCGTCTTGATGGTCTCCTTGACCGGGCTGCGGAACATGATGAGAAACTTCAGTGTCTGGAAGCCCAGCGCAGAACGGCCCGGGTCCAGTAGGATCGGCTTGATGCGCTCGAAGTGCGCGAGGTCCAGGCGCGGTAGCTCACTCATGAGCCGGATAAAGATTCTCCGGTGTTGGTTCTCCATGAACGGTATGAGACCCTCCAGCGCCCGCAGCGACCACTTGGTGTAGTTGTCCTCCTCCTCTGATTCAGTGGCGTCCCCGCCCATCTTCAGCACCGAGCTGCTGAACCACTCCTCGTTCAGCCACTCGATCACTATGGAGATGCTGTTCTCGAAGTCTGAAAGGATGTACGACAGTAGTTCGTCGCGGATGAGGTTGCTGATCGCGCCCGAGGGTTCCGTGCCGCGCGTGGCAAGGCGGATGAGGATCAGGAACCCTGATTCGCTGTTCTTCCAGTCGACGAGGCGCACCTTGTCCAGTGACGATCCGTTGCCACTGTTGGCAACCTGCATTGCAGGGTCTACGGGGTCATCCTTGATGGCCATGAAATGTTTGATGATCCGTTTCGCAGTAGCGAGCTTCTGCTCCTCCGACATGCGCTGTGGCTTCCCGAGCAGCTTTGTGAGGTCAAAGTCGTCGTCATCAATGGCGCCGTTGTCCATTGCGTCCTCCGCTTCGTCCGTCTCCTTTTCCAGCTCTGGTGATTGCTGCTTTTCTGGTTTCACCTGACTCTCTTGCGACTTCTCATTCTCATCCGTCTCGGTCTTGGCCCGCTTGGGCTCTGGAGTATCGTTTGACTCCCCTGATTCACTCTCATCGATGTTCCGCTTAGTGGAGCTGCTACTAGTAGCGCTGCCACTGCTGCTCGAGGATGCTGCGGTGGATTTGCTCGCCGCCTTCGCCATCAGGTCGGTGTAACGTGACGCCACGACGGACAGCGCAGAGATCAAATTGGTGGTAGGGGTCCGCAGCAGAGCCTCCGAGCACAACTTCGTCAGTGTCTCTTGGGGTAGTGTCGACATGTCCTGGCGGGAGTCCATGCCGCCGTTGTTCATCAGCGAGAATATGGCACTGTATGTATTGGAGCTGGCCACTGGAGTAGTGTTGACGAACTGTCCAGCCGCAGCCTTCGACTTGGTATAGTCCTGTAGTTGGACCACGGAGGCCGGTGGGGGGACAATCGACGATGAGCGCGAACCCTCCTGGGATGTGGGAACCGGTGCTGGTGCTGGTGCCGGAGCTTGCTGGGCTGGTCCGTTGATCTTCTCGCGCAGTCTGGTGCGGTATCCAGCGATGCGCTGTCTCTCTGCATCTGGCACCTTGCGCTCCACCTGTGCAGGGTCAAAGTTCAGTATGCCCTTGCTCTTGGACTCCTCGCCGATGATGAACAGCGTCTGGGCGATCTTGGATAGCTTTGAGTACTGCTGGGTGGTAGGTGGTGCATTCTTGATGATGTCGTTGCGAGTTCCGAACTGCACGAAGTTTCTGTAGCAGCGCTCGACGTAGCGCTTGGTGAGTCTGTAGTTGAGCGCCGAGACGCCATCCGGCTGGAACTTGGCGTCGACGTTGAACTTGAGCATGCCGCCAATGATCCGCTGTGTCGTCTGTGGTCTCTCCTTCATGATGAATGCAAGCGTGTTGATAACGCCGATGAACACCGGCGCAACCATCATTGGCTCGTCCACGAGGAAGCCTAGCAAGAGATCCAGCATCTGCTTGGACTCCTTGTCCAAGGCAGCCTTGTTGCCGATCACTGGGTGACCATCGGGAACGGAGAGCAGGTTGATCGAGTAGATATAGTTGCCGTGGGGACTGCTCTTGGCGCTGGCGGCGCTGGTGGGCGAACCCCCGGCTGGCCTGTTGGTTTGGACGATAATGCACTGCGAGATGCACTTCGCAAGCGCGAGACGGCATGCAGTGTTTGTGGAGCAGTCGTTGCTGCCCTCGGGGTCCATCATACCGGCCATGTACTTCTTCCATTGTGTGACGACGCCGGCCTTGGCGGCACAGAGCTTCTGCCACAGCTGTGCGTCGGATGTCTTGGCGACGAGGTCGAAGAGCAGCGGGTAGACCGCGGCAAACGCCAGGATGGCGTTTGCGGTGGCACTGGACTGCTCTGCAAGCAAGAGAAGAAGCGTGTCGATATGTCTCGATGCGATGAACGGCAGCTCGCTCGTGGGAACCGCGGGGTGATCAAGTATATCGCGCAGCAGCTGGGCGAAGAAGATACCAATTGGCGCGTGTGGGCCGTTCGACTCACTCGCGGTTCCTGCAGTACCAGCCCTCTGCTTGTATTCCCCGGCAGCGAGCGTGTCTGCGGTCTCAAGCACCTTGGGAAGCATCTGCTGTGGATTGTTGTGCATTGCGAGCTCCTTCGCCTCCACGAGCTGGCGCAGCTGCGTCTCAGTATCCATGGTGGTAATTGCTGAGGGATAGTGGTTGTTTGTGCACCTGAGCTATTGGAATATACGGGCTATGTGTGCTACGAGCCCTGGGGGTCTGTTCTTATGGATGCTGTGCTGATGAATCGTTCGTGAAGCGTTTATATGGGCGATGGTGTGTGGGTGTTGCGTATTGAGTGTGTGGCAGTTGCGTGCTGGTTGTGGTTTATATGGGTTTGCAGTGGATGGGCTTGTTGGTACTCTCTAATTACTGGAGGTACTCTTGCGAAAATGTGTGTACTGCAGTGGGTATTTGTTTTCCTCAGTGTACACGCCGCATTGTCTCCTAAATGCATAATCTGCCCTTTACCAGCAGTGGTAATATGTGCAAACAGACCAGGTAGCTATATAAACATAGAATGTGCCCTGTCAACACTGTGTATTAGTAAATACGACAAGCGTCTATGTCTTGCTCACTTCACCACGACTGACTGGTCATCACGTGACTGCTGCGCTGGCCTCTTTGATCGCGCCCGTCTTACACATATATACCGCTACCGCCTATAAAGACTACATACGCATTTACATATTCATCAGTGCACCACCCAAGCAATCACGCTGCGATGAGTTCCACTAGACGCTCGAAGTTTCTGCAGCTGGACGCGTTCACCAAGACGGAGGAGGATGTGCGTGTGCGCACCAATTCCGGCGGTATCATCACGATTGCGTGCATGCTCGCGACGCTCGTTCTGCTGTTCAAGGAGTACTCCCAGCTCACGGAGGTCGTGACGAAGTCACAGCTGTACGTGGACAGGGACGCCGACGCGAAGCTGGCGCTCAACTTCGACATTACCTTCCCACACGTCTCCTGCGACGTGCTGACGCTCGACATCGTCGACGAGGCCGGCGAGCTGCAGCTGGACATGCTTGATGCCGGGTTCACCAAGACCCGCTGCGGCCCGGACGGCGCTGAGCTCGCCACGGAGGACTACACCATGGGCACAGACTTCAAGCCAGACCCGTCCGTTGTGCAGAACAGAGCCGCGGACTACTGTGGCTCGTGCTACGGCGCGGGCGCGGAGGGTGCCTGCTGCCGCACCTGTGACGACGTCCACAAGGCGTACCTCGAGAGTGGCTGGGCGTTCTACGACGGTGCCAACATCGAGCAGTGTGAGCAGGAAGGTTACGTGAAGCACATGAACGCACACATCCTCGAGGGGTGCCGTGTCAGGGGCAGCGCCTTGCTGTCCAGGATCCGCGGCAACATCCACTTCGTCCCGGGGAAGTCGTACCTCGGCAAGAACGACGACGAGACGCGTATCTCGCACAAGCACGACATGTCGCTGTACGCCATGCACCGCTCGCTCAACTTCAACCACATCGTGCACCACCTGAGCTTCGGGCAGCCCGTCGCGGACACGCACGAGCGCATGCGCAAGTCCCACGCCTCGGAGATCGCGACGAGTCCGCTTGACGGCCGCGAGGTCGCGCCGGACCGCGATTCACACAACATGCAGTACTCATACTTCGCCAAGATCGTCCCCACGCGCTACGAGTACCTGAACGACAAGCACGCGCCTGTCGAGACGACGCAGTTCTCCGCCACGTTCCACTCCAGACCGCTCACGGGTGGCCGTGACGTCGACCACCCCACCACGTTCCACTTCAGGGGCGGGTTCCCAGGTGTGTTCATCTACTACGAGATGTCCGCGCTGAAGGTCATCAACCGCGAGCAGCACGCCCAGACGTTCGCGGGATTCCTGCTGAACTGTATCACCACAATCGGAGGTATCCTCGCGGTCGGCACAGTTGCTGACAGGCTGCTCTTCAAGGCACAGACCTCAATGTGGCCTAAGAAGTCGCAGTAGTCGGACGTACATTATAAAAGCTGAAGGAGCTGCATCTGCATATATGTAATAGAACAGTAAGCAAATCTACAATTAAGTGTACGGGATCACAATACACAACCGTACATACGTACGTGTGTAAGTATGATAGATTATCAATGTAACTGCCTGTATACAGTAATATGACACTTTACTTGCACATTTGTGTGTCTGCTCTATAATTATATAACGTAAAGCGCGCCGGTATAATCACGACCAGGCGGTTTATAGAAAAGCCGCAAATAGAAAAGAAGTGCAATAGACATCACATTAACGGCAGAGCCCAATACACCCACCACTAGACCCAACGCACCCTTTCACTGCCTTAAACGCAGCAGAACGACACCCGCAAACGGCGTTACCCGCACACCGCACCGCGCCCGCACGCGAAACGCGGCGGCGAATGCCCGGCGTGTCTTCTGCGCACTACTGCCGTGTTGCCCATCGGTGGCCGGCCTCTGGCGTCTGGCCTCTGGGCTGGCCTCGAGCTTGCCAACAGGTGACACAGGGGAGGTTCTTGCCTAGATGAGTCCGCCAGCTCCTATATCCGTAACCGGTAGTAGTATGTATAGTTTTCGTTGGTCTCTGTATTAAGCCTTTCAGAGAAGACAAGCGTGCACTGAGGCGAGTATTCACCAATACGACATTTATTACGCGAGCGCCGTGCAATTGATACCGATAGGAGACGCATTTGGTATTGAACAAGTGCATTTCTACGCGTTGCTATAGCCTCATCCCTGTACTGTTGAACTTTCCTTCAGGTTTTACCCCTTTCCTTCCCTATTGATTTTGATTTAGCATGGTAGTGGTTCAGGCGGCAAAGAGACCGTCGCTCCAGATGCTCGACAGCAGCCGCTCCGGCCCCGTTATGGGCGCCCACAACCTGATGAACGCAGCGGTGACCGAGCAGGATTCGCTGTATTACGTCGCACTGAACATTAAGAAGAGACTCGAGGTCCTGCCGCAGATACAGCCTTACCTGAACCTCGCATACACATCAAGTGAGTTGCTGAGCGAGCGTCAGTCGCTGTTACTTTCGCAAAAGCAGCAGCAGCAATTGCTGGAACAGGCTCAGAATGGTGGCAGTGCCAACGGTAACAACAACAAGAGCCACAACCACAGAAGTATCTCCTCCACCAGCAGCAATGACGGATTCATGCTGGCCAACGGTAACAGCAGCGCATCTACAATGCGAGCCAGCTCCATTTCGAACATCAGTTTCAAGGACGAGTACACGCTCGATGGAATCACATACAACTCCTCCAACGGACACAACTCGGTCAGCATGGATGACACCCAACTCACATACAGCATGGGTATCCTTCCTATCAGCATGGACTGTGACCCGGTGACGCAGATGGCACAGCTGTTCCAGCAGGGATCGCCGCTGTGCATCCTGTTCAACACAGTGAAGCCGCAATATAAACTCCCCGTGGTGTCCTCCGACGACCTCAAGATCTGCAAGAAGTCCATCTACGACTTCATCCTCGGGTGCAAGAAGCACTTTGCCTTCACAGACGAGGAGCTTTTCACTATCTCTGACGTCTTCGCCAACTCCACCAACCAGTTGGTGAAGGTGTTCGAAGTAGTGACGACGCTGATGAACGCGGCGCCCGATATCTTCCCCTCCACGGATAAGGCGCAGCAGATCATCGACGCTGAGATTGCACAGAGCCGCAAGAGCAGCCACCGCAAGTCGAAATCACAGGATGAGTACGAGAAGGTCATCAGGGAGTTCATCGCCACCGAGCGCAAGTACGTCCACGACCTCGAGATCCTCAACGTGTTCAAGCAGCAGCTCCTCGACAACGACCTGATTACATCAGAGGAACTGTACATGCTCTTCCCTAACCTCACCGAGGTAATCGACTTCCAGAGACGATTCCTCATCTCCCTCGAGATCAACGCACTCGTCGACCCCCAGAAGCAGCGCATCGGCGCTCTCTTCATGCATTCCAAATTCTTCTTCAAGCTCTACGAGCCGTGGTCCATTGGCCAGAACGCCGCCATCGACTTCCTCTCAAACACCATGGACAAGGTACACAACCCTGACCTCGTTATCAAGAACAAGCTAGAGGTACAGTCATTCCTATACAAGCCTGTGCAGCGACTGTGTCGTTACCCACTGCTCTTGAAGGAGCTGATATCTTGCATCGCACACGACGAAAGCAGCGCGTCAGACCACATATCCAAGGAGCTGGAGATTGCGTTAGACATATCAAAGATCATCGCAATGAGCATAAATGAGAACCAAAGGCGTACAGAAAATCATGAGGTTGTTAAGAAACTATACGGCCGCGTCTCCAACTGGAAGGGCTATCGCATCGCCAAGTTCGGCGAGTTGCTCTACTACGACAAGGTCTTCATCTCCACTAACAATTCCAGTGAACCGGAGCGCGAGTTCGAGGTGTACCTGTTCGAGAAGATCATTGTACTATTCTCAGAAATTCAACCTAAAAAGACATCACTAATATTAAAGAAAAAATCGAGCTCCTCCGGATCCACCCTAGCATTAAACCTCACATCATCAAATCACCACAACTCCCTGTCCGGATCATCCTCTGGTCACAGCAGCGGCAACAGCAGCGGCATATTCGGCTCCTCCAGCTCTAACTCTTCGGAGCCTAAGCTGGACCTCAGAGGCCGTATCATGATTATGAACCTGAACCAGGTCAACCCCATGAACTCACGTTCGCTAAACATAACCTGGGAGTCTATCAAGGAGCAAGGAAACTTCCTTCTGAAGTTCAAAAATGAGGAGACGAGGGATAACTGGAGCTCATGCTTGCAGTCACTCGTTCGCAGTGCGAAGAGCGAGTCATTCAAGAGCACCGTAAGTGAGAACTCGTTTGTCTCGACGCCAACTTCGTCCACGGGCAACATGTACTCTGAGAGGAGGCACGACAGCACCACTTCAAACAGTAGCCTGTCGCTGAAGCGTCTGTCGGATGCGCTGCCAAAGCCAAGGAGGAGAGCATCAAACTTCGACAACGGCGGAAACATCCCTGAGCATTCGCTAATTGTGAAAATAACATACAACTCAGATTCGATCACGGTGCCAATGGAGCTGACGGCGTCGTTCCCCGTGGTGATGGCCGCGATCGAGAAGAACATCGGCCACAAGGTGTCCAAGGTGAAGTACCAGGACGAGGACGGCGACTACATTGTCCTTGCGTCGGACGACGACTGGACCGTGGCGAGGGATATGTTGAAGGAGAACAACGAACGACTACTGAACGTGTGGGCCTACAACTGATGGCCTACTGCGCAAGGTATCACAAAATGTATAGACTGAATATGTATATATAATCGTACCAAGGATATTCGCTACGTATACCGGGGGAGCTCCTAGAGTTGAGGTCGCTGTGCGCTGTGTTAATGTGAATGTGTGTAGTTATTTTTATGAAAAATGAATATATACATATATATGGCCATTTGCATATATATTTACAGAAGACATGAATGAAATAGTGTTAGAAAAGAAAAGAAAAAGTCAAGGGAGAAATGAAGATCGTGATATCATTATTGTTTCATGCGATTACCTTTTTTTTGTTGTTGTTATTTTGTTTTCTTTTTAAAATGCATTGGTAGGGTGTGAGTGGAAGCAACCCACCCCTTGGAAGAACGGCAGTTATGTTGGGGCTAGCGCTTGGTCACGCCCTCACACTGCTCGAAGTGCACGTCCGTGCTGGAAGAGGACCGCTTGCGCTGGTGCACCGCACTCAGGCCCGTGATCTTGGAAACGCTGCTCATCTTGCGGATGCTGGGCTTCCTGAACATCGTGGGGGTCGTTGGCGTGATGGGCGCGTGGAACGACCTGTGCCGCGTCAGGTATGGCGCAAGCCCCGCGAGCGTGGAGAGCGAGTTGGACCTGCTCTGCCCGAGCATGGGTGTGGCCTGCTTGTTGTAAGCGGGCAGCGACATGAGCGGGCTGGAGGAGGAGGAGACGGAAGAGAGCGGGGTGATGGACCCTGGTCTTGGCGTGGAGAGTGCCGTTGTGGTGGCGCTGTTGATCTCGTCTGTGTCGAGGGAGAAGGTGCTGTTGCACGCGTCGCTGAACATGGAGGAGAATGGGTCGTTGAACATGTCGAACTGCTGTAGGCGCGCGAACTCCTCCGCCTGGAGCTTGTGGTTGTAGTTTGACAGGTTCTGGAGCAGCTTCTCGACGGTGGATGCCTGCTGTGGGGCCCCCGCGTCGCCCTGTTTGTTGAAGTGCTTGAACTTGAAGCTTGAAGGGTATGCCTTCTCGTTGGCGCATATCTGCAGCAGCTGGTTCATGATGGCGACGATCTTGGCGTCCTTGCAGACGTCGTTGATGTTGCGCCACTTGTTGAAGTGCTGGAAGTCGAGGGACAATGTGAGCAAGGTGACGACCGCCTTTGTGAGGGAGTAGGTGTCGTTAGCCGCCGTGGTCTTGATGTCGAAGGAGAGGAGCTCGCAGAGGACGATGGCGCCGAGCTTGATCTCGTTTATGTTCAAGTCCGGGTTCAAGATGTCTGAGACGGCGAACGTGCTGTTGTTGTTCTCGGTGTCGTGCTTGTTCTCCATGTCGTTGTTTTTCAAGAAGAGGAGCATGTCGATGAAGGAGTCGTAGGTGGTCGTCTGGAAGAGGTCCCAGTTGAGCGACTTGAGGATGTGCAGCTCCATGTCCTTGAAGTTCTGCCTGGTGTACTGGTTGCAGCACAGCTGGCAGAGCGTGGCGAGGTTGACGACGCGCTGCTTCGCGTCCCAGTACTTCGACGCGAGCCACAGCGCGGTGAGCGCGAGCAGCTGGTAGTTCCCGGACTTGATGATGAAGCGGGCGGCGTAGCGGTCGAGGATGTCGAAGGTGAGGAACAAGGTGGCGGTGCAGAGGTTGAGGCGCGTGTGGGAGTACATGATGAAGTCGAAGATGAGGGCGCGCATGCGTGGGTTGATCTGTGGCTGCATGTCGAACCCCGTGGCGGTGGCGTCCCTGTCTGCGGCGCGGTCTGCGTCGAGTGCGAGGAGGTGCTGGAAGTGGTCGTGGCAGTACTCTGTCATGGATGCGTGGTGGGAGCAGAGCTCGCGTCTGACGAGGCTGATGTTCTCGGCCTTTGCGGCGGACACCTGTCTGCGGACGTAGGCGAGGTAGGGCAGGTTGGCGACGGACATGATGAGAGAAGAGAAGACGGAAGAGCAATAAAGAGAGAATATTCAGTACTTAGATCATATACCAGAGATATGTTGTATGTGAATGTACCTGATGCAAAAGTAATGCCAGTTAGTAAGATGATCCGATGCAGTGGCGCTGAAGTAATGCAGGGGGATGGACAAAAGAAAGACGATGTAGTAATACGCTAATGCAACTGCAATTGACAGAAAGATATATGGGCCAGCTCACGTATCCTTCTCCAACGCTAGACTGTCAGGGAAGTGCGATGATCTGGAATATAGGAAGAAAATACAAAAACACAAGAAATAAATTAACACGCAAGAGCGTATATCAATCTGTACAATCACCCATGCCGAACCTCAAACACTTATATATATATAATTATATTAACATAGACGTATGCACAATGATATGCGTATGATCGAGCGCACTCTGTGGGAGGTAGCAAAAAAAGAGTACAGCGTAGAGAGTAGAGAGCAAAGAGCACAGAGCAAAGAGTAGAGAGCAGACTGCAGGGGAAAACGCGTTATCCATGGTGATTATGCAAGACAATGAACTCCCAGAGTCGCGAGCACCGCTGCAGAGACAACGTCGCACGGCCGGCCGCCTGCGGCCTGGGTGCTGTCACCACTGCGGGAGGAAGAAGAACAAGAGGGCGACAGAACCACCGCTACATGCACGTCCGGCCGTCCCGGACCCACACCGCGCGGTGGGGGGTGGGGGCAGCATACAGACGTGCATGTCCACACCGAGAGTCCACAGCGAGAGTCCATATCCACACACCGCCTGGCGGCCCCAAGGTGCATGAACAATCGCCCACCGCCCGCACCGCCCAAAGCGGAAGCGAAAGCGTGCAAACGGGCGACGCAGCGGGGGCCCTTTCTTTTTCAGCGCAGCGCTACACAGTGCAACCCATTTGCATCCCGGATTGAGTAAAGACACGCCCGCAAGTCTCGGCGGCAGCGGGCGGTGCGGGCGACTGGACAGCGACTGGACAGTGGCAGTTGTATGTGGTGTAGGGCGGCACGGTGCACTTTTTCCCCCAACGGGGCATTTTCATTTTGCTCGCTGGGCGCGGCCCCGCCTGATTGGCTGCGCACGGCCGTCTCGGGCAGCCTCGGGCAGCCTCGGGCGGGCGCCCTCGCTCTCACTCTCGCCCGGGCCTGCGAGACGCTGTGTGTACCCCTATTCCCACCAGCGTGTGTGGTGCACCGCTGCACGGGGCGGCCGTGGGAAACAGCGACATGGGAAAAAAACAGCAACACAATAGCAGAGGGGGCAGCGTTCTCTCCGGGCGTGCCTGGGCAGCGGCTGCCTGTAGATCTGGGCCGCCACAGTGTTTGGGGCGCGGTGTGGGTGCTGCGCAGTGGCGAGCAACGGAGGGACCGGCGGTGTGGGTTGGTGGTGGGTGCTGTGGTTCTGCGGTGCTGCGGGTGTTTTAGTGCCTGTTGCGCTGCAGGAGAGAGAGGGCAAGGGCGGGCATGACCTCTGTGTGCGTGGGCTGTTGCGGTGCGCTGGACTATCGCGCGGTTCTACGGGCGGTTGTCGACGCCCACCGGGCGTATGCGTGGGTGCGCAGTGCCTTCCCACAGGCAGCCCATACTGCGCAGCGCCGAGCGACACAGGGATTCCCGGCGACGAAGGAAGGACGGACGGGAGGGTCCAGCGTGTTCTCCTGCGGTGTTCCCGTGGGCTGCAACTTCTCTCCCGCTCTCAATTATTTTTTCTCTCTTTTTTTTTTTCACTCCTCCTCTCTTTTTTTCACTCTCTCTTTTTTTTTTTACTTTCTGGCTGCGGCTGCTGTTTGAGGGCATGAATCAGGCACACCGAGCGGTATAGAGGCGCGGTGCTCTGCGGCCGTTGCACTGGGTGCTTGTGCATGCAGGCGATACAGCGGTAGAGTTATCCATCCCGCGCTATCGCTACGAGAGTGCAAGACAAGTTTAACGCTGCAACATAAGCGCTTACTGCATAGTTCAGCCCTCACAGTTTGATCCTCTGGCTGTTGCTCTTTTGCCCTAGCTCTTGCAATTGCTCTTGCTCTTTTTTGATCCGGCGAGCCGCGGAGCGTTCAATTTTCAATTGATTATGCTCTGCGCGTTTGCAATGCTGCTGTTGCATGCATGTAATTGATACTGCACTCAATTACTACTGCTGCATGCCCCGCCGGCAACCAAGGTACAGAGCCGCCGGCGTAGATAACACAGAGACAAGGTCAGAGAGAGCGCTGACAAAACATAGGAGAGACGCCCCACGGAGCTAGCGCTTACATCACATCGTGTCATGTTTCAGCACACTGTGTGTTTTAGGGGAGCGTATGCAGATTATACAACTACATGTCCATATACTGTGCGATAGCGTACCTGCCGCGGGCGTCTGCACCGCTACTCCACTGGCAATCAAGCGTCGCACCATACTGGATTCCCCGGTGCTGTTGCCCGGTGCTGTTGCCCGGTGCTGTTCCCCAACACCTCAACAATTCCATGGGTATTGTCTCGGGTGCCTTTACCGAATGTGGCAGCGCCAGTAGCTATAGCAGTGCCACTGGCAATGGCAATACCCCCGACCACCCACAACAATACGGCCTGTCACGTCGTGCCCACGCCCGCTATCGCCTCCAAAAATACACCACTTATCACACAGTAAATAGTAAACACACACGCAACTGCACAAACGCACACCGCCCAAAGCGGCCAAGCCGTTATCACACCAATTCTCCACGGAACGCCGCCAGCGAATGATCGACGGCACCACGTGTGGTTGCCCTGCGGGCCCGTCTCTGCATGTCCGTTATTCGCTGCGGCCGCGTCTGGCGTCCCCGCAGATTTACAGGCCGCCGCAAAAAACGTTCCCTGGGAGGGCGCCCTGCGGCCATCGTGTGCCGCCGTCGCTTTTCCGCGCTCGCCCTCTCGCCCTCCCGCCCTCTCTTCCCTCTTTCCCGATCGGGTAGCTTCCCCATTAGGAAGTGGCTCCTCCCAGCCCGGTGGCGCGGTGGTGCGGTGGCCGGGATTGCCAGGCGTGGCGGTGCACTATGCGCTGGCCGGTGCAACATGCCAGGTGCAACATGCCATGGCGTGGCGAATGCGACACGTTTCAGCTGCGGCGCGCTCTTCTACCAGCGCCAGGCAACTGGCACCTCCCGCAACTGCGTCTGAAACAGCGAGGCTCGCCGGGCCGGTGTCGCACCGGGATACTTTGTTCGCTGTGGTCCGAGCTGCCACGCTGAGGTCAGCTGTGACCGCTGTCCGTGACTTCGCTGTTACCCTTCCTTTTTTTCTTGGTTATGTCATTGTTACGCTGCTCTGGGACGGTTCGTCGCTGCTTTCGGGATATTTAGGAAGGCACCGCCCAGCAATGGTGCGTGTTCAGACGGGGGGTGCGTTCCTTCCCTTGTGCTGGGGGGACGGAGTGCACCCGGAGTCGGCGTGCTGGCTGTGGAGCCTTGCTCTTGTTCTTGTTCGTTTTTCGCTGGGACTTGCCCTGAGGGGAGCGGTGATAGCGGCGTATGCGATTTACTGGCTGGTGCCGGGGCGGCTTTCCCGATGCGGAAGGAGAAGGGAGTGACGCCGTGTTGCGTTGGCATGTTTTAGGGGAGCGTGCGGTACAGCGCTTATGTTGATCGCCTAAGTGTATGAGGTTGGGGTAGTGCTGTATCGGATTCTGGATTTAACGAGGTGGTGTCGGCCCATATGGTGAGTTCCCCTCTCGCTGGGACTTGCGCTGGTGCAAACGTCATAGCGCAAGTCTCCCCCCCCCCTTGTCCCCTAGCCCCAGCCACTTGCACAACACCAGTCTTGCTATTTAGTATTTACAGAGTCAATTATAGAGCAATGCTGGGCAGGTCTTATTTCTTGCCCTCCTCAGGGAAGTACTTCTTGCGGATATTGCCCGTGAGGTGGTTGAACCGGTCGCGCGCATTGCCCACATTGTCCAGCGCCGGCCGCACGTCCACCGAGAAGGTAGGGTACCCGCGCTCGTCGTCCGGCCCGCCGTAGAAGTCCAGCACGTACCGCACGCGGCGGTACCCAGGGTACTCCTTGTCCGTCGACGAAGGGTCCCCGCGCAGGATCACCCAGTCGTGGCGGTCGAACGGCAGCTCGCGCTGGAAGTGGCCCGGCAGGATGTAGCTGAGGTAGTACTGCATGCGTGCGCGCGGCGAGAGCACGCCGGGCTTGCCCATGAACCGCAGCAGCTTCGGCTCGACGTGCGTCTCCGCCGTGTGCGGCTTCTCCCAGTCCAGCACCTCGTACCAGCACGACTCGTTCAGGAAGTTGTGCACCTCCACCATCGACTCCACGGCGGCGGCGTCCACCGCCTCGGGGCCCACCTCGCTCGAGTCGATCTTGCCCTTGCGCACCATCGCGTTGTACATCTGCTGCGCGGAGGGGTACTCCCACTTCGCGTCCTCGTTGCCCTTGGGGATCGTCGAGATGCTCCGCTCTTTGGTCAGCTCCATGGTCTGGTCAGGGTGCTGCTCCGTCGCGCTCAGGTTCTGCGGAATGAAGTTCAGCGGGTTCATCCCGCTGCCCTCTTTAGCGCCATCCCCAGCAACACCGCTGCCGCCGGGGTTCATCACGGGACAGAGCGAAATGTCGCCCTCGTAGCTGTGTGGCGACGTGGCAGCGTCCTTCTGGGGCGCCGCGGGAGTAGTGGGAGCGGCCTCCATTGGACCACCACCGGGGTTCATTACGGGGCACAGCGAGATATCACCCTCGAAGCTGTGCTGGGGTTTAGCCGCGGCGGGAGCCGCGGCAGGCTTTGCTTGTTCTTTATTGTCAGACCAGAACCAACCCATGTTGTATTGTTGTATTCGATCTGTAAGTGTAGTTGTACTATTGTGGATATGTGGTGTTACATGGCTACTTACAAGGGAGATCACAAAGCCCCTCCCCTTCTATAGATGGCAGCGGCCGGCTGTCTGTCCCCTCCCCCTCACTCGCCCCGCGGACGAATTCCCGCCCACTCCGCGGAGGCGATGCCGTTTCTTAATAATATTTGTCTAAGGGGGCGCGACCTGGGAGTGAGCACCTCGTGTGAGGTGATGTTGTGTGGAATGTCTTGTAGAGACCTTGGAAGGGCTGTAACGATGATTATGGTGATGTGTGGAGATAGTGGAGGCTTCTTGGAGATCCCGTGGATTTTTTCAAAGAGTTAGGTTGTTGCTTAAATTTGTTTACATAAAGTTCTTGGTTTTCTCTAATTCCGAATCTTCACGAAGGTAAAAAAGTTATTCATATGCAAAATATTAAATTTATTCTTTCAAAAAGAGAAAACTAGTGTTTGACAATATTGAATGGCAACGAATGCCTCATCGATATATACAGACACACTATATGACACATTGTGTATATTATTATGTGTTTTTAAATACGCTAACCTCATCACATTTTGAATCATGGCTTAAAAAGTGATTAGTGCTAGATCACCTTAGAGGTGCTATTAGCACGTGGTTTCATGAATAAGGAGGAATATATTATAAGGTCATCACATCCTCAATGGAAAATATATCTTGAATACAATACATTTTAAGATCGAAAATATCGAGTGATGAAAATAGACAAGATATCGCTTGACCTCGATAAGGTTCAGGAATAAAAAGCCCTATTAAGCAATAATGAAACTAGACTTGAAATCATTGTACTTTTTGCTAATGGGACATACAACGCTTGTCCCCCACGCAAACAAAAGTATTAATTTCTTACAGACAAAAATAAGACACCGTGAGATGGGCTGCCACACCACTCTCGCTGCTAGTGGACACGGGGCACAGCCACAATTGAATGCATGGTCACCGATTATTACACAACTGTACAACCTACCAAGCTACATTACCCTATTACAACCAGAATTGCACCTGCTCTAACATATCTGAAAACCAAATGTCCACGTGACCTCCACCGCATCATCGCTTTCAACGACACTACAAAAGGGATGCCCGAATCTCCTCTCGCACCTGTTCAGCCGCATCATTCGTAAACATAATCCGCGCCAGAGCTTTTCCGCGGGATGTCCGCGGACCGGGCGCTTTTCTCGCATCCGCCGCCTCCGCCCGCCGTCCGAAGCGACTGAACCCTGGCACAACACCCACACACCCGGGCAGCGTCTCGCAGGAACCGGCATCGACTTCCTCTAATACTGGAATCCACTGGTGGCTGGGTGTTTCAGCGCCTTCGCGGGAAAAAAAGCAATCTCGAGGGTCGAGATGTTCGTGCGGCATTCTCTCTGCGCCCGGGTCGCGCCCATAACTACCGGAAGACGGCCGCGCACAAATCGCGTACGCATCGCTCGAGCTGCTGGTGCCCGCCAGCCCTCTCCAGCGGCTCCCGCGTTCCGCGCACGTTGGGCCGACATCCTGCCACCTCCAGCTTCGTATATATTCTGTGCGGATCTTTGTGTGGGGGCGCAAACACAATACCACAGAGGTAGCCGACCAATTGGCCCTGTGCGGTACATTCACTGGGCGTCAGCTATTTAGTGGATTCCGCCCTCATCCGCAGACTGTAAAAATGTCGAGAGTGTGCCCGTGTTCTGCCTGACGTCTCGGATGCCTGCCTGCGCAGTTCCTTGTCTGCTGCGCAGCCCTCGCTGGGAGACGGGACGCCCCTAGGGGGAATAGGAGGGCCTTCCTCTCTCCAAGGTATGCATAATGCATAGCGCGAGATAGCCTGGTGAGGCGCTGATTCCTGTGCAAGTACGTAGTGTGCGCCGGTGTGTGGCCCAGTGCCGGCACATATTCTCGTAGTGGCGGGGCACGTTAGAGGTGGAGAAACTGCGGATAGTAGAGGTGTAGCGTGAACACGCTGGCGTTGCCTGCCTACGCAATTTGTTAATAGTCTCTCGTTTCCTTTTTTCTTCTTTCACGTTCTACGTCTAACCGGGCAGCAGGAAATTTTGCAAGCAATGTTGGCATTGCAAAAAAAAAAAACATCGCATTTCTCATAGTTGTGATTGAAAAACTATTCAATATATATAGATTAACTAAATGTCTTTCCATTTTGCAGATGTGGTATCTTGCTCTCACTTTTCTCTTCTTGTCTTTTCTACTTTTCACATCCTTTTTCTTTTGATACTTTTTAAAAAGGCCGAATCACCCATTCAATACAAATCACTTCTATAAAATGGCTTCCAGAATTCAGAGACTAACCCAGCTTGACGTTGTCGCCGGTAAGGAGCTTAGAAAGACCTCCATCATTGGTACCATTGGTCCAAAGACCAACAACCCAGAGGTTCTTGTTAACCTAAGAAAGGCCGGTCTAAACATCGTCAGAATGAACTTCTCTCACGGTTCTTACGAGTACCACCAGTCTGTCATTGACAACGCTAGAAAGTCCGAGGAGCTATACCCAGGCAGACCTCTAGCTATTGCCCTTGACACCAAGGGTCCAGAGATCAGAACTGGTACCACCACCAACGAGGTCGACTACCCAATCCCACCAAACCACGAGATGATCTTCTCCACTGACGAGAAGTACGCCAAGGCTTGTGACGACAAGGTCATGTACGTTGACTACAAGAACATCACCAAGGTCATCTCCCAGGGTAAGATCATCTACGTCGATGACGGTGTGCTTTCCTTCGAGGTCCTTGAGGTTGTTGACAACCAGACCCTAAAGGTCAAGTCCCTAAACGCCGGTAAGATCTGCTCCCACAAGGGTGTCAACCTACCAGGTACCGATGTCGATCTACCAGCTCTTTCCGAGAAGGACAAGGCTGACCTAAGATTCGGTGTCAAGAACGGTGCTCACATGATCTTCGCTTCTTTCATCAGAACTGCCCAGGATGTCCTAACCATCAGAGAGGTTCTAGGTGAGGACGGTAAGGACATCAAGATCATCGTCAAGATCGAGAACCAGCAGGGTGTCAACAACTTCGATGAGATCCTAAAGGTCACTGACGGTGTCATGGTTGCCAGAGGTGATCTTGGTATTGAGATTCCAGCTCCAGAGGTCCTAGCTGTCCAGAAGAAGCTGATTGCCAAGTGTAACCTTGCTGGTAAGCCAGTTATCTGTGCCACCCAGATGCTTGAGTCTATGACTTACAACCCAAGACCAACCAGAGCTGAGGTTTCCGATGTCGGTAACGCCATTCTTGACGGTGCTGACTGTGTCATGCTTTCCGGTGAGACCGCCAAGGGTAACTACCCAATCAACGCTGTCACCACCATGGCTGACACCGCCGTTATCGCTGAGCAGGCCATTGCCCACCTACCTCTATACGATGACCTAAGAAACTCTACTCCAAAGCCAACCTCCACCACCGAGACTGTCGCTGCTTCCGCTGTTGCCGCTACCTTCGAGCAGGGTGCCAAGGCCATCATTGTCCTATCCACCTCCGGTACCACTCCAAGACTTCTATCCAAGTACAGACCAGAGTGCCCAATCATTCTAGTCACCAGAAACGAGAGAGCCGCCAGAATGGCCCACCTAAACAGAGGTGTCTTCCCATTCGTCTACTCCAAGGCTGCCGTCAACGACTGGACCGAGGATGTCGACGCCAGAGTTACCTTCGGTATTGAGCAGGCCATTGAGATGGGTATCCTAAAGAAGGGTGACACTTACGTCTCCGTCCAGGGTTTCAAGGCTGGTTCCGGTCACTCCAACACCCTACAGGTCTCCACTGTTTAAATTTACTGAACGAATTATCAATTTTTCTTTTGATCCAAGACGTTGCTTCGGCTTACATCTTATCAACTTATAAATTTCTTTTCCTTTTAGTAAACAACAGCTCCTAGACGAGTAGTAACTTAGATAAAACTTCAAATTATGAATAAGATATATATTTCTATATTTTAAATTTACGACATTTTTTGGTTATACACTTGTGTATATTCATTCAATTCTCACATATTGGTTGAAGTGGCCATGTATACAAGTTCAATCGTATATGATGACAAACCAGGTCTTCCATTACCAATTTCCTAAGAGAAGAATTATAGAGTTCCACTACGCATGAATTGCTTAGGATCTTCTCAAGAGATCTGCGGAATGCACAAATAGAAATCTCCACGGAGAATATAATAGTTCCGTTTTACTCACGGAAGTGGATGGTTCCAAAAATGGCATTTCGGCGTTTACTTTTCATTCCTCAAATTGGAAAATAGCGCGCCATTTTCGGTAATCATTTAAAACTCGCAAATTTACTTCTTCCGGTATTTTATTCTAGGCAATTTACCTGTAGGATATATGGGATAATTCACCTATTTTTTTCGGTTGTAGGCTACATTTTAGAGTTGAACCTGTTAATATTTTCTATATACCCGCGTCACACAAGCCACTGTAGATGAGGGAAACTCGTTTTCAAAAAACAGTAGAATAGTTTAAAGCTCAACAAAACTAAGGCAATTTCTTTTTCCTTCCTCTTCATCTGTCCGATAGAACTAATTTGTGAGCACAACTATTCTCAACAAGAACAACGTTTCTTGAAATCAAGAAATTCGAGTAACTTTACCAACCCCTCTCGACAACCTTAACAAATGCTCGTTGTTCAATAAAATATATCTTTTGTAAATAGTGCCATCCATATTTCCCGTGGTGATTGACTGTGATCTGAGAACCACAAGACTACACTGTATCGGTTAGTATTTGAAAGGGAGGCGTCACACATTGCACTCACCGGATATAGCAGTCTCTAATAAACACAACTCTTCAACTCAGATCTCATCACATCAAAAACAGCAAAGTCATTATATCGGTCTAAGATATTACTTAATAAAAAATGTTTCCCCTCTTTTACCCATCTCTTACATGACTAGGGGGGAACACAGTAATGTTAAACCAACAAAATTATCAGAAAGACAAGGAGGAACAAGAAACATTGTAATTAGTCACACAAGAACAGAGAATTTGGGAAGGCCGATAAGCACGTCGTTGTCCAATAAGACACGACAAGAGGTGTACTGACGTTTCTGTGCCCCTCTCCTTGGCTTCGGATTTCGGGGGAATGTAGACGATAATACAAGGCACGGGTCAGAAAGTAAATCACTGGGCGTTATGTATAGTATCTAGCACAGAGGGAGTGCAAGTACCGATAGCACGATAAGTACATAGGGAATGCATAGTCAAAACAAGAATAAACTAATGTTAATTTGCTCTGCATACCTTTTAATGGGGCGAAAAAAATATTACAAGAAAAGGATGAAGGAATAACAAAAACAGAAAACAATTAACCTTGATTGACAGTGATGTAATCGTGACTCTGACAAAAAAGTCTAACACAAAGGCCAGATCAGCAACTTCACGGTAGGATACTGATAATTTCACACATTCGTACGTAGAAACAACTAGGTGATACTCTTCTCTCGCCCCTGCGTTGCTATCTTGGGAAAATACAATACACCGATTAGATCACCGCATCATTTATTGTAGCGTAAAGACCGCACTCTCTGTAAATCATTAGGAACAAATAGAGCCATGCAAAGTTACTTCTGATAAGAGATATCATCGGGTTGGGGTACGGCCAATTCAGTGAGACACGACTGGCAATGAAGATCTCTTGGCCCTCCCTCCGAAAGAAACCCCGGAGGACGTGGATAATATATGAAACACTTGTGAGTAGAATAAATGTCGCAAGGCAGTAGAGAAAACATTCGAATATTACAGAGGAATCCCTGCAGCGCCAGCCAATCTTGCAGTTCCGGCTAGTAAGAACGCCGCACAAGCAAGACAGTATCACCCCCTATAAGATATTCCCCCAACTACAGCAGATTGCAGATCTTGTTTGTCCTTCCCCAGGGTAGCAGAGAAATACCGTACCCCCCCTAAATTTCTCTCTCTAATGTCTCTTCACAGTGCTGTCCGTAAAAAAGTCGCAGTTGAAGTAAAGCCTGACCTCTTTCCATTGGTCCCGGCCCCCCTAAAAATGAACTTCTTGGATACCGACCAGAGTCTAACCAGGGGGCCAAAAGAAATATTCCAGAAAAAACCTCAGAAGGCTCTGCAGGAAGAGTGAGAAAAACGAAATACAAACTTCCCGCTTTCCCGCTTGCTGAATCTTAAAACAAAAAGAATGAAGAACCTGCACCAACCTCTGAGGGGAAGAATCATTAAAAATCTAGGTTCACAGAACCTCTTCTCCGGTGTTCCTGTCTAAATATTGAGCTACTACGACTTTTAGCTGGCTGCACCACGGTGGAGTTCTATCTTCAGAATATGACATAGTGACAATTCCGCGGAGCTTCATGCAGAAAGTTTGGTCTTCAATGGTACGGGGTGTTATCTGCAAGCACTATTCTGTTGGATAATCTCCCCTTGAAAGCTCCGGAGGTCATCACAGCGCAGGTCATTCAAGAAAAAAAAATATTAAAGTCCCTAGTTTTACCCACGGAAAAAAATTCACAGTAAACGTTGCGTAGGGATTCAGTGAACGGCCAGACCGAGCCCCCTAACATCTCCAAAGGCCAAGCGCGAGCATTTTTGGCGTAAGGAAAAATCTGAGCGAGGATTAGCCCACACAATCCGCGCAGGGAATGTGCGACATTCACGGAACATAGTATTTTTCACGTCTAATATTTGGCGGGCAAGATTCTACAGTATTTGTGCGTGGTCTTACTTGATGTTGGTGCTTTCTACGCCTGGTTCTCTGGTCTTCCTTCCCGAAAAGATCCTTGCACAAACTAATTGGATATACCTTAATACTTTGTTGGGTTGTATATGTGGAGGCTACGAAGAATCGTACGTACAAAGGGCAAGTTTAGCTTCTGCAGGCATTTGTTTACAAAATTGTCGTTAAGCATCAGGCTTAATTTCTTTTTGCAGCAGTTTGCTCAGCGCGAAGGATGTTTTGTTATTGTTTTTACCTAATATCGTATGTTCACTTGCCCGTTTCACTCATACCTTGTTGTATCAATTGGTTGCGTAGTTTGAATACACCACTGCCCCCTCCTCCGAATATTTCAGCGGTCTTCGTTAGTATAGCAGCGGTGCTACCGACAGAATATGGCTGCAGCTATAATCTCCGTAGAAAGTGTTGAGCGGTGTTAACTGTCCCTCGTTTATTTTTCACTTCTAGCGGCAATTATTCTGATCCAGCTATCTGTTGGATATTCTCACCTCCCTGCTCTTCTTTGTTGTAGCGACTTTTCTTACCTCCTCTCCCTGATGGCAGATGTCGTGGGATAAGGGATATAGCTACAGGACCCTTCTTGCGCTCGCCAGCGGTACCGGAGCTCAGAAGCCACTCTGTTACAATAGTACAACACGGCTCTCTCACTCTCTTTCAGTAGCACTTTTTTTTGTTGAAAAAAATACAGATCCATCTCATCTGGCAGTTTGAAAAGAACCCCTTATTCCGTTTGCGGCAATATGTTTGAATAAGCCCAGCTATATGCCTGCTGCGGTAGCTACATTGCCTACACTACGTTAACGTGCATACGGACTTTTACAACTGTGTTTTCCTTGTAGCGGCTTATACCGCAGCAAAACAGAAAACGCAACTTGGTGGTAATTTGTCGTGTTTGTATGTGTAGTCACTCCTTCTTTTCGTCCATTAGCTAAAGCACCGAAGGCATAATAGTTTTACTTTTGGCACACAAATTGCCGTAGGAAGCGGCCATCTACGATTTACGGGGTAAACTGTTACATAGGAAAAAGTGGGAGCAGCAAATCCCTGTGGCCCACGGCGACGTCTGTGTGCAAGTCCAAATTGTTCTGGCCGCCCCGCTTAGACTTTCACGAAACCACGATTCCGGCCAGTTTTCCTTTTTGGCTGCGCAATCTTCTTTTTCTTTGTAGCGAGAATTGTCCCTGCGACCAGGCCCTGGTCGACAGAGATCTGGCCGTAGCGGTGTGTTCTGCGTTGTGCGCAGAGAACTGCGCACGAACATTATGCAGGTGGCAAATCTCTGGGACGCGCGGTAAGGCGGCCCAGGGCGTTTCTGGCTGAAGTAAACCCGACAGGAAAACACAATAACCCCTCTTTTGGAGTTCTCTGCGGGGAAATGATAGGCAGGGCGAGCTGGGAACGCGAGGGACCCCCCACCGCCTGTTTTGTTTTTTTCTGTTCTAGGCGCCCCCCTGTGGTTGTTCTCTGGCTGCAAATGCAGAACATACAACAGAAGACCGGTGCCCGAAATAGGAAACTGCAGAATTGTATCTGGTTTAGGGGAACGGGCACAACAAAACGAAACGCAACGCAAAAACAAACAAGGTTTTCAGAGTTTCTGCTGCGGGATGCACTATCGCCGTTAAGGTATCAGTCCTGTCCCTGAGGTTATTCTGTGCTGATCCTTGTCAGCACTCTACGTTCTCAGCGAGGGAGACAGGGAGGAGAGGGGGAGAGGGACAACAGAGCCGGCGCCGGAGAGAAGAAAGCCGTTGTGCATGCTTTCCTTCCTGCGTTCCCGTATCTGGCCTGCGTGTCCACTCCCTTCTCACTCACTAACTTGCTAGGGGGAAAGCGTGGGGGGAGCGCCATTTAGCTTGGTTTTCGTGGTTTCTTCGTTGTTCGTTATACAGGATCCGTGCAGCATAGAATGACTGCCACGGAGACAAGACCGTAGGAGATTCTTGTATTTTTGTGACCTTATTTTATTTTCATCCTGGTTCGGACTACAACCGTTGCGGGTTTCAGCTTAGCTTCACGGTCGTTGCTTAGAATATCCTCCATGACTAGCCCCACGCACGCTCTTTGCGGGAGGGAGGAGGGGATGCTGCCGTAATGTGTGGTGGCACCCAGCAAGACGGTCGGCAATGTACTACGGGTGTTTCTTTTTGCCCTCTTCTCCAGCTTCTGTCTTTGTGGCATTTTACTTGCAATCCCTCTGAATACTTTGTAGCAACTCAAAAAATTGCCTTGTCATTCAATTAGCAAAGCATCAAAGAGAAAAGAGAATTTAGGTAATCTAAGGACGACTCGTCGTTCAGGAAAACGTATATAATCAAGTCCAGGTTCCCGTATCTTTGGTTTTTGATTTCACTCTTTACTCTCCTGTTCTCATAACACTTGCCTTTTGGGACTGTTGTTTTTATTTTGTTTCTACTTTCCATTTGTTAGCTAAACACCCCACCACTCAATAACATCAAACATCAGTTAACAATAATCAAACTCTTTACGTTTATTCTTTTACTTATTTTCGATTAACAATGAACCACAACGATAACAACTTTAACAACATGGACGGTCACGACGCTGATCTTGCGAATTTCGAGAGACTGAGCTTTGATTCGGACATGTGGAATAACGAGGATCTACACACTCCCATAATGAATCAACCAGACCAATTCAACTATCAGGCTCCTAGCAACATGATGAACGTCACCCCAGTCAACCAGACCATCAACCAACTAGACCCAAGCTCTTCCTGGTACCAGCCAATGGAGTCTATTGTCTCCTCCAACAACACATCAGTCGACCAGTCCCCACACTACATTACCTCTACGGACAAGGTTCCAAAGACGGGCGTGTTTCACAACAATCTTATGATACCAGTGAACCCACACGCTGTCAACATATCTCTAGATGACACCTTCCACGGAGCCCAAATGAACGAGGAGCCCATGCCCCTCACAGCCGTCAACATCAAGCAGGAAAGCCCAGAAGTCAACGTTATAGACACATACCAACCAGCCACTGACATCAACGCTGCTCATGCCTCAGACGGTGCTGCTCTATGCAGCGACTCTTCCTCGCCTAAAACGACTCCTTCCACCTCGCCACGGAGGAGCACCAAGGGAAAGACCTCACCAGGTTCAAAGAAGCTCAGAAAGAAGCTGACCAACGACCAGAAGCTGGCACACAACAAGATCGAGAAGAGATACAGAATTAATATCAACACTAAGATTGCCAAGCTACAACAGATCATCCCATGGGTGGCTTCAAATGACACAGCATTCGAGGTTAGCGAGCACCTCACAGACAGCAGATGTAACTCCGTAAGCAACGGTCCAGTTGGAAAAGTCAACAAAAGCAAGATCCTGGACAAGGCTGTCGACTACATCATCTACCTACAGAACAAGGAACAGGTTAACGACCTTGAAATATTAAGACTCAAGGAGCAAAATGCCAAACTAATGGATGCACTCGCTAATGGACCAAACGGGAACAATGCAAATGATGATCCCGACTACAGCATTTAATTATAGAAACATTAGTTTCAGCACCAGTGTTTACACAATCGAAACACAAGAAAACAATCATGCAATTCAGCAACATATGATCCAATCATAATATAAATATTCAAACTACGCTGGTTTGAAAATCAAGATTCTCACCTTTTATTGAGAATAACTCATAACCATCTCAATCAATTCCCATTGTTGTCTTCGAACAACCTCACACTTTCTTCCTCCTTTCTTCTTCCTCTCTCCCCTTTTTAATTCAGAACATTCTGAGGAATATATTTATTCCTTTTAATCTTTTAACTACTCTAATCTTGGATTTGAAATCAGCCCCAATAATGAGGAGATCTAATTCAATCCACTTTCTAGACTTTTTTAATATTCTTTCCAACTATGTGACGTACCTGAATCGTGATCATCAGAGCAATTAATTGTTCTAGAGTGCAATAGCCACGAACATTGAGTGCGCGCACCATTAACTACCATAAATAACTTTATTAATAATAATTATTAATATTAATGACTTTCGTATATATATATATATATATATTTGTTATTAATCAAATTTCAACGTTTATCAAAGATCAATAAAAGACATATCTGTTATGTCTTATAGATCACTTGTTAACACTTTCTAAGATAATAAAAAGAGACGCAGATCGTCAGAGACACTGATGACGACGTCGACACGACGCATCGGACATGTTCTAAGCAAGTGAGATAAGAACCATAGCGTTTTAGAGACACACAGATTATGTATACACAACAGAATAAGGTTAAGTATTTACACCAGAGTGTGTATAAGAATGAGTTCTGTCACCACTAATCTTCTACAATATATTTGTAGACAATAGGACCAACCGTTTCCTAGGTTACGATTCTCGTATCGTATTATACGGGGGAAATCATGAAGACATGAGTTTTGTTCAGAAGTCATACAAATGTTAGGTAAATCAGGGAGTATGGGAATTGTTGATCTATTCTGGACCTTATTTGGTTGTTTCGGCTTGTAACAAACAGTGAGGAGCATCTTTTGTTTCAATCTCTTCTTCTTTAGCCGCTGTACTAGTTGAGATTCCGGGATACCTTCTTATGTGTAACGAGAAAAACTATCAATTGGAAAATCCAAATTAATGTTCCCACCAAAAATAGACAAGATCAAGTGAACAGTAACATTATTTTAGCCATTTTATATATATTACTACCTAAAGGTCACGTGACATGATCTGGATGAAATAAAAAAGGTGCTCCTGGGGAGGTTCGAACTCTCGACCTTCAGATTATGAGACTGACGCTCTTCCTACTGAGCTACAGAAGCAATAAATTTCAATAAATTTTGAAATTATTTGAAATCACGACATGAGAAGGCGTGGTCACGTGATAAAGGGTTGTTTACATCTATGTTATTTTACAGGTAAAGCTCAGCAATAGCAATTTACTGGATATGTCACTGTGCCAATGTATATTAACAGAATATCATATTATATCGCGGGTGCTATTAAGGGTCGTTGTTTTCATTTTTATTTGATTTATTTAGAATATACAATACATTGTAGGGAATGCATATTTTGCTTCCAGTAGTTTTATAACTTATCTCTAGTACAAATTAGGACTTGTTGCTAGATGTGCAGTTGAATAGAGTGATTCTATATGAAGTTGTTGAAAATTAAGAAGAGTCTATAAATTTGCTCCTAATTATGAGTAGTTAATCGCAAAGGTCAGCAGGAGAATAAATGCAATGCCATTAAAGAAAAGAAAGACATAAAAGGAACTTCGAGGAAATAAAACTTTAAAACCTTCTATTATAAAGACAAAAAACAATTAATCTAACCATATAATATATTATCTATATAACATATTAATATTGTGCCAACTGTCGTATTATATTGGTCGGTTATTGAGATATTAAGGTATTCAGAACCTTTTAATTGCTCAACAGACGATTCTCATGTTAACTCATGTAAATTACATTATTCAAAAAATATTGCTGTTTATTTTTATTTAGATATATTGACAAATAAATATATATACCTATCATCTATGTGGTTTTTATTTAATTACAAGTCTGCCATTGGAGCAATAAAATAAATGATTTATTTCTCACAGTATGGATAGCGTCTCGGAATTATACTTTGGCAGTTAGTGTTAAGTAACCGCACTTTCTCACCTTACTGTTTATCTTTTACTCTTTTTTCGATATCGTAAGCGGTGAAATACTATTCGTTATGGCCACCAGTAGTTCACCTCACTCCTTTGCATGGAACTCGGTATGTCGGTCTCCTTGCTTAAAAAATATTAATGACTACATACCATATATTATAACTATACAATACATTTATTATATCACTTCTTGAGAATAGTGACCACATCCTCATCCTCCAATGTGTGACCCAGACCAACATACTGTGGCTGATGCTTAACACTGCTACCATAGACCAATGCATTCCTGAATTCATCGACCAAAGACTTGTGGATTTGGTTACAGAAGTCCTTAACAGAGCAGTGATCTGATCTTAGGACGACAGGATCGGTAAAGTCGGGTATCCTGCCCTTTGGCTTCGTATAAACACGGACGAGATTCAGTCTATCCCACATAACCTGAAGCAGTTCATCCAAGTTCCATTCCCTTCCTGAGGAGATAGGGACCGCATTTGGGATTCTGTACAGCAATTCAAGTTCCTCCAGCGACAGAGAGTCGATCTTATTGAGAACGTAGATGGCGGGCATGTATCTTCTGGATGGAGCTTCCAGAACATCGATCAGATCGTCAACAGTGGCATCGCATCTGATGGCAATCTCTGCACTGTTAATTCTGTATTCACTCATAACTGCTCTAATCTCATCGTGATCCAAATGTGTGAGCGGAACTGTGTTGGTGATGGAAATACCACCTCTTTCCTTCTTCTTAATGATAATATCTGGTGGGGTCTTGTTCAGCCTGATACCGACACCTTCCAGCTCCTTCTCAATAATTTGTTTGTGGTGCAATGGCTTGTTCACATCCAGTACAATGAACAGTAGGTTACAAGTTCTGGCAACAGCAATGACCTGCTTACCACGACCTCTACCATCCTTAGCACCATCAATGATACCTGGCAAATCCAGCATCTGGATCTTGGCACCCTTGTAACGGATAACACCGGGCACAGTTACCAGAGTTGTGAACTCGTATGCAGCAACCTCGGACTCCGTACCCGTTAGCTTAGAAAGCAGGGTGGATTTACCAACGGACGGGAAACCCACGAAACCCACACTGGCAACACCGGTTCTGGCAACATCGAAACCAACACCGGCACCACCACCACCACCAGATGAGGCAGCTGTAAGCAGCTCTCTTCTTAGCTTAGCGAGCTTGGCCTTCAGCTGACCCAGATGAAAGGACGTAGCCTTGTTCTTCTGGGTACGGGACATCTCCTCCTCGATGGCCTTGATCTTCTCCACTGTAGTCGACATATTTAGGTATCGTTATAGGGGGGATTATTTGTGATATCTCTTTCTGTAATTTACTCGAAAGCACAGCCGGACAATGCTCCGATATACACTCTTCTATACTGGTCAGAGCAATAGTGCCCATTAACGCCAGTCGCTTCTGGCCATCGGCCGTTCACCGGCTTCAATATTTTTTTTTTCACAGCATTTTTTCATGCGGCGGGAGCGTTGTTGTCGTGCATCGTGATAAATTGGCAACGGCATATACATGTCATGGCGGTTATAGCAATAATAAGATGTATATATGGTTATAATATCCCATGTTGAGTCTCGGCGGCGTATAACAGGCTAGTATACTTGTCGCTTCTTTAAATGATGATATGTTATTTTTATTTTTTTAAATCTATATTTTTATTATACACGATTGGCTGTTTCTTAGCAAGATTAGCGCTCAATCCATGGCCTGGAATAGTTCCATTCCCTATTGGAACTTTCCCATGAGCGACATAGATGAAAAGCACACCTTCTTGCAGAATGCAACCTCTGTTACCTGTGGGTTGAAACAAACACACTCTGATCCGATTACTGCTGAGCCTTAGTTGGAACCTTGGCGAGAACATCGAAGGAACCAGTACCGCCACCGTTCAGCTTACCTAGAACGATTCTGGCAGATGGAGACTCTAGCTCCTCACGCTGGTTGTCCATGACAGCCTTGGTCAAGAACTGACAGGTGGTCTCGTAAGACATCTTCATCAGGGTGGAGGTGGAAGTCTCCATACCCTGTCTGTTGAAAGCGAGGTAAGAACCCTGTCTGGTCATCATATCGGCAATCAGGTCCAGATGACGGTAGGAAACAGAAATAGCATAACGCGAGAAAACGTTGTTAATCTCATAGACGATAGTGTTTCTCGCAGCCTCGACACCGTAGGTCTTCAGCACAGAGGCGATATCGTTGGAAGTAATGGCATCGACATCGATGAAGTCCTCCTGCTCCCACATCGACTCGAAGTTAACACCCTCGGTGACAAGGACACGCTTGCCATTCTCTGGGGCTGGGTGGACACAACGGTCAATGTGTGGAACCTGTCTAATGACAGACTTTCTGCAGATCTCCTCAACAATGTTAACCATCAGCAGCTTCTCAGTGTCAGCGGCAAGCTCAAGTCTGAACTCACACCACTTACCATCAGCGTCATCGAAGTTGTACTTGGTGATGTATCTGTGTGTGGAAATGATGGCGGATTGACGGTCACGCTGAGACTTGGTCATGTTCTTGTTAGCGTCGTTAATGGCCTTGGACAGAGTGTCCTCCATCTCTTCAGCAGCCTCACTGTCAGAGTCAGAGTCGCTACTGCTAGAGTCCATGTCGGAGTCCATGTCCTCCTCATCAGAGGACTTCTCAGCCTGTCTCATGGTCTCAATCTCATCGTCATCTGGATCATCGTAGGAAACGGCCTGCTTGGTCTTCTTGTGGGCCTCCTCCTCGTCGTTGTCCTCGTCGAGCTTCTTGGATGTTTCGGCGTACTCCTGTAGTTTTGGAACAGCAACACCAATGTCTGGAAGAACGGACTTTCTCTGCTTCCTGATCTCCTTCAAAATAGCAGTCTCAAGTGTGATTAGGAAACGGTCAGCAACAACATTCTGAAGCTCCTCCTTGGAGACATCGTACTCCTCGTTATACTCACTGCGGTCGAAGAACTTCATGTTGATGGTGTAAGCACGAGCATTAGCGTTCCCGTTAACGGAACCACTTGTCTCAGTAACAGTAACCTTGTCAATAACCTCAGAAAGAAGAACCTTGGAAATAGACTTACAGAAGGTGTCAGCATTGTCGTCAGAGACATCCTTTAGAATTGGAAGAGTCATCTGAGGAGTCTTGATAGCAGAAGACGCAGTCATAATAATTTCTCTCATACGAGGAATACCCAGGGTGACATTAGCAGCACCGTGACCGGCGAAATGGAAGGTGTTCAGAGTCATCTGAGTGGATGGCTCACCAACAGACTGGGAGGCAATAATACCAACGGCCTCACCAGGATTGATCAGAGAACGCATGTACTTCAACTGCATTAGAGCTCTGAACTTCTTTTCACTAACGTTGTCATTAGACTTGAATAGCTTGGAGTTGGAACCAATGAAGCCCTCTAGTTTATCCTGGAAGTTCTCAGAAACAGAACCAAGGTACTTAGCCGGACTGTACTTGGCTAGAACAGGCTCGTACTTGTCGCTCTGAACGTAATGTGGCTCCTTGGCGTGCTTCTTTCTGTGCTTCAAAGTCTTCTTAGAGTACTTCAAGGCAGTCTCGACATCCAGGTGGTCGACAAGAGCAGCTGGGTCGTACTTCTTCAAGAAAGCATCGTAGTTGTCAACACAGAAGTTGAACTTGGTCATGTGAGACTCCTTAGTAACGTCGATAGCATCACCACCATATAGGAACTGAATTAGAGTACCATCGGCATCTCTGACAGTGTTATCGTAGGAAACGTGGACACCCTCAAGCTGCTTGGTCAAACAACGTTGTAGGTAACCGGATCTGGAGGTCTTGACAGCGGTATCAATCAGACCCTCACGACCAGCCATACAGTGGAAGTAGTACTCCTGTGGTCTAATACCAGAGTAGAAACGTCCCTTAACGTAACCACCGGCTCTGGCATCAGTTTCATATGGCTTGAAGGATGGCAGTGTCTTACCACTGACCATGACTGGAACTCTTCTACCCTCAAGAGCCTGCTGACCCAATAGACACATAATCTGGGAAACGTTAACATTGGAACCCTTGGCACCAGAAAGAGCCATGGATTGCATGGAGTTCTCTGGGAACTTCTTCATGGTACCACCTGGAACACACTTAGCGACAACCTTGGAAGCAATGGCGTTAACCTTGGAGGATGTGACAGCATCCAGAATACCGGACTTGTTCTCATCACGAAGGATCTCCTCCAGACGCTTCAGCAGCTCTGGGTCGTTGGCTGGAGTGTCAGCTGGAAGGTTGGTGACCTCAGCAGCAGCCTCACGACCAGTGTCAACAGAGGTCTTTAGGATGTCGGATCTCCATTTGTTACCGTCGGCAGTCAGACGAAGATCGTCCATACCACAAGTGAAGGCGGTGGCGGTAATATAGTTGGTGAAAAGTCTACCTAGAACGGATAGAGACTTGGCACAGACATCGGGACCGTAGACCTCGTGCAGAGAGTGGACAATACCGTACTTGGAAGAACCATACTGGGACTTGTCCAGAATACCACACAGCAACTCACCGTTCTTGAATAGAACAGTGTTCTCCTCAGAGTGCTTACTCCAGTACTCGTTCTTGATCTTGTTGGAGGAAGTCAAGTTAATACCTGGCATGTCAGCTGGGGTGATGTTCAGCAGGACAGTAGTAATGATCTGCTTACCGGTCCATAGAGGAACTGGCTTGAAGATGGCAGGTGGCACAGTGACGATCTTTGGTCTGGTGGAGTGACCATCCTCTGGACGAATACATCCGTAGATGTACTGCTGGTACTGCTCTCTGGTGAAGAAACTGTCCTTGTTGGTCAACCAAACACCGGCAGAGATATGGTCCTGGATAAGACCTCTAACTGGAGAACCGGATGTTGGAGTTAGGTACTGAGAGTCGGTGTTGGCCAGGTTGAAGGCCTCGGCTCTGGCATTCTCGTTCTGTGGGAAATGCATGTTCATCTCATCACCATCGAAATCGGCGTTGTAGGCACCTGTGTTAGCGTAGTGCAGACGTAGAGTCTTCTCATTTGGCAGGACTCTGACCTTGTGTCCCATCATGGAGGCCTTGTGCAAGGTTGGCTGACGGTTCATGATGACAATATCTCTGTTCTTGATGTGACGGTAGACCTTCTTGTTGATGGTCTGGGTCGCAGTGTTCTGAGAGGATGGGGTCATCAGCTGGTTAGCGAGGGCCTTACGCTGCTCGAGAGACATGTCGATCAAGGAAACAAGGGAGCCGTCCTCGTTCTGGATCTGGAGGGCACCTGGCCACTTGTCTGGACCGTTGATGACCGCCTGGCGCAGCTCAGCAATGTTGTAGGCAGTAACTGGCTCTGGGTAGGTCAGCTTGGTGGCGAAGACTGGTGGGACACCGATCTCGTTGGTCTCGATGTTTGGGTCAGGGGAAATGACAGAACGGGCGGCGTAGTTGACACGCTTACCCATCATGTGCTTTCTGAACAGACCCTCCTTCTTCTCCAGGGCCTGCTTGACACCTGGGATAGGGACGTTACCACCGTTGTTGCCCTGGACCTTCGTGGAGTCGATGAAACCGTTGACGTCATTCTGGATGGTGACAAATGCGTTCATGAGTCTGCTGAAGATGATTCTTCTGTCGTCGACGGAGACCTTGTCCTTCTCAAGCTTCGACATCTCGTCGTTGAGGTCCCTGATGAGCAGGGAGGTGGTGAGGATCTTCGATAGCAGCTGGTTCTGACTGTTCTCGTGGATCTCCTCACCGAGCTTGGATGGAAGACGGAATCTGGTTGGTGGAACAACGACGACGTCCATGAAGAACATGTTGGCGTTGACGATCTTGCGGGACAGGTTTGGCTTCGCGTGGAAGACGTACTGTAGAACCTGCTGCTCCTTCTTGAAGACGGCGTTGAGGATGTTTCTGATCTCGGTGGATAGCATGTAGGTGGAGCCGGTCTTTGACTTGGCGATAGGGTTTCTACCGATACCGAAGTCAGCGTCTTCTCCGCTCTGCTCAGCGCCATCTAGAGCCTTGGCCTGCTGCTGCTTCTTGATCATGTCCTGGCGGACGAAACCCTTGACTCTGTTGTTGGTGAGCTGCTTCTCGTTGAGGGCGGACTCGAAGATCTTGGTGAAGCCGTCCTTTCTGAACTTGGGGGAGAACATACCACAGTTGCCACACTTGGCCCTGGAGAGCAGTCTGACGTGGAAGTCGTGGATGAGCTTCTTGCGCTCGTCGCTGACGGTGGCGCTGAAGATACCGTGCTCGGTGGTGCGGCCGGTGGACATGGCCTTGGCGATGGCAAGGTTGACAAACTCGGTACGTCTGCGCTTGAGGGCCTGGATGAGGCGGGCGGAGTCCTCCTTGGAGTTCTTCTTGGCGGCGGCGGTGTCGGCGTCCTCCTCCTCGTCCATGGCGTTGTCCTCCTCGGCCTCGTCGTTGACAGCGGCGGAAATGTCCTCATCGGCGGCGACGTCGCTGATGGTGATGTTGTCCAGCTGGTAGGCCTCGTCGACAAGACCGTACTGCAGCAGCTTCAGCTTCATGGCGTACTTGTGGACCTCGACGGAGCGGAGGCGGAAGTGGTGGCAGTAGAGACAGGATGTTCTCAGGTAAATGAACAGCTGGTTGAAGAAGAGCGGGTTGTAGCAAGGCACAGGTAGCTCGATGTGGCCAAGGTGACCTGGGCAGAACTTCTCGTCAAGACCACAGGTGGTACAGAGGTTTCTGAGGAAGGCACCGAGGGCGAGGTCGTAGAGACCGTTGGAAATTGGGTGGCCGAGGTTGTCGAGGACGGTGGGGTTAGTGACCTGCTTCGCGGAGAGCGAGCGGATGTCCTTGGAGGACAGGACACTGAAGTCCATCGAGGTGATCTCGGAACCGACAGGCTTGCTGATATCCATGGCTGGTTCTGAAAGTGGCAGCTGGGGGTATTAGTGGATCGCTGTAATGTATGTGTATCTACCTTTTGAATTACTTGGCTGTATCTGACACTGTGTTAGTCAATATAGCAGCAAATAACTAGCGGAGTCGAGATGAGGGAGGGAATCTAAATCTCGTGAAACGGGGGGGCTAGTCACAAATACCGGAAAGTACGGAACAATAAGGCAAAGAGAAAAAAAACGGGATAGAACAGCGAGAGCACTAATGTATCTTCTGGAGAGCTGTAACCTGACCCTAAGCAACCAATGCAATAGCATCAACACTGCTGATCAATGACAACCGCAAGTGTATAAGTAAGCCAGGCCTCCGAGTGCCAGAAGCGCCATCGCATCGCCAGGCCAGAAAATTTTTCACCCCGGCTGCGGCCCACAGACGCGGCCGCACGACGCCGCCTCGAGGCAGCGACAGCAACAAACTTGCTCATCGCAGAGGCGGCACTGACACAGCGACACAGAGAGGGACACAGAAGACATGCACAGAGGGAGTGCTGCAGTGCGGCTTGGGCAGGTTTCGGCTGGGCTGGGCTGGGTAACTGTTGTAGGGTATTGGGTATAGTGCTGGTTGTGCCGTTTCTACAGCGGTGGCTAGGGGCTTAATGAAGGATATGTTTGATTATTCTCATCATATGTGTATATAGGAGTGTGACATGGAAGTGGAGTGAGATTTAGTGTATATAGAATATGGCATAAGCGTATATAGCAATCTTGTCATGTATAAAATAATTCAACAGATGTAAGATGGTAAGAAGAGAATAAAATGCTCACAGACCGTCGATATATACCTGGGTGAATCGTCCGGTTCTGTCGAAGACAAATTCCGAGGCATGTTTGGTGCTGCCAATCAAGTGATTATCGGTTATAACTATATGCTGTCAATTTTCAAATAGAAGTTACAGTTCTAAACATAATAGGCGAACCTACATATGGATACCTATGTTGTCACTTGGATATTGGTATTTGAGAACTGATCGTAATGTATAATCAATTGAAATAGGCGTGCCAGAACGCCAGAGGAAACATACAAGCTACAGAGGTGTTTTCTTAAGGGAATTACACACCAGTTCATGATGTACACACACATGGCACAAGAAAATTCATTACTACAGGACAACCAACATTCAACTTTGGAACAGGCCCTATGCTTGTCGTATAGAATACTTTTACGATCGTGGGATTTTCATACAAGATATCCGTTCAATATCCAAATACAACAAGTCTCCGATTGAACTTATATGATTAAGACTCCGAGAGTTAACTCTCGTATCCACATTCTGCTGCCTCTGACTTCCTAGTAAATAAACTCCATCCTCCTCATGTGGCTTCCAAAACGATTTAAGGACCTAGACTCACTTGCAAATGACAGATATTCCTCTGCAACGTCTTCGAAAGTTCTCCAGAGTACTAATCCGCCGAAGCGCTGATGACACTAAAGTGGATGAATCGATTGAAAACAAAGTACAATCAATTGAGTTTTAGGAGGAAAACATGCTCCCCGCTTCAGGAGACGTGTCAGATTTACAGGTGGTTCTTGAACGGCACGATAATAGTCTCCTCATTGGATCGCTCGAGAGGAGACCTCGACAGGACATGGAAATTGACATTTGCGAAGGGATAAAAAAGCGTAAACACATAATCTCATTCCCAGCTAGATGGTAGCGCCAGGCGACAAAGAGTGATTGTAATCTTCTTATGTCTATTGGTTCTTCGGATTTTATTCTTTACCTTTATGTGTCTAAGTAGAGGATGCATCACATACACAAATATCCTTCATACTCCTGTAATAAACTGATGACGTTCAATCGACTTAGACTCCCAACGTTAGACGTTGCGGGTACACAGCGAGGAAAGATTCAGGAACGGTTATCTTGAAACCGTGTACCCGCATCGAATGTTGCCATATCAATATATCTCTTGGACTTGCATCATGCGATAGGGAGTCTTCTTGAACACGATAGAGAAACATCACCCAGATGCACCTGCCTACGTCCCCCTCTTCTGTCAACTGCACAGATGCCATCCTGCCTCTCCCCGCGAAACGCGCAGGCGGCGCGCTCCACCAAAACAAACATCACCGTAAACAGAGGGAAGTGCGGATAATAACAGGTAGCGTAGCACTACAGCACAAAGTGAATAAATCTATAGCACACTCACACCATCACAACAAGACACCACCACAACACTTCACTTGTCATGACCACCCCGAACTTACAGTCGACGAGCCTGCTGACGGAGCACCTGGAGTACCCGCCGATCTCGCTCCTAGACGACATCATCAACACGGTGAACGACATCATGTACAAGTGCACCGCGGCGATGGAGAAGTACCTGCTGCGCAAATCCGTCGTGGGCACGCGCGACTACAGCGCGGAGGTGCGTGTCGGAGTAGCAAAGCTGGAGACGCTGCTGGAGCACACCGTGGACCGGAACTTCGACCGCCTGGAGCTGTACGTGCTGCGGAACGTGCTGTCGGTGCCGCTGGACCTAGTGCAGGACGGCAGTTTCCGACTCGCACACCAGCGAGGCATTGATATGAAGTGGGTGACCGCCAGTGGGAGTGGTATAGTGGCGGACACACGCGAACTGGAGACGCGGCTGGCACTGCTGCGGGAGAAGCTGGCACTACGGGAGCAACTCACGCGGCGCGTGGCACAGGTGGCACAACTGCAGCAGGACGTACGGAAGTACCATGGGGAAGTAAAACGAGCATTCGCAGATGCACTGGGACGGGAAAACAGCAGTATAAACGAAGTATACGCGTCGCTACGGCCACTGGACGACGCGATGCGGTTCCTGGTGTCGCAGCTGCGGTCGCTGTACGGGGAGAGCGAGGAGCAGTGCTCGGGCGCGGACGTGCGGGATGCACTGCGGGAACTACGTTCGCCGCGGCCCAGCAGCCGGTCCCAGTATATATCGTCGGCAGTCGGAGTGGCGCTGGGGGAGGGCGAAAGCGACCCCGCACCTTCGGCGGCTACGCATGTACATGCTGCACCCCAGGACACACTACAGATCAGCGACCCGGACCTGTCCATCCTGAAATAGGAAGTCACACACGCCACACTCTAACGAATATGAATTGTACTACATAATAAAGTAACATTAATGCATAAGTGAGGGAAGCCCAACTACAAGTACTTCGCAAAGTTCGCATCGTTGAGCCAGCCGACACGCTCAAACGCAGCAAACAGCCGCGACGCCTTGTTGACATCGATCCTGCACGCCTTCTGCGCGTCTGTTCTCCTGAACGGCATGCCCCTGCGCATACGGTACACCTTCTCCAGGAACAGCCGCCGCTTGGAGTCGAGGTACAGGTCGCATGGTAAACGCAGTGTCTGCGCCAGGGCAAGCTCCGCGGGGTGCAGCAGTGCGCGCAGCGGGTCCTGCGACAGGTCCGTGGGCGCGCCGTGCCACTCCACGCGCAGGGCGTCGACGCGGTCCCGCGGAATGTTTTCGGTGGCGGGGGCGTAGTCCGGCAGCTTTGCCCAGGACTCGCGGGGCACGTACATGGGCACGCGGGAGACGACCTCCGCGGACGCGAGGTGCGCGGCGTGCGCGAGTGCACTCGCCTGGGGGCGCGCGTTGGAGTGCGCGTGTGTCTTGAGTGGGGGTGCTTTGGCCTTGGGACGGGGGCGGGGTCTGGGTCTTGGGCGGGGCGATGCCGCGGGCTGCGCCACGGCGCGCTTGTGCGAGGGCGAGAGCGGCACCTGCCACTGCTCGGCGGCTGGGCGCTTGCCGTGGGTGCTGCTCCTGCGGCGCGTGCGTGGGCCGTCTGAGGGGAGTGCGGGGCTGCTGTGCGTGTGTTTAGTGGCTGTGTTCCGTGGAGCGGGTGTGGCTGTTGGGGTATGTGTCTGTGTCTGCGCTTCCGCGGGCCTTGCCCTGCGCAGTGCGCGGTACTCCCCTAGGAACACGCGCACCTGACGGCTGTACTGGCGCGTGCGCATATTGTCTGGCCACACGGGCTGCACGCGGAGCGCCTTGGACACCCTGTGCTCCCGCGTCTCCAGCAGCTGCTCGATGTTGGCGGCGGGGGCGAGCTTGGGGGAGAGGGGGGGCGAGGGGAACGTCCTGCGGCCGCTTGTGAGGAGGGCGAGGGTGGAGTCGCTCTCGTAGCCGTGCTTGTGTGTGGGCGCTGTCGTATTGGGGTTGGGGTCGCTTGCGTGCGTAGAGCCCCGCCTCACGCGCTGCTTGGGCGAGTGTCTGTGCGCGAGGGCAAATATGTTGGGGGTGCTCTGCACGGTGCCCGGGCGGCGGTGTGCCGTCTCCTCGGGGGCGGTCGTGAGGGAGGGATGGGGGTGCGTGTCCTTCCCCGCTGCGTTCAGCGGGATGTTGTGTAGTTCTGGTGAATGGAATATCATTGCGGTGGGGGTGTGTATCTCGAAAGTCAATTACTCTGGGACCATACTCAATTACTCATCATGCCGTTATATACTTGCCCGGCATCCTTCGGTGCAGCGCCATCGCATTACTCAGCCCCTCTGTGGCGCGCCACCCAGACAGCAGTACTGCGGGCATCTCTGGCGGTATGCCCAGGGGTCCGTGATGTACTCCGTGGAGTCCGCGGGGAATCTACAGGGAATCCGCAGGGAATATACGGGGAATCCCTGGCCCTTGGCCCCTGGCCCCTGGCGCTGTGCCACGGAGATGCACCGCGGAGCCCAGGAGGGGAAACGCGCGCGGGTGTGTGCGCCGCGCGATGGTGAGGGTTAGGGGGAGGGTGTGTGTGTGTGTGTGTGTGCAGACAATGCCCCGAGGGATGCGCGCAGACAATGCCGAAGGAAGAATGCCCGAGGGTTCGGAGTGGGCGGAGTTCGCAGTGTCAAGGGGCTGTGCTTCCTGCGGGCGTGCCGTGGGGCGGGTGGCAACGAGGGGGAGCCCCGGCAACTCCCGAGGCGTTTCGTGCGGCGGTGCCGTGGGGCGGTGCGGGAGGCGTGCGGGAGGGTGCACGGGCCGGCGGGCGTGCCGAGATCCGCGCGCTCGGCTGTTGGCCCTGGGGACCCTCCGGTGCGGGTGGCCCCTGCGGGGACGTCTGGGTGGGGTGAGGGTGACCGCTCCGTCCGGACAAAAGGCCGCGGAGTCACGGAGGGCCGGTTGGTGCCATTGTGGCTGGGCAGGGCGTGGCGGTGTGCCGTTGGGGTTTGCAGAGGGGGCATAGTGTATTCACGTGGTGGAGGTGTGCGGGAGGGTGGTAGCGCCGTGTGTGGGTGTGGCAGTATATCGGTGTGGGTGTGGATGGGGAGATGGGGATTGCAGCGTGACGTGGAGGCGGAGGTGGGGATTGTAGTGCCGTGTGGAATGGTGCGGGGTGCTGTAGCGTTCGTCCTGCGTGTGTATTTGCGTTGCAATGGGCGTGTGCTACTCCCACACTGTATAAGCAATGGGATGCTGTTTCTCTTTGGCGACCCTGAGGTATTGCTACTACACAGTTCTATGCGAGACCCTCTCCTTGGAATGTTGCACCAGTTTGACAATGGCATCGCAATTTGTGATGATATGTAGCCGCAATGGTTTAATATAGAGGAATATGCGTGTAGTGCGGTGACTCCCAGACAATCAGTTGTCATTATTGGTATATGGCTCTTGAGAAATCGCTATTTCCTACAGTCAATTGACAGGGAGATGGGAGCATCACCTTTTCTACAAACAATTGAAGAGGTAATTGAGGATTTGTCTTTCCTACGATCAATTGAAAAAACAGGTTTTGATAAGTTGCGTTCCTACAAAGAATATATCATGTGTATATGCCTCCAGTACTGTAACTCTCCTGTATTAATGGAGGCTACAATGTGAAGCGACAGTTATCACCCGACAGCAGCAAGAATATTAATCGTTCGGAAGAACTGAAAGGCATAATTGCTACCATTCCTACCCAAAACACCTGCATTCACAGGAGTGTGTTTCCAACACGAGAGAGACTAGCAAGCCCATTATCCCCTCAGCAGAGGAAATGGAATCTCCCATGTGCAAGACCACAGCAAATCGAATACACCATTGCGTTACGTATTGCAAAGACCACCGAAACCGTTGCTTGACTGACTTCCATCCGGTGGTGGCCATCAACACACCACAAATATGTCGTGGGACTTCACAGCGCACCTTCTCAAAGGCTGCTGCCAACCGCCCACATCCAAGGCACCTCGAACCGCCCAGATGGCTCTCAACACTGCAGTACAAATCACCAAGCAGGACGCACAAATTTGTTTTTCGCAACTCGACGGCGCGGCCCGAGAATTACCGCTTTGGGACTCGAACGTTGTACGGTGCTTTCTCCCTAAACAGCACCCGGTCCTCGCCAGCTAAAAATTTGTGGGCATCGCCTCAGGACCAACACGCAGATCGGGTCCCCGGCCTAGTACAAGTTGCACATACACGTATATAGAGGGAAATAGAGATACTCTGCAACCCCTGAAACTCTGCATCGCACAACACCCCCTACTCATGGTCAGATTGAAAAGCAGATACGTCTTGTTCGAAGTGCTATACCCGCAGACTTCCCCCAGCAGCGCGGACTCCTCGCGCGAGGATATTGTGCTGCGCGGACACAGACCATCTCCAGCTGACATAACAGGCAAGGTGCTCCTGCAGGAGATACGGCGATCACTACAGCTGCACTTGGGCGACTACGGTTCCGGCAAGGTCTGCTCCCTTCTGCAGCTGAAGTACTGGTCCAACAACACATCCACGGGGATCCTGCGCTGCCACCGTGAGGATGTAGACCTGCTGCTCACGGGGCTCTTCTTCCTGCGAGAGCTCGGAAATGATAATCTCCGCGTCATTGTCAACCCTGTAAAGGTCAGCGGTACTATCAAGAAGGTAGAACAGTACGCTATGCGCCGCAGCGACAGGATGGTTGCGTTGGTAAGGAAGGGCAGCGCCAGAGCGGCCACCGACGATGCCTTGCAGTTGTCCAACAATAATTTTGCCTCAGTCACAGCAGACGCACAGGACTAAGCAAGGTGTGGTTATATACACCCCACCCCCACCCCCACATTCTTCATACATAAAATTAATGCATCTCTACGTATACTACTTCTGGAGCTGGAGGCCGTGCTCGCTGCTCTTCGACGATGATTTGGCATCACTCGCACGGGAGAACTCAATAGGCCCACGATTCGTTCCACTCGCACTGCCGACGGTCGCCATCACGCTTCCATCATCTCCGGGGCCCGCTGATTCAGCGGCAACACGATCGTCAAGCTTGCTGTAGTCGGTACGGTATATCGAATCGACGCCCTGTTGGGCAAACAGTGGGTCCGTGTACACTTGCTCCGCCTGCTGTCTAGCACCGGACCGGGCACCCTTGAGGAACAGACGCGAGTCGTAGCCGACCTCGGGAGTAGCTGTCGCCTTTGCCGTGCCGAGTAGCACCTTGTCGCTAACGTCTCTCCCCTCCTGATGTGCCAGTTCACGTAGACGTTCGATTAGTACGCCTTGCGCTTTCGCAGTTTGTGGTTTGTTGTTGGTGTGTGTGCTAGTGTGACTCTTTTCGATCCACAGGGGCTCCTTCCTAGTAGTGCTAGATGTTTCCCCACGGAAGCGTCTGGCGGCCAACAGTTGAAGCTTCTCCTCCTTGGCACGCACTTCTTGCTCGTACGCCAGTTGCTTCGCCTCACTCTTTTTCCGCAAACGATCCTTTGCATCTCTGTCAGCTTGCTCTAGAGCACTAGACAGTTCACTGAAACCATCATTAACATCTGCAATACCCGTCCCCTCACCATTACCAGTGACTCTCTCCACGGTATATCCCTTGGGGTTCTTCCATTGTGAAACAAGTGCGGGGATCTTCCACTTTGCACGCTCCTCAGCCGTGAGCTTTGGCGCGGAGTTGTCATGCAGTATGGTTGTGGGTGTTGCGTCTTCCTCCAGGTTCGGTGTGTACACCTTTCCTGACTTCTTGAAACGCGCAGGCTGTAGAGGGTCCTGAACCGCGGTAGTGATCTTGACGGCACGGCTACCAATTGTAGTGTTCTTCACAACTGCCTTCTTGGGGTTCGTATTCTTCTCGATATTCTCTGCTTGTAGAGATTTCAGAAAGTTAAGGGTTTTGTTGTAAGAAGCCTGAATATCCGCTGCTGTCGGCTGCGGAATATCCATGCTGAAGTCGCGCTGACGAAGTGGAATGAAGTCTTCAAAATGTACATTAGCAGCAATCTGATCGTGTAAATTGCGGCTTGCTTCTTCAGGTGTATTGCTGCCACGTTGAGAGTCTGCGCCTGCTTTGGTAAGAGCTTGTGACTTTGCCTCCTCGGCCTTCCTCCCTGGAAGAACAGTCCCTTTGGAAGCGCTCTTCGTGCGTTCTGGAGGTGGTAGCAGAGAACTGAATGACATTCTGTGGGAGTATATGCCTGGTGAAACGTAGGATCTACCTAGGTGATTATATCCTCTTTATATGGCGGTGTTCCTTCTCTGAGTAGAACCACACTGGGCATCTCATCTTTTTCTGCATATTGACAAGGTCAAAAATTTTTGGGATGTTACAAAGATGATGACCGTCGCTAGACCGAACACGAAATGATAAATAATCGGAGACATAATCAAGAAAAAGCATATGCCAATTGCCACGAAAGACATACGAAATTTACGATAAATACATTGTGTCATTTTACCACGGAAAATCAGCAATGGTACCTCACAATTTCATGATAACTCTTCGTGAGTTGAATATTATAATTATGTAATGTAAATATGTAAATAATACACCGACCATATCTATGATCTTAACTTGTTGCGAATTTTTGATGCAAACTTCCGCCCCATTGACTCCTTGAATGGATTGTTCGCACTACCTTCTGAACCGAACATAGTGATCTTTTTTGAGCGCATTCCACCTTCAGCAGCAATATCGTCTGTTGTGTCGTCCTTGTAATTATCTCTGAGACTTGTTCTGAAAGCAATACCTTCCTGAGTAAGTCTATTCTTAAATAGTCTAACCTGTGGCGGAATTGGTGCATAGTGTAGCTGTGCGGGTTTCTTGTACCAACCTTTCCTCTTGGGCTTGGGGTCTTCATCTTCCGAAAATGGTGGGACACCGGTGAAACGCACCTTCTTGATTACAGTAACTTCGACATCCTCTTCGTTAACATTTTTCTCACCATCCTCCTCTCCGTCATTGAACTGGAGTGCTTGGGGGGATTCGTCCTCAGAATGACTATAAATGGAATCACTATTGGCTACCTCTTGTGACAAATTAGACCTCCTTTTGGAAATCGGAGATAAAACAGGTAAACCAAGGTTTGACTTTGGAGGTGAGTTTAAAGTCATATCCGGACGAGCTCCATTTATCATAGCGTTAGACCCGCTACCGCTTCTTTGTCTTGTTTGTGCAGAAATCATATTGTTGGATCCGCTGCCGCTGCGACTGCGCACTCTATTATCAATCATAGCATTAGACCCACTTCCACTTCTAGCACGTGTCCGACTTGACAAGGCTAGATTGGATCCGCTCCCGCTCCTTGAACGATTTTCTCTGTAAACTGTTGGAGGTTTTATTGCAGGTGTGTCAGCTTTATTATTTTCAATTTTCATGGAATTAACAGCAGCATTTTGTATTATCTTTCTATTCAACGCGGCAGTTGTTTCCAAGGAATTTGCGCGCTTGTTACCACCTCTAACTGGATCAGGGCTGAAAGAGGTGTTAGCTCTTACATTTTGTTTCACAAAAGAAGATTGAAGGGATGCCGACCTTGGTCTTCCTCTCGCAACTACTTTTCTTGTCATAATCACAGCTGGATTTTCAATTCGCGATGGAGATAGCGACGCATCCCTATCATAGCTGTTCACAGGCACACGGGATGCGATAACTGATGATCTTCGGGATATTTTTGGGGAACCAACATTTGGTGACCCTGACGGAAATTCAACTGTGTGCCTAGGACTACTAGTCTTGGAAAGTGGCGACATTGTCGTATTATGTAGCCTTGGTCCCTGGTCCATGGAGGTTCTTCTGCTTAATGCAAACGGGGATTTTGCTCCAGTGACATTTAGTTGGGAGCTAGAGCTTGAACTTGATGCATGTGTGGACTTAGTCTTGTAGAACTTCTTCTTCAGATCAATTGGCTTGATTTCATCGTTATTCAGACTTAAGGCACTCATTAATGGTGTAACAGAAGCAGATGATGACTTGGAAGAAAGTGTACTTGAAGAACCTGAGGTATCATCGACTGCCTGCCTTTCAACTTCCTTTAGTTTGCTCTTTTCAATGTGGGCTAATTGATCAACAGCTCTCTTTTCATCGACCATGTTTTGTAGCTCTTCATCTTCAAGATTATCGAGCTTAGTTCGCAATTGCGTATTTGTCGAAATGTTTTTCCAGCACTCCTGCCATTTCAGAATTGCATGTAGTTGTGATCTAATGTAGTGAATACTGTCAGCAATACTGCTCTGATACATCTCGATTATTGTATCAGAAGCTTTTGAAGATGTGTATTTGATACCCTTTGAATTCAATTCTTCAATTATGAGCGTTGGTTGCATATCGTGACTATCTGAGATCTTGCTAAATGCATCTAGTTTCTTCAGTACCTCTTCATATTCGTATAAGTTAACCGACAAAAGCTTTGTCTTGTAGTCGTTAAAATATGCTTTGTTCGTAAGGTATATTTGGCGCAACATGCTGGTCATAATGCATGCAGTGGAGAATATTTTGAGGATCATCGCATATATCCTGTGTAGTGTGAATTGCCAAGAAGGGAGAGTCTCGATCCCTGCAGCTTTACCAACAGCTTTACCATTCTTGGTAACTTCATTTGTGTATTTTTGAAGCTGTGTGTATACCGTTCTTAACAGTGGGAAGGCCTTTTTGCTCAGATGTAGGGAAAATTTCGTAAGAACCTGATACTGTAGTTTCAAAAACGACCTCTCCGACGTATCCTTCTCTCGATCGTTGATCAATACCGCCAGGTCAAGTGAGAGAGACAGCTCGACCGGTTTTAATATGTCCTCTACACATTTGACGTTAAATGCATTGCTTGTCAGTTGTTTGTCTTTGAATTCGGAGACTTCGTAGGGTCTATTGAGTGTGCTATTCCGTTCTATCTGCAACTGACGCAACTTCTTGGAATATAATACTATTGTGTTGTTTGTAACTTTCTTTAAGCATGACAGTAATTCCCACTGGTGTTCAGGATTATAAACAAACGCACGAGTAGATTCACAGCTTCCAATGTTAGGAAAGCTAAAATTCGGGTCGATCAAATTGGTAGTTAACTGAGGAGCAACGTCAACTGTCTTGCACTCTTTCAATTCACAAAGCACTTTGTAACGCTTTCTGATTGTTTGCGATATGTTAAACATGGATCCCTCGCATAGCACTAGAATGTAATTCACCAGTGGAATAACTTTTGTGTTTTCCTTGTTCTTCAGATTCTTTTCGAGAATCCCGATGAGTCGTTGGAGCTCCTTCAGCTTTGCCAGGGCAGATTTGTACTGTATTGTCTTTATATCGAACGCATCCAGCTGAACAGGGATCTTAATACCCCCGCTTGCCAGATTTGCAGCTGTTATTACAGGCATCTTGCTGATATAATATATTAGGGTATTATTATTCAACAGTGGAAAATGGTATATTACAAAACCTCTTGTCAAACTAAGGTATCACTTCTGTTCTAGACACGTACTTACCCTTGTTGATAGAATCTCTATGTTCAGGGGGTATGTAAAAAGAAGACCGATACAATCTTCAAAGCACGCTATTGTTCGGCTATTTCCTTGTATCTCCTGCAGATGAGGCTGCGGGTTTGATAACACACAAACAACAATCTGTACGTGACTATCTATCACAACCAGAACTATGTACAGCTACAACCATTATTACCGCAGTAATACCTCCCTCCCATCTCATCTTCTATTATGTATAGAGAACAATATGCATCATGCGATTAGCCATGCCCAGTAATGCAGTGTTATGCAATCCGGTGCCGCGCGGTAGAACCGCGAAACCGAGAAATTTCATCGGGCTTATTTCATTTCCCGCCCGGGCTTTTGTTGAACGCGGTGTGGCGTGCGGTGTTTACTACGGGAGATACCCGAGCAGTGTCGTAAGTATGTGGTGTGCGGGTGTGTGACACACATTTTGGGTAACATTGTTATGGGACACAGATGAGATGGCTGGGCGTAGCCAAGGTAGTCGTTCAATGCGTTTATTTATGTATAATTATGTTTATCTATAAACAGTATGGCGTTTGTTGTGCCGTTTGGCGGTGTCTGCTTTCATTGAGCCATGGTGATGATGCGGAAGACCATTGGTGCAGTGTCCACCAACTTGGCAACAGTCTCCGAGTGTGGGACACTGGTAGTCTCGATAGTGGCCACAGGCTCCTTTTTAGTGAATGCAAATGGGTCAGCAAGAGTCTTGACATCGTCTGGGAATGCAAGTGGGCCGATGTTTCTTCCGCTGCTGCGCTTTATGTTGTTGGCAAGGTAGTTAAGGACATCAGAGCTGATGGGCGATTCATACTTCGAAGGCTTGTACTTCTTCAGAACTGCGTTGATCTGTGTGACGTTGAGCGAGTAGCATACCTCCATGACAAACTGCAGGTCGTAGTTGTTGGAAACACGAAGCTGCAATAGTTTCGACATCTGCTTAAGCAGTGGTAAACATTCGTTGCGGTCGACAGCGCCGAGCTCTAGGTTTCCGGCCCAGTCGCAGAACAACGTAGTGCTCTTGTCTATGTTGACACCCACTTTCCAGGAGAGCTCTGGGAATTTGTTGAGAATGTCGTTGCAACAGTGAACATCAACGGAGGCCAGAATATTGGAAACAATACCACGAATAACAGATGAAGAGAAATCACATCCACTGACGATCTTGTACAGCTCGTCGAAGTACGACAAAACACGCACTAGACCCTCATTGGAACCCTCCTCTGAGGATAAGGATACATTGGCCGATGGTGGACCCAGGATGTTTCTGGATATCATATGCTGGTGAGAAATAGTCTGTGTCACTCTCTTCAGCCAGGTGTGGTAGCAGTGTAACAGTAGTGTCTTGTACTCAGCCTCTATTTTCGATAATGCGGCCTCTCTGTTTCCACTCTCACCCTGTCTAATGGAGACAATGTTCACGTAGATGTGGTAGATGTTCGACACCCAGAACATACCGAGATAAACCAAGTCATCTCTTCTAAAAGTAGAGAAAATCTCGAAGATAGCACTGACATTTTCCTTTGTGAATGTGTCAGCATCACTGTACTTTCCGATTTTGAAAAAGGACTCCAAAACCGTGTTGGTAATGTTAGCCAAGACAGTTGACTCAACAAGCGATTTATCATCGCGCAGAATATCACTCAAGCCGCGTAGGATTATTCCAAACTCTTGGTTAATAGTGCCGACGTCGCATAGAATTGTGCTTAACTCATGCATCTCATCGAAACCGATCTTTGGAGAACTGTGCACAGATGACAGTATACCTAAACCGAACATCTCCTTTTTGTTGTCACTGTTCAAATTACTAGTTTTGTTCAGTATAGCCTTGATTGTGTCAATTCCGCCACTGAGTTTAGACAATTGGGTATTCAAGTTGGTACTTGCAGAATCAGACAGTTGCAATTGCTCAATGGCCTTGATGTCTGCCTTGGAGCTATCTTTGCGCAAATTGTAATCATCCAAGAGCTTTTTGATCTGGTCCACGTTGATGTCAAGTTTCTTCTTCTTGAGAATTAACTCATTCTGATTTTGATGATAGTTGGGCACTGATTCCAGAACACTTTGAATGCCGTTGCGCTCATACTCGTTTAGTTTAGAAAGAATGGTATTGTCATGTTCGAGTAGCAGCAGCAATTTCTCCATGTAGGAGATGAGGTTATTTTGGATTCTTTGCTTCTCAGGATCAGTAGCAAGAAACTCTTCTTTCATAATCGCAAATTGCTTTTGAGCTAGAGCTTTTCTTATGTGGCACTGAATGGTAACAGAGCTTAATCTTAGCTGTGCATAATATGTCTTTGACATATATGAACGCAAGATTGTTTGAATCTTTGTGCATGCGACATCCTTTCTTCTGCGCTCAACCTCAAGAACTGCCAATTTACGTCTAACAACCGACTGTAGTAGAATTGAACTGCGAATAGCAGATCTGTAGTAAGACAGTTGCGTGTGACCCCTGATGATTGACTGGATAGTAATTGCAGCACGTGTCTCCAACTCAAATTGAACTCTATCGCGAACAAGTCTACCTCTTGAGAAAGCCTGAGATCTCTTTATAGACTGAGTGATTCTTAGGTACTCGCGTCTGTAGTGTAGACCTCTAATCTTCTTTTGGATAACAACACATATCTTGGCTAGCTTGGCAGTTCTAATCTTCTCTAGATATGCTAGCATACCAGCCTTGAAGAAAATTTTCGTTTTACCAATCTGATATTTTTGTTCGTCCTCGATCAGCTTCTGTAGAATGTTAGTGGTAAAGGTAATCAATGCAGGGTCTTCGGTACTGGCATTCTCCATAATTGGTCTCCACTCACTTTCTTCGGAAAGGAAGTAAAATCTCTCAATGAATTCAGCAAATGTCCAACGTGATGGAAAACCAGCGCAGGATATTCTAATGGTCTCTAAAATACCACACGCCCTCAACTGAGATAGAACGAGTAGGTTATCGAATCCCCAAGAAGTCTTTTCCGAGTTTGGTTTTATACAACGGATGTAATGGACGTTAGTTGATTCGATTGTCGTCATTAATTGCACTAGCGATTCCTTGAACATGGAACCAAGAGTTGGTTTTCTCTGTATGTTTCTCCTCATAGGGCCATTGGCCTTCACCTCCTGTTCCTTCTGTTCCTTCAGCTTCTCCTGCTTCTCAATAAGACTGTCCAGGATGTGCTTTAGAGTAGGGTTTGTGGTGGCCTTTAGGACCTCGTACTGTCCATCAGAGACGGTGTCTCTATTCTTTTCGATGAAACCTTCGACATCATATGTAACAGCGTGCGCGTAATGGCTCACCACGAATTTAGTTTGGCCAAACCTGGGCTTGGCGAATACAGCGTTGGTAGGAGGCTTGTCAAAGGACTGGTATAGCTTTTCGGCCCACGTTTCGTCAGAGCCAGCAGGCAGACGAGACTCTTCGTCTAATAGTGACAGGATACCCAGCTTGTTTTCAATCAGGTCGATACAAGGCTGGTTATCGTTGAACTCGATGAATGACCACTCGATGTTTTCGCGAACGTACTCCTCCTGCTCTAGTTTAAACACATGCTGGTTGAATTCTTGTTGTAGTTTTTCGTTGGCGTAGTTGATGCAGAATTGTTCGAAGGAGTTTCTCTCGAAATGCTCAAAACCGTAGATGTCCAGGACACCGATAAATGATTTTATATCCTCGCTTGCGGTGTTTGAGTTCAGCGTAGAATTGATCTTATCGACGATCATCTCGAACAAGGCGGAGTAGAGGAACTGTGCCACCGAATCTCTGGCAACAAGTGCCTGTGTGTGGTTGAGGTTTGACACAATCTTCTCTGATCTTGTGGTGATCTGTTTCTTGACCATCCACTTGGCGAAGCCGAAGCTGTCGACACCGAGAAGTTCACATGCCGTCTGCAAGTTAGCCTCATCAGAGGACAGCGATGCGTCGTTTCTGGTCTTTGTGATTTCGATGTTACCGATGTGGAGCAAGGCAGCTAGGATCTGGAAAATTCCATCCTGGGTATCAGCATCGAACCCGATCATCGACAGCGCGTCCTTCGTCTTTTGGAACTCGGCACCATCATCGACATCCTTGATTGTGGTATCGCTGCCACCCTGGTTCATGTAGTTGAAGCTTGCAGCGTCCTGTGGGAGGTGTAGTTTCTCACGGGTTTCCTCAGGGAGGCCGCCGAGCAACTGGTAGAATATGTGGTAGTTTCTCTCTGCCTGAGGCTGGAATACCAGTCTGGACCGCTCGAGGAGGTATGTTCTTATCCTTGCACCGACAATCTGCGACCTTGCGTTGAAAAGGATCTCGAGGTACTTTCCGAAACGGGAGGAGTTGTCGTTCCTTGTTGTCTTTGCGTTACCGAACGCCTCGAGGATGGGGTTGGTAGCGAGGATCTTCTCCTCGATCTCAGTCATGCGCACCTGCTCCCCAGAGGAGGCGTTGTGGGACACTTGTGGCTCGATGGAGGCGAAGTACCGCATGATGTACTTGGCAGACACGGTCTTACCCGCACCTGACTCTCCGCTCACAACAATGGTCTGGTTCTTGCTCTCGTTGATCATCTTTGAGTACGCCTCGTCAGCAATGGCGAAGAGATGTGGCTCCAACTCGTGCTTGTTTGCACCTGCGGATGCGTACTTGGAGATCATTTCCTGCGAATACAGCTCGTCGACTTTAGCAAATGGGTTCGCTGCGATCAGCACAATACCGGAGTATGTGTATATGTTATGGCTTGCGTAACGCTCCTTGATTGCATGCAGAACCGCGGGCTCATTCAAGTATGACAAAGCCGTGAGATCATCGATGCTCTCGAGAATAGGTGGGTTACGGAGCACCGGCAACCGCACTGGCTTGCCATCGCTGCCCGCATCCTTCGCTGTTATATTAGACAGCTGCTCGAGCTGCGCAAGGGACTCCTTCGTGTCTATTTGCACGACCTCTCCGTCACTCAGCGCCAGCTCCAGGTGGTGGGACCCGTCAGCGGAGACAGAGCTCTGTGTGACCTCTGCGGCGACCCATCCGTGCGCCTCGCTCGGGTACCAGCACCGCGTTCCAGCATCAAACGACATCTTGCTTGGTTGAATAGACAACTGTAGCAAATACAGAAGCACTCAATACGATTAAACGTGCCTACACAAGCCCCAGACGACTCAAATCTGGGAATTGGGCGCTTCGTATATATACGGGCACCAGTGAGAACGTGTAACAAGCCCTCACAGTGGGAGAGGCATCGCCGCTCCCGCGATCCCGCAGTGTAAACAAACGCGGCGGTGCGGTGCACGGGTGTTTGGTGTTGTTCTGGAGTTTGTGTGGCTGGGCGGGTAACTGCAAGAGAGTGTTGGTGTATCGCTCTGGTGATCGTTCTGGTGTGGAATTGCCATGGGTGGTGTTGTGTTCATCTTGTGCTGTTATCTGGTGTACTGTTGTATTGGAGGGGCTCTAGGGACTGGATTCTTGTCTGCCTCGAGTCCTCTATTTTCATCAACAGGGTGCTGTATAAGAATTACATAACTGCAAAAGTAAAAATAAACTGTGCTCACCTGGGGTGGGTCTACATCTACATATGTACAATAGTACCAATCCGGTTGTGTATATACTGTAATCCACCTCTGCCTTTCACTACATAGCAAATATCTGCCACCTCTTGAAATCACGTGACCACGATTCTCGAACCAGCCTTGAACTCCTCACAGTCTCGACCATAGGTCAGAACACCAGGCAAAGCCAGAAACCATGCCTGCTTCGGTGCTTACACACCTATTTATAACCCCGATACACAGTTCTGTAGCACGCCCTCGCCACATTATTCGTCACACCCTACGGGAGCGCCCTGCTTATGTAAAGCGCAGGCGAACAATGAGCGGACATTGCCTTAATAAGGCCCCGACTCGCCCGCTCGATGGAATTTGGGATAAATTGGCCAGTACAAGTAACACACGAGCAGAACTTTTCACACAGCTTACTCAAATAACCACACATATACACATACACACACCACCACAGTTTTAATGAGTCGACTCGTAGATCGCATGGAGAATGGCGGGAGTTCCGACATAGACACCCTTAAGAGGTCGTTCATGAGGCCGATGGCTAACAGCAGCGGATCGCGAAGGAATATCGCACTTCCCAAGATAGAGGTCAATGGAGTGATGAACAACAATAGGAGGAATAGTTCCAGTACGCTGCCCACATCACCCTTGTCGCCTTTGTCGCCCCCAGGGGACAGGGAGAGGAGGCACGCGCACCACAGAAAGTACAGGGAGGGGAATCCGGATTATACTTCAGCTACCACCGGGAAGTTCACAGATTGTATGTTCAATCTCGGTGGCGAGGCAGAGCGTGAAGAGACCCCAGATAGCATTGCGAATGGTGCCGCGACAGGGAACGGCGAAGGAGACAATGACGAAAATACCCCCGAGAATGACAAGGAAGCCATCGATATAAGTGAAATCTCCTTGGGGAACTACCTCTTTAGAAACCATCATCCAGGTGCAATCTCATCGGGGGCTGCAGAAACACGTCTGAAAACACCCGTTGCAAAGAAGATCCACAGACACAAGACGTCCCACGATGACGACCCCAGATCTGCCTCATTCAACAACGACAAGAAGAGACTGGTAAACGAGTTCCTCGAATCCATGGCACCTCCAACAAACTCAACCACTCACATATCAAACATGTTCTTTCCACCTCCCAATGCGTCAAACTCTGCACTGAACGTGCCTAACAGACAGAATTTCAAAAATATCACCGCAGATGATAAAAGTGATTCTCAGAGATCGCTACAGAGTTTACTCTATCATGACTTAGAGGGCTCGCCTGGATATCCAGAAGATAAAGACCGGGAAAATACAGAGTATTATAACAGGATGGATGATGGCTCGCCCACATCAAATATGCAGGCCAGTCTCTCACGGGACTCCCTCGCCACTACTGAGACAGCGGATTCCGATAGTACGAGCAGCTCCTCCTTCACCACTGTGTCCTCCTTGCAGACAGCTGGATACCGCGGCGATGCCAATTTCGTCAATGATTCCAACGTAATGCTCGATGTGAATGACCACGACTACTACCAGCACCATATTGCTGCGGTACTCGATAACGCCGAGAACACTATGAAGATAAACCTGCGTGAGAGGGCCTTGAAGAGGGAGGCAGACTTTCAAAAAAATCTAAAAGATTTTGATACTGTTCACACTGAACTTGAAACACTGAAAAGCCGTGTTGTGCGGTTGCGAGATGTCGTTAGTGACAAGTACCTGATTGAACTTAACAGAGACTTCGATGTATCAGACTCGCAGTCATATCAGTCGAGGTTAAACCTCGCGGTTAACTCAAGTGTTGCACAACTAGAAAATATAGAAAGGAGAATGGAAGCGTGCAAGGACCGACTGGATCAACAAAAGGAGGTAGTCAAGAGAATGGATAGCCTGATGTTTGTCGAAAACTCGTTGATCTCCTCGAGAGAGAAAATGAGCATGATGTCAAAGTACCGGTATGTCATATTCGACTGTATAACCGTGATTGCAGTAGGTATACTTGCCGTTCTAGTCAAGAAACACATTTCAGCTCCTGAAGCATTTTCAACCATTCGAGACGGCATTAATGACACGATAAAGGGAACTCATATTTTTCCATGATGTGCATTTGCCTCCATTAGCATATACGCCTCGATATATTCACATGCACAAGTGTTGGAAGTGCTGGTTTACATTTCCACTACTACATATTCATTTTACCCATATAATATAAGACATATATTCAGATAATACATTCATCTTTACGAGGATTCACCAAAATTGTTCCTTGTCATTATATATGCAGTACCTCATCCGAACTACACGTATCAATAATTTTTGTTAAGAGCATCGCGCCACTGAAATAAGTACACCTCCTTGCAAAGAATAGCGCTACACAAAAACTCACATACACAAACATACAACAACACCACGGTAATCTCTTCCAGTTGTTCAATATGGTGGTGAGTCTAGCAACCTTAAAGATATCCAATGGTCTTGCACTACAGATGAAGATATTTGTGAACCGCAAGCAGATAATTGAGAATGGCAAGCAGAAAGAGCCCCTCTTTGAGGCCCCGCTTCTATCAAACAACTCCATTGTGTCCCTGAAGTCTCCAAATACAGGAATATACTTATCCGAGAAGGACATACGCGATCTGTGTGAAGACATTAAGTCTGATCTATCAATGATAATATATGATGTGGTGGCCCCTTACGTTGCACAACCAGACCTGATGAAACTGAGAACAGGAAAGTCATTGGATTTCCAAAAAACACTCTTAGAAAAGATAAAGAAGCAAGCGTCGGATGACAACAATCACTTCATATCATCTAACATCACATCAATTACTCGTATATCAAAATTCAGGTACAAACTCGAGTACCAAGGAAAATGGAAACTCGATATATTCATAGATAATATAGCCAGACTGGCGGCTATACGACAGCAGCTGTTGTACAGTCAGTACATTCCTACACAGGGATCACGAAAGAGGAAATTACTCGTCATGGAAAAGTACAGCACCTTCGACAGCCATCGTGCAAGTCAAGGCGAACCCTCCGAACTCTCAGAAGAGGGTATTGAGGAGACGTCAGAGGATGTCAAGCCAAGCATTAACTTCAAGTATAGACCTGTGAGAAACCTTGGACCATTATTTGACATACATGTTTTAGAACGCCCTTTGAGGCATAGGTCATATAGGTAAAGCGTTGGCCTCCTCATGCATTAACGTTACAAAAAAAGATTCATATATTATTATTTATATAGGTCAATGGAGTTTATATTACACTAAAGTTTCGAAAACCTTAAAGGTCAAACGAGTTGTTTGAATCGTCATTGTGCGAGGCAAATGGATTGTCTGGTATGGAAAGGTTGTCAACAACCTCATACCCGCCATCAGCCAATGTGTCGTGGTTGATCTGGTTTTCATCACTGAAAACGTCTGCAGTAGTTGATGCATCTTGTAGTTCTCCGAATTTTCCTCTCTTCTGGGTGGTATCGTACATTCTAATGATCTTCTCCTGACCACCCTCTTCAGCTTGCGAGAAAGCAAAGCCTCTTTGCTTTTTCATTCTTTGAACTTGTCTAACCTTACGAATGGCGTCCTGGAAGTGCTGAATGTGTGGTCTGTAGTCATTAATGTTATACTTCTGCATTTCCTGGACTAGATGGTATGTCTCTGGGGCATACATTCTTCTGTAGTATTTCCAGGCAAAGTCTCTGAGGAGAGCAAAGACTGGTAAAACTAATAATGTCAACCAGAAAACACCCGAACGGTAAGTATGTGGTACAACACCAAAATATTCTCTGGAGATGCTGGCGTATGGGAAAATCGAACCATAAATGGGGAAGAAAACAAGCCAGAAAATGAAAGAGCCAGGAATTGCAAGGAAGGTAAACTTGGTCCATTGAGAAGTAACCAATGCTGCCTTGCCTAGAACAATCAGAATACTGGTAGAGTAAACTGAAACACCCCATGTCCAGTGGTCAGCAACTTCTCCATGCATGTTAAGAGCAGAACCATATCTGTAGAATAAAATTGTACCAATGAACACGACAGCTGAGTGGTAGAAACCATTGATAATCCATGACCAGAAAATTGTCACTGAGAAGAACTGACCCTTTTGGCCTAGTTTGTAGAGTTGTGGGTAACGCTCCAGTAATCTGCTGCTGACATACTGATCAAAGACACCCATTACGAATGGAGGTAAGACAGTGAAAAACAAATTGTAGAAACTCATCGTCCATGATTCCATGATAGACTGGCCAGAAAATCCATTAGCAAAAACGTACCAGAATTGTGTCATGTAAAGTGCGGTATTCTTGTAGAAAGAATATAGAATAGCTGTTGATATTCTCTGATATGACCAGGATCCGTGTACAATCAATAGTTTCTTCAGGAATTTGAACTGACCGACTGCAATATCAGCCGAGCGGGCAGCCTGCATACCTTCCATACCACTGATACCAACTCCGACATGGGCAGCTTGAATCATACTAACATCATTAGCACCGTCACCGATAGCAAGTAATAACGAGTTTGTCTTTCTCTTTACCATTTTAACGACCAAAGCCTTCTGAAGAGGGGACACACGGCAACAAATAACAGCTTTGCATGTTTTTCCGACATATAATAAGTAATCTTCCATGTCAGGTTCTAAAGCATAGGCTAGTGACTTACCGTCAATAACAAGTGCCAAGGTGTCCCTTTCTTGATCAGATATGTTGTGTTCCTGTAATGCAGTGATTTTTTCGATAAGGTTATTCTTTGTGGCTTCCTTAGTCTCTTCGTTTACTATCAGTAAATTCATATCCTCGGTCAGTAATCTACAACTCATACCAATATTGATGGCAGTTTCCTGTCTATCACCGGTCAAGACCCAAATTTTAATTCCAGCATCCTGTAGAGTATGGATCGTATCTGGGACCTCATCCTGCAGTTTATCCTCAATAGCAGTAGCACCAAGTAATATTAAATCCTTTTCGATTAGTTCAGCCGCAGCATCCAGTTTATCTCCACGGTTTTCCATCGTCGTGGCGGCATCGTCATATGTAATCTTCCATTGGGAATACTCATCTTCCGATATGTCACGATAAGCCAGGCACAGGGTTCTTAGACCTTCAGAGGCGTAATCTTCTAGATGTCTCGTTGTAGGCTCAACATACATGTTGTTCTCGCCAAGTCTCTCCAAAATCACTGTATCAGCTCCCTTACAAAGTAGCTTGATGGAACCATCTGGAAATCTAAATATCGCACTCATTCTCTTTCTGGTGGAGTTGAACTCACAAACGTTCAGCAGTTCGAATTCTCTATCTTCCCCGGAGTTTAGTTCAATAGTGACTGAGTGTGGTTTTCTGATAATGAACTTGTAACCTAGATCAGATGCACCCTGAACCAACGCACCTTCATCTGGAGATGCAGCTTGGTACTTTATTTGACCATTTCCAAGGTCCTCTGGGATAACGGTGTGACAGATAGCTAACAATGTTAGGAAGATATTGATGGTACTAGCCTCATCTATATCGTCAGGGGATGTCAAACGATCTCTCATGTCATCGAAACTCCTGTAGCCAACCTCGATACCATCCTCCATTGTCGCTTTCTTATCTTCAGGGATAGAACCAATGTAGCAGCGTCCGGCAATGGAACACGACTTGAACTCCATGATATTTCTGGTTAGTGTACCAGTCTTGTCACTAAAAATGTATTCGATTTGTCCGAGCTCCTCGACTAAAGAAGAGGTACGCACGACTGTTGGGGTATCTGTTTCCTCGTAGTAGAGTTCAAGGTCGGATCCAATCATAAATGCCTGGTAATACTTAATCAATTCCACGGTAACAAACAGCGAGATAGGCACCAAGTTTGAAAATAGAATCCAAAATGTAAGGAAGTCCTTGAAAAATAGCCCAACCTTACTGGTTCCCTCGAGATACAGATATGATAGGTGCTTGGATGCACTACTCATGATAACATTACCAATCGATGAAATCAGGATCAGAACAATGAGGACACCGAACAGTGCAATAATCTGCATGTTGATGACTCTTTCAACGGCAGTTCTCTTGATAGGGGTGGCAGTAGCGTTACGCATCAGCTTGGTTTCGTGACCAGTAAAGATTACTAGACCGGTTATCCAAGCAGTGTTACGTAGGGTGGCACCTCTCAAGATCATTTGTTCTGGGGATAGTGGAATTTTCTGATTGCCCAGTTCCATTGTACCTTCGTATGTGTACAAACTGGAGTTTGGTTGCTCGGAAATAATCTTACCGTTAATCGACCTCAACTGACGTGAGTCAATAAAAGGTGATGTTTCATGTCTTGATTGTTTGATCTTCAGGTTGGTTTCACCGTCCAAGTTAGCTGTTTCGATGTAGCACAGACCCTCAGGTTCCGAGGATGATATGATGATGAGATCGGCTGGGATAGCTTCTTCTGAGTTCACTTTGATGATGTCACCGACTTTAATGTCGATCCATCTCCGCTTAACAAACTCGCCATCGATGTATATCTCAACTGTAGAATTGTTTAGCTCTTTGTCCGATGTAGCTCTCTTGACATCTTCGACGATTTCCTTCATGGCAGAAACGATCAAGACGCACATCAAAGTACCGATTGTCGTGTATCTATTAGTAGGAGATACGTTTGGAACCTGCTGGATGGCAGATGTACACAGGAAGAACAAATTGGCGTATTTTGAGAATTCCTGGAACAGGAATTTTGGCAAAAAGGTGGCGGCGTTGTACTTGGTGGTGGAAATGTGGTTGTCACAGTAAGAAAACTGGCTGTTTGATTGTCTGTCATTCATCATGATAACACGAGGCTGACCAGCCTCCACCGATCCAGATACATTCTTCCGAAGAATGTATTTATTGAACAGTATCTTTATGTTGAACTGGTCGCGTGAGCTGGTATAACTGTCGTCAAAATCGGAGGTTGTCACAGAGTTGTAGTTGTTTGCTTGACCAGACGATTGGGCCTTTCTACCAAAGAGTCTCGCAAAAAACCCTCTTCTCTGTCCACTGGGAAAATCGGGCTCGTGGTCACCCATGTGTGAGGCATCCCAGTCCACTGTCTGCTGGTCATTGAAGGGGTTCTCATCATTCACAATGTTGTCTGTGTTGTCGAAGTCAATAGTCTCCTGTGGGATTACATGATCTCGCTGAATATTAGAGATGCTCTGATCATCAGTGACTCTGTATGGCTTAGACTGTGCCCCGCTATTCATTGGCTCGGGGTTCACGAAGTCTATGTCGAAGAGCGTATTATCCGGCGCGCCTTTTGGCGGCTTGTCATTCTCCATTGTGCGTGCGTAGGTTCACACTCGTATATGCAGTATGGATAATCCAAGTGTTCTCTTCTCTTCACCTCACAAATTGCAAAATAAAGGCGTACCCTGAAGACGCTGCCCTAGCTCTTTAAGAATAGTGGCGCATTAACAGCTGCGACCGCATGGGGCTGAGGCGCCTCACCGGCCGTCTCTATTTTTCCTCACCGTGTTCGCGCAATGTGTCTTTGTGCGCGACCGTTTCTCGGGCGAGGCCGCGCCCTGCGGGTGTTTCTTCGCAGTTCCGGCGGTTAAGGGCTCTTGGTGGTCTATTTAAAGGAGTTCGTACAGTAATAATAGTAATTAACATTAGATTAGGGATTGGAGAGTTGTCGGGACAACTCTGTATGCAAGAGGTATATATAATGGTGTGGGTGAGAGTCTCTATATGTAGTGTCAGTTTGGGCGTTTGTGGGGTGTGCCGGAACAGTGGAGTTGGTTGGGCGCAAGGTGGGAAAGCCTCACAGTTGCATGCCCGAGTTTAGTTGCGTTATTTCGTCGTCGGTGAGGGCAGTGATGTAAACACACTTGCTCAGTAGTTCGTGTTCAGGTTTGAATGCGTAGAATTTAGACCACTGCGACAGTTGGATGAAGTGCTTCACGATTTGAACGTTCATGTCGAATTTGTTGTAGTTGACGATCTTGTCTTCCTCGATCCAGGTCTTCTTCTCAGAGTTGATGGCCAGGTCGGAGAGGTAGATGGCAATGAATGGAATGCATCCGACCAGTGGGTCAACCTCGCTCAGTAGCTGTCTGATGGAGCTGTAGTTGTTGTTCAGATTTGAAACGTTCTTTAGCTCTTCCCAGGTGAGCAGATCGCCTGGTTCGATTAATCTCCACGCATCGATCATTTTCTGCACCGTTGTGGAGCTTAGGGCCAGAACAATCTCCATCAGAGTATTGAAATTCTGAAATTTGAGACAGTGTTCGGCAACATGGATGAATCGTTGGATGGTGTTTCTTCTCATCTTGACATCCTGCGTCAACGATATCTCGGAGATGATCCATGTCACCATTAGGTTGAAACGGGCGACCATCAGATCGATACCCGAGAGGTTCTCGTTACCAATCAGCAGTTGTAGCCAGCTGGTCACGTTTGGTCCCTGGTATTCGATATTCAAATCCAGCATGTCCTTCCAGTCAATCTCCTTGAGCAACTCCTTTTCAATCAGCGTCATTTGTTCAGCAACTGACTGAGAGTCGTACATCAAAATGAACGGAATGTGGTGTTGGTTATTAGAGATCTGTAGATTTTGGTCCTCGATTTCATATGAGCCCATCAGTTCTTGGATTTTCTCCATGGCAGCCTTGTCGAGAATGCTGTCGGAGTCGGCAGTGGTGCTCTGTTGAGTCTGGGGTGTGAATGGAATAGTCATGATGGTCTTTCTTCTTCTCTCGATAAGCAGCGATCTGCGCTTTTCACCAGGGGTTCTTGGGATTGAGGCCACCTGTTCCAGACTTAGCAATCCGACATCCTTTCCAACGTTGGAAACATCTGGGGAACTTTGCATTTTGATCTGGTCTGCACCTTTCGTGTATGTTCCTTCTAGTTTCGTCATGGCTACGTTCACTGGATCGTCGTGCATTGAGTCATCCGGCATATCAGCAATATCCTTTAGGTTTGTCGGGTTGAGATCATCATTGGCATTTTTGCTTGTTGAAGAAATACTTTCCCTCCTTGGAGTGCTGCCTAGATCGCTACTCTGACTGATGTGCTCAGAGTTGTTATTTGACTGGAGAAACTTATTTTTCAGTTGTTCTAAATCCTTCTCTGGGGAAGCAGCGTTGAAACTGTCATTATCCGGCGAGAAAACATATTTGTTTCCAGCTTCAGCTTCGATGTCAGACATACCAGATATGTCACCCTTCTGGAACTCATCTCTGAGGTTGTTTACCCTTTTGTCTTTTAAGGGGCTGCGAATGGACAGACTGCTGGATAAAGAGCTACCACTCTGAATAGAATTCATACTTGGCGCAATTGAGAGTCTGATTCTTCCACCATCATCAATGGTAATCTTCTTGGGGCTTCCAGATTTCATTGGACTGTTATGAACTGAGTTGAAGAGTTTGCTTGTGGAGACACTTGGAGTGAACGACTCTCTTCTATTCCTTTCTTCGAGTTTGGACATCTGAAGCTCATTTTCGAACAATATATTATCCTTACTGATAAAGTCCTGGTCTTTAAGGAAAGTGTTTGGTCTTCTTAGAGGTGATTTTCCGATAGAACCGCGGCCCAGAGGTGTTGTTTGAATAGTACGTCTCTTCATGATACTGATACGTCCACTAGCAGGTCTGACCATCATTTTCTTGGTTCTTTCAAGTGGAGAGGCGAACGAAGATGGTGTTCCTAATTTAAGAGTCGTTGCTTCTAGAGGTTGAATATCGTCCGACATCTCATCATCGTCATTTTCATCAGATAACGACAACGACACAGAAACGGCGTCCTCAGGTATCTCGGGAGTTTTACTGGGTTCTGGTTTGTCCTGGTCTTCAAATGTGAATTCGCGCAAGTTTTCGGAGCTTACCTTCTTTGAAAGACCTTGACTTGGAAGCGGAGCAATAATCTCTCTGACTGGGCCTGGGGTGCTTTCCTGTGATTTTTCAGAAAGGCCGTTGCTCAGTCCTGGTGAAGTTGCAGATAAATCAGAATCGTATGTAACGGATGATGCAGGAGATTCGGCTCTTCTCACACTGTCGACATCGCTACTTTGTATGATGTTTTCCGAGGAATCGGGGAGTTGACGTTTTAATGGAGAGCCATGCTGTTGGCTAGTTACTACGGATATCGCGTCGTAAGTCACTGTCTGGCTCTCATGGAATACCAGTTTCTGAGGACCGTTCGTGCCTTGGGCGACATCTGTGTCATTGTTGAGCGTTACGACCTTCTTGGATGTGCTCAGACTCACTGTTGTTGCTGTGGTGCTGCGTACCATTCTCCTGTCGAATGACGGTGAAAGGTAAGGGAATTCTGTGTTTGTGTTTTGAACCTCCGCCTGTGTCTCATCTTGTGCCTTCACGGCTGTGTTGGCATTCGAGCGCTGCAATGTGTTAGTTAATGAAATGACAGAGCGAGCAATGGTGTTTACCGTCTGGTACAGGTCGAGGTTGTCGAGCGCTGTGAAGTTGCTATTCCCGTAAACGTTTGCCCTGCGTGGCTCGAGGTTCATAACGGCCTTGCTGTTGGCGTCCTGGTTGTCGGAGCTGTTGGTGAATGCATCCACCTCGTCGACCAGTTTGTGTTCGAGGGAAATCAGGTACTCAACCTCGTCGATGGTTCTCGCGCTTAGAATATCAAATTTGGGCAGTTGTGTGGACGTGTCGGAATTCTCGTGGTCTAGTGAGGAAATGGATATGACGTACTTGACAAACCTGTCCATTTCTGGCTTCTCATACTGCGACACGTCCTTGGTGGGTGTCATGTGTGTGATGTTTCCGTCGCGGGAGTGGTTGCGCTTCCATTTAGCGAGAAGCGACACTGCTCCCCTGTACAGCAGGGACGACGAGCGCGATATTCCCCTGGAGGCACGGGCGTGTGCCGCGGCGGTTGTGGTCTCATTCGTAGTTGCCACAGCTGCGGGTTTTGCGTCCTCCTGTGCCTGCTCCTCTGGGATGTACATTGAGTCGAGGATGAACTCCAGTTTCTTTGCTGGCGTGGGCGGTATTATCCTGTTGATCTCCGGGGAGCGCGGGTAGTCCACGTCGGTGATGACCTTGGACATACGCTGCACCAATGTTCTGCGCTTGTTCTTGTCTGAGTTGAGTCCGTTTTGTGTGGGTGTCCCTGGGACCGGCTGTGTCGCCGCTGGGCCCCTCACGCTATGCATATTTGATTCGTCGTGTGGATACAGGAGCATGGATCCCGTCCTGGGGGGCTCCTTCGTTGCCTGGAGCGGCCTGGACCCCTGTGGCCCGCTGTTGAAGAGGGACAGCATGCTGTCGTTCCTTGCTGTGGGGCTAGCCTCGCGCTGCCATGCTGCCCAGCTGAGCACGCTTCTTCTCTTTTGCTGGCGGGCGAGGTCGTCGACGTCCCGCAGGACGAACGCGCCCCACTCGGCGGCCGTTGCCGGCTGGTCGAACACGACGCCGTCCCAGGCCATCTTGCACTGTGCAACCCACACCTTCTTGAGGTTCACGACACACTGCCTCACGATAGTCGGCATTGCGGAGTAGTCGTCGTTCAGGAAGCGGAGCAGCAGTGCGCGCAGCTCGCTGTCTGGGGTGAAGTCTCGAAGGAACCAGTTGAGCAGGGAGTGTCTCAGCAGGGTGAATGTGCGCACCAGTGCGACCTCGCCTATGCTAGTCTGGGGCGCCTCGCGGGCAATTGTCTCGATGTAGGCCCAGCGGAAACGCGAAATGAGCAGCTCGTGCAGCTGCAGCGGCGAGAGAAATGCTCTGTACACCAGAAAGAAGTCTGCGAACACGCTGTAGTCGACGGCATCGATGGGGGAAGACAGATATACTATAAGGGCCGGAATGTCCGCGCGCAGAAGCCGCCTGACCTGCTGTGCTTGTTTTGCCACGCCTGGTGTTGAAGGCGCGTTGCCTGTCGCAAACGTCGCCACCTTCTCGGATGGCGTGGGATAGTACTCCGGCTCGCTAAAGACCTTCATTCGGGTCTGCGTCTGCCGTTTATCCATGGATGGTGGGGTGTGTGCGGAGATTGGGTTTTTGCTGTGCTATACGTCTGGTACGTTTACCTTTCCCAGTGGATCACGTATATGTACACACATGTACCGCTGTGCATGCACATCGTGTAAATACGCAACTGGCTGGCGAGACTCGGGCGCCTGTGCAGAAACGCGTCACGGATTGCAGGCCCGCCTCTGCCTGTGTCTCTGGCTCGCCGCGCCATGCCCTGCGGAGGGCAGCGCCAGCGCAAGCAGGCAGAAACAAACAAACAAACAAAACACGAACGCGGCGAGCGCGGGCGCTCTGTTCCTGTGTGCTTCTCTGTCCGCTTTGTTTGTCTGTTCGCGTGCGGCCGCGCGCCAAAAATAGCGTGCAAGAGGAAAGGCGGGTGGGGACAGAAATTAATGGAGGGCAGGTGATGGGGCCTCGGCGGCTAGGAGGGTGAGGGGATTGCAAGGTGAGGCTATTAAGGAGAGTGGAGTAGAGTGATTTGTGCTGGTGGTGTGCTAGCATTACTTGGTGTTTGCAGTATAGATCTCACAACGTACACACCTGGAGTATTGGTAAAGGTCTTGGGGCGTTGGAAATAGGGAAAGGCAGCTTTGTAAGACCCAGGTAGAGTGACCTGTATTCCTTCAGGCAGCATGCGCTATCTCAAACATTGCTGGATCTGTTATATTTTTGTTCTTTTATAACGATACTTCGACTTCCCCACTTCTGATATTACGACTATATATTATTATTTTTATCTTCACTGTTAGAAAAGCGAGAACCCTCAGTTAGGGTTTGTCACACAATATTTTGAGATACCCCAACCAAACTGGAGGGTCGAGTGCAGGAAAACTATTTCAAACAGGTCTTTACGGTGGTGAAAATCTGCAATCTCGAAAACGAGGCCAAACTGCAGTTTCAAAAAAAAAAATAGTAGCCCTAGGGCTAAAACTCAAGTCCACAGCCATCTGCCCAAACCCCATCCGGTGAAAATAGAATTTTGAAACTGCTGAACGTGCATTCTTCCTTCGTCCCCCACTGAAAGACAGACCCCGACCGGAAAACCCTCTTCTCCCCCACACCAGCCCTGATTTACCCTCCCAAGCCCTAAGTGCGTCTGCACTTGACACGCCTGCCAGGAACTAGGGGAGACACTGTCTTCCCGCACAGATCACATTGCACATCCCCCGTCCACTGAAGAACACGCAGGCAATAGGGCACCGCTCCCTGCAAATCACGTGCCCGCACACACCAACCACGTGACTACGCGCCACAACTGCGGCGTTCCCGGGGAATCCACCAAAATATTCGGAAGAGGAAACCCCGACAGCCTCCGTCCCTCCCGAGAACAGCCGACGGTTTTTTCCACCTCGAAATTCCGCTCGGGAAGGGGCACAGAGAACATGCCGCACGACACCCCCACGGCCGGTATCGCTGCTCCGCGTCTTTTCCCGAGGGCCCCGTGGCCGGTAGCGGCGTGACCATCCTTCCCGTGTATTGCCGCGCGATGCCGCGACTTGCCGACCGCAACAGGCAACTGTGTGACACAGACACACACCAATTAGTGCATACAGTGCGATACGCACTAACTACCGCACTTCATACACACTAGCTACCGCGTGTGACGCACGTTGGCGTGCTGAGTCGCCTATCATATTTCTCTGACACTCGCGCTTATTCGTCTATGGTTGCGGGACTGTGGCTATCTGGGGCAACTACAATGGCGCAGGGGGGTGCCCTGTCCACACATAATACGCCTATTATTGCATCCTTTGTTCTGTGATTATTCGCTCCCCTGCGATACAATGACCTCACAGAAATGACGCTTAATCAGGAAGATGCGGAATCTACAAGTAGATGACTACGTGCATATTTCCCGCTGGCTGGGGCTGGTGCGCTAATGTGCTTATATATATATGTCGGTGGTGGGGCCTCGAGAGTCTTCTGGAACAGGGCTGTGTTGTATTACGATTCCCCCCATTTCTTGGCAGTATTTGTTTGTTTTCCCTACTGGCAAAACGTGTTTTGTTGTATTTATTTCGGTTCATTCGGTGTATTGTTCAGGGCGTCTTTTATTTATTTCAATTGATTCCGTGTATTCTTTAGCCTGTGTTTAAATTCAAATATTCCCTCCAGATAATACCCATCATAGATATGTTCAATGATCTGTCGCAGTTGTTGGGGGTGGCCAGTGGTCGCAATGTCTCTCAGCGTCGCAGCAAACCTGTCGCCGCCGCTGTCACCGCCAGTATAGACCTCGAGAGCAGCGATCTTGTCACCCTCTTCGATACCGCCGAGCTCTCTGCGGGTGCTCTGTTCAGCGCCACCTTCCTCATGGCCGCCAGAGAGCCCCACACCAACGTCAAGAGCGTCTCGGTGGACTTCCTGCAACACACAGTGATTCAGCCGGAGCTGGTACCCACGTGCAGAGCCTGCAGCGAGCAGTCCACGGGCGCCGTCGTGCCCATAATGCACTGGGACCTGCTCTCCGCGCCCAGGAGCTTCAAGAGGGGCAAGTACACTCTCCCTTTCTCCTGCCACATCCCTGGGAACATCCCCGCAACCAGTTCGCTCGGCGTAAGGGGCGCCACCAGGATCCACTACGAGGTCCTCGCGACCGTTAAGTACACTACCGCGGGCGGCATCGCCAAGAGTTGCTCCGTGCGCAAGCCTATCGGTATCAAGCGGGTCCTCCCGGTGAGTGCCGCGCCCAAGCTCGAACACCGCAGCTTCGAGCCATCAGCTACTGTGATAGACTCCATGATATCAAATACTGCGTTTGCCGGACGTCGCAGTCCCGTGCGGATGTACATTCGTAACGTGACGGGCAAGGATGGACAGAGCACCAGTGGTGCTGGCAAGAAGCAGAACAGGAGGTGGTCCGTGCGTAACATAGACTGTCATCTCTACGAGGAGGTGCGGAACAGGTCCATGCTGTGTCCGGAACATGATGGCGAGAAGGCAAGACGGAAGCTGAAGAAGCAGACGGAACAGCGCAGGAACGCATCCGTCTACGACGTTCTTAAGTCCTCGAAGCCACTGGTACGATCATTCTTTGAAGAAGAGATGGCTGATGAGAGCACAGAGGAAAACAGCAACACGGAAACTGTTGTCACCGAAATGTTGTACCGCGTGGCCTCCACTGTAGTGGAACCGCGCGATATAACTGCCCGGTTCCTCGAGAACAACGACATCGAGGCCTTCTTCAAGATCGATTTCTCCGAACAGCTGGGCAAAACCACATACTGTACGGATGTGGACCATCTGAATGTGTCTGTTAGACACAAGGTTATCATGGAGGTCACCCTCGTAGAGGAGGAAATATCGTACGAACGGTTGCCCTACAAGGCCAGTCAGCTCCGGGAGCAGGAACTCCGGGAGGCTGCGACGCCCGGTATCAAATCGCGCGAGGCCAGGTACGACATTGACGACGAGGAGGCCCGCATGACCCAGCCTAAGCCCGTTGTGGACAGCAACGGCTACGTGATGCGCGTGTGTGCCGACAAGACGGGCCAGATGCAGAAACTAAAGACGGTCTTCAGACAAGCTCTCAGCGACACTCCCCAGGAGGACAATTTGCCCTGGGAACAAGACGTTCCTCCATGCTACAACACTGCGGTGACCTCTGGTGGTGCTCCACCTGTGTACATAACTGCGTAGTAGTCGGACTATCTTCGACGTCGCACTTTGCTATTTATCATATTCATTACTCTTTTCGCATAAATAATTTAAATATATATATATATTTCAACTCAACGTTTTATTTATTGGTATTTGTATCTTACATGTCCTTTTACGGAGAGGGAGACGACTCGCACATCACTGTGGGTTCTCCTTGCTGATGGTCCAGCCAGGCAGCCAGGCCAGGTACTCGTACTTGACACGAGGACCGACCATGCCGAACGAGATGGGGGAGAAGTACCAGAAGCAGACAATGACACCGCAGGTGTACATGGCGTAGGTAGACATCCGGATGGCCTTGCCGACCTTGGTCGCGGGGACCATGTTGACGAGGGTCTCAAGGGCGTAGGCGAAGATGATCAGCGCGAAGTACAGCGCAGGCAGGTAGTGGTGGACGTACGTGACTCTGGACATGATGACGAATGGTGCGTAGTGCAGACCCCATGCGAGCAGAGGGTACAGACCGCCCATCAGGAACAGGTTGAGGTCCCTGGCGTCGCTGAGGTCGACGTACTGTCTCTGCCATCTGAGGATGAGCACGGCGACGTAGACCATGAAGCCGAGCACGGCGATGGAGGAGCCCCAGGTGGAGAACGGAGTGCCGAGCAGGTAGTACCTGACGATGTCGTCACCCCAGCCGCACATTCTCAGGCCGACGTGCAGAGTGGGCCACTCCCATGCGGCGGAGGCCAGGATGTCGAACTTGTCGCTGTCTGGGATCAGGCCGTTGTTGGTGGCCATCATTGCGGTGTTGATGTTGATGAAGTTCTCGAGGAAGCTGGTCTTTGGGTATGTGAAGTCGGCTGGTCTCTCTGGCAGTCTGTCGTTCTCGTTGGTCTCGATGTTCCACCAGGTGCTCTTGTCGTTGTCGGCGGCGTTTTCAATACATGCAACCTCCTGCTGCTTGTACCCCCAGTCTGGGAGGACGTTGCCCGTCTGGGCAAGGTAGCAGCCGAGCGCAGCGTGCTTGATGCGGAAGATGGTGGTGAGCGGGTGGAGCATGGAGGCGTCCTCGTCGTTCTTCTGGTCGATGATCTCGATGAACCAGTTGTCCTTGTCGTCGCCGATGGTGTCGTTTCCGTAGCAGGAGACCTCGGAGGCCTGCTTCATGACTGGAGCGCGGACGTGGTGGGAGTGCAGGTTCCTGCCGGTGTTCTTGTGGATGAGCCTGTAGAGGCCGCCGTTGCGGACGTACTCGATCTCGGTCTCGCTGGCGTCCCAGGACTGCTGGGCGCCGTCGCGGGCCCTGTCGATGAACCAGTCGTTGTTGGCGTCCTTGTAGCCGTAGACGGTGACCTGCTGCTGCCCGGAGCCGTCTGGGTACACCTGGACGTGGGAGTGGAGGAGGTTGCCGCCGAAGGCCTGGTTCTTCAAGGTGATGATACTGGAACCCAGAGCGACGTCACGGGGGCCGAGTCCGACCTCAGTGCCCTCAAGCCCCGCCTGGAAGAGCGAGGGCATGTTGCCGTCGCCAGTACCGGACTTGTAGAGCAGCTTGAAGTGCACGACGAAGCAGAGCATGAAGATGGCGGTGGGGATGGCGATGAGACACACGATTCTGGCGAGCCAGTGCGCGGCGTAGGTCTTCCAGGACATCTTCTTGTCGGCGAGGAAGCACCACAGCTGGACGACAGTGTATATGCCGACGAGGGAGATGATGAAGAGGCCGACCATCTTGACGGAGATGGCGCAGCCCATGGAGACACCGGTGAGGGCCATCCACTTCCACCAGGCGCAGGAGAATGGCGCGGCCTGGGTGTTGTGGAATTTCACGAAGCAGAAGAACGAGGCGATGGTGAAGAAGAGCAGCATGGAGTCGAGCAGGATGAATCTGCCGAGGGTGGCATACGTGTTCTCGAACAGCACACAGCAAGTAAAGAACCAGACGGTGGGGATGCCGAACCCGATGGCCTTGGCGGTGAAGTAGGCCAGCGGCACGCACATCGCGGAGAAGGCGGCGTTGAAGATTCTCATCTTGACGAAGTCCAGGTACTCTGGGTACACCTCGCCGGATGGGAAGTCGAAGGAACCGTTGTAGCCGGCAATGTAGCCGGAAAACCCGATCAGCATCTTGCCCAGCGGTGGGTGGACATCGTGATAGAACTCGTGGCGCAGGTAATAGGACCCAAACTTGCCGAAGTGGGCCTCGTCCCACACGACGTGGTTGTTGGCGTCGATCCTGTACATTCTGACAAACAGCGCGAGCAGGGTGAAGACCAGTGGCGCAGCAAACGCCTCAATTGTGTACAGTGGGCCCTTAGACACACTGTGAATAGCGGAATCCTTGCTTTCCTTGGCCTTCTCGACCTCCTCGGCGGGTACGGGCTTCTCCGGGCCGCTCTTGGCGGCGGCAGCGGCTGTCCTGCTCTTCAGCGAGCCCGCAGACTCCTTCTGGAACCCGGACGCAGACGACATGGTGTGTGTGGCTTGTGCTGGGGCGATACAGACCTCGGGAGGGACCACAAACACCGCAAACACCATGTGAACCACTCTTCTAGACACTGCACAGCACATATAGCACACATCACACGGCCAGCGCAACGCGACGCGCGGCGAGACGCGGCCTCGTATAGGCGGTTGTCGCTCTGTACGAGGCGGGCGGCGCCTATTCCGCTGTCGTCGCTGTGTCGTGACAGTGCTGTGTCGTGGATCGTGCTGTGTATTGTGGTGTGTCGTGGTGTGTGTGTTTGTATATATCTACTGCTTTGTGTTTTGTTGTGTGTATTAAATTGCTCAGGCGAGTGCGCTGACATTTGCAGATTGCTATATGCTATATTGTTATATTACTATATTACTATGTTTCTATATTGTTATATTGCTGTATTGCTATATTGTCGTTGATATATTATTATATTACTGTATTTATATTGCTATATGTCATGTTGTATATTACTATATTGAGATATTACTATATTGAGATATTACTATATTGAGATATTACTATATTGAGATATTACTATATTACTATATTACTATATTACTATATTACTATATTACTATATTACTATATTACTATATTACTATATTACTATATTACTATATTACTATATTACTATATTACTATATTACTATATTACTATATTACTATATTACTATATTACTATATTACTATATTACTATATTACTATATTACTATATTACTATATTACTATATTACTATATTACTATATTACTATATTACTATATTACTATATAACTATACTATTTTTCGGTATTGATACCACTGTATTGCTATATTGCTATATTATTATATGTCATATTGTTATCGAAACATATTACTGTATTACTATATTGACATTCGCCATTTTTTTTGTATTGCTATATTACTATATTACGATAGTGTTATTTTGCTATAGTGTAATAATTATATCGCTAAACTTCTATAGTATTTTATTGCTATTTCCCCATTGCTATATTGCTATATTATTATCTAACTATATAGTCTACGCAGAGTTAACAGGGTTTGCCCGCTATACCTCTTGCAACACAGCGTCTAGTACAGCGCCCCTACTGTCACACCACATCACGATATCTCGCCCCCACTGACAATGCCCCCGATCATGAATGCAAACAGGTAGGAGATCACACTCCCAATGGCCAGGCCCGTGGACACGAATATGCTGGTGAACCCGCCGGCAGCCTCCTTCTCCTGGTCCGTCTCCAGCGACTCCGGCACCTTCATGAAGCTCATGGAGATGATGTGCCCGTTCGTCAGCCCAAAGAGGAATTGCAGCAGGATGTAGCCCAGGTCCACGAGCACAGACTTGTCCCCCGTGGACCGCCGGGTGCGCACCGTGTAGTAGAAGAAGCACGGGATGAAGCCCAGCCGCGCCACGGCGTACATGAAGGTCTTGTAAGGTGTGAACTGGGGCGACCGGAACATGCTCCAGTTGGCGATGAACCGGCCGTACAGGTCGCCGACGTTCCACACGGTGAACACGAGCGGGATGTACTCGGCGTTGCTCAGCGGCAGCCTGCTGACGAACGTCGTCGCGGCGAAGACCGGGAAGATCAGCGTCACGACGAATGTCGTGATGATCGAGAGCGCGAGGAACCGCAGCTTGCTGAACAGCACACTGAACGGTATGCGTGGGGCAGCCGCATTGTCCTCATCATTATGTGGCAACGCAGCAGCGCCCTCACTCGAGGCCCCAGTCATCTGTCTGAGCTTGTCGCCGATCTGGGTGCGGAAGAAGAGCCAGATGCACGCCACGCTCACGAGCGACGTGGTCAGGAAGTAGAGGTATATGCCGAGGTTGTGCTGGTCGGTGTCCGGGTCGTCGCTCTTGCCGATGGACACGACGAAGAGCACCACTGAGGGCAGCACGCCCGCGACGGCTTGGCCCATCATCACGCTCTGGCTGAACTCGGGCCCAAACACGTTGGCGACGGCCATGATACCATTCTGTGTCCAGGCGGTGGCCACTGCACTCACGGCGATCAGCGCCATGATCAGCAGGAACTCGAGCCCCATCCACAGCGTCTGCGAGAGCGCAGAGACGAGCGTGAGCAGCACGAACGCTGCGGTCTGCCACACGAGTCCCCTGACAACTCTCGCGATGTACGAGTGCTGTCTGCGCTCGAGGTACACGTTGAAGAGCAGCGAGCTGAGCGTGGACACGGTCATCATGGAGCTGGTGAACACCTTGGCGTAGAGCGTCGTGCCGCCAAAGACACGGTTCTGGAAGAAGAGCGTGGCGCTCAGGATACAGTTCCACGGCCACAGCAGCCCGACGCCGATCAGCAGGAACGTCACGTACACCATCGACCGCAGCTTCTTGCCCATGGGCATGTTGCTTATCTCCTCGTTGCTGGGTGGCATGGGAGGTGAGTTTATGGTAGATTGTAGTGGTGATGTGATGACTATTCAGCGATCGCTATGTGTTATCTCGCCGTGTAATGCAATGTATTGACTAATCAACGATGCCTAAGTGTTATCGCGCTAGGTAGTCGCAATGTAATGACTAATCAACGATCACACTATGTGTTTTCACGTTGTATACTTGCGATGTAATGCCTCTTCCAACGATCCACTATGTGATATCACGCTGTGTAGTGCGATATAATGACTATTCCCACGTACACTATGCGTTATCACGTTGTGTAGTCACAATGTAATAACTATTCAACGATGATTATGTGTTATCGCGTTGTGTAGTCACAATGTAATGACTATTCCCACGTCCACTGTATGCTATCACGCTATATTCTGCAGTGTTGATCCCTATTCAACGATGACTATGTGCTATCACGCTGTATTATGCAATGTAATGTCTATTAAACGCCTCTCTGTGCTATCACGCTATTGTGCTTATCCGTTGAACGTTTCGACGGCCCTTCGAATCCCACGCAGAACATAATAACGATGGATAAATGATACAGGCTGATATACATAAGTACGGAGTGTGTTATAGCGTGAGGTACAGGCAGGCGCTACACCTTCCTGCTGCCGCTGGTGCTCTTGACGAACTCGACCCTGGCGACGAGCGGGATGTGGTCGCTGGGGAACTTGTCGTTGGGAAAGCCGATGAACTTGCTGACGTAGTCCTCGTCGACCTTGCCGAGGAGGCCCCTGACCCTGAGGGCCTGGGTGGAGTACCATATGTAGTCGATGACGTCTGTGAAGGAGGGCGTGAAGTTGGTGAAGGGGAGCTCGCCGAGGCAGCTGTAGCAGGAGCTGAGGGCGAGGTGGTGGCTGAACTGCTTCTGGGACATGTATCCGAAGTCCCTGGCGCTGTCCTCGACGTGGTCCTTGACGCTGCCGGTGCTGATGAGCTCGTAGACGGCGGAGTCCGGGTAGGAGTTGAAGTCGCCGCAGATGAGCAAGGGCGCCTTCCGAGGGTCGCGCTTGGGCCCCTCTTCGCGCAGCAGGGCCTCCATGTGGTCGAGCAGGACACCGACTTGGAACGTCTTGACGTCGTTGAATTTGGGGTCCCAGTGGAGGTGCGTGGTGACTGCCCACAGGGTCTCGCCGGACTGGATGTGCTGCAGCTTCAAGTAGAGTGCGACGTTGTCCTTGTTCATGGCGCGGTTGAGGTAGTCCTCTGTGCGCTGGAACTTCTTGTGCTTCATCCAGGCGCTGCTGAAGTCCATGGCGTCGCGAGCGAGCAGCCTGAACTTGTCGCGCTTGAAGAAGATGCAGCAGCCGTCGACCTTGCGGGAGTCGCGGCCCTGCATGGTCTTGGCCCTGGTCTTGGCGTAGAAGCTGCCGGTGTAGCCGTGCTGCTCGAGCACAGGGACCCAGAAGTCGTCGTAGGTCTGCGCCTCGACCTCCTGGAGCGCCAGGACGTCGCAGTCGTAGGCGAGGATCTGCTGCTTGAGGCGCTCGCGGCGGTAGTCCCAGCTGAGCGCCCACGCGGGGGTGTACCTGTACATCTTGGGCGTGGCGTAGTGCTGGCACAATGTGTTGTACGACATTATGGTGAAGCTGCGGCGGCCAAGCTCGCCCGTCAGGGCGGAAGTGGACTCCTGAACACTCTCGCACGCACTCTCGAGCTCGCCATCGGCAGTAACCTCGATGAACTGGCGGTCGCGCACCAGGGGAACCTCGGGCCTGTTGTCCCTGAGGTAGAAGATGAGCCCTGTGACGGACTTGTCTGTGAATATCTTGAGGAGGTCCGGGTCGAGCGGGTTGCCCTCGCAGCCGAGGAACTGGAGGTTGACGAGGCTGCCGAGCTCCCAGGGGAGCGTGCGCACGCTGTTGCCGAAGAGGTAGAGGTACTTGAGCTGGAAGCAGGCGCCGAGCTCTGGAGGCAGCTCCCGCAGACGATTATGGGACACGTCCAGCACGCGGAGGTTCGTGAGCTGTCTAATTTCCCCCGGCAACTGCGTCAGGGCGTTGCCGTTGAGGTAGAGGCGGGTGAGAAAGGCGTAGTTGAAGAGGTTGGGGCTGAGGCTGCGCAGGTGCAGGTTCGAGAGGTCGAGGGCGTGCCACTGCTGGCCGTCCTGCTTCTTCGCGGCGGCGCCCGGGGCGTCGGCGCCCAGCTCGTCGTCGTCGTCGATGCTGAACTGGGAGAGCTTTTTGTGCTGTAGCAGCACGTTGGGAGACAGTTGGGAGTCGCGCAGCTTGGCCTGGGGCGTCGTGGGGGTGCTGCCGGGGGTGGCGGGAGCACCTGCGGCGCCAGCCGCAGGTGCGGGAGTGGCAGCGCCGGTGCTGGCATCCACGCCTGCACCCGCAGCGGCACGCTCGCCCTCTGCCATGTCCATGAGCAGCTGCTGCGTCCTGTCGACCAGGGACAGCGACGCCTCGAGCATCTGCGGCGCCTTGGCGCCGCCCTGGGAGGCGAGGAACTTCTTCATGGCGTTCTGGCGGGCGTAGGCGTTGGGCTGCCCGGCGTCCTGGCGCGCGGCGGCGGCGAGCTGCAGCTGCAGCTGCCAGACGCTGCTGCTGCTGTTGTTGACGTTCGTACTTGTCCCAGACAGCTGCTCGAGCAGCTGGCGGGAGTTGCTGGCGAGGCCGGGGGGTGCCGGCCCGGGGGACGCGGAGGGCTTCATCATGGTGCGTGGTATAGTAGCTGATACACTGGTGCACTGATACACTAGTACACTGTTGATATAGTACACTCTGTTGTTGATATTGTACATAGCACATGTGTTATGCCACTGCAATTTCGGCGTCGCTTTTCGGCGGCGGTCGAGGGGCGGTGGCGCATGTGACGGTGGCAGTTCTCCTGGACGTGGACGTGCTCGTGGTGATGGTGATGGTTGCTGGTTGGTGTCCGTGACGGTTGGTGGTTGGTGATGTTCGTGTTGGTGATGCTTGTTGGCGACTCTCGCCTCCCGCCCGGGTAACCCTTCGCGCGGTATAAGGCGAGGCAATAGCCGCCGGAGACAGGAGGCAAGACAAGGAACAACAGGACAAGACAAGCAACATGGACATCCTCAAGCTGGAGTACGAGGTGCAGCGGCTGCAGGACGGCGTGCAGGAGCGGGCGCGGCTCGCAGGGCTGGGCGTGCGCCCTTCTGCCAGCGACGACGAGCGGCTGCGCCGGCAGATCAGGGGCGTGCTGGAGCTGCTGAATGCGGTGGATGCAGGGGAGAGGGGCGTGAGGGAGAGTATTGCGCTGTACAATACGTGTTTGAGCGAGTGCGAGGAGGTAGGTATCGATACCCAGGGGTGCGAGTACGTCCCCAGGGAACGGGAAGATGTACAGGAACAGGAGACAGCGTCTCCTGACCCCGGACCCAGCAAGAAGGTGCGGTTTAGCGAGGGAAGTGAGGCTGATACGGGGGAGAGCCACTTCCAGCCGTACCATGATGAGGAGGGGCCCGCGCACTTCCAACCCTATCACGATGACGAACCGTCGCTTGACGAACCACCACTCGACACAAACCGGCCCTCTGGCGAGGGCCTGCACAAGGCACTATTTGTGGAGCAACAACAACGACTGATGCAGCAGGACGCCCACATCGACGCCCTCCACGCGTCCGTGCAGCGCGCCCACGGCATCTCCCTCGACATCGACGCAGAGGTCGACGACCAGAACCGGCAGCTGCTGCCGGACCTCGAGGGACTCGTCGATAGGGGCGAGGCAAGCCTCCAGCGCGCAGCAAGGCGGCTGGATGTGTTCCAGCGCACGGCGAGGGAAAACGGGCCTTGCTCTACTATAGTCATTCTCATTGTGGTGCTGTTTCTCCTGCTCGTGCTGTTGTAATCGCATATGCATGTGCGCAGTGCTCTAGAAGCGTTGCATCTCTACACAATGCATTGTGCTCTACGGGCTCTGTATGCTTTAGACATGCTCTGGACATGCTCTACATGCTTTAGACATGCTTAGGTATGCTTTGGGTATGCTCTACATGCTTTAGGTATGTTTCGCATGCTCTACATGCCTACATGCTCTTCAAGGTGCCTCTATACTGCACTCTCAACATACGCAGACACATACCCCACATGCAATACGATCCACAATCTACATACCCTATGGTGCTCTCTACCACACTCTATGCAATTTAATCACTTAATCACTTAATCACTTGATCTAGACATGGTTTACATGCATGACGCCTCGCAGGGGCATCGTGCTCTCACAGTATTGTATTCTTCACACTGCAGTCCAGAGTATGCTAAGCTGCACACGACCTCGACGTGCTCTGCGTGCTTCCACTCTACCTTACTCTATGCATTTCAATCTAGACCATGCTCTATGCACTTTACCTATAGACAATCGACCTTGTTCTATGCGCTGCAGCTTATAGTATGCTAGATGCACCGAAATATACATGCGATGCTCTATTCACCGTAAGAGAGGCCATATTCTACATCTAATATGCTCTAATTGCTCTTTGCTCGTATGTTCACCCATGTTCACATCACGGCATCGCCGATTAGTCAGCACTCGGAGTATATAACGGAACCCGCCCTGCGAATAAACGACAGAAATCAAACACCCACCACATCAATCACCAATCACAATGCAGCTCAGAAACAGGACCAGGTCTGCAGCAAAGCTGCCCGTGCGCTCGAAGTACTTCGAGGCAGCTAAGCCCCCCAAGAACAGCCCTAAGCGCAGTCCCAAGCGCATCGCGAAGAGTCTCACCACTCCCAAGGTCGAAATAGATACCCCCGATGTAGACATCGCCTGGGTCAAGTCGCTGAACAACCACGACTACTTCAACTGGGTCGCAGAGCGCACCGGCAACGTCGCCCACCGCTGGGACTCGCCGCTGCCCGCCAACGCATTCACACCGCTCAACGGTCACAGTCTCCCCAGGTACTTCAAGGAGATATACCTGAAGCTGCGCCGGCTCAGGGGCGGTCTTGCCGCCCCCGTGGACACCGTTGGCGGCTCCTCCGTGTCCATCACCGTCGCTGAGCAGCTCGGGATCCCCAAGAGCGAGCTAGAGCCTCGAAACTACCGCCTGCAGACGCTCATCGGCATCATGCTCTCCTCCCAGACCAAGGACGAGGTCACGGCCAAAGCCATGTACAACATCACCGAGTACTGCCTCAACACCCTGGGTTCCCGCGGCATCTCTCTCGACGCCATGCTCCAGATCGACGAGCCCACGCTCGACTCGCTCATCAGGCAGGTCGGGTTCCACACCCGCAAGGCCAGCTACATCACCCAGACCTGCCGCATCCTCGTCGACAGGTTCGACTCGGAGATACCCACGACGCCCCAGGGGATGCTCTCCCTCCCGGGCGTCGGGCCAAAGATGACCTACCTCACTTTGCAGAAGACCTGGGGCCGCATGGACGGCATATGCGTCGACGTGCACGTAGACAGGTTCTGCAAGCTGTTCAAGTGGGTCGACCCGAAGAAGTGCAAGAACCCCAACGACACACGGGAGGCCCTCCAGGAGTGGCTGCCCTTGCCCCTCTGGCGTGAGATCAACAGCTTGCTCGTAGGGTACGGCCAGGCCATCGACAGGCCCAGGGCCAAGGTGTGCGAGCTGTGCGCTACCCCAGATGAGCCCTTCGTGCCGGGGAAACCCAACTCCCACAACCACATCTGTCCCCGTACCGCAGACCCAGAGCTGCTCGAAATGGTGCCGTACATGAAGAACTACCCAGACTGGGTGAACTTCCTAATTAGAGACGCAAAGAAGCGGGCCCAGGTCGCTGTGAAACCGGAGAATGACGAGCCAGAGATGCCATTGAGCGACGCACAATTGCTGGTCCAAGATCATGGAGTGAAGGTAGAGGTGCCATCGGAGAACGATGCAGAGCTGTTAGGGCAGCATGGAGTAAAGGCAGAGGGAGTATTGAATCACGACACAGAGCTGTTGGGACAGGATGGAGTAAAGACAGAAGAGTCATCGGACATAAGCACAACGGTTAAAACTGAGGTAAAGGTCGAGGTCAAGGGTTTCTGATTTCCTTGAATTATATAGATCATTACAGGTTTGGTGATACATTTCACCCACGATCCAAATATGTCTGATTTAATCGAAATCAGCATATTTCCCCATTTTATATATTATTCTCCTTGTATATTAATTCTGTGATTTGCAATTGTTCTTATAAACGCATTGGTCCTGGTATAATATTGAAAATAATCACAACATTGCACTACATCAGCCCATCTCAAATATACAGTCTATTTTTTGGTATAATTACTTATTACTAACTTAAAGTTACCTTATATGCTAAATCTAAATAACCAACCAGGGATCGTTGTAGATCTCCTCTATAACTGGTCTCTTTTGGACATTTCTGTTCAGTATCCTTCTGATGAGACTGACACACTCAGGGCTGATGTCGTCGGATGGGACAATCTTTAGCTCACCTTCGAGAATCTCATCAATATTGTAGAATGGATTCTCCTTGTAGATGATAGTGTAGAGCAAAATACCAATCGCCCAAATATCCTGAGGCTTTCCCTCATATGGGTCACCGCTCAGCACTTCCGGTGCCGCATAGTCAATGGTACCAACAAAGACATCAAATGGACCACTCTTCACATATGTCGCAGATCCAAAATCAATTAACTTCACGAAACCCTTCGAATCAACAATGACATTCTCATCCTTGATATCTCTGTGGACAATGCCGTGCTTGTGAAGATGACGGATACCGGAAACAACCTGCTTGAAGATCAGCTTGGATTCCAGCTCTGTCATGTTGGTCTTGAATTCAATCAGATCGAACAGATCAATGCAACCGGTCTCACCATGGACAGGAGTCTCAATATAGTAGTACTCATCGTCCTCAAAGAAATCCAGGAGCCTCAAAATATTCTCTTGGGGTTTCTTATTCAACGTCGCCATAATTTGAATTTCGGATGGGATTGTACCCAAGGTTCTATCTCTCACCCAGGTATCCACCAAAATTCTCTCTTTGAAAATCATTTTAATAACAACAATGTATCGTTTGGTTTTGTGAAGACAGAGGTTGACCTTACCATAGGCACCTTCACCCATCTTCTGTAAGATAATGAAGTCTGAAAACTTCTTGCTGTGTTTGTGTGCACCAATGTGATGACTTGGTGTGCGTAAGAAAGTAGTTGGTGGTTCTTCTTCCGCTTCACCCTCTTGGGAATCGCCACCCCGGCTTAGACCAACGGCCTCTGGTGAAGAACCGTTTTCAAGGTTTTCTTGAATACCATCTGCATCCGTCAAGGTCAGCATAGTACCAATTTTGCTAATGATGAGATTTTGATCAACCTTAAAGTTACCATCCTTGACAAACTGTGACTTATCCTTGGTATACATCCTGGCTAACTCAAGCTTCCTCTTTACTTCAGGCTCTTGGATTTCATCATGGTTCAAATCCTCGTTTTGAACCTTGGATGAACCCTCTTTGTCTTTGTTTGATTCCTTCGAATCTTGAGAAGTGATGGTAGAAGTGGTCGAAACAGAATAATTGTTCTTCTCCCTTAGAGATGGGGACGTTGTGTACGATCTCGAAGGGCTCTCTCTCAGGAGAGACTCCTTTAGCAAAGAGTTTTCAGCTTCTTTCGAAGCTTGTTTGCGAGAGAGAGACGTGGTACTTGAGCTGTTACTGATGTATTCCAACTCATTCTCTTTCAACATGTTAAGCTGATTGACATTAGTCTGATAATCGTCCAATTTCACATCCCTTGAATGAGTAATCCAGACTAAGGAAATACTGGAAGAGACTACACGAAGCTGGATATCAACCTTAATTAATGAACCATCTCTGTGGCGACCATCAATACCAATGGAAGTGTAAAAATATTCAGGATCGTTGTTCATGTCAGCATTAATCTTTCTAAAGAAATGTTCCGTTAATACTAGACCTCTGTTTGAACTTAGTGAAATGTCCAATTCTGGGAAGTTACACTCAATGTAATCTATCATGTCGTTAAACTCGGGAATAATTGTGGTAATGGACTTATTAACCAATTCACTGTAATGTAGACCAAACATGTTTTTGGATACGGATCTATTGAAACTCACCAACTGGAGTGACTGTGAGTCAATGACGAATAAACCGGCAATGTAGGGCAAACTGTGGATCTTCAGTTTGACAGCGTTCTGAAGAATAGATGAAGAAACTGCACATGGAATATTTGAAGACAAATGGTTCAAAGTAAAATATCTCAGTTCATTAATGTGGTTCGAAATCCTAACAGGCATTGAAAGCATTTCGTCATCTTCTGATTTAACCTTGCCCTCGCGGATATCGTCTATGAACTCTGCCAACGACTGACTCAAAGTACTAACGTACTGTAATTCGTTAACAAATTTGACAACCTTTTTGGCTTCTCTCTCATTTTCATCAGGTATATGTAACACCTGAGTCAATTTTCTGGAATGAGCATTTGTTTCGGAGTTGTCCTTTTTCTTGAACAGATCATCGTCGGATTCGTCCTCGGTGTCGTCATCGTCATCATCTGCATCGTCATTTATATCGCCAAGTTGGAACTTTGGAGTAGACTTGCCACTGAAATTCATGCATTCCTCTAGGATGTTGTTGTTGTTTTTCATCAACACACCATCAACCTCGTAGTTTTCGAGATCTAGGGAAATATCAACATAGTCACATGGCACTCTTTCAAAGACGCATACTAGCAGACCGTTCTTTCTTTTAGCCCAGATGGAGGCCCACACCAAGTTGTTCTTGGAATCTGTGTTTTTACTTCCCGGCTGGACAATACCGATAATCTCACCTGTAAATGCCAGCTCTTGGTCCTCGGTGGAGAGGATCTTGTGCAGGACAAAGTTTCTGTAATCAGTGTGAATCAGGTCAAGTAGCGTCAGTGCCTTCAGGACGTTGTTGGAAATACCAAAAATCAGACACGCTAAATCGTTAGCTGCCTTGAACTGCCAAGGGTACTGCTGGGAACAAGTGAAAATCGCCTGTGGTGCGGAGTTCTTGGCAGACGCAAACGTTCTCAGGATTCTTCTGTAGTCCTCGGACACCTGCTGTGGATCAGCCACTGCCTGCGGGTTGCTATCTAGGTCACCCACTTCGTCTGCCATTGGCTCTGGACCCTCCATGAAAGTGATGTTACGCTCGTAGAATGGTTGAGCCAAACTGTCGAGCAAAGTTCTCTTTAAGTGTAAGGAGTGTTCCGTTTCGATCATGTCTTCGTCGTTATCCTCGTTATTCTCGTCATCGCTGAACTCATCGAGGGGACCTCTCTCGAGCATCGGCTTCTTGATGTTGAACAGGGACAGGGAATGTAGGTCGGTGGCTCTCAGTGATGTGTTCTTTTCCAAGGTCTCGTTCAGCAAGTCCAGCAGGCTAATCAGGTTTTCCCTTTGTTCGGAGACGTACTCTGTCGTGCCGCTCTCGGCGGCGGAACTGTCGACATTGCTGATCATGCTGTTATCTGGAGCCTCCATGGTGTCGTTGGCGGATGCCGCAGCAGCAGCCATATTCTCCTCGCTGGTCTCCTTGAACGGCTCTCTGAAGTTTATCCGTGAAGTCAACTGTCGGCGGATGGGCTGTTCGTGGAACCCTGCTACCTTATTCCTAATGTTATAACTGCTCATGATTTTGGGCAAATATGCTAGTGAGTTAGCTCTATGTGCAAGAGGGATGCTAATGTTATTGTTTGGGTTGCTGGTGTTGCTGTTGTTTCCGTAGCCGCTTCCGTAGCTGATGCTGTTTAGGGGAGTCCTGCTGATGTTGTTCATTGTCTTTGACGACTTGATGTCTGGCTCGGTGTTGTTTCTGAGGTTGGTGACGCTCTGGTGGTAGTTTGAGACGAATGCGTTCAGCGCCGCGGTTGGCGAAGTCCACTTCTGGGCCGGGCTATACTTTGGGATGTTGTCAGAGACGGAGAGGGACATGCTTCTGAGCTGTCTGACAGCCCCGATGTGCTCCTCGTGCTCCTCGTCGTGTCCCTGTGGCTGATCCGTGGCTGGGTCGTGGTTTGAGGCGTCGCTGTTCTGGTGACGAGTCTTGCGCACGTTGAGGTGGTCGGGGGTGTCTCTTCCAGCTGAAGGGCCACTACCGCTGCCAATATGCGCTTCAGCCATGGTGCCGTCCTCGAGCATGCCTGGGTTGCTAATAATGATCTCGAGAGACCTCTTGAGGATGGAGAGTCTGACAGCGAGAGAGTTAGGGGATAGCGGGTTGTAGGAGTAAGAGTGTGTGGACTCGTTTGGCAGGTTGTACAGCTCGTGGAGGTCGACGTCCGAGAGGTTTGAGATGGTGGAGTCGATGGACTTTGAGCGGTTGATGGGGTTGTAGACGTGCTTCTCGAGGTTCTGCAGCTTCACCTCTGACGGCACGGGGGTCATGTTGGCGGAGGTGAGCTCTGAGGAGATGTTTTCCTCCTTGGCGGCGGCACTGGAGGATATCCTGTTGTTATTGAGCGCGCGCTCCACAGGATCGATAGACTCGTCGATATTCTTGGAAGAATTCGTCGCGGCAGTGACAGGAGCGGAAGGAATAGTATCCTTTGACCCTATAGTCTCGTTAAGCGACATATCCGTGGGATGTTCTTCCTCCTTGATCGGTATCGTGCTCTGCGACTCGTTCTGCATGGAGGAAAGAGGCGACTGGGAGGAGCTCACATTGTTCTTGATGGAGTGCTTCTCCTTAAGACTCATGAACGAGGTGTGCGAGGAGTTCGACGCACCGATGTAGGGCATTGTAGACAGCTATAAGGGTGCGGATTGTTCTCGAGGCGGCGTGTCAGATAGAGGGAGGGATTAGGGGGTTGAGGGGTAAAAAGCGGCACTAAGCAGTCTCGGAACCCAGCTGTGTGCTTGTATGCAAGCGTGTGGTCTACTGCAGCTCGAGAGAGACTGTAACAGCCCAGACACATTTGTGACACCAGGGAGAACACCTCCCGTCCTTCTATATACAGGTGTCTAGTCCACACAATGCGTACGGAGCCACGGCGGCCTCCCCTTGAAACGGGCCGGCGGGGCTGCGGCGCCCGGACACCACAGCGTGGGCAGCCGCGGGTGGCTGGTGGGTGTGCAGTTGGGGCTGGGGTGCTGTCTGGCGGTAGTATAGACCGGTATCTGTGTATGTGTGCGTGTCGATGTGTGTATTGCTGTCTATTTCTGTTATTAGATGCCTGGTGGCAGAGTTGATGGCAGTCAGAGGTCTCATTTTGTCACTCTGTACGAGGTGCGACAGGTCACGTGCAACTCCGACGCGGTGGACCGAAACGGAAATAGCCGCGGGTCCCGCTTGTGACACAAAGGTGGGCAGTAGATATACTGGGCGGTGTTCCTGTGCTGTGGTTATTTGTGTGTGTGCTTGCTCTATTATATTTGTTACTTCCTTGGCTATTTGTATTTGCTTCCCACTGTTGTTTGCAAAGATCTACAAACTTCCACCCACCCACAATGAGTATGGCCACTTCGCTCCTGCTGACAGGACTCGGCGGCGCATTCCACCGCTACTATGCTTCCCAGACGTACGAGGTAGATCCGTGTATCGACATTCCAGTGTCGCAGTACAGGGAGCGCATATTTGTGCCGTGGCTGGTGCACATGCGCGACCGGTACCTCGAGTCCGCCGTGAACTTCTTCCCGGGGCTCGTGAACAACCAGCCCTTCGTCTACCCAGTCAGGGGAGTGGTAGAGCTCGCCTACCGACGAAAGTACTATCGCAAGACCACCGGTGGCTGCCTCGCCATCTACCTCGTTGCATACGCAGTTATTCTGTTTATGCACTGGGCGACCCTGGCGCCGTTGTACATCGCCTTCTTCGCGGTGCTTGGCCCGTTGGGGTTCATTCTGGCAGTGATACACTCTTTGCTGCAGTCTAATGTTCTGACAATGATGTTCATCCGCCTGTCACATTTCCCGTCAAAGTCAGTGAACTACTGCCTCGAGCTGAACTGCGGCGACCACTGGCGCGGCGAGAATACCGTCACGGTCAGGTACTACATTCCTTTCGGGTGCTACTACTTCTGGCTCGTGCACCTCCCCATCAAACTAGTAAAGATGTGGGCCGTATCAATAGTCATGATAGTCATGATGGGGATTTCCTCACTTCCCATCGTGGGGCCAATCTTATTCCACCTCATTATCTCTCCTTTCATAACTAGGGTCTATCTATCCAGAATGCTCAGGCTGAAGGGGTACAACGATAACGAGATAGCTGGGTTTTTCGCTACCCATCTCGGCGCCTACACCTCTTTTGGGATTCTCGCTGGGCTCATCGAAACAATCCCGGGAGTAGCAGGTATTGCAGTCACAACAAATATGCTTGGCGCTACACTCATGGGACTGGAAACAATCCCCGGTATGGGAGAGACACCTAGTTCCACAGTCGTGGAGAACGTCGTGTCTCAGGCAGGTCCATCGCAAGAGAGAGACTACAATGTCAACGAGTATATTTCCCCCTTGAACACCGTGGATACACCTTCGACAGACACTGCTCAGCCATTCACGGAGGTCGCTGTCACTTCTACTTCCGTGGACATCCACCCGCAGACTGTCAATCTCATCAACCTCGACACGATCCCGCCTCCAGAGCATCTTATCTCACTCGACTCACACCCAGTTGTCAACCCAGCCGTGACTATCTCTGGTCCGCTATTCAGCACTCCACCAAGCCCGGTTCATGACTTACTAAACTCCGAGAGTGCCGATACGTTCCCTTTAACGCCAGGCACGTTTGATTTCAGTTGATAGAATGGGAACTTGCACCCCAAAACTTAGCTAGCTTAATATCCAACGATATAACTATATACACTAATAGAAATTTGCATATTTAGACAAAAAAAACATAAATTATTAAATTATGTAACGAAATATGAAGAACATATGAATATCAAAATAATACAGTAGTATCACTCAAGTAATGATAATAAAAAAATACTCGTGATGCTCGGATTAATGCACAGCAGGGTATGTTTAGGTCTTGTTGGCCCAGAACTCCCAGTCCCAGACGTTGGCGTGATTATTCTCCTCAGGTCCTAGTTCAGCCGTTATTGGGGCGAAACTCATGCCAGTTGTAGTGGTTCCCTTGCGTGAATCGCTGGTCAAGAACGCATCCTCTGGGGAGTCGAATTTTATACGCTTGGAATCACTCATGATCGATGGCGAGCCGTTGCCGTTGGACTTTATGCTGTCAGGTGTCAGGTTGAATTCCTCAAACTTTCTCTTCTTGTTGTTGCTGTCAGCAAGGTTAGCAGGGGTATCCATGAATGTAATCTCGTTCAGCTTGTCGCATATGCTGTTCTCGAGGTTTCCAAAGACGGACTCTATGCTGGCTGGAGAGATAGTATAGCGTCTCTCCTCATTGCGTTCGGCCATAAACTTAGACTTCATGACAAGTTTGTTGTCGTTTTCCACGCTGACATCGACTGGGTCCCGGTCTCTGGCACGCTGGGCGACCTTTGTGATCTTCTTCTTCTTCCCGGTGCGGTTGGTCAAGTCAATGAAGTCCTGAGAGAACTTGATCTGTGGCTCATACTCGGTATCCTTCAGACCAAGAGTGTCGGCAAATGTGCTCAGGAACAGATCCAAAGGCGAAGACTGGAAGGCTTCCTGTCTGTGCTTGAAGCGTGACGTTATCTCCGCCTTCTTTAGGTGCAGTGAACGCAGCTCATCCTCCTCCTTCTTGAATATGCTGTTCGTCTCAGGAGAGGCCATGGTGAACTGATCACCATTAGCCATAGGAGACACGGTCCGCTGGTTTGCGCTTGCTGGGCGTGGCAGCGGTGTGTTAGAGAGGGTCTTCGCATTGCGACCGCCTCCAGGTGAAGGCTTCTTGCTGGCAGATTTGGATGCTGCGGTACTGTTATTTCCTGCGCTTCCGGCTCTGTCCTTAGCAGGAGAGACCTTGGCTGAAGTCTGGCCACTTGCGTTCCGTGGCATTGCCTTAAGCATATCTGGGGTGGCGTTCGCGCCGTTGAACTGGTTGCCCTGGGCCTGGATCATGTTGTCTGTGCTTCCTGGCATACCACCAGCAGGCAACGGAACAGAAGGTTGTCTACCGCCCATCTTGTCGTTCATGGCGACATTCGCCATATTAGGACTCATCTGAGGGAAGTTGGGGTTCATCTGCTTCTGCTGCTGCTGCTGCTGCTGTTGCTGCCACTGCATCTGCTGCTGTTGTTGCTGTCTGTTTTGAGACTGTGACCTCTGGTTCTGGTTAGCCATCCGCTGTGCCTGAGCCTGTATCTGAGCCTGGGTCATGCTTGTGTTGTTAGGAGGCATTGACACTGGCACAGCGCTTGCTGGTGTGTTCCCTCCGGCAGCCTGTGCCTGTTTCTGTCTGAGCATCATCTGCTGCTGCTGGATGAGCTGCTGTCTCCGTAGAATCTGGATCTTCATGCTCTCCCAGTACTTCTGGTACTTCATAATGAGCTTGTCGACGGTGTCGAGCTTGACAACGTATATGCCCTTGGAGCACTTGTCGAGGATCTCCTTGACGAATATGCGGAGCTGTAGCACCTCCTTCAGGAACGCCTCGCTCTTGGTGAAGACGTAGACCTGTGGCGCGTAGTTGCTGACCTGGGCGAAGAGCTGCTGGTTCATCTGCAGCTTGCGCTTGATCTCCTCGCGCTCCTGGGGGCTGATGGAGCTGGTGAGGTCGTTGAGTCTCAGCGGCGTGCGGGCTGCGTCTGTGGATATCTTCCGTACGGTCTCGATATCCTGGGGCGTTGGCTGCAGCAGCTGCATCATCGAGGCCTTCTGTGACTCCGATCTCTGGTGGCCCTGGCCCTGGCCAGGTTGCTGTTGTTGCTGTTGCTGTTGCTGCTGCTGCTGCTGTTGCTGTAACTGCTGCTGAGACATCGAGGAGTTGCGGGCATGCGCCTGCGCCTGTGCCTGTGCTTGAGCCTGAGCCTGAGCATGCGAGTTCTGCAAGTTGCCGTTGTTGTTGTTGTTGTTGCCGTTGCCGCCCTGTTGCTGCATGGCGTTTCCGGGGCCGGAAGCCGCACCACCAGTGACGTTGGCGTTGCCCATGGCGTTGTTACCGGGTCTCCCGGAGGCGTTTGCGGCGGCAGCGGCGGCTGCCTGCTGGGCCATGCGGGAGCTCTGTATCTTCTTGAGCGCCTTCTGGTTGATGTACTTCCGTATGAAGCTCTGGCGATTGGCGTCGGTCATGTTTGCGCCGTACTGTGTCTTCTGGAAGGTCTTGCACGCCTCCATCGCCTCCTGGAGCAGGGTGCGCTGTTCGTCAGGGGTGAAGATCTGGTTGATCTGGCCGAGGACGTTGGGCACCTCGCCGGACCTGTTTCTGAACATCTGCTGCTGCTGCTGTTGCATGGGTGCAGCGCCGTTGTTACCGTTGTTACCGTTGTTGTTGTTCTGTCCCTGGGGTCCGTTGTTTGCGTTTCCGCCCTGCATCTGAGACTGAGCCTGGGCCTGGGCCTGTGCTTGCGCCTGAGCCTGAGCCTGAGCCTGTGCTTGTGCCTGCGCTTGGGCCTGAGCCTGAGCCTGGGCCTGTGCTTGCGCTTGGGCCTGGGCCTGGGAGGCGGCGTTTCCGCCGGCGTTGGCATTCACCTGCTGCATCTTAGACTTGTACAGCAGCTGCTGGTGTATCTTGTACACCTCCTTGGCGATCTGCATGTCGTGGGGCGTGAGTCTCTTTTGCTGCGCGAGCTCTGTGATCTGCTGCCACGTGTTGATGTCGGGGGGGATATTGGGTATCTTCTGTAGCAGCTCGCGTGGGATCGGGGCGACCTTCATCTGGTTGATGAGCTGGCGCTGCTGTGGCGTGAGCTGGTGGCGCTGTTGTTGCTGCTGTTGTTGTTGTTGCTGCTGCTGCTGTTGCTGCTGCTGCATTTGCTGTGCCTGTTGCTGCTGCCTGTCCTTGAGCTGCTGCTGTGCCTGCTGTCTGGCCTGTGCCTGCTGGTTCAGGAACATCTGTGAGTTCATGGCGGGGAACCCTTGTGGTCCCTGTCCGTTGCCGGGGGTATTGTTACTTGGGGTGGTGTTGTTTTGCGAGGCAGCGTTACTGCCACTGCCGAGCATGCTCTTCCTGCGTGCATCTCTCGTAGCGGACATGGCAGCTATCTTCTCCTTCATGCTGTCGAGGTACTCCTTGCGGGAGGAGCTCTTCGCGAAGAGCGCTGCCTCGAAGTTCTTTGCGTGGACCTTCATCTTGTCCGCGGTGGCGCTGGTGCCGCCGTTGATCTCGTTGATGTCCATGAGGACGCGCAGGAGCTCCGCGACGTTGCGGGTGCGGTCCTGCAACGACAGCGCATCCTTCGTGGGCACGTTCATTGTGGGGGTGTGGAAACAAATATGTGACGCTAGTGACGCTATGTGACGCTATGTGGATAGAGAAAACGTAGGGGAAATACTACAACGACACGTGGAGTTGGGCGGTATCTTATCGGAGAGGATGTAAAAGAAGAGACTAAAGAACCGGATGTAAACGAAGAGACTAAAGAACCGGATGTAGATGCGACTTGGGAAACAGATACGTAATGTAGTACAGGGTGTGGTGTGAGCGAATCGAATCGAATCTGTAGCAAAAAGGGAGGACAGTGGTATACACGGGCGGCTGGGGCGGTGAGAGAACGGAGACAACACGCTTGCTCTGTTGCGACAGGGAATATAAACCTGTGAAATGGCATGACACGATGCAGATGTTCATATGAAAGTAGTAACATGTCCCTGCCGTACCCCGCCCCTCCCCAACGCCACCTGAGACTCAACGTCGTCCCTGGGGTTCCGTTCCAGGTGCCGGCATTCCCTCCCGTCGCGGTTTCTCTGTTTGCCTCGCCCCGCCTCGCCTCGCCGTTCTCTCCTCCGCGGCGGGCGTGCGGGTGGCCGTGCGGGCTGTTCTGTGCGCGGCGCGGCCCGTGCCGTGCGCTGTCCGTTTGTGGTTGCGCTGTCAGCCACCCGGGGTCCGCGGGTGCGGTGCGTGCGGGCGTTTCTGGGGGCGCGTGGTGTGGGCGTGGTGTGGTGGCGGGATTGTCGCTGTGCACGAGGTGAGGGGCTGGTGTGTGGGTGGCGGCGGTGGTGTGTGGGTGGTGCGTTGGAGGTGTGTGGGTTTTACGATGGATGGTGTGTGGGTGCTCAGATTGTGGGTGTTTGGGTGTTTGAGAATGTTGGTGTGTGGGTGCTATTCCCGGTGTCTGGGTGGAGTGGTTGGTATATAGGGTATAATGCAGGGCTCAGAGGTAAGCTTCCCGTAATAGAGAGTAATGGGTTAGGTAGAAGAAAATATATACAGTAGATAACCGGTTGTTATGGATATTCTTGATATAGGAAGTACGGTTCTCGTTCCTACCTAGTAGTCTAGTATATGACCTATTATGCAATTATGTCTTCTAGTTTCTTGTATGAGATACTCCAATGTTTACAGCGAAGTAGCCGTGATGGACTATTTATAAGATATGTCCCTTGTCCTGTAGACATGAGAGCTGCGCCGTGAGAGTATTTACAACACCGTAGTTACCCTGACATACTTACATGTTCAATGCTGATCCCTATTGCGTCAGGTTGACAAATATAGGGTATAATGCAGGCGGATGGTACGTTTCACCTAATAAAGAGTAATGGGTTGGATAGAAGAAAAATATATACAGCAGATAACCGGTTGTTGTGGATATTCTCGATAGAGGAAGTGCGGTTCGTGTTTCTACCTAGTAGTCTGATATATGACCTATTATGCAATTATGTCTTCTAGTCTCTTGTATGAGATACTCTAATGTATACAGCGAAGTAGCCTCGATGGGCTATGTATAGGATATGTCCCACGTCCTGGACATGAGAGACGCGCCGTGAGAGTATTTACAACATCACAGTTACCCGGTAATGCCTCCGTTCTCTATCCTGAGCCCTATTGCGACAGCCGCCATAGACAATGCCCACCACCCTTCTCTTCAACTGCTCGTTAGTGTCTGTCAGCGTTTCGCTGCACCTATATTACATGGTTACGTAGACTCCGGCTCGTCCGCACAGATAATGTTCTCCAGCAGCGAGCTCATCTTGCTTTCAAGCGCGGCATCGCCAGACGTAGACCCGGAGGCCTCCGCCGCCGCCGCAGAGCCCGCGGCGCTGCCCGAGACATTGCCGCCCACACTGACGTCCAGCGCAAGCTTGTTCCACGCCAAGCGGTGGATCTGCTCCTCGATCGAGTCCCGCGTGATCAGCGTCGACACGTGCACCTCGCGCGTCTGCCCGACACGGTGCGCTCTGTCGGCCGCCTGCCGGTCGTCGTGCGGGTTGAACGACTGGTCAAACAGCACAACGTGGTTCGCGCACACAAGGTTGATGCCGAATCCACCGGCCTTCGTCGACAGCAGGAACACCGGCACGCTCGCGTCCTCGTAGAACGTGTCGATGAGCGACTGGCGCTCGTTGACCGCAGTCGAACCGTCCAGCCGCAGGAACCGGTACCCGAGCGTGCTCAGCACGGGCTCCAGGATGTCCAGCACCTGCGTGAACAGCGAGAACACAAGCACCTTCTCCCCGCGCACACCGATCGCGTCCTTCAGGATCGACGCCAGCTGCGTCACTTTCCCGCTGTTCATCCACTCGTCGTGGCGCAGCGTGTACTTCGACAGCGTGCGGGGGAACCGCTCGCACAGACGGTGCAGCTCAAAGTCAGTCATGCACGACATGTCCTCGCGGATGTACTCCCGGTTGCCGTTCTCGCTGTACTCCGGCTCATCCAGGATCGCATCGCTCATCTTGTCGATCTTCTTGTCGTCGTACAGGTCGCGGAACAGCAGCGGGTGGATCGACGCCTTGCGCAGCGTCATGATCAGGTTCTTGGCTCTGTCGGCCGCGGCGACAGTGGGCGTCTCTCCAAGCAGGCGCTGTTTCCGTTGCAGCTTCACCGTAGCGACCTCGCGGTCGTACAGCCGTCTCTGCACGTCTGTCATGTCGCAGAGAACAACGCGGCTATGCTTCGCAGGCAGGTGCTTCAACACCTGCGACTTGTGCCGACGCAGAATAAACGGCTTCATCATTGTCTTGGCACGTTCAATAGCCTCCTGCACCAGCAGTGGGTTGTGGCCACCGTTGTCGTCAGTCGTGCGTGCACGCTGCTTGAAAATAGTGGTTAGCGACTCCTTCTGCGAGACGAACAGCTGCGGCATGATGAACTCAAGCAGCGACATCAGCTCGCGCAGATTGTTCTGCAACGGCGTACCGGTCAGCAGTAGACGGAACTTGGCGTGGATACGCATCAACTTCGCGAAACGTTCGGAGGTCGAATTCTTGAGCATGTGGCCTTCGTCGTACACAACAACGTTGAATGAGCAGCCACGTAAAAATGCAATGTCGTACTTGTTACCCGCTGCAAGGTTGTAAGTCGTCACGATGACGTCGTATTCGCCTGTAGTGCGCTCCAGGTACTCGCGGAGATCCGCACGCTCATTGAGTGATCCGTAGTATGGCTCGACCTTGAGTGCTGGGCAAAACTTTTTGAACTCACGCAGCCAGTTCTCCAGGGTGGAAGATGGGACAACAATCAAATTGGGCCCAGGCTGGTTGATTTGCTTCAGATAGGCCAGGAATGAGATGACCTGGCAGGTCTTACCCAGACCCATATCGTCAGCAAGAATGCACGACATCTGGTTGTGGTATAACAGGTTCAGCCAGTTGATACCCATCTGCTGATAGTCCTTGAGTTCGATGTCGGGGGACAGCAGCCGAGGCTTGCCCTTGAAGAACTTGATGGGTCCCTTACGCTGCATGACGCGCGCCTGTCCGCCGTTGGCCCTAATGCGGCTCGACCGCTGGGGTGCCTCCTCGTAGTCCTCATCCTCTTCGTCCTCGACGAGCTCATCGTCTTCCTCTGGTTCGAAGTCGCTGTCGCCTTCGTCACCGTCGTTCGTGGCGGGAGCTGCTGGGGTGGTGGCAGCTGTTGGAGCTGGGGTTGGTGTAGCACTTACGTCAGTCTCATCAAATCCCTCTACAACCGCATTCTCCTCGTCGTCGTCCACAGTCATGATCGCCATTCCGTTGTTATCAGCGGATCCAGCGGCAGTCGAGGTACCGTCAGCTTCCTCGTTTGCCTCGGCACTTTGCTCATCCACCTCCTTGAGGTCGATACCCCATTTTGCCATCTGCTTCTCGAGCGAAATTCCGTACCCGGAACACGTCTTTAGCAGGGAGTCGATCGCGTTGTAGCCGCGAATGGACTGTGCGATCTTCTCCAGGAAGCGCTCAGACTCGGTCTTCTGTGACCTGTTTCTGCGGGACGACTTCTTCTTGCTGTCAGCCTCCTTCTTGGTCTTCTCCTCCTCGGTAAGGTACTCCTTGCTGACGAAATCGTCAAGGTGTGCAAATGGTCTGCTGGCGACGATCACCTGGGCCTTGTCAAAATTGGTGTCGGCAAGATCAGCAAGATCCAGCGGGTCCGCGGTGTTGAGGAACTCCAGGATCTGGTCATCGATGTTGACTGCCGTCGCAGCCCTGTCCTCGTACTCGTCATCGCTGCCGGAGTTCTCGTCCATGTCGGAGTCCTGGGCGCCGCTCTCATCGCCGTCCCCTTCGTCCTTCATCATCTTCTTGGCGCGAGTCTCCAGCATCTTGCTCTTGGCGGCATCGAGCTCGCTGCCGCGGACCAGCTTGCGCTTCTTCTTGGACGCGTCGGCGTTTCTGATCTTCGCTAGCAGCTCCGGATTGAAGTTGAAACTGGCGTCCTCGACGTAGTCATCGTCCTTGTCGTTCTTGGACCGCTTGCGCGAGGTGGAGTACCGGTCGAAGATCGACGATTTGGGCTTGTCCACCGTGATCTTGGTAGTACTGTTCGCGATGGAATTCAGGCGTCTGGTGCTGTTGGATGTGGTAGAGGCACCAGTGCTGCCCGAGTTGAGTGATGGAGTGCGCGACCAGGTAGACCGCTGTGCCTTGATCCTGTCTAGTCTGGCGCGGGCATTACCCATGTCCGACGCGTTCGACTTGAACACGGCCTGGATCAGCGTGCTGGAAAAGTCAGGGTACTCCTGTTGCAGCTCCGCCAGCTGCTCAGCGACACTCTTGGTACTCGCGGCGGTTGCACCCGCACCCATATTAGGCTTGTAAACGAACTTCTCGCGGAGAATCGCCGCCTCATCCTTGCCGCCGTTGCTAGTGTACGGCGTGTCCGCCTTCAGCGGCGAGGAGGAGATAACCCTGCTCGCCGGAGAAGACGTCTGCGGCACCTGCACATCATCGTCACCGGAAATATTAGACATGGTGCGTGTATTCCCTTGTGTATCCCTGCAGAACTGCCTTCTGTTCCCGCCAGGACCCTGTCCAGGCAGACCACCTGCTGTCTCTCTTGTGCAAAATAATTTTTCACTGCTGCACAGACGCGAAACGCGACTCGCCGCGCCAGCCGGGCGTGACACATTTCGGGTGCGATGAGCTGAAACGGGTGTGCATGAGGGCTGGACAGGAAGCGTATATATGGGCGGGTGTTGTTGTGGTGCGGTTGGTTGCGGTTGTGGGGCAGTTGGGCAACGCGATAATGACGGAGGTACGCGCTTTTGGGTCTAACGGGAACTGGCAGCTGGGTCTGGGCCACGCGGACGACACGATTGTGCCCCAGACAGCGCTGGTTCTGCCGGCTGGAAAGGCTGTGAAGCGTGTTGCGTGCGGCGGGAACCACTCGATGTTGCTGCTCGAGAGCGGGGAGCTGTATGGGTGCGGCAGCAATGCCTCTGGACAGCTGTGCGACGATTTATCAGTGAAGGCAGTGCCCAGCTGGGAGAGGGTGGTCTCGCCAGGGGATGATGTCTTGGCCGCGTGTGTGGATATTGCCTGTGGATGGGAGTTCAGTGTTGTTCTCGACTCGCATAACGGTGTGTGGAGTCGGGGCTCAGGACCTAAGGGCGAGCTGGGGCTGGGCGAAGACGTGGTCCGCAGCGACTCCTGGCACAAGGTCATGGACGCACCAAGGGATGCGCATGTGAAGCTACAGACATCATTTGAGAACTGCGTCGTGGTTGTCACCGATGCAAGTGGTGCTTCTTCTATTGCGTATGGCTTCGGCAGCAATACCAAGTGCCAGCTGGGCCAGCCCAAAGCGAAGCGAGTGGACACGCCTGCGGTAGTGTACCGCTCCGACTCGCACAGCATCTCAACTGCTGCCATGGGGAAGAACTTTATAGTATTGGTGGACAGCACAGGATCCATTGTGCATACGAGTGGCGCTATACCGCAGAGTTTTGACATGACAGAGTGGTCCCAGCGCAGTGGACTAGATGTGCAAGCCATGTGGTCCTCGATACACGTACTCTACGAGGGGCGCATCTACTCCTATGGCTTTGGGGTCCATGGCCAGATATTTGACAATGATTACTACCAAGAAAAGATACTCGGCAAACATGAGAATGCACACATATGCCAGTGGACAACGGGTAGTGAGCACGGGATCATGGTTGTGCAGAGCGCCGATGTCCCCGGGTACGCGGTGTATTGCTGGGGCTGGGGAGAGCACGGAAACTGTGGCAGGGTGGACTCAGATGCAAACGCCCATGAATCATCAATAATCAACGATTACTCCAACCTGACAAGTAAACTGAACAGAGTATTTGTGAGCGATTCAAACGTACCGCCTCGTGTCTTCGGAGGGTGCGCCAGCACATGGATTGTCGAGTATAAATAGGAAAGACGCCGATGTTACGATAAAAAGAGTCATTGATGGGATCTCAAACCATTATATAAAAACATATTAATATAGTGAAAAGGAAAATGCATTATATCTAACTAAAAGACATTAAATCAGTAGTACCACCCATAGGTCACGTGACAGGCGCCAATTTTCCAAAAAATAGATAGCCCTGTAGGGGGCTCGAACCCCTAACCTTGTGATTAAGAGTCACACGCGCTACCGATTGCGCCAACAAGGCTACTTGTTGTGAAAATGTAATATATACTAATCCGGGACAATGGCTTGTCCTTTTGTACGAACACTATATAAATGAGGCTCGTAAGCAGAGGCTCTCGTATCTCTGGAGCGTCGTCTTTTATACGTCGCAAGCCGAGTGGACGACGGCTTGTCGCGCGCGTCGGTTGGACGACGCGGCCTCGGTGGCGGGACTAGTCACGTGACGATTTTACAAGTCGGTGTTGCTGGGCCTTTATGTTACATCTGCCACCTCTCAATGTTCCTCCATAGGTTCGAAGACTTTGGCAGCGATGTCGAAGTTCTGGAGCAGGGTCTGTTGTCTTTCTTTGGGGAGCATGGCCAACTCGGATTCCAAGTATTTGACGCTAAGTTTAGGGTCAGATCTTGCCAGTTGGCAGTAATACATATGGTCTTCGGGGTCGTGTCCTTTGATGGTGACAATGTCCTTGAGGCGCTTCTTGCGTCCAGCCGGCGTCCTAGGCAGTGGTTCATATGCGGTGTTTTCGCGTTCAACATACTTTTCGAGCCATTGTATGTTGAATACTCGGTGTTTCTGGGTCATGATGTCCAGGTCCAGCTCGTATGCGTTGTCATTAATGACTCGAACAACTTCATATGGACCGACATAGAATGGTGCTACCTTGAGGTATTTCTTGGTGTTGTAGTACGCGTCACGGTGTAGGAGGACGTAATCTCCAACTTGGAAGGTGAGATTGCTCTTCCCCCTGTTGTAATTTTGTTCTTGACGGTGTTGGGCTTCGCTGAGGGCATCTTGGGTCTCGGTAGTCAGGGTGCGGAGGTACGAGGTCAGTTCTTGGGCAGTGAAAGAGCGCACAGTGCGGCTGAGGGTCGTGTCTAGGAGTGGTTCGTTGGGGATATAGCCACAGTCGATGGTGAATGGTGCTTGGTGCGTGGACGCGGAAGGCGTGGCGTTGTAGGTGAACTCGATCTGGGGTAATAAAAGGTCCCAGGCGTCATGGTTCTGGGAGGCGTAGACACGGAGAAGTTGATTCAGGGTACGGATGGTGCGTTCAGTCTGACCATCCGTCTGGGGGTGGTTGGACGAAGACATCGTCAGTTTGATGCCAAGGCGTTGCATGATTTCTTGATACAGGAACGAAGTGAAACGGATGTCTCTGTCAGAGGTCAGGGTCTTTGGGAATCCATGGTATGCGAATACGAAGCGGTACAAATAATCCACGGCGTCGCGGGATGTCATGTGTTTATTGCATGCGATGAAGTGGGCGCGCTTGGAGAAGCGGCACACGACTATCATGATCATGTCAGTGTGGCGGGCGGTCATGGGGAGTCCGGTGGCGAAGTCAATGGAGATATCAAGCCAGCGTCCTGCGGGGACGGGCAGTGGTTTCAGGAGGCCGTGGCTACGGGGTCGGTGGGCTTTCATCAGCTGGCATTGGAGGCAGCTGCTCACGTACTTGGTTATAGCGGTGTCCATTCGGCGCCAGTAGAATTTGTCGGATATCTTGTCGTATGTCTGGGAGATACCGAAGTGACCGCCGAAGAGGGCATGGTCGTGGTAGGTGGCGAGGATATCGGGGATATGGACGGTAGGCACGACGATGCGGCCTTTAAATGTGAGTGCGAGACCGTCCCAGTGGTACTGCTTGAGGGCCTGAGGAGTCCGTTGGAGTTTCTGGCAGTGGGTCTCGAAGTCCTTGCGGTGGGCGGGGGTAACGATGGTATCGGGGTCGAGGGTCTTGATCACGGCTGAAGTGAACGTATCCGTGAGAAATTCGGGGGTCCATGTATCAGGGGCGATAACGGGGTTTGCTGTGAGAGCATCGATGGGTATGTTGCGCGACAGAGTATCCGCAACGTGGTTCTTGTGGCCTGGTAAGTATTCAATGGTAAAGTCGTAGTCGTTGAGGGTGTCGAGCCAACGGGCCAGGCGCTTGCCCGGCTCGCGGCGATTCTGGAGGGCTAACAAGGATATGTGATCGGTGCGGAGTGTAAAGTGGAGGCCATGCAGGAGGTACTTGAAGTGGTTCAAGGCCTCAATGATACCCAGCAGCTCAAGTTCTCCGGCGGGGTAATCATGTTGTTCGTGTTGTAGCTTGTGGGAAAAGTAGCCGACTACACCGAGGACTTTAGTGCCTTCGACTTGTTCGAGGACAGCGCCCACGGCGAGCTTACTGGCATCGGTGGTCAGGCGGTATGTTTTGGCGGGGTCAAATGGTACGAGGACAGGGTGGGAACAGAGTATCTGAATCAAGCGTTTAAACGCCTTCAGATGGCGGTCAGACCACGGTTCTTTGCCGGCGGCAAAGTTGGTCAAGGGGATGGCGATCTCGGAGCAGTGGGGGATGAAGCGACGATAATAGTTAATCGTGCCTAAAAAACGTTGGGCGGCTTTGACGGTGGTGCAGGGGGGAATACGGCGGATGGCGGCGCACTTTCCTTGAACTGGACGGATCGAGTTCGCTGAGATAGTATAACCCAGGAACTCAACTTCAGATTGGAGGAAGTGGCACTTTTTCTCCTTGGCTATGAGGTTTTCTTGTTTCAAGCGGCCGAGGACGATGCGAAGGTGTTCATGGTGTTCTTCCACCGAGCGGGACAGAACCAGGATGTCATCAAGGTACGTGAGAACGAAGTCGAGGTCGCGGAACAGGTCTGCCATGTAGCGTGCGAAGGTCGATGGGGCGTTCACAAGGCCAAAAGGCATCACACGGTATTGATATTTACCGTTGTGAATGGTGAATGCTGTCTTCTCCACGTCTTCCGGTTCGACCGGTATCTGGTGATAGCCGGAGTGGAGGTCCAGGGTGGAAAATACGGTGGCGTCGCCTATCTTGGCGAGCAGGCTCTCGATGCGGGGTAGGGGAAATGGGTCCTTAATGGTCGCCTTGTTCAGGATCCGGTAGTCAACACACAACCGGTGTGTATCGTCTTTCTTCTTGACGAGGACAACTGGGGAACTGAAGGGGCTCTTGGAAGGTTCGATAAACCCTTTTTCTAGGAGGTCATCGATAATGTCGGTGATGATACGCTCTTCTTTCGGCGTGCGGCGGTAGGGCTGGAGGCGTGGGATGCGGGCGTCCGGGTGTAGTTCAATGGCGTGTTTAACAGGACGGTCAAGTTCGGAGCTCGGTGGCAGGTCGTTACGCACTGTGGTGCGGAATTCGGCCTGAAGATCGTCGGGTAGGTTGGTGAACGTAGATGGTGTCTCGGTGTCGGTGGTGGGCTCAATGGCGCAAACCTGGATGAGAAAGCCGTCCAGGTTAGCATGATCTTGGGAAAACGGCCGGGCCGTGATGTCGGTGATAACGTCGATGTCGACGGTCTGGGGTGGCTGGGCGGTGATCGGTGGTGTAACAGTGGTCGGTGGTGTAGCCGTGGTCGGTGGGTTATCAGTGGTCGGTGGGGTATCAGTGGTCGGTGGTGTATCAGTGGTCGGTGGTGTATCAGTGGTCGGTGGTGTAACAATGGTCGATGGTGTATCAGTGGTCGGTGGTGTAACAGTGGTCGGTGGTGTATCAGTGGTCGGTGGTGTATCAGTGGTCGGTGGTGTAACAATGGTCGATGGTGTATCAGTGGTCGGTGGTGTAACAGTGGTCGGTGGTGTATCAGTGGTCGGTGGTGTATCAGTGGTCGGTGGTGTAACAATGGTCGGTGGTGTATCGGGGGTCAGGGGTTTCTCAATGGTTCTGTAGGTGTCGATGGGTGCGGTGTCGACCGTTGGACTTGTGGGAATGGTCATGAGTTCGGGGTGTTCTTCGATGATGGGGTTACCGAGAATACAATCGATGGGGAGTGTGTCGGTGACGTACAGGTCAATCCGGTAAGTATTGTTGAGGAAACCGAACGAGAGCGTGGTGGCCTGGGTGCAGGGAACGATGACTTGGGATGTCGCACCCCGGATGTAAATCGGAGCGACGTTGTGCATAGTACAATGGAGGCGACGGGCGGCAGAGGCTGAAAGCAGCGATGTGCCGGCGCCGGTGTCCAGGAGGACGTCGATGGCGACCTGGTGAATGGTGGTGCGGAGGACCTTGCGGGTCCCGACCTTGGGCTGCGGGGTTCTGTTTTTTGGGTTTTCTATTTTATAATTTTTTCTTAGGTTTTGTATTATCTGATTTTTTTGAAGATTTTTGTATTTATTAGGAATTACTAGTGTACAAGGAATGGAGTGGACGTGTGGGGCGTTAGCGAGAACTCGGTCCGAAGGGGCGGTTGCTGGAGGACTGCTTGGGGCAGTCTCTGGCGTAGTGGTGACCGATGCGGCAACGAAAGCAGAGGTCGCGGCGACGGAGGTTCTCGCGTTCCTCCGGTGTCAACCGTGCTGGGTAGGTACGCTGGCGTGTGGCAACGGCATCGATATCCATGGCGTCGGCTGGGGTGTCAAAAGACTGGAAGGTGCGGCCGGGGTTGTTGTTGTTCTGGGCTGTCTGCATGAAGAACGGATGTAAATCCTGTCTGTTCGTGATGTCGTGAGACACGGCGAGGTCCATGGCGCGGCGTAGGTCCGTAATCTGCTCGTTGGAGTTGGCGTTGGCTAAGGCACTGCGGATGGCGGGGCTGAGACCGTAACGGTAACGGGCGAGGACGACGGCGGGGTTGTAGGTCTCCGTGGGTAGCAGGTATGCAATGCGTCCAAATTGGGCGTTGTATTGCTGGACAGACCCGGTCTGGGCAATACTAAAAAACTCAGCTTCGAGGCGCTCGAGGGCGCCGTAGCTGCTGAAATGGTTCCTAAACATGGTAATAAAGGCATCGTAGGTACACTGGGGATACGCGCTGGATTCCCTGAAGGTCATGAACCAGCTGAGGGCTTCGTCACGGAAGTGCATCGCCGTCCGGGCGATACGCTGACTGTCGCCGGTGATGTTGTTCCCGATCAGGTGTAGCTCTAGCAAGTGGAGAAAGGTACGGAGCTCGTGGATGTCCTGGTTACCACTGAAAGTGGGTAAACGCAGGCCGGTGGCGGCATTGTTGAAGACCGCTGTGCTGGATTCACCGGTGGCGGTGGTCGCGGTCGCAGTGTTAACATCTGGGGTCTGGGCTGGCATCTGGGCTGGGGTCTCTGACATGTTTGATCTGTGGCAGCGCTACCAGGTGTAATATATACTAATCCGGGACAATGGCTTGTCCTTTTGTACGAACACTATATAAATGAGGCTCGTAAGCAGAGGCTCTCGTATCTCTGGAGCGTCGTCTTTTATACGTCGCAAGCCGAGTGGACGACGGCTTGTCGCGCGCGTCGGTTGGACGACGCGGCCTCGGTGGCGGGACTAGTCACGTGACGATTTTACAAGTCGGTGTTGCTGGGCCTTTATGTTACAGAAAATTTGTGCATTTATTAGGATACATGAATGAAAGAAATTTTCAACTTTTAAAATTTGGAGTAATTAGATATCAGATTACTCGATCATTAGTTAACACCAAATTCTAAAATACATTAGAAAATATAAAACAGCATTGTGAAAAAGTAACTGGATGATAATTTTGTAAATTTAACAAAAGACACATTGTCTAGATGACATAATCTCTATTATCGAACAAATCTAAGTTATTTCGTTTTTAGGATGAGAATGTAAGTTTACAGATTGTGTGATATACATTGGTATTTAGTACCCACTCTTTATTATGTGAGTTTGACGATCTACTTTCAGGAAGTCATTAAAATTAAGAAAATGGGCATCATAAACTGAAGATTTTCCAGTTGACAGTTGTGCACTCTTTCGATACTGGAGAATGGGGTGTACATTTCCTGTAGTTGGACAACGTTAACTAAGCACTAACATGACAAAAGAATCGAAACAACTGAAGTAACCGTTTTTTTCAAGCAGGGTGTCGCAACAAAGCTGACCTTAGATAAATGATTGTTGTTCTTCTGTGAACAATGTACATATTTCACGGTAAGCCCAGTAACTTCACTGCTCCTTGTTTTACTTTCAACTTCAGTCCAGCTCTTGCTTTTCTTTTTTGTTTTATGTATCGTGACAGTCCGTTTTATGACTATTTAGGCAATGACGTATGTACATGATAAAAATGATTTGAAGGAAATACTAAATATCGTCTTTCCGCTTCCAGTAGTTATACTTATTAAAGACAAGGATTCATTAGAATTAGGCTGTATAGTTTGTGCAACGGTTTGTTATTCGGAAAAGTAATGCGACTTACCTACAAAATTCCGATAGTAACTGAAGCTATTGTGTCAAGTGAATTCCAAATCCTCTTGATTGAAACTTATGAATATTGACGGAGAAAGGAATAATGTTGCCAGAGATAGCGATGCTGTCTGTTGGTTTTTTAGACAATTTATGTAAATAGAAAAGTGTGAATTTTTTACAAATTTATTTTTTTAATTGTTGTTAGAAAAACCTAACTGTTCTGAAAAAAGTGATTCACGTAAACAAAAAGAAAAAAGTGATAAACGAAAGGAAGATGTCGGAGTTTGAATGCACACCAAACAGCGTAAAGAGAGCACAACATTTTGTAATAGTTAAATAGAAACGGCTATTTATATAACACCCTCAACGTGAAGTTCATTTTTTCGCTTACTAGCCAAAACTAACAACTCAAGAAAATCTTTATGGACCATTGGAAGTTACAGACATCTGTATTAAACCGACTCGTTATTGGTAGAAACTTTGGTTATTTACTCTTCATGAAAACCAAATTTATGATTTTAATGTTGCTTACAAGTGGCAATGTAGAGATATGAGAACTTTCATTGGTTTCCATTAGGCTAATTATCACACATACCGATATAGTATATATCACATAGTTTCTGTGAAACTTAAAGATTCATCTTAGGGAAACTATCATCTACTAAGAAAAAATAATTTTTATGTAGAGGAAATCCGTGGAACACCATTGAACGATACGTCCCATTGATTTCGCCTATGCAACTTTTAGTGTGAAAAAGAATTGCATGTCTATATATTATGAAGTCCGTCTAAAAAAAACGACCCTTAAAACCATTTTGTAATTTTTCCGAATATCACATGCAAATATTTATAACTTCCAACCATAAAAAGCGATTTCTCAACAGAAATTTTTCTGATTTTCAAAAAACAGCTCCAAAAATCTCGAAACACTTGAAATCTCACAGAATATGTAGAGCAACGCGGAAGATAGTCTCAGAATGTAACGCGTCGGAAAACGTCGGAAAACGTCAGAGAACGTCAGAGAAAGTCAGAGAACTTTAGAAGGAAACTTATCGTCCATAATATTTATCACACGAATCTCGGAAAAAAGTTCAAAAAACCAAACTTTGATTTTTTTCTGTTGAGTGTAAAAAGGTTCTAAAACGTCGGAAAACGTCACGAAACGTCGTAAAACGTCGTGAAACGTCAGAAAACGTCAGAAGTCGTGACATAATTCGACGATATCAAAAATTTCAGATTGGACTCAAAATCAGCCACATAGAGCCCGCACAAGTCTGCCATAAATGCTTAATAACTTTCTGCTCTCTGATCTCCAACAAATTGGGTCACACATCTTGGTTACATTACACGGGTCTGAGGCGTCGAATTCAGTCAGAACAAATATTTGTTTAGCCTGCTTTTTTTTGTGTCTTCTTATTTTTAACCACCGCCGACTTTCTCTTACCAATTCTTTTTATACTGCTTGGGTGTTTGTGGCATCACGTCTTTGTGGCACTCGGACTTTGTGTTTTTGTGTTTTTGTGTAACAATCGTTTTTGTGGCATTTCGTTTTTGTGTCACGATCGTTTTTGTGTCACAATCGTTTTTGTGGCATTTGCGTCTTTGTGTCACAATCGTTTTTGTGTCACAATCGTTTTTGTGGCAATACGTCTTTGTGTCACAATCGTTTTTGTGGCATTACGTTTTTGTGGCATATCGTTTTTGTGGCAGTTTGTTTTTGTGTAACAATCGTTTTTGTGTAACAATCGTTTTTGTGGCACTGCGTCTTTGTGTAACATGCGTCTTTGTGGCACTGCGTCTTTGTGTAACAATCGTTTTTGTGGCATATAGGTAGATATGCATATGTGCGTATGCCACCTGGCACACACATATATACATACATACATATATACGTATATAGTTTATATAGGTGTATGTCTCCCTCCCCAGATAGTCTATATAGTTATATAAATATATAAAAATTATATAAAAAATTATATAAAAGTTATATAAAGCTATAAAATATATATAAACTATCTGGGGAGGGAGACAAATGTATATAAGAATATATACCACTGGAATTCTAACAGCTGTGAAACTATTAGTTTGGCTTTTTGAATTGTTAGTAATCCACTTGGAAGAACTAGGAACCAATAATGTTGATGATTGACCTCACTACCGACTATAGCTGGGTAAGGATAGGTATCGGTGAACAAAGCTGCTGACTAGACACCTTTGTTCAACCAATACCCATTGCCCTTAACCAAAGCACCGTTCTGATTCCTCTCAATGGAAGCTATCCTAGTCAGGAATAACTTCCATCTTAAGTTCACAATGAACGATGCCCTTCCACATTGCTGCAGAAACCATAGGCGGAATACCGTGGAAACAACCTACCAAAGGACCGGGGACTCAACATGATGTGAAAAAAAACCCAATGGGCAAAAAAAACACATCATGGAATCAAAAACCAAATAAACCGGCATTATTGAATCCTGGTTGTGTATATGGCAGGGATTACCAGTAGACCGGAAAACTCGAAGAGGCATCTTATTCCTTATTAGAACCAATCGAGACCGTGGTAAGAGCCCTGCAGCGTTGTAAAATGTTCATTGGGAATGGAAAATATCAGTTTGAACAAAAACGCTTCCATTTTCTGGTATGCTGGGTACCAGCAACACACCCAGTCGACACTGGCATGTGTTAAATAGATCAGCCACTTCGTTAACCAAACTATGGTCTGATCATACATTTTAGCCGGACAGTGAAATTATCACAATAATGTGGACACAACGAGACACCATCTGACAACACACCACTAGAGCAGCAGATGTGCATCAGTCAGTTTTGACCTAAAACGTAGTGAACCACTAGAACCAGTGGCGCATTGGAAATGGTAAACTTGGAATGTCTCTTTGTTCTAGTTTGGACGTTAGATCCAGGCCAGTTCGCTCTGTGTGGTGGGGGATGAAAGGAATGAGGGAGTACTTGGCTACTGAATTCTTCTAGAACAAAGACTAAAATCACTGTTGGCTAAAAGTATTGGAATATCTATTGGAGAAGGAGATGGAGATATTGGTTTGGTATTCTTAATATGAAAACAAAATAAAATAGAATAAAATAAAAAGACACAGAACAAGAAAGTGATAAGAAGAGGAACATAAAACTTTTGGGAAGATTGGAAATGTGGTCACTATTTATACATTTTCTGACTTCCTGGGCCACAAATCAATTGTGTCGTATTGCGTCGGAGTTTTGTGTCGCACGTACCAAAAACGGCGACGCGACGCAAGTTGCACAATAACGTGGGTCAACGAAGAACATACCGTAGGAGGAAGGCTTGGCATTTATTGTGTTGCTCAAGAAAAAGTAATATATTGTAGAAGTATCATGATTACTGTATAATGTCGTAGAGCTACTTGTTTTCGGAGTTTGTGATTATTATTGTTTACACTTCGTATTTTTTCCTAATTAGTATAAACTAGTTATGGTTTGGGTTATAGTGGAAATCACCACCCAAATTAAAGTAGAGCTCTGGTTCATTTATACCATAGATGTCTGGTAAATTGTGAAGTACCACTTGAAACTGTATCACAGTCAGAAAGGATGTAATGTTTTGCTTGAGAGTTCGGCCATTTTCAACTATTTAATACATAACAAGCTCTTTGCGTGCTAATACAAGGATGTAAGGATGAGGAAAACGTGTCCAAATGCCTATCTACGTTTCAAAATGGTCCAATTTCTATAGTTTATCATGCATATGATTCTATTTTCAATAAAGGTCGTCCGTCAAGTCAGTCTTTTGTGATTGTAGCAGTGTAACAAGGAGAATTAGTGATACGCTACAATTTACAGGACAAGATGGGTAGATCGAAAGAGGAAAAACAAAGAGAGAACCCAAGGCAAAGTCACTGGCAATAACGTTTAAATTGAGACTACATTGTAATGTCTAGGCAAGGAAACGATGTTATTGTAAGCCGCCGTTGTTAGATAATATAATTGCCACACTTGGATCGACATACCGATCATTAGTTGGAACCCTAGCAAACTTATTGTAAGTAGTTTAATTACTGAATTGTAAGCGATAAGTGTAGCCAAGTATCATATGTTTAATACAGAATTGCCTTCGGACTACCTTGACTGTGGAAATTTGAAGATCCTCCTGGCTTTCACACTACTGAGACCAATACACTTTCAAATATCACGGCTAGAGAACGCCTAGTAAATCTGATCACTACCGATACCAAGTTTCCTCAGCGTTCACCAACTCACGTTTGCCTGTAGCACCTATCGATTGCACAATGCCTTCAACAGACCCCAATATAGCCACAGACCCACGAGAAACACTAGCGACTGCACCTCCCCCAGACAACACTGCATCGCCCAAACGCTCTCCCGCCGCTGCCCCAGGAACGCCCCGAATTCCGCCAAACTTCGCAGGCCACACACGCACACACACCCCAACCAAACCAGCCCACCACACCCCCAATACACCCTCTTGCACCCCCGCCACCTCCCTCTTCACCACCACCCCCATCACCACACAGCATCACCTCACGCTTATATCTTTTGGCGGCGCCCGCAGGAAAAAGAGCGAGGGCGGCCTACAAGAAACACAGCTGGCCTTCCCCCCACACAAGAAGGGATCGCTCCAGACCCAATTACCCATAAGGCACCACTACACTACTGCTGAATACACTAGTACATCGCACACACGATATGAGCACCCACGAGAACGAGAATGAGGCGCACCCGAAGCCGGAGGAAGGGCTGAGCGTCGACCAGCTCGCCAAGCACAACAACAACAACGGCGGCAACTCTACTTCTGCGAACGCTGCTGATTCCACTGCCGTGGAGAGCACTCCCGTTGGCCAGGTCCCCGTGGGGATCCCTGCGGGCGCTACCCAGATGGCTGCGCCGGAGACTGATCCCTTCCGCAGACCGTCGTCGCCGCTGCGGGCTGAGCGGAGGCCCAAGGAGGACGACGAGGAGAGCGCGCTGACCAACATTGACTTCACGAACCAGGAGGTCAGTGCAGAGCTCGACCGCAACCTGAACCTGTCGGACTACTGCATTTCCAGCGACGCAGACACCGAGAAGATGGAGAGCGACTCGAACGAGAACGGCGGTGCCGCCGAGACGTCGCCTGACTCCTCCTTTGCGCCAAAGCTGTCTGCGCTGGTGCAGGCTGAGGAGAGCGGGAGCGCTGACAAGAGGCCGCTGGATCAGGGAGAGGAGAGTGAGAACGAGAGCTCTCCCAAGAGACCCAAGGTGGAGGAAGCGGGTACACCCGCCCCCAGCCCCGACGCTGTCGCCGAGGGGGAGAGTTTGAAAGAGGATGAGCTCGAAAATCTGAACCAGCCTAAGGAGCAGCACCCCGTAGAGACCGAGGAGGAGCACGAGAACGAGGCTGGGGATGAGGGCGAGGGCGAAGACGCGCTGGATGACGAGGAGGAGGACGAGGTCGCCGGCGAGGAGTCCGTTGCCCCAGAGCTGCCCGCAGATGCAACCGAAGAGAAGCCTGAGGAGCCAGAGGAGCCTCCAAAGGTAGAAAACGAGGAACCAGAGGTTCCAGAGGCTGAAGAGGCTGAGGAGGCCGAGGAGCCCGAAGAAGAGATGGAGGAGGAGGATGAAGAGGAGGAGGCTGAGAATGATGGCGACGGTGACGGCGACGGTGACGGCGAAAACGAAAAGGACGCCGCGAGTGCCGAGGCCGCCCGCCAGGAGGCACTCCAGGACATCACCGCGATCGAGTACCAGTTCGCGGAGCTGCGCCAGAAGCTCTACGAGACGAAGCTGTACAAGCTGGAGCTGGAGCTCCAAATGTGCATGGAGGGGTCGCACCCGGAGCTGCGCGGGTACTACGAGAAGATCGCGTCGATCCGGGACTACAAGCTGCGCCGGGCGTACCAGCGCCAGAAGTACATGCTCAAGTGCATCGACGTGGAGACGCACGCGACGCGCACGTTCATCCACCAGGGCCACCAGAAGCACGTCTGCGACGTCAAGAACGCGCTGCTGGACAGCACCACGCAGCAGTGGTACGACATCAACAAGGAGCGCCGCGACATGGACATCGTCGTCCCCGAGGTGAGCTACCACGTCCCCGTGAAGACCGCGAACCGCACGCTCAGCTGCATCACGGGCTACGCCGGCCCGGCGCAGATGCTGCTGCCGGGGGAGCCCGTCTCCGAGGACCTCGCGTGCGAGGGCATCGACTTCAAGTACAAGAACAACCCGGTCGACAAGCTCGAGGTCATCGTCGACCGCATGCGCCTCAACAACGAGCTCAGCGACCTCCAGGGCCTCAAGCAGTACTTCCACAGTTTCCCGGGCGCGCCCGCCCTCAACAGCCTGCGCGACTCCGAGATCAACGACGACTTCGAGCTCCTCCACGCGCAGCTCCAGGCATCCCTCGCCGCCCAGCACAGCCAGCACCCGGCCCAGCAGTGAAGAGATATCACTCATGTCCATGTCCACGTCCTCGCCGATGTGTCAGCAATGTGTCACCGTGCGCACACGTGACCGCCGCCGCGCCACAGTTTTGCGTCTGAAATTTTTCACTTTTGCCGTGCAGCCTTTGTCATCCTGCTTACGTACGTGTGCGTGCAGCGTGGAAGGACGTGGAAGGGCGTGGACAGCGATAGGTAACGCCACGGCAATGCCACGGCAATGCGCAGGTGTGGATGCGGACGCAAGGGGCGGGACCGCGAGAGGTATATAAGGCCCGGGGGTTGCAGATCTGGGGTTGTTCGGAAGTTGTTCTGCAGTTGTACTTTTGAGATTACTTCTCCTGATACAACAACACTTCCAAACACACACACACACACACACAATGGGCCTTCTACCAACTGACAAGTTCGCTACTCTAGCCATCCACGCCGGTGAGCACACCGACGCGCACGGTTCCGTCATCGAGCCAATCTCGCTCTCCACCACCTTCAAGCAGAGCGCTCCAGCGCAGCCAATTGGCACCTACGAGTACTCCAGATCCCAGAACCCTAACAGAGAGAACCTCGAGAACGCGATTGCCGCGCTCGAGAAGGGCAAGTACGGTCTGGCCTTCTCCTCCGGTTCCGCCACCACCGCCATCATCCTGCAGTCCCTGCCACAGGGCTCGCACGCCATCTCCATCGGTGACGTCTACGGTGGTACCCACAGATACTTCACCAAGGTCGCCAACGCCCACGGCGTCGACACCACCTTCACCAACAACCTGATCGCCGACCTGCCATCCCTCGTCAAGGAGAACACCAAGCTGGTCTGGATCGAGTCCCCCACCAACCCTACCCTGAAGGTCACCGACATCCGCGCGGTTGCCGACAAGGTCCACGCGCTCAACAAGGACATCATCCTGGTTGTCGACAACACCTTCCTGTCCCCATACCTGTCCAACCCACTGACCTTCGGTGCCGACATCGTCGTCCACTCCGCCACCAAGTACATCAACGGCCACTCCGACGTCGTCCTCGGTGTCCTCGCCACCAACAGCAAGGAGATCTACGAGAGACTGCAGTTCCTGCAGAACGCCGTCGGCGCCATCCCATCCCCATTCGACGCCTGGTTGACCCACAGAGGCCTCAAGACCCTGCACCTGCGTGTCAGACAGGCCGCGCTCAACGCCACCAAGATCGCCGAGTTCCTCGAGAAGAACGAGAACGTCGTCGCCGTCAACTACCCGGGCCTTGAGTCCCACCCAGACCGCGCCGTTGTCAAGAAGCAGCACCGCGACGCCCTCGGCGGCGGTATGATCTCCTTCAGAATCAAGGGCGGTGCCGAGGCGGCCGCCAAGTTCTCCTCCGCCACCAGACTCTTCACCCTCGCCGAGTCCCTCGGCGGCATCGAGTCCCTGCTCGAGGTCCCAGCCGTCATGACCCACGGCGGCATTCCAAAGGAGGCCAGAGAGGCCACCGGTGTCTTTGACGACCTCGTCAGACTCTCCGTCGGTATCGAGGACGGCGACGACCTGCTCGACGACATCAAGCAGGCCCTCGCCGCCGCCCAGTAAGCGCTGCGCCTGGGCACATTGTAACATACATACACATATATCAATTCACTCTCACGCTCTACATAGCAGTGCCTAGCACGTACTAATAACATAAATTCTTGAAGATTGCACGATCGCAGGGTATTACAGTGCCGTTGCAATAAATATCCACTGTACATGCGTTTATATTCGCTATTCTCTTCATTTGCATGTTTTATATTGTTTATGCCCGCTATATATGCCGATGGATAAGACGCGGTGGCAAATAATCAACACATCTATACTATAAAAGAGAGTGGAAAGGGCAAATAACCATACAGGATGTCCCGGACGCTCAGATCGCGGACCAGGTCTGCAGATGCCGTCAAGGAGGAGGAGGCTCCGCTCGTGGAGCCTGCGAGAAAGCTCAGGAAGAAGCAGCGCCACGCGTCCGACGACGACGACGACGACGAGAGCAGGATCGCTGACGAGTTGCAGAGCAAAGGCAACGTTGAGGGCCGGCCCTTTGAGATCATCGACTGCCTGCCCGCATCGATAGACCCGCCAGACTACAACTCGGCGCTGACGCACCCGCTCACCGTGAAGGACTCCGCCGTGCTGTACAACTCGCTCGTCCAGTCGCGCAAGACGTGGGTCAAGGGCGAGATGTTCGAGCTGTACTGGAAGCGGCCCAAGAAGGACGCCCAGGGCGCCGTGGTGGTTGACCCCGCCGCCCAGAGCGGCATCAGGGACCGGATGCAGAAGATGTGCGAGGCGACGATGAGCGCCGGCCCGCACCAGTTCGACGTCAGGCTGTTCATCCTGAAGGACGACGAGGTCGAGAAGCAGTGGGCCGAGGAGCTGGAGGAGTCCCGCAAGCTGCGCGAGGAGAAGAAGCTCGAGGCGCAGGAGCAGAAGAAGAAGCGCATCGAGGACAAGAAGCAGCAGCAGCTGCAGCGCAAGAAGGAGCGCGAGCAGAAGGCGGAGGCCGCCAAGGTCGCCAGGATCCAGGCAAAGAAGGAGCAGGAGTTGCTCAAGGAGAGGATGAAGGAGGACAAGAAGAAGAGGAAGGAGGAGGAGAAGCTTCTGAAGAAGCAACAGCAACGCACAGTCAAGCCCAAGGGGCGGCCGTTGTCGACTGGAACGAATGGCATACAGGGTGGGGAGGAGAGCGCACGCAGATTCAGAGAAGACCAGACGAAACAGACCGCAGAGGCTCGCGAGAACCACAAGATGATCATGAACCTGAACCACATGTCTCACGAGGATGCGTTTCTGAACCAGTTGATGCGGAAGGTGGCTCGCGGTAGCGGATCCAGGGAAGAGGTAAACAAGTTCAAGGAGTACATCGAGATCGCAAGGAACATGGCGCCTTGTGAGGAGTGGATAAAGCACGACAAGATGGAGAAGGAGAGAGAGAGACTGGAAAAGCTGAAACAGCAGGGAATGGGCCCTGGCAATAGTGACAAGAAACCAGAGACAAAGGGAGATGTAAAGGCATCCATTCCTCTGGTTCCCATCAAGAATAAGAACATGGGAAATGCCGCAGGAAGGACAACCAAGCCCCCCAGTGAGGGCAAACTTGGTTCAGACACAACTGATGGATCTGCATCTAAAAACGATACCACATTGCAAGGTTTAAAATATGAGCACAACCCACTGAACACTGATGTCGCAAAAAGTGATAGTACTGATGCAAACTTGACCACTACATCCATCAACAGATCCGGAAGCGTTGCCGACTCCAGCGAAACTTCTACCCCTGGCCCTAGTGGAAGCGAGGCGTCGACCCCTGGACCCATGGGCAACAACCCTAGTGTTAAGACTGAGAAAAACCCTGAGGGAAGCATAAAACAGCCAAAACCTAGAAAGAGGAGACTTTCCAAGAAGGATAAACTAGCCCTCAATATTGTCGAAGAACCGAAGCTTACCGCATTCCAGCAAAAGTACCTCACCAATGCCCAACTCATCCTGGAGTTTGCAGAATCAACCAACGCGAGATTCCGTCTGCCAAGTGATTGTGTTATTGAGCATGATGAAGCCGAGGACTGCTACATAATATCCTGGATTCTGATACATAACCTCAAGGATATTGCCAAATTCTCAAGGAAGAAGAAGCTGAAAACAGTAGAAGAAGCACTATTCTGGAAGGAGTGCCCACCTCCGCTCTTCTCGACGATGGATATACGCCTCGACGATATACCGAAACGGTTCTGTCCGATATTACTAAACAGTGTCAAACCACTGGCAGAAGTGCAGGAACGCATGGCAAGGATTCTGGAGATAGGGACGCGACTATCGGGCTACAACCTATGGTACCAGCTTGACGGATACGACGATGCCGAGAGGGCAGAAGACCTGAGAATCGATCTGAACGATTATGAGCACACGCTAAGGGGAAAGCGTCAGAGAAAGAATATGTAATAGTAATTAAGAAACTGTGGTATATACATTAATGTCATTATTCTTGAGAAAATACGCGGGGCCGTTTTGCTCCATTTCGTGAGATGTTGGAGATCACTCTACGATGAATACTGGATTGTCAATCCAAAGTTAATTGGGGTTGATGACCCTGCAGAAGTCTCTTGCGCAGCCACCTTCGCCGACTCGTCCTGATTAATAGACTGTAGCACAGAGTTCATGTATTCTCGCGTGAGGAACACTTCAGTACCCGCTGAGAGGAGGAATCCCTTGAACTTTCCCTCCCAGAGTATACGCAGATTCTTATCGCGCAAGGACGTGGCGAGCTTCCAAACGTTGCTGAATGGTTCGGTGTTGAACGAGGTCTCGAACTCGTCGATAATTGCCTTTTCCTTGTCTATCTTCTCGAGCGAGGAGGAGAAGGTATGCGTCACGTCGTCCAGCAGTCGTTGCTGCTGCTCTGGGATGGGAGCATGTCCCTCGTTCGTCGCGTGTGGCAGCTTCTCCATATCAAGGAACGCCGAGGGATGCACAGCATCCGTGGAGGTCTTCTCATCCTCGACGACTGACCCATCTTCCCCTGTTCTGAAGCTCTTTCTCCAGAACTCGCATCCAAACGACAGGTTAGAGTCCGTCGAGTACAGGTTGAAGTCATACTTGGCAGAGAACGTAGAGTTCATGGATGTCTTTGCGGAGTAAGTCGAAGAGATGTGGCCAAACAGTGGGTTCCACGAGAAGGTCAGAGTCAATGGTCTTCCTGTAGTAGCTGCGTGGGTGCAGTACCGCAGACTGGTAGAGCATCCGGGAGTCAGCGTGGACAAACCGAGCCATATCTCGCCTCCCACCGCCAGCGATGAGTTGTTGTAGAGGGAGTTGTTGAATTTGGATGGAGAGCTGACAACGTTATGCAAAAACCTGTACCCGCAGAGAGCTCCTTCGGAGGAGAACGTAACCTCCTGGAAGTTGTCGTCGCGATAGCGCTGCCAGTTCACCAGGATGACGTTGAGCGGGCTGTTGATGCTGCTGAGGGATTTCACGGTGAGCTGGTGGTAGGGGCTCCATCTCTTGACGATCATCGCCTCGAGGATAGAAGACGGGTAGAACATCCTTCCATAATAGAGCGACTTGGGCTTGAAACGATTGTACCGGCGCAGTTGCAGCGCCGACTGCGGCTGTGACTGTTGCTTCAGGAAGTGCGGCTGGATGTGTCTGTAGGTCTCAGTCGCCTCTTGCAGGGTGCGTGTCTGCGACCCCTCGAGAAGCTCATTCATACCGTCGACGTCCGTGTAGAGGTAAGCAATCGAACCTGAGATGCGCTTGTGGGCGGTTATCTCCATCGTGTTGAACATGTTGTTCGAGGGCCTGTCGGCGGTCTGGAACTTGAAGCTGGTGGGAACAGCGAAGTTGATAAGGGAGTCGGACGTTGCGGTGATGTTCTCATAGCTGTTCTCGCGGTTCCATCCAGATCCGCGCTCGAACGCCCGCTGTACGTAGTCCATGAAGTCCAGCATGATGGGATGTTGTGGAACTGGCCAAATATCGCAAAACCAGTGCGTTTTCGCCGGTACAAAGGGGGTTATGCAGTTTTAGCAGATGTAGATAGCGCAAATACACTGTGTAATGTCCTAAATACCCTCTTTGTGTTGGCATTCCGCCCACTTCCCTCACGGCTCGTTTAACAAGCGGCGCTTCTTTTGTTGAAGCGCGAGGCGCCTGTGAAGTTCAACACATTTCACATGGGCGCCAGGGACGTGCATATACAAACACGTGCAGCGGACTCGCCAGGGACTATACACAACTTCCAAGGTGATATCTGCACTCTACAGTTCGTTGTGCACACACACATACCCATCACCAGAACAAAACACGCGACATTCCCATGGACGAACGGGAATCCGATACTCCCGTGAAGGTGGAAGTCACCAGCACGCCCGTACAATCTCCCTCAAAGAGCGGAATAGCAAATGGAAGCGATGTACTGGACGGAACTACGAAGCACAGCAGTGTGATGAGCAGCCCGTTGCGCAGTATCAGTGAGACAGTGCCCATAACGCCGTCCAGGGCGTCCGTGACGCCCGATAGCCTCGCTGCGGAGCGTCTCGACACGCTGCCCCACGGTACTCCCAGCGCTAACGCGAGCCCACTCGCGCGCCACACTCCCAGGTCGTCCTCATCGAGGCGACGCTCGTTTGGGAGAGACTCCAGCGGCGCCAAGAGCAGGCGCAACTCGACGCACATCTCCCCTACATCCATGATCTTCCGCAACCTGCTCATCCTGGAGGAGGACCTGCGCAAGCAGGCGCGGGAGCAGAAGCGGCTGCGCTGGCAGTACACGGTGTTCCTCTCATGTATGGCTGGGATCGCTGCGTTTGCAGTGTACCACCTGTACTTCGTTGAGAATGTGGTCACGGGTGTGCACCGTTTTGCGATGCAGTTCACCGCGTGCTTCATCACGGTGACGCTGACGCTGTTCCACCTGAGTGGGCAGTACAAGCGCACGATCGTGATCCCGCGGCGGTTCTTCCCCTCGACGAACAAGGGCCTGCGCCAGTTCAACATCCGGCTGGTGAAGGTGCACTCCTCGTGGGACGAGTCGCTGACGGACGGCATACGGCAGAGCGTCGGCCTGCTGGTGGACGTGAACATAAGGGTGTGCGAGTGGCTGTCCGGCTGGTGGCGGCCCGTGGCGCTGCTGCGGTTCTGGCACAAGGCCCAGCTGCGCTGCCAGCCGCGCATCGGCGCCGTCGACGTCAAGATCGTGCTCAACCCCAGGGCCTTCAGCGCCGAGATCAGGGAGGGCTGGGAGATCTACAGGGACGAGTTCTGGGCCCGCGAGGGCGCCAGGAGGAGACGTCTCGTCAACGGGGAGCGATCTGGGGGCCAGTGATCCCCGGACCGCCCCGTGTATATGTAACTGTATGTACCATTCCCTCCATGTCAACATTAGCAGCTCATCGCATCGCGCCCTTTATCAAGAACAATTTCACATGGGAAGGGAAGGAGAAGAGAACAACAGCAAAACACAGCAACAACAAGACAAGATGATGCTGGGACTGCGTGTGAATGCTGCTAGAGGCATGTGTAGCGTGCAAAACATACGGTTCAGGCCAGCCGGGCTGGCTTACCGCCTCCCCTCCCCTACAAGTGTGCGGTTTCCTGCATTCTCCCGCAAACAACACAGCAACAACACTTTCAAGTCGCTGATGATTCCATGCATGTCCCTTCTGGGACTTGCTGGCATCTCTCTCTCCCTCAAACAGCCGGTCCTCAACGAGGTAACCGTTGCGTCTCCCGCTGTCACTGTCACCGTGACCCCCCGTGAAGAGGCGCAACAGCGGCGCAAGTCGTACTACCGGCAGCTCTGCCTGGGCTCCATCCTGGGCGTGGTCGCAGGTCTGCTTCTTCTCAAGGTGTCCGTGGTGGTGCTGTACATCGCTGGTCTGAGTCTCCTGGGCCTGGAGTGGCTGCGGTCGCGCAACATCATCACCGTGAACCACGGCGAGCTCGCGAGGCTCACGAGGAGCCAGGCTGGACGCCTCTTCAACTTCGGCAAGAACAGCATCGCGGATCTGAACCTGTTCAAGCTGAGCTTTGCGGTCGCGGCGGGCCTGACGTACTACAACGTCTAGTGCAGCAGATGCGTATGTCTTATTAATAGCTGGTACGTACTTTAGATATATAAACTGGCAGTATGCATGGCAAGAGGGGAGAGGAGAGAGGGCCCCAGCGCTCACACGTAGTTGCTGGAGCGGCTCTTGAAGAGCAGCTGGATGACGAATGCCTGCACGGCGCTGATACCGACCATCAGGGACATGACCAGGATGGAGAACCACTTGAGGCGGGACTCGGTGGACTCGACGGTGGACATGTTTCTCCACTCCCTGGCCCTCAGGTAGTTCATGACCTTGGCCATCTTGTTGACGTTGCGGTCGATCTCCTCGATGGCGTTGTTGGCGATGATGTCCTCGGTGGCGGTGAACACAGTCTCGTCGACGTCCTTCTCGAGCTCGAGCGTGACCTCGACCTTCTTGAGCGCGGTGCCGTACGAGTTGCTGAAGCAGAACTTGTACTGGCCCAGGCCGAACGATCTCACGAGGAAGTCGCTGTACTTCTTCTGTCTGTCGGTGACGACCTTACTGCCGTCCGGGGCGGTGATCTCGAAGTCGATCTCGAAGTTGCCTCCCGTGAGCACCTGGTAGCTGACGACCAGCGCCTCCTCAGCGGTGGTCAGGTCGTGGTAGATGCACTGCTCGGTGAACGAGGGCAGACTCAGTGTGAACGGGGAGTACTGCGACGACACGGCGAGCGCCGCAGTCGCCAGGCACGACAGCACGGTCAGGGCAAATAGTTTCGACTGCATTGGTGGATGTGGTGTTGGTGTACTGGGGGGATAGTGCAATTGAAACGTCACTCAACAAGAAAACGCTTCCAAACAGGTCTTAAATGCGCTTCCTCAACACTCCCCCCACAGCGAATCACGTCCGGTATGCACGCGCCAGACAGCACGAAACCGCATTACGTAGCTGTTATTGTTTTCGCGCCTGTCAGTTCTGCGTGGTGAACAGTCGCGGTCGAAATTTTTCACTGCTCGAGGCATCACAGGGGTATTGTTTCGTGTGCTAAAGATAGAGGAGTCCGGCACGTAGCAACGGGTGGCAGCTGCTGCTCATGTGTGCACGTAGCATGCGTTCATCTCGCCCTTCTTGTGGAAGAAGAGCTGGCGCTGGAGCTGGGTGGCGATTGCGCGTGGGGGTCGGCGACGGGAGAGCATGTTAATGGCCATCTGGAGTTCGCGCTGGGTGAGGTCGAGCAGCTGGGTGCGTCTAGCGATGAGCTGTGGGAGCGTTGTGCCCTTGTAGTTGATTTGGGTGCCGCAGTAGTCGATGTAGTTGAGGGCGATGGCCGCGCCGTCCGGATCGGCATCCACATACAACTCGATGAGCACACTTGTTGGAGATGCATCTCCCCATCTGATCAAGTTTGCCAGGAACTTCTTGGTCAGACCGTCAGGGTACCCCTTGCCAGTGACCAGGATATGAGGGGCACATAACGGTGCTGATGACAATGTTTCCACCACCCTGTTAAACACCGCCTCCTTCTCAAATACGGTGACACGAATTGGCCCAGCACAGTTGCCTATTTCAAAGATGCCATCGTGCATGTACGGAATCAGCTCGATCGAGTTTGGCTGAATGATCGTGCCGCTCACGGTACAACTGAATGTTGTGAAGACGAGCCCCTTCTGCGCCGGCACGACCATCAGTTCCTGCCTTGAACGCAGACCCAGGCACCCCGAGATGAGTCCCAGAGTACGCTCAACCTGAGACTGATCGCCGTACAGCTGCACATTGGAGTAGTACAAATCTCTGACAGTGGATCGAGCGGTGCCCTGTGCCAGGCGCTGCTGTAGCGTGGCCATGAGCGCCAGAAGCATGGCAGTCGTCTTATCGGGGTACCGCTGGACCTCATTACCGTAAAAGGGGAACCGTAGAGGGCGGGGGTACTCCCCATCGCCCATGACCAGCTTCACTGGTGTCTGGGCCAATGTGAATGCACGAGAAACCATGCCGAGGGCGTCACTTATACGTTCATGTAGGGGGAGAGCTGTTTCTTCGGCAGCAGGAAGCCGCATGACAATCGTGCGGGGAGTAGGGGTCATCTCCCTGAGTATATCCCCTCTGGTGTCGCACCTTTCCATGAGTTCTGCCAGTGATCGCGCCATGGTGTTGTGTGTTTTAATTGGGGTATAGCCGCCGAGCCGCACGCCCCGCTTATATAGGAAAGCCAGGGGAAAATCAGGCAGTAGTGTATGTGTTGATACCAGAATCAATGAGTTCACAAGAATATGTTTAAATACGCAACTCAATATTCGGGGGTGTGGTGATAACAAGCTCAGTGCCAGGCTCCCTTCTGTAAATGTGTATGCCGGAGTTATCACCAATTCTGACAAAGTTAACTGTTTAATTGTGCTAAGGCCTTTATCAAAGCCTACTAGGTGGTTGTTATGACAACAACTTGAGTCAATACATTAATAAATTTGTAGACGGGTGTTCCACGAAGTCTTCAATACACGAGCCAATGCGTGTCAAGGCTCGTTTCCCCGATATCATTAGTGTGCAATTTACTTCTAGGCCCTTGCGATTTTAACAATTGTCTAAATACATGGGTTAAATAATACACTTCGCAAGGAACGATACCAGTCAATGAGGCCTATACTATCCCTTAATTGAAAGCCAGCTGGGATATTACATCAATTCACCTGCACTAGAGCCAAAGTGTGGAGACAATCGTTCCGTCCCCCAAAGAACCTAAACATCCTTCCCCGCAGACCATGCTCAACCTCCCCTGTATATCCACCTAACTGTATTGCAGCTGGCACTGCCTTGCCCCTTGGATGTTGTGCATCGGGCAATGGTTCGGCGGCTACCACCTTAATCGTAGAACTGGCGTATATGCATCGGGCGGTTATGACCACTAGTCCATTATTCCACGTACCTTTACAAAACACTAACATATCCAAGCCGTCAATCACACTCCTGTGCTGCTGCACCGCACCACTGCGCCACGTGCATCCTGGTAACTCCACCCCCACTGCCAACCATATTGGAAGGTGCTAATCGTACTGAAATGCGCCATCGTACTACATCACGCGCATTGTATCGAAATACACCCACCGTACTGAAACACGCCCTACTTCTCCCTCTGTGTATTACTTACACGCTACACTAAATCGAATCACTGGAGCATGCCCTTCTCATGTTATTACACGCTATCCTACATAGAATCACCGCAGCACCCCACTTCTCTTGCTTTACACCCTTGAGACAAACCGAGATGCATGCGCTTCTCTATTACTTTTACACGCTATATACTAGATAGAATGGGTGACGATGTTTAAAAGCGCAGGCGCACAATGCACAATGCACAATGCACAATGCACAATGCACAATGCACAATGCACAATGCACAATGCACAATGCACTAGTGTATTAACGCGCCCGCGCCCGCGCTAACGCGCGCCCGCGATCGTTCATTTCTCAAACTGGAACTCGAACTTCTCCTCCAAATACTTCATCTTGCTCTTGAAATGGTCGGAGTCCAAGAAACAGGACCTGAAGTGCCTGGTGTGCTCCTCATTCGCGTCGAAGTTGTTGCGGGAGTGCAGGATGCGCCTGTTGTTCATGATGATGCATGAGTTCTCGGGCAGCTTGATCATGAACTGGTTGCGCTCCTCCGCCGTCAGCGTCTCGAACAGCTCGAGGCCGCGGACGAAGTCTGCGAACGTGAAGCGCTCGATGAGGCGGCCCTGCGCCGTCAGGATGCAGTTGTCGGTGTCCGATGCGTCCGCGTCGGTGTCCTTGGGCATCTTGGCGTAGATGCCGTAGGTGAAGGGTGCCTGGAATGGCGGGGAGTAGTTGACGTTGCGGATGAGGTACTCGTAGTTGGCGGGCTCGATGTTGTGCGCGGAGGTGTCGTTCTGCTCGATGAGGGGCCGGGACTCGTAGTAGCGCATGTCGCCGCGGGCGTACTTGTAGTTGATCGGAACGATCTGGAGCGCCTCGTAGGCCTCTGTGTCCTGCTCCCTGATGGCGCGGGCGATGTTGAAGGCGTCGATGAAGAAGTTCTCGCCACCCTTTGTTTCATTCTTGATGGACTGGATGAACTTGAAACCCGGGACGTGCTGCAGGTACTGCAGGTCCATGTGGAATGGCAGCTTGACGTTCGTGGAGCAGATGTGCGTGTTGTCCTCCTCCCTGCTGTTGATGTCGAACGTCTCGCCGTACACTGTCTTCCTGATGGGCCCGATACGCTCGCACAGCCCCTTGAGAAACGCGGGGTCCTGACTCTCCTGAGAAGGTAAGTTGGTGACTAGCACCAGGCCGTAACGCTGGAGGTTGGTGAGCGCGTCGAAGAGCGCCCTGTCATCCCCCATGAAATTCGCGTAGTCCACCTCGAACCCGCTAGCCAGCGAGTCCTCAAACCGGTGCTTGTCCCAGATGAGCGGGCGGAACACGGAGGAGGCGTTGCGGAGGGACCGAGTAGCGAAAGTGGACCCCTTGTACCGGAACAGGAAGTCCAGGGGGTAGTCGTACGAGTCCCCGTCCTTCCACTTGATGTTGACTGTCTGTGCATCCTTGGCGATCTTGATCGCCTGCGGGATGGTGTGTATCTGCTTCACCGCGAGCCTGCCCGTGGTGAACAGCTTCTGCCCAGTCTTGGCATCGACGGAGTTAGGGGAGCGGGAGGCATCGCGCAGGAACAGGTTGTTGAAGCAGACCTTGAAGGGCTTCTTGCTGGGGTTCTCGTCGATGAGAAACGTGAAGGTGGTGGAGTCGTGGGTGAAGGTGGCGCTGAGAATGCTGCCCTTGACGGCGCTGTTCACCGCGATGTCTGAGATGTAGGAGTACATGGATGTGTGTGTAGATGTGTATTGGGGTATTGGGGTAGGGGTAGCAGAGAATCAATTGACAGAGGGTAACACCGGCCCACGGGCCCACGGACTATATATAGGGGGAGGGAAAGGAGGGGGAAGGGAATCGACACGGCCGCCCCTCACGCCGCGCAGACAACTCCGCACGCCCGACGCCACCCCCCGGCTGCCTCGGCGCCCCGCCCGCCCGGACGTCCGCGGCTGAGCCGCCGCTGCGCGCTGTGCGCCCCTCGCCGCTGCCGCCCCTTCTCGCCCCTCGCCCCCCGAGGCCCCGCCCCGCCCCGCCGGCCAATCACGCGGGAGAGGGAGCGCGGGCGCGTGCGGGGTTGTAAGTGCGCGGGTGCCAGTGCGGTGCGGTGCGGCGTGACGTGCGGGCGGGAGGAGTCGCGCGGGAGTGTGAAGTGTGTAGTATAGTGTAGTGTAGTGTCTGTTATTGCAACACCGTATAGTTTCGCTTGGTACAGTGCAGGTAGTATAGTCTGGTTTAATATAGCTTGTATAGTGTGGTGTAGCTCAGTACACTATAGTATTGTACAGTACACTATAGTATAGTACAGTTTAGGATGGCACAGTACTGTGTAATATAGCGTGGTTCCAAAAATCATGGCAGATTGTAGTATGACATATTGCAGTATAGTATAGAGCAGTATAGTAAAGTATAATTTAGACGGTATGGTGTATTACAGTATAGTATGGTGTAGTATAGTGCAGTATAATATAATATAATATAATATTGCATAGTAATTGTATATTTTACGATAGCATAGTACAGTACAGTATAGTACAGTGTGGTACAGTACGGTATACTACAGTAGTATAGTAATATAGTGCACAACAATATCGTACAGTTCGGAGAAGTTGTAGAGATTGTAATTATTCCAGTCTGTGCCTTTGTCTCCTGGGCTTATGATGAATTGTAATATGTCCGCTCCACCCATAGTATAGTACATTATAATATAGTATAGTATACTAAAGTATAGTACAGTATAATATGGTGTCGCTTGGAAAATGATTGCAAATTGTAGTATGGTATATCGTAGTATAGTATAATGTAGATGGTATGGTATATTACAGTAAAGTATAATATAGTGCCGTTTGGAAAATTATTGCAGATTGTAGCGTGGTATATTACATTTTAGTATAATACAGATAGTGAAGTATAGTACAGTATAGTGTAGACGGTATGGTATAGTATAGTACAATACCACATTGCAGCATACCATACGTGTATTGCCTATTCTACAATACAACACAACGCACACAACATGCTAAGCGTGGTACACGCTATCTGTTGGACTAAGACGCTTGCTGGTCCACTATATTCCCACGACACCCCTGTACTCTTGAATGGCTCTATATGTCTATGTATGCTATATGGTGGCGGCCGTGCTCACAGCGACTGCGCCACGGTCATTACCGGCGGCGAGGCCCGTGCAGAGTTATGCCCCGCGGAGTGCGTACTCCGCACAGGCGCCATGTCCACGCTGCCCTCCTGGGACTGCACGGGCTCCATGATCTGGTCGCGCACGATGTCCGTCAGCTCGATCTCGATGTCCGCGTCGCGGAAGCCGCCCTGGTTGCGCAGCTTCGGGTAGTAGAACTTGTAGTAGATGTACTGGCCCGCGATGTAGAAGTCCAGGGACATCTGGAAGAACGCGAACAGGAAGAACAGCACGGAGATGTTCTTCGCGCCGAACACCAGGTACGTGATCTTGAGCGTGTCGCCGCACAGCCAGCTCACCAGCAGGATCAGCTTGAACCCCTGCACGGACTTGAGCGTGTACAGGATCGCGATCTGCGGCAGCGGCAGCAGCGACTCCACCAGCAGCCCCAGCGAGCCGATCACCGACCCCAGCCACTGCGCCAGCTCCTCCCAGTCCAGCACCTTGGAGATCAGGAACGTCAGCAGCAGCTGCAGCGACGTGAACACCCCGAGGAACCGCCAGAACGTCCGGTCGTCGCTCCACTGCCAGAACGCCCACACGCGCTGGTACCCGGGGTCGAAGAACTTGAGGAACTTGTACACGAACGCCAGGCCGATCTTGTAGCAGAGCAGCGCCGCGCGCTTGAACGACAGCGTCCGCAGCAACGCAAACGCAGAGGGCTGCTTGTGCAGGTGGCCATGCGCATGCCCATGCGAGTGTCCTTCTCCCGTGACATCAAAGAACTCCTGCCAGATCTCCCACACCAGCTCGCGCAGCGACTCCACCTGCTTCAGGTTCCCGTACTTGTACTCCTCGGGGCGGTACCGCAGACTGGTCCGCAGCAGCACCAGCTGGATCAGCACCATCACCACGGACTGCCTCAGCAGCGTGATCTCGTACGGCGTGATGAGGTAGTACGAGATACGCAGCACCGACGCGATCAGCATCGTCGCGCAGATGTCGATCGAGAACCCCAGCGCGGTCTGGCACCGCTCGATACTGATCACAGTCGAGCCGTACGAGAACAGCGGCGTGAAGCTGATCAGGTTGTTCGCAATAAACTGCATCGTCAGCCACTCCGGGATGTAGAACTGGTCCACCCGCGGCAAGTACGCAGAGAGCGTGTCGCTCACCGTCGCAGGCGCAGACGGCGTGGGAGCGGCGTCAGACACCGCGCCAGGGACCGACCCGGCTTCTTCCCCGATCGTCTCAATGACTCGCTTGTGCAGGTACATGCTTGTTGGGGTGTTGTATCGACAACGTATATACAGGGATGCCTGGGCACATCCATTCTTGTGCGTGTGGCTTCCCGCCAGCGTTTATCGCGGCGTTATTGTTTGTTGTGGGCAACGCGCGTCGTCGCACGTGATGTGCCAGCATGTGAAGGGCACGTGAAGCAAGTAATAGCGAGTTGTGCAGGTGCAGGTGAGCGTATAGATGGAGGGATGGATATTGGTTGTGTTGGTGTGTGTGCTTATGGTCGAGGGGTGCTAGTTTGCTGAAGAAGAAAATTGTGTATTGCCATTTTGTGTTTCGAGATCAATGTTATATTCGAAAATATATTCCATGGTCCACTGTCGTTTAATGGATGTGCTTTCTCTATTGCTCAGATCAAAGAGATATGTGTTCAGATGCACCTATATTTTTAATGAAAATATAACAGCTTGTTGTGTATTCAGTTTCACATTGTAATTTATTTACAATATGGATGTTACTATTTCGCTCTTGCACATGGGATGTGCTCTCTTGCACTGTGTTCAATGAATGTATGGACTAGAATAAATTACAACTTTGTCTTGTTCTCTAGACATTTGTTATTCCACGCTAGCTTGCTTGTATTTTATGCTCTTGCGAACTTCCCATTGTATTGCAATATATTCCAATTCGCGGACTTCTCGCGAATATATCTTCCCGTGAATAATTAACATACAATAATAACTAATTTTATATATACATAGCACAATGGTGGATGGGTAAATGAGTTCACAAGCAATTTTCATACATGAATATAACATTGTTGTATAGAGGAGTCACGTACATAGATGCATACCACTAGCTGTGCTTGAATATGTTATTTGTCGGTGTCCGCATCGCACCCTACTCTATAGACTTGAGGTATGCAGCTCTCACAGCCGAGGCATCCGCTTCAGGGCCCCTGTTGACAGCCTCCCACTTGGGCTCGTCCTTGAATAGCCGCAGCGCCTTGATGCGGTTGTCCGTCGTGGGCGCAAAGCGGTGGTACACACCCGCGGGCACGATGAGCAGGTCCCCCGGGTGCACCTGGCAGCGGAGCCAGTCGCCTGTGTGAGCATCACGGATGTCAAAGTACCCGGATCCCTCAAGGCAGTAGCGGATCTCCTCGTCGTCATGGAGGTGCTCGTTGTAGAACTTGACGAGCGTGCTCTCGTACAAGGCGGTGTCCCCGTGGAACATCTCCCGCTGCACGTCCATGATGTCCTGGTTCTTGTAGTGGCGCTCCCTCGCGAGCGCCTGCACCTCTGCCTCCGTCTCGAGGTGGCGGTAGAGCACGCCGAGCGCCGCGAGTCTCTCCAGGGAGACGGGGGTGCCGGAGTTGTGCGGCTCGCGCGAGTCCACGGAGTCGACGTTGTCGTGTACGTAAGTGCTGACCATAGCGTATGTAGAAGTGTTTGTGTGGTTGTGTAGTGGTCTTCCCTGTGTCAAGTATCAGATCCGCCCGCTCCCTTTATACTCCCGTGGACATATCGGCGATGCCACAGTTTCCGGGCTTCCACTTTTCGGCACCGCGGCATGCGCGATTACCCGTGGCGTTTGACAGCCGTGTGCCTGGGCCCCAGCGGTTCCGGTGGGACTGTCTTGGTGCGCTGCAGGGGTGATGACCTGGTAATGTGGCGCTAGTGGCTTCTTCGTGTATAGATTTGGACGTGTCGTCACATTGATGTCTTGCGGGACTACCGAGAGACGGTCTGTCTTTCAATTTCGTGTTTTCATACGTCTGATCATGGTTGAATTAGCGTGTGCGTTTAACACTACTGCGTTTTCTGCGGAAATAGTGCCCTCCTCTGCTTAGAATACACTGTGTAGAAATTCCAGCTCCCACTCTCTATTGTGTGCTCCATCCGGATTTTTACAATGTGGAAGATTCTCACAATTTTCAGCCAGGGGAAAGCAGACATCCGCGCGTGAACAAAAAATGAAAGTGAAAAATATGGGGAATTTTTGGGCGTATAGGGAAGGGAACCACCCCACCGAGTATGTAAGTCCACTCCCACCACTCCAGGGCGTGCCAGGTGTATTCTTTGTGTCGAGTCTTCTTCTCTAGAGGAATGTCTAACTAAATTAGCACAATAAGGGATTAGTACCGTACTTCAAGGAATACAGTAATAATAAGTTATATTGATGTTTAATTATAGAATAGAATGGTTTTCTTATGTATTGATAGTAAGTGGTGTTAATGTGTTAAGATATCATAGTTCCTTTTATGTGTTTAATCTTCATTTTCGTCCTTCGCGTCGTCCTATTGTCCTTCGCGATAAGGCTAATTATGATAAGGAACAATGTCGTTGATAGTTATAATTCCTTACACGTGATGAGCTATCATTGCACGTGATCGTCCTTCTAACCAGTAGTCATATGTCATAATTCGGGAAACAATACAATATCGGCTGCTTTGAACGATATGTCTAGTCCTTTTGTTTTGTCACATAACTTTCAACTTATTCTTGTGATTTCATATAATAATCTCATTCTTGAACTGAATAAATTCTTGAGTATTCAGTTGCACTTTAATTGGAGATCCATAGTAAATATAAGCGGATTTTGATTTAGCAATATGGTGTATTGTCAATTTTCCTGATTAATTTAATGATCCGAAGGGGATGCATTCTTGCTAACTCTTTCGCGAATGTGATATGGTCCATCAAAGGGAGATTCAATATTGTTTTCTGTGTTTAACTTTGAGCATTAAGTCGCTTTTGTCATAACGGATCTTAAATTCTTGATCCTTTCTGACTCGTCGTAGCGCATCTCTAACCTTAATCCTATTGAGAAACATAGTCTGTCTAGCATATTCATAGTGTTGACTCTTTAATAGGTCAAATGTGTATTTTCTTGTTCGACCGTCTCTTCACGAATGATATCTCTATTTCGCACATTACGGGGTATCTCAACCAAGTTGTTGTTGGAATGTTCTGGTTCGATTCCAAAGGCAAGTTGTCTAGGAGGAATCCATTCATTAGTAACAATTTATTGGGGTATATGGGCTGCCCAGAAAAATGTGTTTCAATTTATCCGATCAATCACATAGTGGAAAGAGATTGCCGTTGGTCCAAAGAGATCTGCTGAAAAGCAACGTTAGGAGCAGATTCAGACCTCGCAGTGGTAGGGGAAACAGCGGGATTCGATGCATACGCGGAAAAGATCTCATTTCCAGGAGGGAAATCTGGATCCACATAAGGTTCATCAGAATCGTAAGGGTTTGGAACTGACTTAGAAACGGAGGTTCTGTTTAGGCGAAAGTGTGATGTTTGAGTATCAGATGTTGAATGATCTGCTTGTTTCCGACTAGAGCAGTTGTTACATGAACAATTTGTGCAGTAGCCACGTATCAAACCGAAGTGATTACCTGTACACTTCGTGCACGAGCATTGATGACAGTAGTACTTCTCAGCGTAACTACTATGGTCATCAGTCTGAATACCAAATAAAGCGTTAGAATCAGTAGTGGGAACAGGTGTGTCTTTCAACCCGCGATAGATAGCAGTTGCGGGGATAGCCGTTCTGAGGAAAGTTTGGAAAGCAGGCAGGTCAGTAACTTGATTGACGAATTCAGTGGGCCAAACTATTGGAAAGTCATACTGAATCGCTTTGACAATTTGAGCACACAGGGAGGGTAGACAGCTAAATTCAGTAACCTGGAAAGCAAGCGCAAACAGCTGCTGAAAATATTCGGAGAATGGTTGTCCGACGGTGGGCATATAGTGCTCTAGCTTCTGTAGTGACGAGACACTACGCATAAAGAAATCGATGTCATTAAAGAGGAGTAGGAGAGCCTGGGGCCATGATGGAGGTGTAGCGTCTGTGAGAACCAGTTTGTGGCTAATCGTAGCATCGCACATGGATCTAAGATAAACTCCCCAATCCTGAAACGCGACATGCTTACTCAGCAGAGTATTCTGGATAAGTAAGATCTGAGTCTCGTGGTTCGTATCTGGAGTTAGGACATGATCAGTAGGATAAACAGGGGTAATGTCGGTAAAGCGTTTCTGGTTCCCGACCAGTTGTGGATCGTTTGCATCAACAATCAAATTTGGAATGTTGCGCTTGATGGTAGCTAGTCTTACCCGATCTTGAGAAATGGGATCTTCATTGACTATGTTACCATTGTTTTGCAACTGTAAGAGCGCCTGTGTCATTTGGGCGATCTGGTTATCCTGGGAATCTAATCTTGCCTTTATCTGACTTTGATACTTGGCATTCTGGGCCTCATCAGCTAAGATTTCACCAATAATATCATCTGTTTTCATCTCGGTGTTGGCTAGTTCTTCCTTCAAACCTGTAAAGGCTTCGGAAGCGGCTTGGATATCGACCTTCTCTTGGGCGATAACAGAGTCTCCTGCTTTCTCCAGGAGTTCTAGCCGTTGGTCCATTTCATCAAGAGCCTTGGCGAATGACTGAAGAGTCTTCCTCATCTCAGCCAGCTCAGACATCTTGAAGTTGGATGTTAATTGACTCTTTGGATTTTGTAAGTTCCTTGCAAACTTTAGGTTTCTTTACAAAAAATATTTTTTGTATTCTTTGTGTCGAGTCTTCTTCTCTAGAGGAATGTCTAACTAAATTAGCACAATAAGGGATTAGTACCGTACTTCAAGGAATACAGTAATAATAAGTTATATTGATGTTTAATTATAGAATAGAATGGTTTTCTTATGTATTGATAGTAAGTGGTGTTAATGTGTTAAGATATCATAGTTCCTTTTATGTGTTTAATCTTCATTTTCGTCCTTCGCGTCGTCCTATTGTCCTTCGCGATAAGGCTAATTATGATAAGGAACAATGTCGTTGATAGTTATAATTCCTTACACGTGATGAGCTATCATTGCACGTGATCGTCCTTCTAACCAGTAGTCATATGTCATAATTCGGGAAACAATACACAGGGGCGCTGTACTCCCGTTTTCCCACCCCCATTCCGCCGAACCGCCCTCCTCCCTCCACCCTCAACTCGCACAAACAGCGCTTTTATGGCCAAGTTGGTAAGGCGCCACACTAGTAATGTGGAGATCCTCGGTTCAACTCCGAGTGAAAGCATTTTTTGCCCCTCGCCCCGCCGAAAATTTTTCACTTTCCCGAAATAGAACACGCACAGAAACGCCCGCACAACACCGAGCACAGCCACCGCGTTTTCCATGTAAACAATGCACGCACGCGCACGCGCACCATCAACACACAAACACAAACAAGCCATGGCGACGTGCACGGCGTGCGTGGACCAGGCAACGAGGGTCTCGCGGCACTGAAGTGAAGAGCTGCAGTGTTGTGCGGTGCGTTGTGGGTGTGCGGTGCGTTGCTGTGCTCTGCTGCCGCATCCGGAAGTGCTGGATCACTGCGGGAATTAGCCTTGGGCCTGCGTATTGTGCGTATTGTGCGTCTCGAGGCATTCTCGTATGCTTCTATGGCCGTATGGTCGTATGAAGCAGGTATATATAATTGTACTTCCCACTGCACTTGGGCACTTCAATTCTTGCAAGTAGAGGTCGACAACAGACATCCCCACGCAATGAAGCTCGGTAATATCGCACGCACAGTGCTCTCGCTCGGCTCCCTGGCCCTGGCCGCTGCCGCTGACAACAGCACCAGCAGCAACTCCAGCACCCCAGCCATCACCGTCAAGGGCAACGCCTTCTACGACTCCGCCACCAACGAGCGCTTCTACATCCGCGGCGTGGACTACCAGCCCGGCGGCTCCTCGAACCTGACGGACCCGCTCGCCGACGCCGACATCTGCTCCCGCGATGTCCCCGTGTTCAAGGACCTGGGTATCAACACCATCCGTGTGTACACCGTCGACAACTCGCTCGACCACTCCGAGTGCATGCAGATGCTCTCCGACGCCGGCATCTACCTGATCCTCGACGTGAACACCCCGACCGCCGCCATCTCCAGACACAACGCCGCCTGTTCCTACAACGCCGACTACCTGCAGAACGTGTTCGCCACCATCGACACCTTCGCCCAGTACGACAACGTCCTCGGTTTCTTCGCTGGCAACGAGGTCATCAACAGCGACAACACCACCGCCACCGCCACGTACGTCAAAGCCGTCGTCAGGGACATGAAGAAGTACATCAAGGCCCGCGACTACCGCACCATCCCCGTCGGCTACTCCGCCGCCGACATCGTCGCCAACAGGCAGCTCACCGCCCAGTACTTCAACTGTGGCGACGACGCCGACGCCCGCATCGACATGTTCGGCGTCAACGACTACTCCTGGTGCGGCCCCTCTTCATTCGCTGTCTCCGGCTACGCCACCAAGATGCAGCTCTACAAGAACTACTCCATCCCCATCTTCCTCTCCGAGTTCGGCTGCAACAAGGTCGTCTCCAGCAGACCCTTCACCGAGATCCAGGCCATCTACTCCACACAGATGTCCAGCGTCTTCTCCGGCGGCCTCGTCTACGAGTACTCCAACGAGACAAACAACTACGGCCTCGTCAAGATCGACGACACTACGTCCGTCACCAAGCTCACCGACTACTCCAACCTCAAGAGCGAGTACGCCAGCGTGGAGAACCCCGCCGGCGACGGCGGCGCCTACGCCGGCAACGACTACTCCACCTGCCCAGACTACGTCAGCGGCACCTGGGAGGCCAACAACACCCTCCCAGAGATGCCTTCCGCTGCCTCCGCCTACTTCAAGAGCGGCGCCGGCATGCCCATGGGCACTTACATCTCCACACAGAACAGCTGCCACGACGACGACGACGACGATATCGCCAGCCTGTCCTCCGCCAGCGAGTCCTCTTCTTCCTCTTCTTCTTCTGCCTCCTCCTCCTCTGTCTCATCCGTGAACAGCACGAGCACCCAGGCTTCCAGCACCACCTCCAGCTCCAGCTCCAGCTCCAGTGCATCCTCCTCCACCAAGTCCAGCAAGTCCAAGGGCGCCGCTGCGGGTCTAGAGGTCCCAGCTTTATTCCAGGCCGTCGCCCAGATTGCCGGATACATCATATAACAGGCTGATATAGCTTCCATACACATACCATTGTAATATATAAAATAATAGAATTGCTACTGCAAACATGCACAGTGCTGTACATGCTAGAGGAGTCATGGCTAATAGTGCCACTGCGATACATTGAAAACGGGCATGGTAAAGTGGTGTAAGTTTGCATGCAGGGAGATGCATATAACTAAAGCACAGTGATATAAGATTCGGCACATATAGCTAATATGCGTGCTTTACTAAATATGAGTAAATACGTACTTCGTTGTTCGGAGTCCAGGTGTACAATCACTATACATATTGAAAATACGTCGCAGGTTCAAACGTGAGTATAGGCAAGGTATGTTAATACAACGTATTATGCTAATATGTACTTGCATAACTGGCGCAAAAGTGCACACTAACAATATCCTTGTATTACGATATACTCTCTCATAACTATTTATTCATTGCTAGTGCGAGCTATGTATCACCAATGCGCGCTAACACAATATGCCATTCATAATTAACGTACGTTGCTAGTATAAACACGCATAACCAATGTGCGTAACACCACGTCTATGTCACAACTATATACCTTACCAGTGCAACATGCATAACCGCTACGAACTGTCAACCACGCTGGCGGCTATTTTGACCGTGGGCCCTGCGCCCTCGACCAAGGCACAGCGCCCTTGCCAACGATCTTAGGGGGACGCGTCTTTCCTGCGAGGTGTGTAAAGTCGATCTCCAGGGGTTTGTCCGACTCCACCATTTCGATGGGCTGGTGCGAGTTGCCCTGCTGGAGCAGATCAGGCGCGGCCGGCTTGATGCACGACTCGTCGATATCAGCACACTTGCTGCAGGTTTCGGGTGCTCCTGAGCAGCTGAATACGGTGGACTTTGCGGGTGCTGCCACAGGGGGTGGGACACTGCTGTCCTGGGCGTGTTCCAGCTCCGTGCACACGCAGTTAGTGTCCTCGTTGCAGAAACCGCAGGTTGCGGGGGCGGAGTTGCCGCCAGGGGAACTAGCGTCAGGAGAGTTCTTATCGCCCATGGGAGTACTTCCCAGAGAAGTATCGCCCCCGGAAGCTGACGCTTCTGGGGGGACACCCCCCCTCAACAACGCAATCTGCCGGTCCTTCTCTGCACACTTGCCCTTCCAGTGCGCCACGAGCCGCTGCAGGGCCTCTATGCTCTCCTCCATCTCCTTGAGGCGGTTGGCGCGGCGCTCCCGGTACGCCCGCTGCGCCTCCCTGTTCTGCAGCTGCTTGTGCGACCTCCCCTCCTTCTCATCGCCCTTCTGCACCTTGCCCTTGCCCTTGCCCTTCGCAGGGCCCTTCGCGGGCCTCACGGGCGCCACCCGGGGCGGCAGCTGCCAGTTCTTCGACACCAGTATGCGCGACGCACGCAGCACGTCCTCGGGGTTCCCGTTCGGCCGTATATCCTGCATCGCTGTCCTCTTATCCATCGCTGCTGTGCTGGGCATCGCATATCCAGTGAATAATAATATTCCGCTTATTAATGTGTCGCGCGACACATCTATATAAGGGAGAGGCCATGAAACAGCAGCGCAACACACAAATGAGCGACTACAGCGACCACAGCGAGGTATACCGGCAGCTGCTGCTGGCGTCGCACGTGCTGGTGTGGGCGCGCTGGGCCCAGGACGGCTCGCTGCTGCTGGCGGCGGCCTCGGAGATGCTGCTGGCACTGGTGCAGCTGGCCGGGGCACTAGTCGCACGCCAGCGGGCCGTGTGGCACGAGCTGGGTGCTCTTGAGAGAGATGTGGCACGGCAGACACTCGCCAAGCTGCTCGGTACTGTTCAGTGGGCACTACTCGCGCAGACCGCGGCGGCCGCGGTCTGCATCGCCCAGATAAGGGATACCGGCCAGGGGGAGACTCCCAGCGGCCCGCCACCACTGCACCTGGGCCAGGGCCTCCTGGGCAACGAGTTCCCGCTGTGGACAGACACTGCCACTGCCCGCACCGCCCACGCCGCCCTCGACACGCTGCTCACGCTGCTCCAGCTCGCCGCCCTGCACGCCCGGATCGCCGCCGCCCCGCCCGCGCTCCTCCCGGAGCTTATAGCCGCCAACCCGCACCTCCTGGCGCCGCTCCAGGGGCCCCTGACGTCCCCTTCACCCTCATCACCGCCATCATCGCCGTCGTCCTCACCGCCAGCGGCCAACATCGCTCCGTACGGCGCTATCTCGGCGTGAACAAACGCCGAAATGCATAAAGGGAGGCGCATACACAGACACACAGCATAAACAGAATACAGAATACACAGACACCCAGGATAAACAGGACATATAGACATGGAGATACCCGTACTGGTGCGGAGCGGTGCGCTGGAGGAGCGCAAGCGGTGCGCGGAGGTTGGTGTCGTGGCGGTGAGCGAGAGCGAGAGCGAGGCGGACGAGAAAGGGGCGGATGTGCAGGAGGTGGTTGCCAGGCCTCCCAGCAAGGACGATGTGTTGTTGCCACCGCTGCCTCCGGCGCCCGAGGAGCTGCTGCACGTGTCTGAGCAGTTAGAGGATCGGGAATTGCTTCTTCGCACTCCCGGGTCGCCCCGGGAGGTGAATAATGTGCAGCTGCAGAGCCACGGACTCGGTCTAGGACTGCCGCTGGCGTTTGCTCCACCACCTGAGATCACACTCGAGGACATGTCGCTGGCGCTGGACGCCCGCGACTACATGGACTCGCCCAGCGCCACCACGTTCAACAGCCGCATCTTTGACACAATGAGCTCCAACGCAAGCATAAACGTGCTCGATGCGTCCTCAATGGTGTCTGCCAGCCCGAAAGTGGCGCCACAGCACTGTATCGTTGAGCCTGTGGGCGTTCCACTCGATCCGTCACACCTCAGCGAGCCCCGGCGCAGGCAGAGTCGCTTGTTCCCGCTCCCGGGAAGTGTCTCGCCGACACCAGCGCTGCCTGCGGGGGGCAGTAGTACAACCACAGTGCCCGGACGCTCCAGGTCCCTCTCGAACTCGAACATTCTGCGCAAACTGAGCCTCGGCAGCCTCGGCAGCCTTGGCGGTTCGCGCAGTGCCTCTCGCAGCGGCAGTGTCGGCAGCGACATGGCCACGATACCCGCTGGCAACAGAATTCCCAGCTCGCCAGCGCTCACGTCCACTCCCATCGCAGAGGAGGAGTCGCATGTGCGATCAACGCGGGAGTATGTGCGGCCCAACACCAGCACAACCACCACCAACACAGGTACGCCCCGGCGGCGACGCCGCACGGCAACTCTTGTCGTTGCGAGTGTCACGCCGGAGGACGAGCTCCGCCGCTGGCCAGCGATGGACTTCCGCAGCGACGAGGAGCAGGGCGCGTACGTCCGCACCCTCGTGCACCAGCAGACCCGCGACGACCTCAGCTTCGACGTCGCGCTCCGCCGCCTCGCGCAGGACGCGTGGCAGTCGCAGACGGAGGTCGCGGCGCTGCAGCAGCAGCGCATCAGGATGAACGGCCTGTGGGCCCGCAAGATCACCCATTACCAGGGGTAGCCTGAGGCGGTCGAGGCGTAGCCGAGGCGGTGTTCACACTACAACCCAGCTATATAGAATACGTGCTATGAACGAGATGAATGCAGTGAAATGTGCAACGGGAAATGATGCAGTATGCAAGAGTATAAATGATGAGATTGCAATACACCATATGCAGTACGCCAGAGTATTCAAATACGCATGACGCAAGAGGGAACACTCAAAAGTGCTATTCACCACGTAATACGGGATTGAAGCTGGATACGTCTTTGAATATACCCATTTTCCTGGTGCAACGTAAGCCGGAGCATGCAATATCAGCCACACAACTGATATCTCCCGTTACAGTCCGCTGCTTCGTACATAGCTTAAATTGGAGGCGACCGGACAGAATGACAAACGCTTACAGAAGATAAAGACTGTTATTATGGAGTAGTCATGCTACCCACTACATATGCGTATACACTGCTGTATGTAGCACATTTCAATTATCTGTCGTAGGAAATGGAATAGTCACCTTTCCATGTGACTATGCTGTATATTTGCACATTACGACCTGCCTTGCGAAAACGCAATAGCCGCCGAGCAAATTGTCGTGACGCGACACCGAACGTAAAGCAGAGACACACCTCCTACAGGAACGACAACATGCGGAGAAGTTACTAGAGTACATAGGGATATAGTCTAACTAAAGAGGGACATTAGCACCTTCAAATGACCGATGTTCGGGAAACAACACTTGGCAGTCATTTCGACGGCGTGAAGTTGACCTGCACTACAGACAGATACTTGTGAGAGGGGAAGGTGTGATGACCCCAATTGCAAGTTTGCTAGGGAAATACCCCAATTGAAATATGTCATCACAATTACATCACTTACGAGATTGCTACGGCACCACCCTCTACAAACGAGTAAATCACATAGCGTACCCGATATGCGAACTTCAATCCAACCCACATAACCAACACACAACCATGCATCACCAATATACAGAAGAAGTTGGAGAAATCCTCGTTATATGCATCAAACGGGGCCGTGACAGCGTCTTCTCTGTGTCATTAGGGCAGCCGCCGACCCCAGACAAACAGTATAAGTGGCACTCCCCTCGGGGCAGACCGCACCCCCGCTAACAGATATGAAGGAATAAGTATTTAGTGTATGTGAAATGCAGGAGCTAGGCGCGGGGAGCTAGGAACTAGCTCGCACCACTAGCGCGCTGCCGTATATCCTTGAGCAATTTCTCGGACTTGCTCTCGTTGATCCGCTTCAGCTCGCGCTTCCAGTACGCGTTCTCGTCGACGAGCGCGCCGATCCTGTCGTTGAGCTTCGCGATCTGCTGCTGCAAGGTGCGCAGCCTTAGGGTCTTCTCCTGCTCGCGCTCGCGCCGGCGCTTGCGGAAGCGCGCGCTGGCCTCTGTATTACGGCGGCGCTTCTCCTCGCGGCGCAGTTCTTCCGCCACGGGATCACTCTGGGAATCGTTCTGTGGCTGCTTCGCAGATGCCGCTGCGGTGGCGGCCTGCACCACTGCAGCGGCACTGGCACCACCTACGTCCAGGGAGCGGAGCAACGCGGCGTCCAGCTCCGTGACAGCGCTGCCGCTATTGATGGCGCGGATGATCTCCTCGCCACTGCCGCTGTTCACAAGCAGCAGCGACAGCAGCCGGGAGCTGAGCTCCGAGTTGTTCGATATAAGGCTCTGCAGCACTGTGCTCACGTCCGGGGAACTCATAGGGGAGGTTATATGTGTTGGTGTGGTGCTTACGTATGACAAGACTATACGGGCCTGCATAGTCATGCACAGGCCGTATATATACATGTGCCGGTATGACTCTTTGGAAGACGCAAGACGCCTGTCACTTGGCAATTTGAACAGCACAGCTACACACTACACACTACACACTACACACACACACTACACACAACTACACACACACTTCACAGTACAGCACAGCACAGTACACACGGCCCGATGCCTTGGGTGATGGCGGCAGCGGCAGCGGCAGCGGCGGCCGGACTGCGCGGCGTGTGGCGCTTAGGGGCGGCAAACTGTGGCGGCTGTGGCGTCTGTGGCGCGTCACGTGCGCGAAAGTGTGGGGTGTGTGGGTGGTGTGTGGGTGTCGTGTTTTGATGGTGTGTGGGTGTTTCATGTTGGTGTCTGGGTGCGGATGTGGGTGTGATTTCTATGGCTCTCCCCGCCGCATATAAACAGCGGTTGCTCTATCTCCACAGCCCACCCTCTCAGTCCCCCAAACATGGCGGATGCAGAGTTCGAGCAGCGGCTGTACGCGGACCTGCAAGGCATGGATGATCCGCTCGCGCTCTTTCTGGAGTACATATCCTCGCAGCGGCGCGGTGGTGATGATCGTATTGATGATTCGCGTGCGCTGTTGCAGCGGTGCATACGGTACGTATGGTCCATCGACACGTACTTGGACGACCCCCGGTTCGTGGGAGTGTGTCTGCAGTACGCAGAGATGGCAGGGAATAGTGTATCTGAACGTACTGCGATGTACAGGGCGATGCACGTCCGCGGTGTAGGTGGGCGGCTAGCGATGTACTACGAGGCGTGTGCGGGGATGTTTATGGATATGGGAAGGGAGGATGCTGCGCGCAGTGTGGTCATGGCGGGCCTGGCGTGTGGGGCAAGGCCGTTGTTGCGTCTGCAGCGTGTCGCAATGGATACGTATGGTGTCAGGGCTGGTGCCGTTGTGGACTGGTCGTTCATGGACGCGTTTCCTATGCCTGAGTTCCTGCAGAGTGCAGAAGTGAAGTTGCCACTTGCGCAAGTTTGCAAGGTGGTGGAGATGCCTGGCAGGATGCCGGAGCGCATAGACTGCAATTTCGATTTGCTGTACACGCCTCAGCAGGAGTACAGTGTGGAGCAATTGTTAGCCAGGAGTATGGGCCTGTACGGGCCGTTTGACAAGAGGGTGCGGCAGCAGACTCAGGGTGTGTTGCGAGGTGATGGTGCGAGCCGCCCCAGTGGCAAGCTCGAGATATACAGGGACGATACGTTGCCCGAGGAGAAGATGCAGGTGTATAGGGATAGTCAGGAGAATGAGATACACAGGGACAGCAAAGAAAATGAGATACATAGCGAAACCCCACAGAACACACACAAGAAGATAGACGTGTTTCGTGACGAGTCTCCCCCCGCAAAGCGCCCAGCACTCCCCACAAACCACACCCCCAAGCGCGCACACCCACAGGCCCTGCACGAAAACATAACCACCACAACGCTGCCCCTCAATGACGAGCCCGGCCAGGCTTTGCCCCACCCGCACTCGCCCACAGTCACCATGTTCTCCAAGGACGCAATGTCCGACGTCTACTCCATGTTCAACCAGAACAACAACACCGAGACGTTCTCAGAACAGTCCGACAACACGACCAACCGCTTCGCGCAGTTCGAGGGCGAGGGGTTCACCCAGGAAATGACCAGGCAGAACATCGACGATCTCACAGAGGTCAAGCCGGCGCAGATGCAGTTGCAGTTGCAGGAGCAGTCACAATTGCAGTTGCAATCACAACCACCGCTGGTAGATGCCACCGTGGAGAACAAATCAACACTGCCCGAATTCATGACACCAATACAAGAGCACACGGAGGAGACACACTCACGAATCACCCCAGACATGAAACCGCGAATCACCCCAGACATGAAATCAACACAACTACCCCCATCACAAGAGATAAAATCTACGCAGAGTTCACCGTTCCTGACACAGCCGCAGAGACAACAAGCATCTGCAAACGTAATTGAGCACCCGCTGGACACTGCACTGCGCCAGGAATGGCTATCCAAAATACAACCACCACTGGACGAGTACAAGTCGTTCTACCGCTACAACCAGCCGCTGCGCATGAGTGCTTTGCTAAAGAAGATACACAAGGCGTCGAAATCGGAAAACAAGAACCCAATTGTGGACTTCAAAAAGACAGGAGACCTCTACTGCATACGCTCCGAACTCGGGCAAGGTGGCTACGCCATCGTGTATCTCGCTGAATCCAGCACCGGCAACCTGAAGGCGTTGAAGATAGAGCGGCCCGCAAGCATGTGGGAGTACTACATTCTAAGGCAGGTGGAAATGCGGCTTAGCATGATGCCAGTGCTCAGATCGATCATCCAGGTGGATTCATTGCACTACTTTCTGGACGAGAGTTATCTGGTGCTTAACTACGCCAACCAAGGCACTGTCCTAGACCTCATCAACATGGTCGGAAACAAGCCAGTTGACGAGTTCCTCTGTATGTTCCTCACGGTTGAAATGATGAAAGCCGTCGAGAGTCTGCATGAAGTGGGGATCATCCACGGGGACCTGAAACCCGACAATTGCATGATCCGGTTCGAGCCCACAAACGGTCTCGGCGTGTACAACACTGACGACAAATGGGGCTGGGACCGCAAGGGCATATTCCTGATCGATTTCGGCCGCTCCTTCGACATGCGCCTGCTCCCGGAGGGGACACGGTTCAAGTCCGACTGGAGGACTGACCAGCAGGACTGCAGCCAGATGCGGCTGGGCAAGGAGTGGACCTACGAGGCGGACTACTACGGGCTCGCGGGGATAATCCACTCGCTGCTGTTCGGCAGTTTCATCGACACGGTCCGCATGCCGGACAACCAGTACAAGCTGCGCAACTCGTTCAAGCGGTACTGGCACACGGATATCTGGAAGCGCGTGTTCAGCGTGCTCCTCAACAGCGGGGACAACAACTACGGCCCCTTACCGCTGATCGGAGAGCTGCGGGAGCTGCGGCACCTGCTGGAGGATGAGCTGGTGCAGGACCACAACAGCGACAGCCTGCGCCGCACGATCGCAGACCTCGAGGAGGAGCTGGCGGCGCTCAACAAGGACAATATATAGCATGGAGTCGCAATATCGACACAATAAATACGCATATTCATATCACTGGCGGGCATGCACTGCGGTGCGGCGTTGCAAGTGCACCATTCAAGGGGAGCGTTGTGAGTGATAGTACTATTCATTATTATTTTCTACACAAATGAGTTGTACTCATGTGTTTGATGCACTATTTAAGCGATATCTTATTTGTTTAAGATTATAATAATTGTATGATGTTGTACTGCATGTTTGACGTTGTTGTATACTTGTTGTTTTACACTTGTTTTTATACTTGTTGATGTTGTACGTATTTGATTGATGTTGTATTATATGTTGGGTAGAAATGCATGAAATTGGCGAAACTGCAGCGCACGCGGATGCGGACGAGGCCTCGACCGCGCCTACTCCTCCTGTCTCCTGATACCGCTGACGATGTCGTCGACCCTGAGCAGCAGACACGCGCTCTCGATGGCGGTCTTGCAGCTCTGCTGCTTGATGACCTCCGGCTCCCAGATGCCGTACTCGACCATGTCGACGATCTTGCCCGTGTTGCCGTCGATGCCCATCGTGTGGTTGCCCTGGGCGTGCTTTGCCCTGAGCTGCGAGAGCACGCGGATCGGGTTGGCGCCGGAGTTCTGGATCAGCGTGCGGGGGATGCACTCCATGGCGTCGGCGACGGCCTGGTAGGGCCACTGCTGGATACCCTCGAGCTGCTTGGCCTTCTCTGCGAGCTTGACGGACACGGCCATCTCGGTGGCACCGCCGCCGGGGGACAGCGATGGCGCGAGCATGACGTTGCGGGCGACGGCCATGGCGTCCTGGAGGTTGCGCTCGATCTCGTTGAGGATGTCCTTGGAGCCGCCGCGGAGCAGGATGGTGCATGCCTTGGGGTGCTTGCACTCGTCGATGTAGGTGTAGTACTCGTCGCCGATGAGCTCGACCTGGAAGCGGCCGCACTCGGTGCCGACGTCGCTCTCCTTGATGTCCTCGACGCGGTTGACGATGGTGGCGCCGGTGACCCTTGCGATTCTGTTGTTGTCGGACTTCTTGACTCTTCTGAGGACGGAGCAGCCGCCCTTGAGGAGGTAGTGCTGTGCGAGGTCTGAGACGCCCTTCTCGGTGATGACGACGTCGGGCTTGACGCTGAGGATCTGCTGGCACATGAGCTGGACCTGCTCCTCCTCGATCTGGAGGATCCTGTTCCAGTCCTCCTCCTTGGTGATCTCGATGTTGGTCTGGGACTCGCCCTTCTTGTACTCGAGCGGGCAGTCGAGGAGGACGACGCGCGGGTCGCGTCTCTCGCGGAGCATCTTTGGGTGGACGACGTCCTTGTTGAGCATGACACCGTCGAGGACGCGGGAGTCGAGGACCTCGCCGCCGGGGATCTTCTCGACGCGGACGTAGCGCTTGGTGTCGATGTCGAACTTTGGCTCGTCGTCGTCAGTGGCGGAGACGCCCAGGTTCTTGGACACGTCGATGCGCACGGTCTTGACGGCCTTGAGAGCGAGCTCGCACATCTTCTCGGACCACATATTGACGTACTTGGTGCCGATGGAGGCCTTGATGAGCTTCTTCATGGCCTCGTCGTTCTCGACGTCGACGGGCTTGGAGACCTCCTTGATGACCTTGAGCGCGTCGACGAGGGCGCGCTTGAGCGCCTGGATGATGATGACTGGGTGGATGTTCTTCTCGATCAGGTATGGCGCGCACTGCGTGAGGATCTCGCCCGCGAGGATGATGACGGTGGTGGTGCCGTCGCCGACCTCCTCGTCCTGTGTGCGCGACAGCTCGAGCATGGACTTGGCGGCGGGGTGCGCGACGTCGATCTCGCGGAGGATGGCGTGGCCGTCGTTGGTGAGCACGAGGCCGCCCATGGGGTCGAGCAGCATCTTGAGCATTGCCTTGGGGCCGAGACAGGTGCGGATGACGTCGGAGACGGCCTTGGCGGCGGTGATGTTGGAGACCTGAGCCTCGCGGCCGGTGGTTCTCTCCTGGTTGGTGTTCATGAACACGACGGGGGCCTGCATCTTGGGGGGGAGGTAATTGTCTTGGGTGGGTAGGGTCTATTGATGCTGGTAGCAACGGCGGCACGCCTCTTCAAGTACACGAAGTACACGCTCTGCGCTCTGCAGTGCAGCGATGGGACCCAGGGCGATAGGTAGCAGGGCGCGCCACACAATATTTTTCACTCTGGCGAGACGGTGGCAACCGCAACGTACAAAGTGATGTTGCAGGCGGGGTAACCCAGACCTCGGCGGCTAAGGGGAGGTGTATGAGAGCAGCGGGCAACAGAGTGTGTTGTTAGTAATTGGAGGTGGAGGGGGAAAGACTAGACGTAGGAGATCATTGAGGGTACATACAAAGACGGGAGGGAGGTTAGAAGTGGAGAGGGAAAGAAAGAAAGAGAGAAAGAAAGAGAAAGAGAGAGAGAAAGAGAGAAAGAAAGAGAAAGAGAGAGAGAAAGAGGAGAGACAGAGGAAAGAGCAAACAGAGAGGAGAGAGGGGAAACAGGGGAAACAGGGGAAGAGAAGAAAGAGAGGGGAAGAGAAGAAAACGAGAGAGAGACAGGGAGAGAAAGAGAGAGAACGAAACGGAACTGGAACGAAACACACTCGCCCTTATATACGCCGTTGGGGAAACCGTTGGGGAAGCGCCCAGCGCCACGCACCACGCGCTGTTGGGGAACATAGTGCGTCTACCACAGAAACGCCGCAGCCACGCCACACACAGCGAATAGCCGCCGAGCACGGGGCGCATACGGGAAACGCGCACGCACACCGCAGGGCGTTGGAGTGCAGACTGCGCGTGTGCAGTGGGGTATATACAGGGCGGTTATGCAGGGCGGTTATACATGGCGGCTATATATTACTCTATACACACGTGGATATATGCAGCGGATATATACCCTGACTACACACCTGGATATGTACTGTGACCATATGCTGTGGTCATATGCTGTGGCTAAACACATGAGGGTATACAGGTAGTGGCTATGCATGGCGGCTATACACCTATTGGATATACCTGGCTGTTATACCTGGCGGCTACATATTAGGCTATACACGAGGATGACACAACGGTTATTTACTCTGGTTACACATTAGGTTGTGAACAGTGGATTATACATGGCGTTTATGCATGGCGGCTATTGACGTGTGGGCTATTCACGTGCCGGTTACGTTGCCGCCTGGGTGTCCATTTCGCATGTGGAGGTTGAATTTGCACATATTCGGGTATTACAGGTGTCCTGTGTTGCTGATATGCACTACTGCTAGACCATACCACGCTGCCATTATCCCGTCTCACTGCAGTGCCATGTGCCACCTCTGCACTGCGATACTCTGCACCCACACACCACAGCACTGCACTGCACCCACACACCACAGCGCTCCCACCCTCACCCCGGCCAGCGATATAACCTGCTCCTCTCGCATATATCACAGCCCTTACTCTGCTACTGCCCTACTCCCCTAGCCCCACAGCCCCAACCGACCCCCGATGCTAGGTATACAGGGCCGCGCCCCCACCGCCACCGCCGTATCGCTCGTGCAGCAGACCCGCTCCATCTCCCGCCGCCGCATCGCGTACCCGGTGTACCCGTTCAAGCGGCTCGCGAGACAGCACCCCAAGAAGCACGACTCCAACCTCAAGTATGCGATGCGCCAGTTCCTCGGGCCCCGCAACTACAAGGGCGAGTACGCCCTCAACAAGTACAACGCCATCCCCGCTAACCACGTGCCCAACTACCTCTCCCCCGGTCAGGACAGGGGTGTCTCCCTCCGCAGCCCCCTCAACGGCAACCCCATACAGGAGAACATGCGTGGTGTCCTGGAGGAGACGGCGCCAGATAGACACGGCCGCTACAATGACGATAGGTCCCCCGGGCTGCGGCCATTCCCGCTCAACCCGCACTGCCGCACCAACTACATGGTCGCAGACGAGACCAAGGCGGAGATATTCGACGACATAGAGAACAAGGGCCTGTCGTCCCAGCAGGTCTCCCAGAAGCACGGGCTCAAGATCCCCCGCGTCGAGGCCATCGTGCGTCTCCGCAAGATCGAGCAGCGCTGGGACGCCTGCGGCCGCGTCAACCCGGACCTCAACCGCATGGCCAACACCTTGTACGGCGCGCTGCCCCTCTTCCGCTCAGACCATGCCGCCACGAGGGAGAACCTGTCAGAGATTCCAGTGCCCCCAAAGACCCTCAAGTCCCGCTTCGTCACCATTGCGGAGTCCGAGCCCTTCGGCCCAGTCGACGCAGCCAACGTGCTCGAGCTGGAACCGGCCATGAAGACCCTGGAGCGCCTCTCCACGGAGGGCGAGCACTCCGTCGGCCACGGCAACGGCAAGCCCCACGCCGCCAAGACCCGCGTCGTCCTCGCCGAGCTCCGCCAGGGCGACCGCTCCAGGCTCAAGTTCAGGGACGTCAGGGCCGAGACCGTGGCGCACCGCTACGGCGCAGCCAACCGCGACAACAAGAAGAACAGGGCCGTCGGCTTCAACGAGCGCGGCCACCTCGTGTATATGTAATTGTTCCCGCTCCCATGTATCTGTAAATAAGACCAACTGAAAATTCATAATCGCCAAGTACAAAACATCAACACAAAAGCCCAACGCAATATGGAGTGCTAAATACCGCTGGACAGCACGATACCCGCAGGGGACACCGCTGCGCTGAGCGAGTCGCATGGCAAGCGCCAGTTCGTGGTGTTTGACGAGCAGCTGCAGATCGTGCTCGCCGCCACGAGCAGCGCCCCGCTGCGCTTGCAACAGTTCAAGGTCTGGATCAACGACTCAGTGATGCTCGACGACGACGGGGCGTTGTTTGAGAGTGTGCCGGGTGCACCTGGCCGCTGGGCCATCAGGCCACATGTCTGTGCAGACAGGCTCTTCCGCTCCACTGTCGTGATGAACAACGGCCTCCAGAACACCATCCGCTTCCAGTTCATGTACAGCGAGGTGAAGGGGAGTGAGGATGTGCAGGAGGATATGGAGGATCCTGCCCTCGACGACTCGGACGAGTACCTGCCCAGCTTCGAGCCGATATACTACTGGTCGGATGAGACGGCGGGGGGACCTCGCAAGCCACCCAGCATCAGCGAGGCGGATGAGACAGGCACCTTGCACAAGGAGCGTATACCCATGCAGAGAGAGGACAGTGTGCGAATCACGCCCTTGGACAGTGCACAATCGCCACTGGACAAAGCGCAATCGCCCCAGGTGCACACCCTCACCGTGGAGTTCCCGATCTTCTCGCTGCTCAACATGCGGCTGCGCAACACGGCACTCACAAAGCAGCAGCACATCGTCTCCTCGCTGGACTTCCAGACGTCCAAGGCCGCCACGCAGCTCTCCACCAAGCTCAACGGCAGCGACTGTAAGTCACACCCGCTCGAAATACAGTTCGACGAGGTGCGCTACGAGCTGCTGGACCGCAACTCGCACATCACGCTCGCGCCAATGGTGCCCCTCGCCATCCCCTTCACCGCACACACCCACGACAGCTTCTGCATCTGCTACCGGCTGCCGCTGCTCGACCCCTCCGCGCCCAACACATCGCCCCACCGCGTGCGCATAAAGCTGCGCTACAGGGTGAGGTTGCCACGGGACAGTAACGGTACGACACCCCCTATCGAACTGCCCGTGCTGACATCCTGGGAGACAGACGTCACGGTGAAACGCCCCGCGAGCAACACGCTCTCGCGGGTCGCCTCGACGTCCGTTCTCTCCACGCCGAAGCTCTTCAGCGCCAGCAAGCGGCTCACGAGCGCCGCCACGGCGTCGGCGCTGCTCCTGGGCAGCGGCAGCGTCTACGGGTCCAACTCGAACTTCCTCCAGGGCTCCGCGCACTCCGTCGTCGCCTCGAAGCTCGACGACGTCAAGTTCCGCTTCCTCAACCACAAGGTCCGCGTGCGCAAGGGCGAGAAGTTCCACATGCGCCTGCAGATCGTGAACTCATCCCAGTCTGTGCTAGACCTTGTAGTATACTACAACAATAATAAGAATACCAGTCTGGCAATGGGCGGTGCCGCCGCAACCATGCCCTCGGCACCCGGCTCCCTGGCATCGCTGCCCCCCACCAAGCAATACCAGATCTACCGCAAGTACACCAAGGTCACCGAGGGCATCATCCTGCTCTCGAACGACTACAAGGTCCCGCTCATCCAGCCGAAGGAGACGTACTTTGTCGACCTCAGCTTCATCGCCATCATCTCCGGCTACTTCGCCACGCTCTCCGCGCTCAAGGTCCTCGACCTCCAGACCAACGAGGTCATCGAGGTCGGCCTCGGCGCCTCCATCCTCGTCGAGTAGCCCAGCATCACAAGTTGTATTCATATATACAAATATACAAATATACAATTCATATATATATATACGTCTATGCTTCACAGATCACGTCGCACGGGGCGCGGCCGAAAGGGGCGAACAACAACTCGAACTGACACGCACTTAAAGCAGAGGCAGTAGTATACAGTATATAAGTCTCTTCACATCCCAGACATCCACACACAATGTCAGAGAAGTACCCAGCCCTAGACGACGACCAGGTTGAGATTGACGCTACCCCCGTGGACGAGACCGACTTCCTCAAGCGGGAGGCCGAGGTGCTCGGCGACGAGTTCAAGACAGAGCAGGACGCAGACCTGCTCAACGACGCCGCTGAGGCCGCTGCCGCGGCCCCAGCCGCTGCTGCGCAGCCAGAGGTGTCCGACGACGACGAGTTCTCGTCCATGCAGACCTCTGCTGCCGCTGAGGCTGCCGCCCCAGCGCCAGCCGGCTCCGGGCTGTCCAACCCGGACGCTGAGAAGGTGATCCAGGAGTGGAAGGAGCGTTCCACCGCTGCCATCGCTGAGCGCGATTCCCAGCTCGAGACCGCCAAGGCTGAGCTGCAGGAAGAGGCCGTCAAGAACATCGACGCCTTCTACGAGACGTACAACACCAAGAAGGAGCAGCAGATAGAGAGCACGCGCAAGGACGCCGAGGCGTTCCTCAAGGAGCGCGACGAGTTCTTCGCCCAGGACAACACCACCTGGGACCGCGTCCTGCAGCTCGTCAACCTCGACGACGCTGCTGTCGTCGGCGGCAGGGACAGGTCCAAGTTCAAGGAGATCCTGCAGAGACTCAAGGGCAAGACGGACGCGCCAGGTGCCTGAGCGCGATGCCTGGATGCACTTCTGTGCTTGCACTCGTATACTAATCAACAACCTATATAATCACACATCCTAAATCATTCACTATACGTCGCGGTGCATGCGCAAGTGTACCGGTCAATTGGCCCTCGCAAGGGCGATACTGCGGTTCAACACGGATAACACAAACAACAACACCTTTCTCCAGGTGTTGGGCAGCTTGTATCGCGTGCCCAGGAGCTGGGCGCTCTGCACCGCATACACCGCTCTCAGCAGCGTCCGGTTCACAGGCATCGCGCCTCCGCCATTGATAACGTTCTGTCCTACCGTCAGCATGACACATTGTAGTAAGATATCAGCCCGGGCACCCACACGGCCCACCACTAGCCGGCACAGCTGCCGCCACAGCGCCCACTGCACGCTCGGCTGGACGTTGCCCAGCACAAACGATCCCAGGAGCCTCTCCCGGAACGTACGGCGCTGCTCCCTCGACAGCTCGTAGATCTCGCGGAACTTGGCCAGGGCCGGTAGCGACAGCGCCCGTGTGTCCGCCAGTGACCGCAGCTGCTCCCTGTAGTGCTCTTTGAGCTTCTTGACATCCGCAGTCTTGCTGGTGAAGAGGCGCTGGGCACAGCGGTACAGCGAGTAGCCGCACATGAGACCGTACACGGCAGCCAGATCCGTAAGAAAGCCTGTGTTGAGAGCAAACGGGGCCAGAATGGAAGTATACCCATGCCTCATGGAAAATTGGTGCGCCAGGACCACCGAGACGTTCAGCAGTGCTTGCCTCACCGCATTGGAATCGAGTATCGCACCAATCTTGCTCTGCGCGATGCAACCCAGACCATTGTACGTGACCCACCACATGGGGATGCTGAAGTCGCTCACCCAGAGACTCGTGCCAAGAGTCGCACTCCACGAGGCTATCGCGCCAGAGTACCCTTCACCTATATCGTATCCCTTTGCGAAGTTCACCAAGGCCAGGATGTTGCGCAGCTTGGGCAGGAACTGCTGCGCTCTGTCGCTATAACGGGAAGACTGAGACTGCCTAAACAGCATAGACAGACCCTGTGTACCAACTAACGAAAGCAACCGTAGCAACACCCTTCTCAGTGCGAGCAACCGCCGCCGTCTCGCCGCCGCATCCGCCTTTGAGAGGTGCTTGGAAGAGGTGTAGTTGGACACCAGCCACGCTATACCGCGGAGAGCCTTGGATATCGAACTGCCATCACCTACCGACGAACGTCCATCACCCATCAATGTGTTGCTGTCTGCTAGTGTTGTACTTGCCTTTATCGCTGTGTGGAAGTTGTTGATTGTCCATTTTTGATGACTACAATTTCACGTAGTCGCTATAAACTGGTCGCTTATGCACATGCAGATGTAGTATATACGGATATTTCTCTATATCGAGGATGTGTCTGCCCACTCTGGCATCGCCGTTTGGAAGTTAAACGCGCCCTCGTCGTCGTAGTACTTCCATGCGTGGAGGTACAGCTCCAGCTGGCTCATCGCGGGGTCCGCCATCAGCACAGCGCCGCACTCCGGGCACTTCTCTTCGCCAAGACTGCTTACTTTGGAGTCAGTGACCCCCTGTGCCTCCTCCTGTACCTTCTTGAACAGCGACTGGAGCTCATCCTGGCCCAGACCGCATTTCTCCCACTCGCTAACACGGCGCATGAACTGCAATCGCAGCGGGTACATCGTGCAGTCCTCGCAGTACATCGAGTCGTTGGATATCGGGTGGCCCAGCCGCGCCAGGTGTATCCTGATCTGGTGGGTCCTTCCCGTGAGAGGCTTGCACGCAACAATGCTCTCGTGGGAGTGCGGTATGTACCTGAGCGGGTAGAACAGTGTCGAGGCTTCCCGGGAGGGCAGGAGACCCGCTGGGAACCCGCGCTTGGGGTCGATCCCGTATATCGGCGAGTCATGCGAGGTGGTTCTCATGGCATCGAGGAAGGGTTCTGTGCTTACTTTCGTCGTGGCGTGCGGGAAGCGGCCCTTAACTCGCGCCAAGTACACCTTGTTCATTTCCCTCGCGCTGATCTTCTGCTGGACCTTGCTGGCAGCGTCCTTGTTCTTTGCCAGGATGAGCAGCCCGGAGGTCACCTTGTCAAGGCGGTAGCTGGGATACGGTGTGACTCCGTGGTCCTTCAGTATCTCCGTGACCGTGTTGTGAAAGAACTGGCCCGTTGGGTGCACGGGGACACCCATAGGCTTGTCAATTACAAGCAGGTTGTCATCCTCGTGCACTATGGCCATGCCTGCGATGCGTTTCCCCAGGATATCCTGCCTTTCATCGCCGATACTGCACCACTCTCGCACTGGCGGCTCGTGCTTGTGCAGCCGGCTCACCATCACGTCTCCGTGGCGAATGGTGGAGGTGCACGGGTCGACATCCTCCGCATCCCGCAGCAGCCTGTAGCTGCCCTTGCTGATCAAGTCTGTGTAGTGCTCCCGTGGATACGCCCTGAACTCCGCGGCGAGCACGTCGACCAGTCGTCTGCCGATCCAGCGGCCCTTGACGTAGCTGGTGCGGGTGACATAGTACGGCCGTATGCGGCGGAGTCCGTTGCTCACGTACGCTTCCACCGGCATTGCATCTGTGTCCATCTGACGCAACGCTATATTCCCATTGTCCCTCCTTCCTTCTAGTACTTATTATTATTATTTGTTATTATATATTTCAGGTGAAAAATTATTATGTAAGTTGTCGCTGAGGGATGAGATGCCCCCTGTATTATGCAAAGTGCCATAATTCAGTCGGGATGGGAGAGGGGAAGCGTGATGAGACAATGCCCTCCCCCAGGGGAGATGCTAGTGTGGTGGTGGCTAGTACAGGGAGGCGTTTAGCGGAGTAATATCCATAGTAGTTACAACTGTTCGCACAGGGGGGGATGAGGGCGAGCAGGATAAAAGACAGTAAACTCACCCAGCGCGACAATGCAGAGGGTGTGGGTATACACACCCCGCTCAGTGCTTGTTAGCCCTCTTCTTCTGCTTGCCGGCGTGGACACTGCGGCCCTTGCCGCCGACACCGAGCTCGGCCTCCTCCTCGGCCATCTGGGCGTCGCGCTCCGCCTTCAGTCTCTCCTTCTCCCTGCGCTTCTCCTCTTCCAGCAGCTGCTTCTTGCTGACCTTCTGGGCGCCCTCCTCCCACTTGCTGGCCTCGATGGCCTCAAGGCGCTCCTCCTCAGCGCGCGCCTTGGCGTTTGCCTGGTCACGCTTTCTCGCTTGGCCGGCTACTTTCTTGGCTGCAGACTCAGAAAATCTCTTACCCATATTGTATGTGTGTGTGGTGTGGTGTGGTGTGATGTGGTAGTGTAATGTAAGACAATTGGAGTCCCAGGAGCGAAATGCCCCTTCCTTATATACGAAAGAGCCAGCAGGACAGCATGGCAGAACAGCAGATAATTGAACCTGAAATCCCTGTTCAGTCGCTGGAAGAGGCTGCGATGGCGCGTTGGTGCGGTGCACGGGTGCAGTGATAGGGCTTCTCTGCGGATTTTCTCTGGGCAAGGGCTGAAGGGGGCTAGGGCTGGATGTTAGGGCACAAAAAAGGTTTTTTATTTTTTGGAGGGGGCTAGGGCAAAGAGATTAGGGTTTGCGAGAGAGGTTAGGGTTTGGACAGGCTCTTTTCTGGGCGGCTATTTCCCCAACTCTGGGTGGGGTATATATTACAGAGGATATGTTTTTGCTTTAGAGCGTATTAATAAAGAGAAGGGGTAACTGCAATGCAAAGAAGCGTGTTGGTTCACTCACAGTTGGGATACATGTGTGTTTTACGCATGTATAACAGCGCTGCCATGGCACAACGGTATGTTACTGCATTAAAGAGACCCCATTTATTCCTCTACCCCAACGAACTACTAACAAAACTTTGGCGCTTACACCGACTTATACTGCTATTTGGGGTATACTACGGTAAGTAAGGCTAGGGCGTTTGGTATGATGTGTGTCTGACTGCTACTTTGACTACACTGTCATCTACTACGGTTGCATTTTCGTCTGTGGAGGTTGTACACCCAATTAATAGTGCAACACGCCCCTTTACCACACCCTCTGCCGCTAATATGCGCAACCTGCGTCCCACACGGCACCACCAGTTGTTCCGTGCCGTGCCACTGCGGCACTGCGCTCCGTGCCTCCCCCGGCTCCCCCTGGCTGCTGGTTCTTCCGAACACGGCGCGGATTGTGCAGTCGCCGAATTCTCGCCGCAGTAAAGCACAATGTGGCTAAGAATAGCCGCAGCAAGGGAGCCCAGGCCGGCCGGCTGTATTGTGGCTCCCGTCCTCCTGCCGGCCCGTGCAGCTTCGCTAAGTCGCCCGTGAGCTGAGCCTGGGCCTGGGCGTGGGCGCATGTGTCCCCTCCCGCTAGGGTGATGAGCCTCCTGGATCTAGCTCGTATGGGCCTTTTGAGCAAGTTATTCAGGGCAGGACTGTTGTTTTTGGCACTCTGGAGACTCCGGAAGAGTCGGTATACCCTTTGCATACGCCAATTGACCAGGGATCCATGGCATACTAGCACGCATTCCCCCAGTGCACCCACTACTTCTATTATCTGCATCATCGAGCATCCACACCCTCGAACCAACACACCCACCATTCACGAAATACACATAATACACACTCCATGCGCATCATTCCCAGACGAAAGAAGGACAAGGCCAAGAAGCCGACGCTCACGCTCTCCGTGCGCATCTCCCACGCTAGGCACGTAGACCTCATCGACAAGTTCCAGTGCAACCCGGTCTGCTTCGTCACAACAAACACATTCTACACCAAACGAACCGCAAAGCTCAAGCACTCACGCACCAACTGGAACCAGATCCTCAAGCTGAAGCTGCCCAGGAACCCAAAGTCAGACCTCCTCCGCATCATTGTCTTCGACGCACTGCCCACTGTCGCCCCTAGCACTACCACCCAGTCAACATCACCATACGGGCCCTCGCCGTCCTCCAGTGTGCTGTCTCTTCGCTCCAGTAACTCCACGGCGGCTGCACAAACCAGCGATGCCAGGACAGCCAAGCACTCCAGCGCGGACCTACAACACTACAGCACCGGTGTCGATCACCTCGACGTCAAGTTTAACAGTGACGTGCACAGCAGCAAAAGTACAGCAAGTATGGACCATTACAGGAGCGAATCCCACGAAAAGAGGCATGTTACAAGCAAGTACCTCTATATTGGTGAGGTCCAGCTCTCGCTCCTCGACCTCTTCCGGAAGAAGGGTACCATGAACAGCTACAACTTCTCCCTCGCCCCTGAATGGTACACCCTCTACGACAAGAAGCGCGAGAAGGAACAGCATGACAGTGGCGTGGAGCATTCCTACCCGGTCGGTGAGATCCAGCTCGGGTTCAATCTCGCTAGCAACATCAAACACAGCAATACAATCGAGGCGTACAACATGTGGAGGGCATCACTCATCACAGGCGACAGTTCAAGTGGCTCGCAGCGCAAAGTCAGCCCGTCTGCCTCACATAGCAAGGAGAGGCGGAACCGCGCCAGGACGATCAGCGATGCCCGCATAGAAACATTAAAGATCGAAGATATCCGGGAAAGTGTACCGCAAGCATTGTCTGACGGGGACTTCATTGAGGACCAGCATGTGCTCTCCAGTGATACCTCGTCGTCGTCGATCGACAGTGCGGAATCCACAGACACGAAACAGTTCTCGAGTGACGACTACAGCGTCGCCGACATAAGCATGGAGGGACTCATTGAAAATTTTGAGATATTATCAAACGTGGTATCAACTGTAGATGAAGGATACAGCGATGCATACTCGCAACTGAACGAGAATCCGGACGTCAAGGCACTCGATATGGCCTCGATTGCAACTGTCCTCGATGAATACGACGTGGTTAATCCTGCAGAAATAAACAGAGAAAAGATCCCAAATCTCGACTTGCTGCTGGGTGGCGAGATGATACCAGAGGAAGAATCGACAGAAGACTTTAATACGGCCAATAACAAACATTTGTTAAAGCTGAGAAAGGAGGATAACTCCCGGTTGAGCTTCGATTCTGAAAATCTGGCCTCAGGGTACGAAGATGAAGATGAGAAATCGATATCAGGAGGTGAGTCTAATGGAGAGGACGACAACGAGAACGGAAACAACGGCCTCATATTCAGACCCACTGTTAAAAAGCTGATTCGCATGAGGAGAAGAACCAAATCCTACAAGGAAAAAATCACACGTAAAGTGGAAACTACGTTCCAGGTGTCAAAGAGACAGCACTCGCTGGGTGTTATGTTTGTCGAATTCCTCTCGATATCAAATTTGCCTCCAATGAAGAGCAAACTTTCTCGAACTTTCGATATGGATCCGTTCATCGTTGCCTCTTTTGGAAGACGTGTCTTCAAAACATCATGGAGGAAACATACACTGCATCCTCATTTTGATGAAAGTGCTGCATTTGAAGTATTTCCAAACGAAGAAAATTTCAGTTTCCACTTCAAAGTTATGGATAAGGACTCCTTCACATATAATGACGAAATCGCAGAATACGACCTGCCATGGTCTGAAATGATGGAGGTATTAGAAAACAGGGACCCCACAACATGGACGCAGTTTGATCTTCCACTGAAACTGATAGTAAAGCAAGGCAAGACAGAGTATGCCAAACCCGTGATGCATCTAAACATGAGATTCATTCCATATAATACTCTAAAGAAAACCTTCTGGAAGCATGTGGTAATTGGCAGCACTATGAAGACTCACTTTGACATGTGTGACTTGATTTTGTTCTTGGACAGATTGGGATCGTTTACAGATTCAGACGTACTGGAGTTATTTGCTAAATACAAGAAAAAAGCATGGTCGGGTGACGTACTAACTAAGATTCAATTGATAGAAGGTCTTCAGACCTGGACAAAATCTGCTGAGTTCAAGAACGTATGGAGGTGTCCCAAGTGTTTCAAGTCGAGGAAGAAGGGAAATAATATCCTGAAATCCAAGTTAATGATAGAAAACGACTTGATTACACATTTCGCTATTTGTAGCTTCTCGCACAGCAACAAGACACTGCAGCCATCGTATGTTTCTTCTGAATTTGCTTCCAAAAGATGGTTCTCCAAGGTGTTGATCAAGCTCACCTATGGTAAATATGCTGTGGGATCGAACAATGCGAATATCTTGGTCCAGGATAGAGACAGTGGTGTGGTTATTGAAGAGAAGATCAGTGCACATGTGAAACTGGGTATGCGTATTATTTACAATGGCCGTGGTACCGAGACCAAGAAGTTCAAGACATTGTTGAAGAACATGTCCATCAAGCAAGGTCGGAAGTTTGACGATCCCTTGTCTGTCAAACAGATTGATTCGTTTATCAAGTTTCACTCGCTTGATCTGTCGCAGTGCCTCGACACCGAATACAAAACGTTCAATGAGTTTTTCTATAGGAAATTGAAACCTGGAAGTCGTACAATTGAGGGTGCCGATGACAGGGTGATGGTATCGCCAGCGGATTCTAGGTGCACAGTGTTCGAGTCCGTAGCTAGGTCCCGTGAGATTTGGATCAAGGGTAGCAAGTTCAGCATCAAAAGATTGACCAACGATTTTTCACCTGAGAAGTTCAACGACGTCAACTCAAGCATTGCCATCTTCAGACTGGCACCCCAGGACTACCATCGTTTTCACAGTCCGTGCCGCGGTGTTATTGGCAAGCCTGTTTATGTCGACGGTGAGTACTACACTGTGAACCCGATGGCCATTCGTAGTGAACTGGATGTGTTTGGCGAGAACATCAGAGTTGTTGTTCCGATCCACTCAGAAGAGTTTGGTACGTTCCTGTTCATACCTGTTGGTGCGATGATGGTCGGCTCCATCATTCTGACACGCAAAGAAGGCGACACTGTGGAGAGGGGTGACGAACTTGGTTACTTTAAGTTCGGCGGCTCGACGATCATCATGGTGGTTCCACGTCGGCAACTGACCTTCGACTCCGACCTGGTCAAGAACTCCCGCGAGGGTATCGAGACGCTTGTGAAGGTCGGCATGAGTGTGGGCCACACTCCCGAAACTCACCAGCACCGTCGCCAGACGGTGCGCATTGTCGACCCGAAGCAACTGGAGAAGATCAAGCGGACCATCAGTGTCGACGAGGCACATGTGAACCGCTACCACAACGTGTCGTGGGAGTACCGCGAGCTGGAGAGGTTCATGAGCCAGGATTACGGCGAGGAGAACGTCGAGTCGTCGGCATAGCCGCAATGCGGACGTACATAAGCATATAGACAGAGGGGTTAATGATATACAAAGGGATAGAAGAACAGAAGCGCTGTTACGACGCGAGCTGCTCGTTATTTACAAGAGGTATTTCGTCCTGGGAAGGTTCGCGCTCCAGTGGCACTGGTCTAGCGCGGTCGTTTGCATTGGCGCCGTAGGTTGTGTCGGCCCCGAGCCTTGCGTACTCGATAGTGCGGTGATCCTTTGCGACGTCGATTCTGTCCAGCAGCTTTGCCGCGAGTGTTGGCACGACGGGCTGTGCCAGGATCCCAAGCACCCTGGACGTTTCTGTGCACAGGTATAGCACTGCGTCCTGCTGGTCGCCCTGGAGTTTCCATGGCTTTGCTGCCTGCATCAGGGCGTTGGCGTCGTTGATGGCGGACCAGAACAGCCGCAGCAGGTTCGAGTAGTCGAAGTTGTCGACACGGGTGTCCATTTCACCTGGCAGCCTGTCGAGAAGCGCAATGAGGTCTGTGGCGAGGGTCTGTGACGCGGGTGGTATGGCTCCAACCAATGCACCTGGGTCACGCTCACCAGTCCAGCGCTGCACGGCCCTGCTGAGGCTGAACTTGGCGCCGCAGCAGCGGTTGATGAGGTTCCCCCACTTGGCGACGAGCAGCTGGCGCAGCCCAGCGACGTTCTGCTCGATGAAGTCGCCGTCCTGCTCGAGCGTGGAGTTCTCGAGGACGTACCAGCGCAGGACGTCGGGCCCGTAGCGGGTGCCGATCTGCACCGGGTCGACGACGTTCCCCAGGCTCTTGGACATCTTGACGCCGTCGGAGACCCAGTGGCTGTGCACGACGACCCTGCGTGGCAGGGGCAGCCCCGCGGCCATGAGGAACGCGGGCCAGTACAGGCAGTGGAACTTAATGATGTCCTTGCCGATGACATGGGTGGTCCGTGGCCAGAAGGGGGAGGCGATGGTGCCGCTGGCAGCGTCGATGGGCCCCAGGGCGCTCACGTAGTTGCACAGGGCGTCGAACCAGACGTAGATGCGCTGGGAGTCGTCCCCAGGGACTGGGATGCCCCACTGCAGCCGCGAGGCCGGTCTGGAGACGGAGAGGTCCTGCAAGGGCATGGTCTTGAGGTCTGCGAGCAGCTGGTCGCGCTTCCCTGGGGGGAAGACGAACTGGGGGTTTTCCTGGGCGATGTACCGGTGCAAGGCGTCGTTGAAGCTGGCGAGGCGGAAGTACCAGTTGACCTCGGACTGGAAGACGACCTCGTTGCGGGACTCGGTGTTGATGTGGCGGGCACCAGTGGGGTCAGCGGGGTCCTTGATGACCTTGGAGGGCGGGTAGAAGGTCTCGTCGCTGACGGAGTACCACCCTTGGTGCTGGCCCTTGTAGAGGAAGCCGTTGCGCTCGCAGAGCTGCCAGAGCCTGGCGACGTTGGCGACGTGGTCCGGGTCGGTGGTGCGGATGAAGCGGGTGTAGCTGATGCTGAAGAGGCGGTCCAGCGCCTTGAACTCGGGACAGAGGGCGTCGACGAAGCTGCGGGGGCTGGCGTAGCCGTTGGCGGCGGCAGCGGCCTGGATCTTGAGGCCGTGCTCGTCGGTGCCGGTGGTGAGGCGGGAGGCCTGGGGGTCGCCGGTCTTGAGCAGCGCCCAGCGGTGCTGGACGTCTGCGAGGACCGACGAGTATAGGTGGCCCAGGTGCGGCCGGGCGTTGGGATAGAAGATGGGCGTTGTGGTGTGGGCGAGTTGCTTCAGCATGGCGTGTGTGAGGAGCGAAGCGACGAACACACTGTGAGTGGGAGTGTGTGTGAAGTGCCTACTAGTTGACTTTGAATGTACTGTATCTTTCCTTGCAGAGTTAAGCGTTGAACCTGTCAAGTAGACTCCCTGAAATGCGTCTGTTCGGCTGGACAGTCGGTGAAGCGCTGGTGTTGTGTGTCTTGTGCACTCTGGAGGAATTTGCGCGTGTTGTGGTTGTGTTATTCCTTCGTGAAGTGGTGATCTCTAGCGATGTTCTATACGTAGCGTCTATGTGTAGACACGCGGTGCAGTAGACGCCCAGGTGCAGCAGACAATCTAGATTAACTACATGAACTAGAGGAACTAGAAGCACAAGCAATACAATAACGAGGAACTAAGTACTATAGAGACTCTAGACACACTGGATGCACTACATACACTGGATACGCTAGGGACAGTGGATAACAGGGGTGCCGGATAACTAAGGGGTACTAGCAATGCACTGGTAAGTTACTAGGTGCAGTAGCAATGAAGTGGCGATGCGATGGCAATTCGCTAAATGCACTAGATGAACAACAACACGGGTAACACTGGAAACACTGGCAATACACTAGAGGGCATCAGCGATACACTGTGTGTGCTATAAGCACCATATGCTCTAACTAATCTTGGCATTCTAGATACTCTAGATATACAAGACACACTAGCGGCAGACTATGAATAAACTGGCAATACGCTGGTAATACTAGCATCACCAGCAATGTACTAGACGCACTAGATACACTCGCAGTGCATTGTAGATGCAGCGGCGAGAAGCTGGCAATATACCCGACACTCTAGATACACTAGGTGCTTTAGGTTCTCTGAACGACAGACACTCTAGATGTACTAGGTACTGAATATACAAAATATTCTGGACATTCTAGATGCACTAGACACTCGATGCATGAATATTCGTGATAGTCTAGATGCGCAATATGTACTGGGTAAACTGGTGACACTGGTAGTATACTAGGCACACTGGCAATACCGTACCCATAGTAGTCACACATGTTCCAGTAGACACGCTAGACTAGCAATATATCAGGCACTTGGGTACGCTGGATAGTTGACACACTAGAGACACTAGACACACTTCGATATCGTCATCGCCAACAATACTGCATTTGCTATAAATACACTAGTATAAACCAGCGACACACAGGTGATAAGCTAGTGATACTAGGAATATTGTCAGCACCAGCAACCGTCGTAAATCCAATAATGTCCTTCGCACAGCAACGATATATTAGACAGATGGCATGTATTATAGACCTTAGATTTTATATACTGCAGATGCACTGGGGGCACTGGTGATACCATCATACGACATACCAGCGGTATACTGATAATCAAATAATATAAACTATGATAAATTAGCATGGATTAACATGAAATAGAATAAATCGGCTGTATATTACCGTAAATTAATGTAAACCAGCACGCGCTAGCACAGCCCTGCATACTCCCGACACAGCCAGCGCATCAGCACCACAACAGCGACGCTATGCATCCAACTAGACGATATACTAGACATGAGACATTTTCTAGATACTAGATACTCTATATACGTAAGTGCAGAGCCGCAGTGATACTAACATAATAGCAAACTAGCAAACTAGTACACTACCACACTACTACGCTCGCTGCGCTCGCATCGCTGCCTCGCTACGCTCGGTAGCTACACGAAAACAGCCATCAACGCAAACACGCTGTAGAAGATCAGCAGCGGGTAGGCGATCAGGGCCCTAGCACCATGCAGCCTGAGCAGCCTGTTGAGCAGCCCCGAGGCGGCCCAGGTGGCCCAGGCAACCGCACCGGCACCCGCAGCGTATCCCGCCGTGTTGTCCAGCGAGACCACGGTCCCGGCAGCCGTCAGGAAGCAGAGCGGCAGGAACGAGTAGCCCAGGATCGACGATGTCGTGAAGAAGTGCACGGGGGATGCCGCAGCACTGCCCCCCGGTCCAGGAGCATCGCCCCTGCACATCAGCCGCGCCAGCCAGTGCAGGGACACGGTCCCGAACAGCGCCACGCCGTAGATGTAGCCGAAGTGCACGCGCCCAGCCGCCAGCAGACACAGCCCAAACGCCATGAAGAAGAGCACGGGCCCGGCGAGGTCCGCGTCCTGCAGCACCTCGGGCGCCACGGCGGCGCCGCCGCGCCCGGGCGCCAGCACCAGCCGCGTCTTGGCGGCGATGTGGTCGAAGTGGATGCCCAGCTCCTCCAGCAGCGGCGGCTCGTCGCTGTAGCCCGCCGTCGACAGCGCCGCCAGCAGCCCTGGCTTTAGCGGCTCCCGCAGCTCAGTCGAGGCGCCGCCGGGCCCGCCAGGGCCCGCGGCAGCCATCGACCCCTGTGGGAACCCATACGACCCCTGGTAGAACGGCTCGTTGTAGTTCATATCGATGTTGTGTTGTTGTACTTCTTGTCCTTGTTGCAGTGGTGAAGTTGTGTGTGAGAATTTTCGCGCTTATATTCGCCGAACTTCAAATCGTTTATATATACATTAGTATAGTAGAGTATAGTATAGTACAGAATACTCCAGCCTCCACTGTCTGTAACTGTACTGTACTGTACTGCTGCCCTGTTGTTACTGTACTATTGTTACGACTACCCAGTGCTATTCTGCTACTCCGCTGCTTCCACTTCAGCTAGAAGACTAGATCTCGCCTACGCTATTCGACGTTACGATTCGTTAAGCGTCCGCCAGAAGGTATTATTGAGGTATAACTAGACGTATACACTAGAGGATATACCGCTCGCTACGCTCGCTGCACCACCGCTCGTTCGTTCGCTGCAATGGGTATAATCGATAAAATCCAGGCCATCGAGGCCGAGATGGCCAGGACGCAAAAGAACAAGGCCACAGAGCACCATCTAGGTCTGCTCAAGGGTAAACTGGCACGCTACCGCCAGCAGCTGCTCGAAGAAGCCGCCTCCTCCAGCGGCGGCGGCGGCTCCGGCTTCGAGGTCGCCAAGTCCGGTGACGCCCGCGCGGTGCTCATCGGCTACCCCAGTGTCGGTAAGTCCTCGCTGCTGGGCAAGATCACCACTACGAAGTCCGAGGTCGCCCACTACTCCTTCACCACGCTGACCTCCGTCCCCGGCGTGCTCAAGCACGAGGGCGCCGAGATCCAGATCGTCGATCTGCCCGGTATCATCTACGGTGCCTCCCAGGGCAAAGGTCGTGGTCGCCAGGTCGTCGCCACGGCCCGCACCGCTGACCTTGTGATCATGGTCCTCGACGCCACCAAGTCCCAGCACCAGCGCGAGTCCCTCGAGGCCGAGCTAGAGGCCGTGGGTATCCGTCTCAACTGCAGCCCGCCCAACATCCACTACCGCAAGCGCGAGACCGGCGGTGTCAAGGTCACCTTCACTGCTCCACCCCAGGGTTCCCTCACGGAGGAAGCCGTGAAACTTCTCCTCAAGGACTACAAGGTGCACAACGCCGACGTGCTCGTCCGCGACGCCAACGCGTCCATCGACGACTTCATCGACGTCATCAACGCCGACCACAGGAACTACATCAAGTGCCTCTACGTCTACAACAAGATCGACGCCGTCTCCCTCGAGGAGGTCGACAAGCTCGCCCGCCAGCCAAACACAGTCGTCGTCTCCTGCGAGATGGGCCTCGGCATGGACGACGTCGTCGAGCAGATCTGGTACCAGCTCAACCTCTCCCGCGTCTACACCAAGAAGCGCGGCATCAAGCCCACGTTCGACGACCCCTTGGTCGTCAGATCCGGTTCTTCCATCGGCGACCTGTGCCACTCCGTCCACAGGGACTTCAAGGACAAGTTCAAGTACGCGCTCGTGTGGGGGTCCAGCGCCAAGCACTCCCCACAGAAGTGCGGTCTCTCCCATGTCATAGACGACGAGGACGTCGTGACGCTGTTCACCAAGTAGCCGTCGAGGTGTGGCATTGCATGGAAGCGCCATGGCGCTCTGTATATTAACATGTGTGCGTGTGAGAGCACCGCGCATTACGGCTTTTGTTGTATATGGCATGTATAGCATTAACATCGCATTAGCGTGGTCGCCTCGTTGAGATGGCATTTATGTAGTATTATGGCATTAATGTGGTGTACATGTAGTATTGCATGACAGAAGTGTGGTGTTTATGGCGTTAACGTGGCATTGACGTTGGTTGACATGACATTAGCGGGCATGTCACATTAATACGGCAGCTCTGTAGTTTATGTCGGTATATTGTGTTAATATTGTCTTAATACCGTATTAATATGACAGCAGCGTGGTATTAATGGCGCCTATATGACTTTGATGTGGTGTTGATGGCAATTGTGTGATATTAATGACATTGGTATCAATAATGTCACATTAAGGTAGTATTTATGGCATCTGTAGCATTGATTCACCAATGCATTAAAAACCAAGAGTGAATTCACTGTGGGTATGAACAGGTACTGATATATTAAGATGTGCATACACATAACGAGGTATGATATACATTAAGAGGTGTTCATGGATTTATAAGTATAACCCATTAAGATGGTATTCCTAGGATTTAATACGATATTACCGTAATATCAATGCAATATTAATACAACATCAATATAACATCAATATGATATCATTTTGCACTGACACATCTATAGGAGAGATTGTGAGATGGCACGTCTGCAAGAGGCATTGGGTATGCAACCCACGACGCACCGATGTGTTGATATATCCGGCATCAATGAGCACTGATGCATTGGAACACAGCCGTCTCTCGTGGTCGATGGAAGCCACGGATCCACCATACATAGCCTGGAGTTCACAGACAGCAATGATCAATGCTGAAGCTAGCGTCTGCAAAGACTGAACTGTCACATCTGCACGAGTGCAGCTGCCGTGCTTGATCGTGGCACCAGCGAGCCTGGGAAAGTCCCTACCAGGCCACACCAGCACCAGACACTGCATACACCCCACCACTCCATCGCCATCCACCCACAATACCTCTATATCCCATTCCACCTCTCCTATATAACGCCGCCGATTTATTTATTTGGCGTTCAGCCTCAACAATAACACGAACTACACTTCACGACTACACAACTACACAACTACACAACTACACAACTACAGCACAACAACACAATCACACATGAGTGAACAGGTCAACAGACGCAAGTCGTACAGGTGGACGAGTGCCGGGCAGACGAGCTACGACGGCGCCGACTGGGACTCCAGCGACGACGAGCCACACGCCGCCCCAGGGAAGATGGCCCTGCCGGCCCTGCCGCCACTAGATTACGCTAAGGATGGTCAGGAGGATGTAGAGGATGTCCAGGAGGAAGTACAGCAGGTACGTGAGCCTGTGCCGCTTCTTGAGCCTGCCAGACAGCCCGTGAGGCCCGCACCAGCGAGCGTCGATGCCCCAGTGAGCGTGGACGTGCCAGAAAGCATTACTCCCGCAAGAGTTGTTCCCACAGTCACTGATTCCCCCAGCATAGCGGTGGATGCACCCTCTGGACGTACACCCCGGCTGGGCAAGAACAGCCAGTTCACAGACGGCCTGGACGACCTCATGGTGCAGATATCGAAGGAGATGACGCCAAAGGAGCTCCAGGATGCTACGTTTGGTGATGCACCAGTAGAGCAGCCTGAACAGGAGCCTGAACAGGAGCCTGCAAGCAGCGGCTACTTCGCTAGCATGGTGGGCGATGAGACTTCAGGCGCTGAGACATCGGACGCTGAGAATGATAACGCTCCTGCTGCTGAGGACGATAACACATCTGGTGCTGATGCATCGGACGCTGAAACACCTGCTGCCCACAGCATCTCCAACAAGACCCAGGTACCCGGCATCTCAGCAGTGCAACTGGGAAATCACGAAACCAGCAGCAGCATGCAGGTGTACGCCACACCCGAGGGCAGCGTGCCGGCGGACGCCCACCACGATACAGAGACCGACAGGTCGTCCTTCTTCGACGGCTACGGCGATTCAGATGCCGAGGCAACGCAACAGGAGGTGCCGCGGCTGCAGCACTCCGCCAAGACAGACCTCTCCTACGTCAACAGCGATGACGCGCTCTCCTACACCAACTCCATCGCCTACGAGGAGGGGGAGGGAGAGGATCAGGGAGAGGATGAGGAAGAGGGAGAGGAAAACCACAATGAGAGTGTATTCCACTTCCACAACAAGGCGCAGCGCGAGTCCATCATCGAGAGCAGCTCCGACGAGGACCCCGGCGTCTCCAGCGACAACCTCACGATGCAGGTGCCCCAGGACGGCTACTTTGACAGGATCGTCGCTGAGGCAGAGCGCAGGGAGGGGTCAGACGACATCCTGTCCATCCCGGAGTCGGTCGAAAGCGGGCAGGGCGAGAGCACGGAGCATGAGAGCCACCCTGAACCTGGCAGCGACCACGACTCGGTGCAGATCGAGCGGGAGCAGCCTGTGGATGCAGAGATGGTGGACACAGAAATATCTGAGCATGCAACAATTGATGATAAAGAGTCTAAGCGCGAGTCGATTGATGAGAAAGAGTCTGAGCACGCGCCAATTGATGAGGAAGAGTCTTCCCACGAGTCAGTTGACAAGAACACATCCTCCCACGAGTCAATTGGCGAGAGTGAGCCCGCTGAGAAGGTCGCCGAGGAAACGGCTTCCATCACGGAAACTGCATCCCAGCACTCCACCAACTCGCACAAGAGCGATGAAGATGAAGACGGCGACAACGACAACGACAACCTAGACGACCTGGGCAAGTGGAAGCCGGACACGGACGCGCTGCGCTCCGGGTTCGTGCAGGAGACGGCGAAGAAGGCGCCGCCCGGGTACGTATACGACGAGAGCGGAAACCTCGTGGACCTGACGCCGTCCGGGATGAAGGGCCGTGCGGTCTCAACATACTCCGGTGTCGAGAGTGGCTGGAATGCGTTCCCCGCGGAGGAGACGGCAGGCGAGGGCGACCTCGAGACCATCCACGACACCAAGACGCTGTACGACAACAGCACGATCTACAACGTGCCGGGGCTCGTCGGGCGCAACGAGAAGCTGCCACCGCTGCCCAGTGATGTTGCGGTGCCGGAGCCCGTAGCCAGTTCAGCTGCAACCACAACTGCAGCTGCTGCGGAACCACGCCCACGCTCGGTGTCGAACGCCACTACCAACTCGGAACGGCGTCCGGACGTCGTGGGCATCCAGGAGCCGGACTCGCTGGAGATCGCGAGGCTGTCGCACCGCACACACGCGGTGCCGGTGCTGGACCTGGACGCGTTGGTGCGCAGCAAGACGTCGCACGAGGCCAAGTACGCGCAGCTGCGGGACTACCAGGCTGAGCTGGCGGCGTACGACACGGGCCTGCAGACGTGGATCAGCTACTCGCTGAAGGCGTCGGTGAAGGACAAGGACTTCCTGTTCGACGAGTACAAGAGCAGCCGGCACGTGCGGGAGGCGTACGCCAACGCCGAAGACCTTGCCAAGAAGAACACCGTGATCAACACCGTCAACACCGTCAACCAGAACGTCAGCCACCTCAAGAAGAAGGTCTTTTCGCACACCCGCAACAGCATGAAGCCCAAGATGCTCTTCTCCTCCATTGGCAAGAAGGTGCTGTAGTGGTACAGCTACAGCAACTGCATGATACAACATATATACACATCTATACACATCTATACACATCTATACGATACAGCTAGCGCGATGGTCCGCTGGTGAAGGCGCTGCGAGTCGCTTCACAGGGATGAGCAGACAAGGGGCAATAGGGAAAGTGGGTAAGTAAAAGAGAAGTATACAAGTGTGTAAGTAAACAGGCAAGCAGGCAAGTTCGCAAGTTATCAGACAAGCAACCAAGATACTAACTGGTAAGCAATCAAGCTGGTACGCGAACAAACAAACAAGCAGTCAATTAAGGGGTAAGCAATAAGCCGATACACAACCCAAGTAACTGCAGACATTCATTAAGCTGGTACGAAAGCAAGCTAGTAAGGAGTCAACCAAGATAGAGAGCAGTCAAGCTAGTAAACAAGTAGGCATTCAATCAAGCTGACAAGCAATCAACCTAGTAAGGGATCAAGCCGTCAAACAACCAGTCTAGTTGGTAAGAAAGGAAGCAATCAGGTAACCTGGTAGGCAGTCAATCAAGGCATTAGTCTAGTAAGGAGTACACAATCGATCTAGCTAGTAAGCATTCAATTGAGCTGGTAAGCATTCAAGTCGGGTAGAGCAAGCAATCAAGCCCGTAATCAACAATCAACCAATCAATCAATCAATCAATCAACTAATCACTCACAATGCAGTATACACTCGGGTTTGACCTGTCGACGCAGCAGCTCAAGTGCGTGGCCGTCGACGAGAACCTGCAGCCAGCCGGTGAGGCCTCCGTGGACTTCGACGCAGACCTGCCGGGCTATAAGACCACCAAGGGCGTCTACATCAGCGGCGAGACGGTCTGCAGCCCCGTGGCGCAGTGGCTAGAGGCATTTGACCTTGTTCTCGAGCGGCTGGCGGCTACTGGCCTTGACCTAGGCCTCGTCACCGCCATCAGTGGCTCTTGCCAGCAGCACGGCGCTGTCTTCTGGGGCGAGGACGGTTCCACGCTGCTGGCATCGCTGGATGCGAACCAGGGTAACCTTGTTGACCAGCTCGCTCCCACCGCCTTCAGCAGGACTACGGCGCCCAACTGGCAGGACCACAGCACCGGTGCCCAGTGCCAGGCAATGGAAGCTGCCGTAGGTGGGCCCCAGGGGATGGCCCAGGTGACGGGCTCGCGGGCGCACCTGCGGTTCACGGGCCCTCAGATCCTCAAGGTCATCGAGACGGAACCGGCAGCGTACGAGGCCACACATGCCATCACGCTGGTGTCGAACTTTGCCACCTCTCTGCTGTGCGGTAAGCTCGTCCCGCTCGAGGAGGCAGACGCCTGCGGCATGAACCTATACGACATTGAACGGCGTGAGTTCTCAAGACCGCTGCTCCAGCTGCTCGAGGACCAGCGGACAGCACCCACGGGACCCTCGCTTCTCTCAAAGTTGCTGGGCGAGCCCGTCCGGGTCCAGGGTCCCGGAGAGACGCCCGTGTGTGCTGGCAACGTCGCCCGCTACTTCACCGACCGCTACGGCCTCAGCCCCAGCTGCCGGGTGTACCCGTTCACTGGCGACAACCTGGCGACGCTCTGCTCGCTGCCGCTGCACGGTGGCGACGCCATGGTATCCATGGGCACCAGCACCACCGTGCTGCTGTGCACCCGCGAGTACTGTCCTTCGCCCAGCTACCACCTCTTCCGGCACCCGGTCCTCCCGGACCACTACATGGCCATGGTCTGCTACTGCAACGGCTCACTGGCCCGCGAGCAGATCCGCGATGAGCTCAATGCTACGAAGTCTATTGCTCCTGGCGATTGGGAGGAGTTCAGTGCCGCTGTCGCGGACGACTCGCTCGACACCAGCGATGAGCTCGCCGTGTACTTCCCGCTCGGCGAGATCGTCCCCAGCATCCAGGCCACCACTGCCCGTGTCAGGTTCGACCGGGCCACGGGCCAGCTCACTGACCACGTCGCCAGCTTCCCGGACCGCCGCCACGACGCCAAGGCCATCGTCGAGTCGCAGGCGCTGTCCTGCCGCGTGCGTATCGCTCCGCTGCTCACGCCACAACCGGGTGCCTTCACCACCACAGTCACAGCCAGCTCCGGCACCACGGTGTCCTTCGACGGCGAGGTGCGTCCGCTGGGCGACCTGCTCGACCGCCGCCCCAGCCGCTGCTTCTTCGTTGGCGGTGCCTCTCGCAACACAGCCATCGTCCGCCGCTTCGCCGCCGTCCTGGGGCCCACTGCGGGTGCCTTCCGCTCCGAGAACCCGAACGCCTGTGCTGTCGGTGGCTGTTACAAAGCCCTCTGGTCGTGGTTACGTTCCAGCGACCCCCAGGGCCCGGACTTTGCCCAGTTCCTCGACAGCAGTATGCCCGCGGGGGCCGTAGCCAGTGTCGCCGGTCGCGAAGACGCCGCTTGGGACCATTACAATCACTACATCGTGGCTCTGAGCAATCTCGAGCGCGAGCTGTGTGCGTGAGGCGACTGCGATGGTGTGCAGTTTGCAGATATATGTTATAAGGTTATCTCGTGGGACTATTAACTGTTCTGCTGTAATCTCAAGAAACGATATACGGTTATATTGTTATATTGATGTAGTAATATACTGTTATTTTAACTCTTATATTGAGATACTGTTACGCTGTTATACTGTTATACAGTTATACAGTTATACTGTTGTATTGGTATATTGGTGTATTGTTAACTATTCTGCTAATTTACAGCTATACAGCTATACTGTTAACTATTATATAGACATACTCATTTTTGGTTAATTGTTCTGCTGTGTTGTCGAATTGTCATATTGTCATATTGGTATGCTGTTCTTCTGCTCTCTTACTATAAGATATTCTGTTACACTACCACATTGTCACTTTCTTCAAGTTCTACCGGTAGGTATTTATGTAAACTTGTTAACATAATAACCATACTAATAGCGCTATACTGTTATATTGCTACTGTAGTCGATGTACCGTTCCTGTATTTAAGATCGGCTGTTATACTGTATACTGTTATGCGGATATACCGATATAATGTTATGTGGGTATACCAATATACTGCCAACTGCTATTTGTTTTAGACGTCGCATTGCCATCAGAATGACTTCGATACTGGCATTCTGTTATATTTTGTTGTTTTTATAATATTTCATTTACCATAATATAATAATATATATAATACTTCACTATATATTTCGACGCGCGACACACAAATAAGAAGGGATGCACCCAACAGAGAGCCCCAGACAACCAACCATGCTCGCACCACACACCAGGATGGCGCTGCGCAGCGCCACACTGCCCCTGCGCACCCTGCACCACCGGCTGCTCCACTCGTCGGCCGCTATAAGCGCCGTCATGCCGTACCGCATGCCCGCGATGTCCCCCACGATGGAGAGCGGAGGCATCGTCGAGTGGAAAGTGGCCCCCGGGGGCTCCTTCAGCGCTGGAGACGTGCTTCTCGAGATCGAGACTGACAAGGCTCAGATCGACGTCGAGGCCCAGGACGACGGACAGCTTGTCAAGGTCCTCAGGAACAACGGCGACAAGGATATACCCGTCGGCGAGACCATCGCTTACACGGCGGAGCCAGAAGACGACCTGGGGAGTATTGACCTTGCTGCGCTGACGGGAGGACAGGCCCCAGCGCCAGAGTCTAAGAAACCAGTGTCAGAGTCCAAGAAACCAGCGCCAATTACGCCCATGGCCTCTGCTTCTGCCCCCGTTGCCTCTCCCAATAAACAACAGACGCTGCTTCCTTCGGTAGCCATTCTCCTCGCAGAGAATGGTATCTCCCGCGAGGATGCAATTGCCAATATCCCAGGAACTGGTCTCCACGGCACTCTGCTCAAAGGTGATGTCCTGGCATATCTAGGGACCATCCCCGCGGACGCCGCAAGCTCTATCGGTGCCTACGTCGACAGGTCCACGCACCTCGACCTCTCAGGGATCGAAAAGACGGTGCTCACGAGCGACCAGAACAAGATTCCAGCGCCACAGGACACTTCTGCTCCCGCGCAAGAGGACAGAGCCGCTCCCAAATCCACCGCTTCCGCTCCCCCCGTCATCACACTCGAAGAGGACATCAAACTCAGCGTGCCCGGCAGCGTCTCTCCCAGCCAGCTGCAGGCTTCCGTCAGCGCATTCCTCAAGGAGGCGTACCAGTACGCACACCTCGGGGACCTCTCAGCAATGCAGTCTGAGCACTACGACCCGCTGTTCGAGGAGCTCGTGGCCCCTGAGCGCCGCGCCGCCAGATTCACGTACTCCTTCGAGCTGGAGCAGGCGCACAGCGGGGCAATGGCTGGCTCCCACGACGACATATTCGATCTGCTGGCTGGAAGTGCCAGTGGTACCGCTACAAGCGGTGCTACGGGTCCCGATGAATACGTGCTGGCACTGGACGTGACAGTGAGCAATGCCTTCGCTGACTCCCGCGAGAAGGCCAACCTGTTCATGGACTACGTGCACGATCTGGAAGATGCCCAGGTATAGGCAGGTATCCATGTGATGATAGTATTCCCCCAGCGACAAACACGTATGTGATTTGGCTGTATTGTTTAAAAGTATGTACTAATTCAGCGTATATCGCAAGAGGGTGCATTGAAAACAGTGTAACGAGTAGTGATGTATTCGCTGGTGTTATTTCGATGTACGAAGTTTTAGCACCTACCCTGATCTATTAACAATTTATTCTAGCAATTCGTAAGTCTATGTAGTAATATATGTACACCGCTTAGAAGACGATGAAACTGTTGTCCTCTAGGAACAGCACGACCTTCTGGACGATACCGAAGATGGACTCGTCGGCGTCAGCCAGCTTGATGTCGGCGTTGGCGCCAGTGCCCACCGTGTAGACGTTCTGGGCAGCACCGGCGTGGCCCTCGTACTCGTTGGCGACGATGAGACCGGCACCAGCGGCGACAAAGTCTGGTACCAGGGCAGCGAGCTGGGCGCCGAGGTCGCTGTTGTTCTCGTTGAACACCTTGTAGGTTCTGCCACCACCGAACTGCAGGAAGGTGGAGAGCAGCGCCGTGGTTAGCTGGTTGCGGGAGACCTTGAGGTCGCTGCCAAGGACGATAGCGAAACCCTGCTTTGGTCTAGGTGGGTTGGACTCCCTGAGGATCTTGACGACCTCTGGGTAGGAAAACCACTCAGGGATCTGAGCGCCGACCTTGAGGCGGTGTCTCAGCTCTGTACCGGAGATGTTGAGGGTTCTGGTCTTTGTGGTGTCGATCTGGTCGATTGGAGCGTATCTGTCCTCGTCTGGCAGGTATGTGACCATGCGGAATGGGACGACCTGGATCTGGAGCTCGTTCTTGTAGGACTCGACAAGCTCCTGGGCGTCGTAGGCGCCGTAGAAGTCGACACCCTGGGAGTTCTTACCTGGGCCGGCGTGGTCTCTGCCGACGATGAAGTGGGTGGCACCGTAGTTCTTTCTGATGATGGCGTGCCACACGGCCTCTCTGTCACCGGCCATTCTCATGGCGAGAGGAAGTAAGGAGAGGAAGGCCATGCCGGCTGGGTAGCGCTTGATGATCTCCTGGTAGACACGGACTCTGGTGTGGTGGTCGATGTCACCTGGTTTCGTGAGACCAACGACTGGGTGGATGAGGATCTTGGCGTTGGTGTCGCGGGCAGCCCTGACGGTGAGCTCTCTGTGGGCTCTGTGCATTGGGTTACGGGTCTGGAAGGCGACGACAGAGTCCCAGTGGCGGGCCTGGAACTCCGAGCGAAGCTGGGCTGGGGTGCGTCTGGCACCTGGGTAGTCGTAGTGGACTGGGAGCTGGACGGCCTCGAGGGAACCGCCGACGTAGAAGTCACCGGCCTCGTTGTTCAGGTAGCGGATAGCTGGGTGCTCTGGGTCGCCTCTGAAGACATGCTTGGCCTCACGGGCCTTGTCTGGCTGGTAGACATCAGCCACGGTGATGATGGCGACTGGAATCTCGCCGTCCTGGTAGAGGGCGACTCTGTCACCGGCGTTTAGGGAGCCAGCAAACTCCTTGGAGACATCCAGGGTGATAGGGATGGTCCATAGGGTGCCGTCACTCAGACGGGAGTCGACAACAACACCGTCGTAGTCCTTCTGGGACATGAAACCGGTCAATGGGGAGAAACCACCGTTCAGGATCAGCTCAATATCGCAGATCTGTCTGGCGGTCAGGTCCCAGCGCTTGGAAAGGGTCTGGGCCTCCTGGAGCAGGGCGGCGTGCTTAGGGGCGTCTCTGGCGACGAGGTCTTGTAGGATTCCTCCGTGTGGGGCTGGCATTGTTGAAAGGTGAATGGGTGGTGGGCTCTTCAATTGATCAACTGAAGTACAACAGCCATCTCGACCGAATAATAGGCAGCACAGCCCCGTTTATATATGTGGGCTGTCTAGGAACGATGGACTAGTCATTAACGAGCCCAGCAGCGGCCTCAGGTCCACAGTGCTGCCAAGGTGCCGTGCCAGACGTCCAGGCACTGTGGCTGGCACTTATAGCCTGTGGTGGTGGCACGTGCCAGGTGCAATTGCACGTGACATTGCATGCACGTGACTGGCACTCCACACCATGCTGGGACGAAGAGTATAAGGCTGGGTGGTTAATCTGGGCTGTATATGAGTGTGTGTTTGTTTTGTAATAATAGTGTATATGGTATTCGCCTCATTTTGATTAGCCGCGCATGAGGATAATACGCGGGCGGTGAAAATAGCGTAAAGCAGGTCAAAATGATGTGTAATGGATGATTGATGCTGACAGTAGAGTAGGTACAGAGTCATTGGGTTAGTAGAGTTGTTGCAGCTTTTGTTGGGAAGAAATGCGATGCTTTATCGTGATTCTAAGGGTAAATAGGGGTGTGTTAGTTTATGCGATATAAGAGTTGGTAGGGCATAATTACCGTCAACGGCAAGAAAAGAGCGTAACCGGTAATTGACAGTGGTACTGAAGTTGGTACCAATGGGTTCTACAATGTTGTTTTAAGGGAACAACGGCCTCATCTTTTCAACAAGCAGGTGCATCATCCGACGGACACTTAGCCAAGACACGCCAACAACCAGTGATAATCAACAGATGTTGCACAAATTGATATGTTTCCACATATATTGCATGTGTGGTGAGATCTCAAGCAGCTGTCCGTGTTAATTGGTTATTAAAAGTGGGACCTAGAGCTCACATCCCTAGCACTCATTCCAAAGAGTAATTGTGAGAGATGCCCTACAGATGGGGATTGGAGAAGGCGGACTTTAAACAAGATCACCATAATAACTGGCCTCTATATAAAAAAGAGGCACAGCGATTATACAGAACGGGGTATAAACTTATCTGTAAGAAGATAGACACTTATCTGTAAGAAGATAGACACGATTGCAAGGTATTTACCGCTGAGAATGCAACATGGGGTATCACTCAAGCACGCGGCTAGGATGACTGCAACTGTAAGGCCGCTTCGTTGTGTGTCCTTTACACAGGTCGCGGAAACACAAGATATGAGTAGTTCCCAGGCACAATCGAGGTTTTGAATGTTGTGAATGTTCCTTGAGGGCCTTCAGGTGTTCGTATACCTTGGCACATTGTAGGTATTAACTCGGCCCATTCTCCCACAGAAAGTGCCGTGGCAGCGGAATAAGCCTCGGCGCGTCAACGATTTCCAGAACAGGCAGCGTCACAGAGAGCGTCGCAAACAGCGTCGCAGACACAAACAACCAAACACAAACGCACCACTTGAGTTATACAAAGACAAATTACCTCCTTTTTATTGAAACTATTATCTCTGACTTAATTCACAATTTTCGTTTGGAATTCTACCTCCCCAGAAGCAATGTTGATGAATTCCAGAGCTTCCACCGCCCCCCGTGCCTCCGCCGCTTCGGCCGCCGCCGCACCAACCTCCCGTGGTGGCACTTCCAGTGCTGCCACGGCCTACCCTGCCTATCACCCTGATGTTATCGAAAATATCCAGCAGCTGGCTACCGAATATCCCCCAGGGAGCGAGTATGCCACCGAAGAGTTCTGGATAAATCAGTTCGATGAACCTCAGTCCTTCCTTAACTACGAAGGTCCAAGCGTTGAATCTGCAGACAAAGAGAAGTACAAATCAAATGGTTGGGCTTTGGACGTTTCTAAGATTAGCAGAAGTAGAAGAAATCACCCAGTGCACTCCAACCGTGAGCATTCGTGCATGGCCGCCAAGGGTGAGAGATCCAACCGTCGTTCTGACAGGAACAGACATCACTCAGCCAGATCCAATGCTATTCCAGATGTTCAGCTTCCCAAGGAGTCATCCTCCTTTGGTAATCTGATCAAGTATATTTGCGCCTTCAAAGATGAATATTCCTCCCACTGGAAAGGATTTTCTGCCCAGCTGGAGACTATTTCCAACAGGCTGCACGAAACGAGGAAGATTATCAAAGCCAATACTGCCTTTCTTTCTGATTTTGTTAACAAAGTAAAGAGAGACGCCGACAAGCTGGCAGGAAAGGTGACTAAGGTTGTTGAAACTCAGACTAAGAATCATGCTTGGACAAAAAAGATATTCAAGAGGCATGATTTGGACCTGGACAACATACACTCAGACCTGGACAACGTGCACACTAACCTAGAGAATATTGAACAAAACATCGACCAGAATAATAATGCTAACAACTCTCGGCAATCGAATACCGAGAGTGACGTGGCTTGGTTGATGGAGCAGATGAAACAGCAACGCGAAGAGCTTACTCAACTCAGAAACCAAGTTGCCCAAGACAAGGCTAAGATAGATACTCTGGAGAAAGCTGCAGAAGCGACCAAAACCCCAACCTGCCATGATGCCTGTGATGACAAGATCAAATCCCTAGAGTATGAAGTTGCTGCTCTGGGGTGGCTAGCAAGTGACCACGGCGATCAATTTAAGGCTTCGGAGGAGAAATTTAGCAGGCTCGCCCATACTGTTGAGGTTGTTAGTGATGATGTCAAGGCTAATGAGTCCAATTTAAGGGAGTTTGCTTCCCAGACCTATGATAAGACACACGTTCTTGCCCACAAGATTAACGACCACGACAACCTCTTTGACAACATGAAGGTGGCGATTCATCTTCATGATCAGGAGTTTGAGAAGGTTGGGGAGCGCGTTGACTCTCAGGATGCCCGTATAGCTTCGGCTAATGAGCAGGTGGCGGCCTACAGGTTCGAGCTTGCAGAGGTAGTGGAAGTTGTAAAGGCAAATGACAAGGAGAAGGACGTCGCTTTACTATCCAAAGTCGAAGAGCTGTCTGCGGTTACCGATGTGAACAGGTCGCAGATAGCTGGTCTAATTGAAAAGGTGGAATCACACGAGAGCAATTTGAATGAAATGATTTATACTGCTGAGTCACAAAAACAAGAGCTTGATTCTGTCAAGGTTCAAGTAACAGAATCGAATGACAAGCTTCTTCAGATGACTTCCGCAGTTGACCATCTCTCTGCTGATGCAGACAAATCCTTGACTAAAATGACACATCTCTCCGAAGTGTTCTCCGAGCACCAAAACGAACTGGATATAGTAAAGGACCAACAAGGCACAGTGAACAACGAACTGTCTAATATGCAAGACGTGATAAATTACATGACCGACGGATTAAACGAAACCAGACAGATATGCGAGTGGCAATGCACTGAATTGAAGGAGGTAAAATCCTTGGTTGTAAACCGAGCCGAAGACCTACATGACTTAAAAGAAGCGCTTGCCACTCAGAAAGCAACCACTGATGATATTATGGAAATAACAGCGAGGAAATATACTGAGCTGAATATAAAAACATTCGAGCAGAAGGATATCATCGAGCACATTCAAGGCTCTGTCGATACAATCAGGGCCCTGGTAGACAGCATTAGGGATGGTAGCAACAATAGAGCAGCCGAATACACGGGCTCTAGTGAGACAGCATCGTACACTTCAGTCGATACTGTCCAACTGTTGCTCTCTGAGGTGCCCTTCCTGGATGCCAGTGACGTGATGGAAGATAGTCTCTCTGATGGGTTTGTCCGGAATGACAATATTTTGACGGACGCCAGCAACACCCCACAGAGGATGCCTTCCAACTACATGCGGATCGAAGAAGTACAGGACGAGTATAAAGAAAACATATTGTGGAGTACAACGAGAAGTTTAATAGGGAAATTTAACTCAAGGAGATTTTAAACCAGAGGAATAACAATTTTTAAGGAACTTAGAGGAACATTTGTGATTTAATGATGTAAATGGCCACCAATGGGACCCAGGACCCCAAGTGAACAAACATAACAAAAACAGAGAACAAATAATCCCAGTACAAAAGGTTGTCAAAGTATGGTACCCAAGCGTGAATGAGAGAATTCTTCCAATTTTCCTCCCTCCCAACACAACATGCACAGTTCCCCCAGCAGCAGATGATCTTGGTTTCCCGGTCAGGAAGAGTCCAAACTGTGGATCATAGTACTCCCACGGAGTGTGGAGTTGAATCGTGGTTTCTGAGTATGCCTAGCTAGCTTACTCGGATACCACCACGACCCAACTCTGCACTCGGGGACCTAGTACCCATCGTTTGGAAGCGCGCCTTTTCCTGACCGGGAGACCGATTCTCCAAGCTGGTCCTTTCACCACACAATACCCCGGTGAAGGACTCTGTGCAGGGGAGGAACCATGCAGCGTCTCTCGTCACAACTGGAATTAATCTGAGAAATAAAACAAAGCAACAACATAACAAAATAATAATAATAACAACAACAAACAAGTAATAACAAAGCCAATGACACCTTTAATCACATCAAATCTGGAGTTCTCCTTACTAAAATTCACAGGCCTGGTAGATCCCTGCCATCATCACCAACATTATAACACACCTCTTCACTTCCCAGTTCCAAGTTCCAGAATTCCTGGTTCTCCATTCTCATTCTCCTTCCACTAACTCTCGCTCCCCAGTTACTCCTCTCTGTCTCCCTGTCCATCTATCAGTATGTTGTCCGCATCCTCATTTCTTCCATTCCGCGATTAAAATGTCTCAATTCTCGTCGTATCAATCACTCACTCCCCAGTCCACGACCATATGTCTTTCCGTTCTTTTGCCAAACTCAGCAATTCCTGACCACACCTAGTCTCACCCTCCGATAGTCTTTGCCTAGCCTTCCTAGACCACCGCCCTCCTCCGCAAGCACCCTCCGCTGCACCCTCTCCAGCACACTACTTTAATTTGCTATATACTTTACATATTCATACTTTCTTTATGTTTTTATTTGCTGCCGATGATACCTCTCCCATGGGATGCAGGTATGGCTCACCTCAGCAAGCGCAATCCAAGATGAACCCGAGATATTGCACGAGCAGAAACAATGACCACATTTATGCAGTGATTGCACTAAATATGAGAGTACTCGGCATATCTCTTTAACCAAGGTGAATAGTTGAATCACAGGTGCAAACGGAACAGCAGAATTCCCAGTTGTAATAGTAGTGTTTTCAATCAACTCAGCAAGCTCCCCAATCCACTCTAACAATCACCCATCTCACCGCACCCTTAGCTGACAAATACTCCCATATCCCAAATCTCCAGAAACAGCCGCTCTAGAAAACCAGTCTCCCGCCCTACGGCGTTTCTTAGAGAGACCGAACAACGCGCGATGCCTCCGAGCCCCGAAGTCAGAAAGGCCCAGCCGTGCAGGAACAGCCGCCAAGGACAAGGTAAAGGAAGTGGCGATGAATAGTGCATACACTTTTTCAGACAGCTTCAGGTCCCTATTAAAGATTCATATAAGTCCTTGTGCATGAAAACCGATGTGGTTCGACCAATAAGCTTCCGAATTGTGGGGTGTATTCGATCTCTCGCATTCTTCTCAGACAGCGTATGCAAGGAATGTGTTACTACAACTGTTGAAAAAGGACAAGAAAGCTTTTGTTTCTACATCCACCATTGGATTCAACACCCAGGTTTCCCTTCACCTCTACATTGTCTTTAGAGACTCCATGGAGCTTCGAGCTTTCCGGATCAAGGCTTCTTCCACAGCTAGTAATGCACCAGCCAGTAATTCAAGAGAGTGATATTGAATCCGTAATACACAGTTACATCGGGAGCACAAATAACATTATTAGACATGTACTAATGTTTGTCAGCACCTTTGGGTATCTCCTCTTCTCAGATAAGGCAAGCTCTGTCAGCCAAGTCAGAGCTGATGCGAGCTAGGTTCGGTTCTACAGCACTTTTACACTATTCAGAACTGGATGGCGTTAGGTACTGTTTACACAACAGCACTGCGAGGTTGATACGAAACCCAACCTTAGGCCGCAAACTCGGTGTACAGGATAGGTATCCCACCCAACTTTCAATACAAATGTTGTGCAGCCTTCACTGAGCACCTACATTATAACCTACAATGGGCACAGCCATAACACCGCATCCCAGTTCTGTTTTATTTTACATCAAGTTTTTGTTAGAAAGTTTTCTCTCTGCTCTTCCCGAAGTAAAATACGAAATGCGGTATGCAGGCGTTTCAGGCTAATGCCGCAGGTGCAAGTTTCCACGTGCAACCTGCGGGTGTCCCCCCAGGATAAAATGACCAGCAAAGCCACTGCCACAACCACTAACTCTGCACCTTGCGTAACATGTTCTGGCGCCAAGAAACTGCGCACAACCACAGAAGGCACCAGCGTGGGGCGACGTTGCCGTGCCGGGGCTGTGCGGTAGATCCAGACTCCGTGATTTCTGTGACCCGCGAAAACGCAGGTACCGCTGCGGCTGACGGATCTTCCCGCACAGAAACGACGGAGAGCAACTTCGCCTCAGTAACCTGGAGGTTACTATAACATCCGTGGCATCTGCGATGGGATAGATCATTTTACAGAGAAAGGAGCGCAGAAGCAAGAGATGAACACTAACAAGAATTTGGGCCGGGCCGTTGCGTGGGTCTGCAGTATGCCTCCGCGTTTGTCTAGGTGTGCGGCATCGCATCTTCCCCTGGAAGGAACAAAATGCATCTCATTTTTGTGTCCGATTTCCCGATCCGGCCAGATCCCACGTAAGTTGACTGGGGCTTGAATGCTAGATGAACAAATGGGTACGACGGTATAGAGGCACTGCTACGTGGCATTCTAACTATTGCATGATGATACATGAACTGAATTTTTTTTGTTATCCAAGTAGAAAATTACGTATGCTACTGTGCTGCCTGAGGACTTGTCGTACTTGCCCGAGTGGGCGATTGTTGTTGTCCCACGCTCGGCACCTCCTGGTTTCACCATCTTTCCCTCATTAAATAGTGCTTCACCCTTTCGTCAGATGGAAGTCAGGCCATTGTGTGATATTAGAGAGGGATCTATCGCCTAGACTCCGTAATGAATAGGAACGTAGTGGCTTGTTAGCACTTTCTGCGGAGTTTTTGTGAGAACATTACTGCTCCCGTTTGCTGATGTGTTGTCAATTCCCATAATATCAGATCATGCCTGTTCCATTATTGTACCACTTCACCTTCTGTTCCCAAGATCAGAGATACTTATCCAAATGTTGTATAAATTGGTTTGTGAATTTGGGTCAAGATTAATGTCTTATTCTTCATGTTTCGGTTTGTCCAATTTGTCTATTCCTTTTTTCAGTTTCATAGTTAGAAGACAGTATCCCACACAATACCTATCCAGATCTCATCTAACCAGATATACACTACATTAATATATTTGTTTCTTCCTTCTTTTGCTAGTACCTAACCATCTGTCGCATAAAGGATATAACAAACACTACTATTTTTTTTTTTAATTATTGATTATTACATTAATTATCGGAATTTACTTTGCCACAATGGTCTACAAGTTATCCAATCGGTCTACCCCTTCGGCGCTTAACACTGAGAGCATCCAGCTTACCTCAAGCCCTCTGGACGACTACCAGCGTCTCTTCTTTGCCACGGTCCTCTCCAAGTTCCACTCAGCGAACCCTGCAGGCAATGTGGGTGCTACCAATGCCGACCTCGCTGTGCTGCTTACCCGGGAACTTCGTCTCAGATGTAATGTCTACAGGTCAGCAGTTTTGGGCAAGCTGAGAGGACCATCTTCCCTGTCTGCTTCATGGAACGAAACTGCGACAGTTTCAGGCGGAATGACAGGCGCTACTTCCCCTGACCAGAGCCTTATTTCTAAGAAGACCAATACTAATAAAGGGGGCATCAACTGTTTTCAGATGAAGCTTCCCAACCTTTATTGGCCTGTTTCGGTCTCTAATTCTGACGCGCAGCCTGAGATTCCTCTGCGCATCAACGAGGAAGCCCTTCGCCATGTCCCAGAGTACCGCCTAAAGGGTCTATGTCTGGACACCGAGTCGGCAAAGGGTAGCATGTTGAGTGCCAACATTGTCCTCCAATGTGAGCGTGCATTGGATACTCCAAGGGAGGACGATGACCCAGAAGACATGTCTGTTCTTGTGGGTCCAGGAAGCAGCACCGCCACATTGGCACCGGCAGTGGCGGACATGAGTGGGAGCTACTTTGGTTCACAGACTGTGAACCAGGAGTACAGGACTAATAACGAGGAGCACGGAAGAAATGCCAACACCCAGCTGATCAACAAGAACAACCTGATCATCTGGAGTGCGGACTCCGGGTACGTTTTCCTAACGGGCATTTGGAAGATGTACCAGGACGTGATGCGCGGACTCATTCTTGGACGGAGAGGTCCAGGAAACAATGCCTGCACACAGACCGCACAGGAGCTATGCAGGTATGAGTTTGAGTTCGCAGTCTCCGAGGCATTCTACAAATCCATTGAGAAGGAGCTGGCGCTCAATGGAGAGAGGGCCCAAAAGAAGGCGCGCAAGTCCAGAGCATCCGGTATTAGGACCCCGGCATGTCTAAGCGCCATGGGCATATCTGTTGGGCCTAACAAGGACGGCACGGCGTGCAAGTGTTCCCCGCTACTTAATTCACAGGATAATGTGAGTAGCGGGGATCGTGCAGGGGATGGCACTGTCAGAACTGGGGATGCCACCAAGATCTCGTACAATGACATCCATTGGACGAAGATCAGTTCTGAGCTCAACTCCATGCTCATTGAGGAATTCAAACAGTCCTTGGTGGAGGAGTATGGAGTTGGGCCAGAGGTTGGTGACGTGGAGTTTGAGGCACTCTCCTCTCTGATCGAGAGGATCAAGGGTGGCTCGATCAAGATCCAGGGATCATGGGCCCCGATGAAGATTGCGAGGTCCATGTGTCTGCGGTTCTGCTTTCCAATCCGCTACCTGCTTGTGCCGGTATTTGGAGAGGATTTCCCCAGCGAGTGCCAGGCGTGGTTTGAGAGGTTCGCTCAGATGAAGAATGAGCGAATCTTGCAGAAAAGAAGGGAGAGTGTTGAAGCCCTTGCGAACCAGTCTGTGCAAGTCCGGAAGGAACAGACATTTAATAATCTTATGTCAAACGATAGGATTTTAAATGGCGCTGTTCCATCTAAAGACATCCCACCTGTGGTCTCAGTATCTCCAGCGGTTATTTCTGACATGTTGAGTAATACTTCCTCAGCCCCTCGGTTGTCCAGTAGTCGACCCTCTGTGCTCAGTATCTCCTCTTTAGTGAAACCGTCACCCAGTGGCCCGCCTCCTCCTGTTCGTGTTCCCTCCTCCGTCGTTCCTTTATCTAATGGCCCGCCTTCCTCTCCCAGCCTGTCCTCCTTGCCTCCCTCTTTCGTTGCTACACCACTTTATCGAAATTTGTCAGCTACCAGAAGAAATATCACCCATGGTCTACCTCTTCTAACCATTCCTGGGGCTCCTCATCTAACTCTTGCCTCTGGTACATCGCAAGAGTTACCTGTTAGATCCTTAGCCTTCAAACGCAACTATGGTCCAGATTTGGATAATAGGTTTGATGGCTTTGCATCTAATGTTAGGCCAACGCTCCCAAAGTCCAGTATTGGGAGTGTATGCCCCCCACCAGTGGTTAACCCAGACCCATCCTACCCTAGAATGTTGACGCGATAAGGATTCTGGTTGTGCCATATTTATTTTGATTTAGCGGTGTTTTTCTTATTATACATATATATATATATTTAACCTGAGCAGATGGAACTTTATTAACTATGAACTATGTATTAGCATTACATATGGGCTTTAAAAAGAGAGTAATGTGGTAAAATTGGTTTAGGCGGATGTTTAGGGCAATTAAGAGAGACTGTCATAAATGTTAATGCCGGTATGCAAAATTTCCTACAGTGGATGAGGAAAGGGACCTCCTCTGTATTCCACCGAAATGCCTGTCAGTGTAGCTGACTGGATATAAGGATGATAATGTTTTGTTTTGTGTAGCTTTAGTGTAAATGGAATGTTTATTGCGACACAACTCGGTGCATTGGAAAAGTAACAAGTAGCCTGTTCGATCCAAAAATTAAATTTGTGCAACGGTACTATTCCAAATTTGACTTGTTCTACTGACAAGGGAAAACCGTGGAGGCCGATCTTGACATTAGGATTGTATCAATAAAGAACTCTCTATATGAATATTTCATGGAAATGTATTGTCCTCTTCTCTTGGTGAAATAGTATCGGCCATTCTAACTAAATTACTAGGATATCCTTTTTACATTTAGACTATAGAACAATTATATGTAGCCCAAGTTCTCTTCCTCTTTACATATTACTTCTTAGATATGCTCTGCATTAGCCCTTTGTTTTTCCTTCGGGCGTCAATCCGTTCCACGGTTATTGTGTGTCGTCGCCTTACAAGTAATGACTGCGTTTTACACGGAAATAGTGCCATTTGGGTCATTGTTTCCAGAAAGTACTATTCTCAATTCCTCTCCTGATTTGACTCTGACCGTGAGTTTATCCAAGAAATAATGTCTACGGATCATCGATATACAACAAAGTCAGTTACCGCACACCCTATTGCTAGGCCGGCTGTCACTCAAAGAAAAAAGAATTGCATAACTGTCTTGGTCAGGAAGAGCGGTCCCCCTCCAATTACTGGACCTGTGCGATTTGCAGATTTGCCCAAGATATTCCCACGTTGGAGAAGCAACTCTGATACAACATCTCCCGACAGGTTCAGCCGCTCTAGGTAAAGTGTTCGTCTGAATCCCAGGAAAGCAAAGAATAATACCGATTTATCATGGTTTGTATATAATGGGGAGGTGATATTTACAGCTCTGTGATCAATAAATAAGAGGGTATGTTATTTATATTGTACATAATTTGCTATGTCGTGTAATTATATGGTCTATACTAGGACCCCAAAGTACCTCTTTAATATCAACCATATATACGAGTTGATATTCTTGGCATTTGGGTAGGGATGTAATGCATGTGAAGAGTTGCTATTATCTTTCCCCAGAAAGGCTTCAATTTGCAGTTTGGTATGCATATTACACAAAAATGAAGGGAAGAATAGCCTTTCTTGTCAAGCAGAAATTTGCCTCTCGTTAAAACATGATCGGTAGTAGAATAGATAGAATAATAGATTTGAGCCAACAATAGGCAACCCTTCTACAACTAACGGTGCTATAGCAACATATTTGGAGAAACCAAGTAATACAGTAGCAACGTGTATTGATAGGTGGATGTAAATACAGATTTATTAGCTATCTGCGCTGATGAGTGCGTAGGGTATGCGGTGCCGAAACTAACCTTCCACAAAAAAAACATCCTATACGACTGACCTAACTACGTGAAATAAGGGTTTCCTGATGAGGGCTACAAAACAAATATATCTTGGAAAAATATTAGTTTCCACAGGGATTTTCGTGTAACAAACTTAGTTCCGTTCGGAATCCAGACCCAACTATAATAAAATAAGCTCTATGCATAGACTGATGGTGTTTAACTACATGGACAAATGGCCAAAAATAGCTAAATGAAACAAGAATGGACCCGCAAGAAAAACTTTTCTTCAGGCCTAAACAGGTGTTGACCACGCGCATAAGTACATATCCTGACAAAGTGGAGTGTGGCTTCCCCTGTATAAATTTGGTACGTTGCTGTGTTTTCTTTTTAGTAGCTTAGAATTACCTGCAGGAGTAGCACGCAACCCTGCGGCTCTGCTGAAGTCTGCATGATTTGGCACAATCAGCAGGTTGGAAAGGGGATGGGGGTCTGCTGCGTGGATTTAATGGGAAATGCCTAATATGGACAAGGTTGTTTAAAATTACGTGGCACGGTTGTGAACCTAAATCCTATCTGAGATCTGTGTTGCGACGTGATGCGACAGAAAAATCCGCAGAGACCCTGAGGTTATACGGTGATTTCTTTACAAATTTGGAATAGAACCAGAAGCACATGATGGGGTCATGACAGATGTCATGGGGTTTATTTCAGAATGAGGGGGTGGGGGGTTATTACATCAGCAGTCTTCACAGATGACACCTGTTGTCCATGACCACTTATGATCTGCCCAAATATTGGGTATAAATTAATTGAATATGGACGTCTTTATAATTAAGATGTTCTTGGTTACTTTCCACTTTCTGTTGCGGTTAGTTACTTGCTTGAATAACGTCTCCCTCATAACATCGTAGCACACATCCTAGTACTTCCACAAGTAAAAGGAAAATAGTTCTATACCAATCGCATCAATAACAACCACCTTTATTTTTGTCCATTTCTCTTTTATCAATGGGGGACAATCAAGCAATCACTTTACTTTCTTTTGATGGGCCAATGGAGACAGCTCTCTCTGATGAATCATTTCAAATTCCACCAGAAATGATGACCACGTTTGATCAGTTCATGAGCTGCTGCCACTCCACGACGGATATACAATACGCTGATCCTCGTGATGATGATGCCATCGCCAGTGAGAGCTCCGAAGCGAAAACTGTGGGCAAAGACCCCAACGGTTTCATGGAGACCTGCTTAAGGGAAGAGTGGGAGAAAGCTGACAAGCTGCGTCAGCAAGTAGATCTCAACCATGGGGACAAGCAGCTCATGGAGGACAGGCAGAAAGCCTGCTTGGTGTGGTCTGAGAGGAACAGAGACATAGGACCTGTTCCTCAAGTAAAAAGTAAGTCGACGGGCGGAAAGGTGGGGGAAAATGTGAAGGCCCCCATGCCCAAGACGTTAAAGTGTCCCTTCTGTGAAACCTGGACACAGACCTTCACCACGCTCAAAAGGCATTTGAATCTAGAACTTAAAGATTACAAACCTTTTGAATGTGAGGTGTGCCAGGCAGGCTTCTGCAGGTCAGATGCCTTGAAACAACATGCTAAGGTTCACCAGAGGTGAGGTAGGCAGACACTTGTATATATTCCCTATGTATTTATAATTTGAAATTGTTTATTTATAAACAAGAAGAGAAAAGTGCAACGTTATTGTGCAGGTGGTAAAACTCGGCAGAGTGAAGATTTCGCACTGTGGTAAATGGAGAAGGCACTAGTACTTCACATTGGGGTAAAGAACAACCACGGTATGCCGAACCACAGCATTTTGTTGTGAATAGTAAAGCATATGCCACTAGCGATGTTACAAAGACGACAATAGCTTAGCTCTGTACGCGCAAAGTGTAACTTCTGAAGCCTACAAAATGAGCAACTGTGGGATTGTGACTCCTGGATTCTACTGTTTGAGGGACCGTTCGTTAAGAGGTGGGTAGAGAAACAGATATAGTAATTCTCATACAAATCCAAATTTATGTATGTCTTATATCTACATAGAGAGAAATCTCTATCGATACTAATAAAGTATTCAACCCAGTACCCAGTGGGTTTCACTTATCAATATGCTTACTTGAAGTACTGCCATGTCTTGTAAGTGAACATCTTGAAGAGGTATTACTTCTGGTCGTTGGTGAATATTACACTGCGTTGGGTCGCTGACCGTTTCCCTGTGGTGTGTACTCATATTACGGTAATAGTGTGTATTGGTGCACTACATCCGGCAAGCACAGTGGTGTATGTTCTAAGGGGGCAGTTCATCCAACCTTGCTAGCAGTCACTCTGCAAGACACCTTGCGATATAACTGTAGCAGCCAATACCCCGGGGACGTAACCCGGCCCGAAAATTTAGCCGCCATGCCCCAACTCCATTATACCTGGCAGGGGTAGAGGGCGGTATAAGCAAGGGTATAGAGGGAATGTGCCATAAAGTTGTGTGTTGATGGTTTCCCGTGGTTCTTGAAGTTGTCAGTGTCTGCGATTACAAAGGATAGGGTACGGATCACCCGGGGCGTATCTACCGCGGTAGTGCGGTTGTGCAACGGCGCGAGGGGTGGTACTTTTACAGGGGCATATGGTAGTTCTGGAATAGGGAATTGATCCTGAGTACCTTCAGATTTCATGTAGATATGGTGGGTGTGAGGGAGACATGTCTGGTTTGAGTGGCGGTGCACTTCACAGCTTAGACGTTGGTGTACATTGTCCCAGAGAAGAAGCCGTAGCCGCGGAAACACGCCTCGACGCATGACGGCGCGTCGAGGATTTCCTAAACGGGAAACGTCAGAGATGGCGTCACAAACTGCATCACAGATGGCGTCACAGAGAGTGGCACAATCGCACACTAGCTTATGCACCCATCATTTGGTTTCCACAAGGATAAGGCAATGCCCTCTTAAATCAACCATCGCATTTAGGCCTTGTCTGCTTTCCTTCAAGACCTACCTCCCCAGAAGCAATGTCGATGAATTCCAGAACTTCCACCGCCGCATCCGCCGCCCCCGCCGCCCCCGGTACCTCCACCGCCGCCGCATCCGCTGCCGCTGCCGCCGAAGCACCACCCTACCGTTGTGCCCATTGTCGTGATTCTACCGCTCCCACCGTTCCTGGTGGCCCTCCAAGAGTTCCACGCTGGATTGACACCATACTTACTCCTGGTATAGACTATTATGACTTACCACTTGACGCCATTTATACTATTCAGTACATGGTTAAACAAGCCAAACCAGGCATGAAAGAATCTAGTGAACAGTACTGGGCCTCTAATATGAAAGCAGGAGGCCTGTACACTAAGGACATTTGTGACTTGTGTGTCTCTCCAGAGAGACGCGTCTCAGTCAAGCCCACTCCCTCAGAAGTGGAGAAGTCCCACCCTACCAACCATGAGGGTCAGAGATCTGTCGATACTTCCGTTGAAGAAGAAGAATCCGATGCTGCTCCCCTGGACAACACAAAACCACATGTTGTTATTGGGGGTGAGCAAGGACCTCACCAGTCCACCGATGTTGCCTCTCACGACTCCCAGACCCTTCGTCCATCAATCTGTGTCAAGGACACTGCTACCACTTCCCACCAAGAGGACACCACCGGCGCCTCTTTCCCTCCAGACAGAGAGGTCCCCAAGGACAATCCTGCCTCCCACGACCTTGACAGATGGCTATCCGCCTTCAAGGATGAGTACCGGCACTACTTCAAGGGGTTGGTCAACCAGGTTGAAGTGGTGGCCAGCAACTGCGAAGACGCAGGTACCGCGTGTGCTTCTATATTTTCCTCTACGAAGCAAGGCATCCTCAATGTCGAGAAGAAGACCGAGGAGCACGGCACCCAACTAAAGAAGGTCTGGAAACGACAGGACGATGACTACAATTGGGCAACGGATCTGTTTAAACAAGTCAACACAAACATCGAGCTCGCCTTTTCAGACATGAACAGGTTTGGCAAGCAGGTTTACGACAAAGATGAAGAAAACAGGAAATGGATGATCGATGTCGACGACCAGTTGGTGTCTCTTTGGGACAACGACGAGGATAAGGACAGTAGGATTTCCAAACTAGAGGCGATAATTGCCCAGATTATAGGGAAGATCCCGGGTCTTAGACTGGATGCGAAGAAGGAGGTTGTACTGCAAGAAGGTGAGGGATTTGACGAGGTGTCAACTCCAGGAACCAAACAGGTTGATGACAGCACTGAGGTGTCCATCATTGATACTTCCAGAGACTGTGAGAAAAATGAAACTGCCAGACTTACTGAGATGCTAAAGAGCCAAGCCACTATAATCGAGGAGATGAAAACTGAGAACGCCGAAGCCCGCGCCGCCTTCCAACAGAAGTTTGCGTCAATGGAGCTAAAGGTAGAGTCTCTAAATGCGCGGGCGAATGATCAGGCTGCAGAAATCGACAGCCTAAAGAAAGAACGCGTCGAATCTGCCTCCTTGATTGCAAAATTAACAGAGTCCCACAAATCAGACTTGGCCTCTGTTAAAGGAAGCGTCGATGAGCTCAACGAGAAGGTTATTGAAGTGGAATCGACTGTTGATAATTTCAGCGGTGATTCCGTAAATGCCCTTCTCAGCACGAACGTCATGGCTGAGAGGGTCTTGGGTTATGAGGCTGAGTTGAAGAAGGTCAAAGAATTGTACGCATGTCAGAACAAAGACATTGACAATATTCGTGGCGGCTTGGACTTAAAAACCGAGGAATTAGAAGAGACCAAGACTTTGTGTGAGTGGCAACATAATGAGCTCAGACAGGTCAAGACCTTCCTCGCAGCCCAGGACAACGCCATAGAGACCTTCAAGAGTGCGATTGCCTCTCACGGAAAAAAGATAGAGGCAATAGAGAAGACTACATCCAAGGAGAGGAGAGACCTACACACTGCTCTCTCCTCCCAGAAGGACGACATAAAGAGCATAATGGATTTTATCCAGACCCCGAGGACACAAGAGGAACAACCTCACACTTATAACAGAGAACATCAGCAGTCTTGGAACTCCAGTGACACTGCTGGGTCCCAGGATTCATTAGACAGCCAATTGTATTATAGGTTTGACAAAACATTTGGAGCTACTGAAGACAGCAAGAGGGAACAATCACACAAGGCTACAGTCTCAACATCACATAATGCTGAGATTGGAAGCATCCAATATCTAGCAGAGGAATTGGGTTGTGCTAGTGTGCAAGAAGGAGTTTTTCCTACCGAAACCTCTGGTAGCATGACAGATATTCCAAAAAGGACAAGAATGAGACAAGATTTAGAGCAAGAGAAAGTTACGCACAATTTTTGGGATAAAACTAGATATTTGGTGGAACGTATAAAAGCAAAGAGCAACAGAACATAAAAGTTGAAGCATAGAGGAAAGTAAAATACATGAGAAATTATAATATAAATGGCCACAAATAGGACCCAGGACCCCAAGTGAACAAACATAACAAAAACAGAGAACATAATACCCCAGTACAAAAGGTTGTCAAAGTATGGTACCCCAGCGAGAATGAGAGAATTCTTCGAATGGTCCTCCCTCCCAACACAATATGCACAGTTCCCCCAGCAATGGATGATTTTGGTTTCCCGGTCAGGAAGAGTCCAAACTGTGGATCCTAGTACTCCCACTGAGTGTGGAGTTGAATCGTGGTTTCTGAGTTTGCCTAGCTAGCTTACTCAGATACCATCACGACCCAACTCTGCACTCGGGGACCTAGGACCCATCGTTTGGAAGCGCGCCTTTTCCTGACCGGGAGACTGATTCTCCAAGCTGGTCCTTTCACCACACAATACCATAGTGAAGGACTCTGTGCAGGGGAGGACTCAAGAAGCGTCTCTCACCACAACTGGAATTAATCTGAGAAATAAAACAAAGCAACAACATAACAAAATAATAATAATAACAACAACAACCAAGTAATAACAAAGCCAATGACACCTTTACCGCATTAAATCTGGAGTTCTCCTTACTAAATTTCACAAGCCTGGTACATCCCTGCCATCTTCACCAAATATTATACCTCACTTCCTGGCTTCCCTCCAATAGGACAACGCCTATGCCTGGACTACTTTTTCCTGCTACCACTTCCCAGTTCACCGCTCCCAACTTCCTGGTTCTCACTCCCCAGATACATCTCTCTGTCCTCCTGTCCTTCCACAAGTATGTCATCGGCAACCCCAATTCTTCTGTTCCTCAAGTCAAATGTCTCAATTCTCGCCATAGTAATCACTCGTTCCCCAGTCCACTACCATCTTTCTCCCCCGTCTTTCACCAAATCTCAGCAACACCTGACCACACCTAGTCTCACCTTCCGATAATCCTCACCTGATCTTCCCAGATCACCGCCCTCGGCCACAAGCCTCATCGTTTCTGCAGCCTTCCCAGCACCCTACACTAATTTGCTATATACATTACATATTCATATTTTCTTTACTATTTTTATTCGCAGCCTTTTATACCTCTCCCATGGATGCAGGCCCGGCTGACCTCAGCATCCACATTCCAAGAGATCCTCAAATACGGTACGAGCAGTAGGAATACCTACATTTTTATAGTAACAGGGGTAAATTGGACGGTGTTCCGTAACTCTCTTTAATTAAAGTGTATAGTTGAATCACAACAACAGAGCCTATATCATTAGTAAGTCATTGTGAGTCTTGCCTGGTTGTAGAATAGACCGAAACCGCCTCAGCTGCCATGACATTATCTCAATGGTGTGATTAGATCATCAATTTTGCTGGGTGTAGTAAATCTAGTCGTAGCTTCACATCATTATTGGAGTGATGGAAGATTGGGTAAACTCTTTCCCGAACGATTGTCAATAAAGGAAAGCGGTAAGGTCACAGGGAAAAACGAAGCCTATATTACTAATGGAGGCCCTGCTTATCTTCTTTGCAATTCTGACACAACTTGGGGGCTGTGGTACTTCTAGTGTCAAATGTATGCAACTATTAAACCTACAATTCTACTGGGAATTGGGGTTCATGTCATTTAGAGCGGTTATTTGTAGTGGGGTTCTGCACCACCTTCCCTTGGTTGGCAGCAGAACGCATCCCCTTTTACGAAGAGGAGATTATTGTGTCACGAGGTAGCTAAAGTGCCTATTACAGACAGGCAGTTCAACCGTTTTCTACATTTCACTCCCACTCCTCGTCCTGGTGCAGCGAAATAACTGTGTTGCTCATGTCATTCCCTTTGCAAGACCATCGTTCATCGGATATACCTTCAATGGCAAAATATAAGCATTGTACGGTGAAGATTCGCATATTTATGTGTATATGGAAACGTGCATTACCATTCTTATTCACTTCCCGCTTTATTTCAGCAGCTCCGATACTTTGGTATTATTTCCAACTTTCGTATCACCACAATTATACATTTTGCTAAATTTTTATAACTGTGCCACTACCACACATCCCCGTGAGGACTGCCCTCGTAAACAAAAAAACAAAAGTGATATCCCAATTGACAGGAAACCTACAAACAAGAACCCACATTAAAACTGTGTAGGAGACAGTAGCATTAGACTTGTTTCAAGAACTGGCACAAACCTGCGTTGGCGAACTGACACCAAATTCTTCAAGATAGCTACACTAAACCTGTGTGCAAGAACTGGCACCAACAATCTTGCTCGAGAGGTGCAATAACCGGATTTCGAGAAGTGGCACTATTCCAGTATACCGGATAACTGCACCAGACCTGAGTACTCGACGCACCCTAAACCACACCTAGTCTAACACCAGTATCATCGCACCCCTCTATGTAAGCGCACTCACTACACACCATACACTAATGAGGGTGAGCGCACCGCTCCCCTCTCCCTTCTCGAGGACACCACCCCACGCAGAACAACCAGCCCAGCCCCATCACAACACAGCACCCCTGTACATGAACAATATAGGGGAGCCCATGCCCATCCCGCAGAAGTCACGTGCACAAGAACACACACGTCACGTGCACACCACATGCACAACACCCACACACCACCGCAGCGGCATCCAACACCCGTGCACCTCTGTGTGTACCGGGTGCGCACAGAAACGGCCGCACGCCCCTCGCCCACTCGCCCGGGTGTCAGCAGACCCTCGCCCACAGAAGAGCCCGCAGCACCCTGGGCCCACCCAGTGATAGTCTGCGTGATAGTCTGCGTGATAGTCTGCGCCATGTTCTACGCAATGTTCTCCACCGCCCCTCGAAGCGTCACCGCCCGGCCGCGACCCGCGGGCGCTGCCGTCTCGGGCCGCGCTCGGGGCTGGCCGCCCGCGCTGCCCGCTGCGCCTCTGGCCGCCTTTCTTTTGCGGCTTCCTCTATTGTGCCTGGCCTCGGAGTTCTGGCGCGTGAGAACTTCACTATGTGTCTGCACTGTGCGTCTGCGCTATGTGTCTGCGTATGCGTATAGCCTGGTGCCTAATTGCAACTGCTGGTGCTCGGGTGAGGCATTAGGGTCGTGTTATGATGTGGTGTGTGTAGTGTGCGTAGTGTGACATGTTTGATAGTATTCGGGTGTAGTGTGGGCGTAGTGTAGGCGTAGTGTGATCGGGTGTGATAGGATGTTTGATAGGATGCCTGGGGTATGGAGTTTGATAGGGTGCGTTTTGCATAAGGTGTTTGATAGTACCCGTATTTCCCTCCGTTTCTCGCATATATAAGGAGGGACCTGTTCCGTCCAATTGTCTTGTGGTTCCGTAGTTATTCTTCTCTCCCTCCCATCTCCCCAGAACAATACAAGTGTCCACACTCACAGTATTATTCATCCCCACACTAACACTTCCCACACCCCTAATTACACCATGGTCAGAGTTGCTATCAACGGTTTCGGTAGAATCGGCAGAATCGTGCTGAGAATCGCCCTTGCCAGGAAGAACATCGAGGTCGTCGCCATCAACGACCCATTCATCGCCACCGACTACGCCGCCTACATGTTCAAGTACGACTCCACCCACGGCAGATACGCCGGCGAGGTCACCCACGACGCCAAGCACATCATCATCGACGGCCAGAAGATCGCCGTCTACCAGGAGAGAGACCCAGCCAACCTCCCATGGGGCGCCTCCAAGATCGACATCGCCATCGACTCCACCGGTGTCTTCAAGGAGCTCGACACCGCCCAGAAGCACCTCGACGCCGGTGCCAAGAAGGTCGTCATCACCGCGCCATCCGGCACCGCCCCAATGTTCGTCATGGGCGTCAACGAGGAGAAGTACGCCGGCCAGACCATCGTCTCCAACGCCTCCTGCACCACCAACTGTCTCGCCCCTCTCGCCAAGGTCATCAACGACGCCTTCGGCATCGACGAGGGTCTCATGACCACCGTCCACTCCATGACCGCCACCCAGAAGACCGTCGACGGCCCATCCCACAAGGACTGGAGAGGTGGTAGAACCGCCTCCGGCAACATCATCCCATCCTCCACCGGTGCCGCCAAGGCCGTCGGCAAGGTCCTCCCAGTCCTCAACGGCAAGCTCACCGGTATGGCCTTCAGAGTCCCCACCGTCGATGTCTCCGTCGTCGACCTCACCGTCAAGCTCTCCAAGGACACCACCTACGACGAGATCAAGAAGGTCGTCAAGGCCGCCGCCGCCAAGTCCAACGGTGTCCTCGGCTACACCGAGGACGCCGTCGTCTCCTCCGACTTCCTCGGCGACTCCCACTCCTCCATCTTCGACGCCTCCGCCGGTATCCAGATCTCCCCAAGATTCGTCAAGCTCGTCTCCTGGTACGACAACGAGTTCGGCTACTCCACCAGAGTCGTCGACCTCGTCGAGCACGTCGCCGCCAACTAAGCGCAAGCGAAGTCGCAGCAGTGCCTTATTTTATGATAACGATAGATACAAGGGTGGGCGAGTGTGCAGCGCGCAATAGGCGCACCGCATAGCTACGTACATCCTATATATTTTAATATTACAACTGTTTTGTTAATGATGAGTGGGCGAGCGTGCTCTCTTCAACATGCTGAGCGTGTCAGCTGACAGCGGTGCCTGCAGGTTTTACATGTCCTTCTGTAGTAGGAACGGTCCTGTCTTTGCGGGTGTTGATGGCGCTAATGCCTATTCCAATAGCGTGGAACTGGGTGGCTTATACTCTTGTCCAGGGCCTTATACTTACGATCAGGGCCTTACACTTTAACTCCGCCGCTTACCCTTTTCGTAACGAGATTGCATATCCGTGCAGACAGGATAGAATACATTATACACTTCTGAACCGTTTGCAGAGATGCTGAGTTGCCGTCAATGTGAAAGCGGAGAAAGCACTACGCTAAATGACTAATAAACGAGTAGCAGTGGCTATATGAGCTGATAGCACGCCGACGGTCATACGAGCCAGTAACATTGCATGACTATACGAACTGGTAACACTGAATGACTACGAACTAGCGATGGCACATTCGAATATATACGAAGCGCAGGTGAAAGATACAAGTACTGCCAGGTATACGGCTATATTGATCCAACATGCGTTGCATCGATACCAGGCACCGAAGTCTACCACGTCACTCGACGAAGCAGTGTATATATCTCATTTCTGAGGTCAAACCTACAAAACACACCTACTTGGCTTTGTGCTCCTGAGGTGAACAAACTCTTACGAATCCCATCGCCAGACAGGAATGGTGCAGACGCCGGAGTAATTGCAAATCGGCAAATCTAACGCCAAGGACCGAATGTGTTCCACTCCCACCCTCGACTATTATCAATGCGTTTATTTGCAATTGTGGCGATATACTTATTTATTTATAGAATGGTGGCGAGCGCGTGCGGCTGGATGATGATATAGTTGTAAATTAATCATGATACATGGTGTGTGTTTGTGGTGAGGTGGCGGGAGAGAGAGAGAAGGGCAGTAGTGGAAATGGAATGGAGTGCAATACCCCATGCTACCACGCTTACTCTGAGTCGGAGCCGTCCTCGTCGGAGTCCGAGTCGGATCTGTTGTCGAGCTCCTTGCTCTCGAGGAGGGCCTGCAGCTCGGCGTCTTCCGTGGCGGTGACGGCCTTTGGCGCCATTGTGATGTTGCAGACACCGCTGTACTTGCCGATGACCTCTTTGATCTTCTCGATGGCCTTGTCGAGCAGCTCGATACCCTGCTGCTTGTCGAGCGCCTGTGTGGTGATGACGTACAGTGGGGCGGCGACCAGCTTGACCTTGATGGTCATCTGCTCGGTGGAGAGCGCCTCGGCGGCCTTGAGGGCCTCCTTGATGGCGTCGATGCCCTCGTAGCTGAAGCAGGAGACCTCGACGTCGGCTCTGATCTTGACGGCCTGGGGGGTGAGTCTCTTGGAGATGTACACCTTCAGCTCGTCGAGGACGTCCTTGGAGGGGGGCACGATGCCCTCCCAGACGCTGTCGTCGATGATGGAGAGCTTGAAGGCCTCGTAGGCGTGGCCGAACTTTCGACTCAGAGGCCACGCGATGGTCTTGTACAGCTCCTCGAGAGGGATCTGGAACTTCTCGGCGCAGTATCTCAGGATGGAGTGCACGGTCTTGGACTTCTGGTACTTCTCCTCGCACTTGATGATGTCCTCGGACGAGACACGGCGCTTGGACAGGTCGATGTAGCCCTTCTCCTTGTCGACACGCAGCACGACAACAACATCGTTCTTGCCGACACGGATCAGCTTCTGGATAGAACGGATACGTCTACGGGACAGCTCACTCAGCAGAATCATACCCTCGATGTTGTCGTACTCCAGCAGCTTCACGTACGCACCCATCTCGGCAATCTGCTGCACGTTGACCATGACGATGTCGTCCACCTCAGGGTACTTGTTCTCGTAGAATCTGCAATGGTTGATAGACATTGTGTAGTGTGTTTCGATGTGCAATTTGCTCTGCTCTACTGCATCAACAAGAGAACTCAAACAACACCCCAACCCTTCTTATTACCACTGTGTTAAAACTATCCATCACAGAGTAATCAACTCTGCCATCTCGACCCTCTGTCGTGTCTCTGTGGGCGTTTCGCCGCTCGACGCGGGCGAGCGTCACCGAAAATTTTTCGTGCGGGTGGTCCGGGTAACGGTTGTGAGTTGATAGATATTTCACAGGATTTGCGCACAATGGCTCTATGATGATGAAACCAACGTGAACCTGTTGGATAAAACTGAGCAGGAACTTCAGGAATGCATCTGGAAAGATTAGAAATCATTCCAAGAGCTAGCGTACCTCTCGTGGAGCCAAGGTTCGCCCAATCCCCAAACGGTAATCACATAGAGAAAGGAACTATGCGACACTTGAGAAAAACCGTGAATTACTTAAATTAAGAAACAGTGGCAATCAAGCTCTGTGACCACAGTTGAAATACGTGCTGTACCAACAAGGCACTATTTTGCAAAACTTCCCAAGGACGGTGGCAGAAAAGGATACACCTGGTTTAATGCGATGAAAGTTAAATCATTAATAGACAAGGACGTATATAGTGTATTATATCAAACACAACTTAAAGGTTAAAAGAACATTCGAAATTAAAGTTGTTCTGAATAAGAAACAGTTTACCAAGCAAGTGACAATGTTAGGACCCTGTTGTCCTATAAACCTCATGTCTGAAAATAAATATTGCAGATGTGATTACAAAGTTTAATCCAGAGTAAAAACTTAAGTCGGTTCGTCAATAAGACAAAGTATTACACCCATAGGTACCTAGCTTACCCTAATTGAGAAGTCAAACAATCCAAAGAGTTTATTGACTTGGGGGAGTGTTGCAATACGGCTCAGCATTGAGCACGTATGCATTGCCGGGTAACTGTAAGTGTTGTATGCTTCTCTCACGTCGTGGCTCTTATGATCATTGGACATGGGACATATCCTATAAAGAGCCTATGCTGGCTACTTTTGCTTTGTACACTATGAGTTTCTTGTTTCTCATATACAGGAGACCGGGAGATTATACATCTATGTAATACATATCGTATTAGACAGGAAAACGAACTAGCCTTCCATACTTTAAGACAATCCATATACAACTCGGTATCTAGTGCGTAGAATAGCGTCTTATCTCTACCGTACTTCTCTTTTCATAACGAAGCTTACTACCCAGCCCTGCCTAATATATATCTTATATTTATCATTGCTGTGGTGGGTGAGCGGGAGAGGGCTATACGCTAGAGTTGTTGTAATTAGCGCAGGGGCAGTGGTGTTGTTCCATACTGCGTGGTGTAGCCCTCAGGATGTAATTTTTTGTCTTTGGAAATATAGGTTGTACATGTGTGTTACTCCTGAGAGTACGACCTTCTCAGCAGAATACCTGTTTGATACTTGTATATTGGCATTGCAACTTCGTGATAGATACATGTAGGTGTAAGTCACCAGCACGAATACATTGACTCTGACGAATAGCCCTGCGGTTAATGTACACTTACACATGCACACAACTCCGGCTAGACAGGATGTCTAATAAATTATTGTTACTTAAAGTACATGCTATGCAATCATACGTATATGACTATATCGTTCAGGTGCGTATCACCCTAACACCACACCTCGAGGAAGCGGGCGAAGACAGACTTCTTGGCGAAGTTCTCGCGCTCGATCGCCATCTCCTGTCTGCGGACGTCGAGGTCGACGGGGCGCCTGTGGGACACCAGGTCCATCTCGTCAAGACCCACCATTAGCTGACGGCGGCGGAAGTACAGCTTGTGGCCGAAGTAGCAGACGATGAGGATGGGGAAGGACAGGTAGCCCTCAAAGAAGGACTCGACGTCTGCACCAGAGCCGCCAACGGGGAAGAGCGAGGTCCAGAAGGACGCGATGAGGACGAGGAAGAGGACGAGGAAGCCGTACCACGAGCCCCAGACGCCGGTCTGGGAGATGAAGGGCAGCTCGTCGAGGGAGATCTCCTGGTGCGCCATGGCCTGACGGAAGCGGATGTGCGAAAGGTTGATGGCCATCCAGCAGAAGATGGTGGAGAGACCCGACAGGGCACTGAGCCATGTGAAGACCTCCTGCTGCTTGTCGGAGGCAGCGATGAACGACAGCAGACCGAAGAACAAGGTCGCAAGGATGGCCGTTAGGGGTCTGCCCTTGCGGTCGACACGCGCGAACTGCTTGGGGATGTTACCGATGTGTGCCATGGCAACCATACAACGGGAGCAAGCGTAGACGGAGGAGTTCGCGACCGAGATAATGGCGATGAGAATGATGGCGTTCATCAGGGAGGGAAGACCCTTGATACCACCGTTCTCGATGGCGATGACCAGAGGCGAGGACGCCGCATCGACGGAACTGGAGCCGTTGAGCAGACGCGAGTCGTTGTAGGGCACGAGGCAGCCGACGAGGGTCAAAATGGTGACGTAGGACGCGGTGATGAGCCAGAAGGTACGCTTCGCGGCCTTGGGGATGGTCTCACGTGGGTTCTTACTCTCGGCTGCGGAGACCGCGGTCATCTCAATACCGGAGTAGGAGAATGCAGCGGTGACGAACACCGAACACAGTCCCTTGAACTTGGACCCCGAGGTGTGTCCGACGAAGGCGCCGGGGGTGTGCCAGTACTTGCCGCCGATGAAGCCGCCGTGAGGACCACCACCGCAGGTCAGGACGATACCTAGAATAGTGAACCCAATGATGGCGAGGATCTTGACCATCGACAGGACGAACTCTGTCTCACCGAAGGATTTGACGTCGAGCATGTTGGCGAGGCCGATGACGGTGTAGAAGATGGCCACCCAGGCGTCGGAGTTGATCTCCTCGTTCCAGTAGCGGATGGTGATGGATGCTGCGACCAGCTCGAGGGGCAGCAGCACGAGCCACTGGGCCAGGTAGTTGATGTTGATGGAGAAGCCGAGGGCCGGGTCGACAAAACGCGTGATGTAGACGTTGAAACCACCGACGATGGGGAATGCAGCAGCGAGCTCACCGAGGGCGTTGATAACCGTGAACAGACAGGTGGAGACAATGACCCAGCCGATGACAAGGGAGGCGGGACCACCCGTGGTCAGGGCGGCACCGGAGTTGACAAAGAGACCAGTACCGATGGCACCACCGACAGCGAGTGTCACGAGGTGGCGGACATCGAGGTCCTTGTTCATCTCCACGTTGTCCTGTGGGGTGAGTGTCAATGTGTGGCGGGAGGTGGTGGAGGTGATGTCGTTGGTGGTGGTGGAGGGGCGTAGACCCTCCTTGCTGTCGAGGTTGTGCAGGACGTGGCTGGTGGCCGTGGCGCTGAGCTGCTTCTCAGTCTGGGAATAGGCAGTGGTGCCTGCGGGGGACCCGCTGGCCGCATCGTCGATGTCGCCGGAGGCAGTCAGTTCTGCAGACTCGGAGGAAGACGGACGGGCGGCGCCAGCAGGCCCAGATTCAGCCGGCCTGAAGCCGTCGACGACCTCTGTCCAGTACTCTTTTCTCAGCGGATTTTTCATTGTGTGGAGTGATGGGAGCGCTGTGCCAAGCAACAGAGCAACCGGAAGAGAGACGCACGAGATCGATGACTCGACGGGGCATCGGGACCGCGCGGATATATATACCGCCGTATAGTGAAGCTGGCAGGGAGACGAGAAAACAATGAGGCGTGTGACACACACGGCGACGCCGCGGCGCGCCGGGCGTGCCGGGCGACGCGGATCCCTGCGCGGATCCTTCGCGGCTGTGGCTGTGGCTCTGGTGTGTGGGTGCTTATTTTCAACGTCGTTTTGCACGGGTGATCGTACATAGTGATATAGTCACGTGGGACAGGGTGCACCGGTGTGTGCTCGGCGGCTATTCATGAGTAATGCGTGTGGGAGTCCTGGACTATAGGGAAATGGAGACTGGGATGTATGATGATCTGTGGGACATATACATTAGGATATGGCCATGCTCTGTGCTTTTGACAAGCGTCTCTAGGTGTGAATGCGGTTTCATCCTTGCATAGGGAAGGGTGTAATGGGACACTTGTGGCTATTCTGAGTCGAATGGAAAAGCTGTTGTTAGAACGACACCATTACCTATCATTATCTGATATAGTATTATTACCCCTCCTCCCATTGGGAATAGCGTCTCTTGTATGCTAATCACAAGCGGGGTACTGGAGCATATTATTTTCCGGCGAGACCGCCTCTTTATACAGCCGAGGCGCCCTGGGAACAGCCGCCGTCGTTTTCGCTGTGGCCGCTTCTCCAATTGTCTCGTGCGGGGTGGCGGCTGTTCTAGGGCTCGACTTAGGGCTTGCGTTGGGGTCCTGTTTTTTCGGATTGGTTTAGGGGCCTGGCTTAGGGCTTGTTTTATTGTTTTCCTAGGGGTGGCTTCCAATATTCCCTCTATTATTGAAGTACTCGGCAGTGCCGTCTAATGGAGGCATTGGCGAGAAGGATTACAAAAGGGTGTGGGCTCACCCTGTTACCACAAAGGGTTTTTCCGTTGTACCTCCGTCTGAAGACGGACAAAGATGGATGCATCCTAGCCTCTTTTGACGCTAAGATAGAGCCAATACTGTGGTTGTTGCAGTCCAGGGGTGTGTGTTACTTCCAGTACCCGGCTCTTCAACGTAAGTTACAAGAGTACCAGTTACAAGCCTCGCTGGCGCAAGTGTGTCCTTCCTACATTTCTTATCATTTCGTGTTTCGCGCTTCGCCGCGCACTCTTTATAAATAGCGTGGGCTATTCCGCGGACTGCCACTACGGCAAATGCTATACCGCTTTGGGACATACAGTCTAGAACTATTTCCCAAAAGGTTCATCACTTCGCGTATCGTATAACATAGTGCGTCGATTGTAAATTGCGTGCGTCCCTTGTCTCTCTCTGGTCTCCCGTTTCTCTTGGCATGGCTGGCCCGCTCTTTCGCGTCGTGCGGCGGTTTCTGTGTTGGCGCGAAGTGATCTGCGGCAAAGGAGGCTTGGCAAACCTGTCATGCGTCTGCGCAGGGATAATATGAGACGTAGTGCTGTGCATTAGAGGCTTGGCAAGGAGTATATTGAATGCACCTCGATGCAATTTCCCGGAATATATAAGGAGGGGACTCCCAATTGTTTTATCTCTCTTAATGTCATTCATTGCTCAGACCACCACACACCGACAATGACAATCCGCACTATCGCCTTGCTCGGCATATCACTTCTAGGAACTGCATCCGCAGCATCCTCCTGCAACCCACTATCAGCTACAGGCTGCGCTGCCGACACTGCCCTCGCCACGTCCTTCGCAGAGGACTTCACCCAGGAGTCCTCCCGCTTCTACAACGAGACAGACTCCGGCTCAATCACCTACTCCACCGAATCCCACCTAGGAATGACCCTTGCCGAACGCTACGACGCTCCAACTCTCATTTCCGACTTCTACCTCATGTACGGCCGCGTCGAGGTGGAGCTCCTTGCAGCCAACGGAACAGGCATCGTCTCCTCCTTCTTCCTCCAGTCCGATGACCTCGACGAGCTCGACTGGGAGTGGCTCGGCGGCGACACCACACAGGTCCAGTCAAACTACTTCTCAAAGGGAAATACGACCACATACGACCGCGGAGAGTACCACACTGTCACTTCACCCCAGCAGACGTGGCACAACTACACCATCGACTGGAGCATGAACGCAACAACATGGTACATCGACGGCGTCGCGGTCCGCACCCTCGCAAACTCTTCTTCACAGGGATACCCACAGAGTCCCATGCTTCTCCGCATGGGCGTCTGGGCGGGTGGCGATTCATCCAATGCTGCGGGTACCATCGAGTGGGCGGGTGGTGAGACGGACTACACACAGGCTCCGTTCACAATGTACGTCCGCCGGATAGTCGTCGCAGACTACTCGTCCGGTGACAGTTACTCATACGGTGACACCAGCGGCGACTGGGAATCCATAGATGCAGAAAATGGATCAGTCTACGGTAGGTACAGCGAGGCCGTCGAGGAGTTTGACCTCTTGGTCGAGGGCAGTACCATTTCCAATAGCACCAGCACCAGCATCAGCGCAGCTATTTCCAGCTCCACATCGTACGCCACTACCCTGGGCAACTCAACAACAACTACTGCACAGCGTTCTAGTGATACGGTAGCCACTGAGACTGAAAGTACTACAATTCTTGAAAGCTCTTCTGCAACAAACACACGTTTTACCACAGCCGTGTCTTCTTCTGCCTACAGCTCAACCCGTACTAGTACACGCGCCTCCAGCGGAAACAGCACCACGTACTCAGCCAGCACAAACTCCAACGATGGCACCCACGCCATCAACCCTTCCATATTCTTCATTTTTATGTCCCTAGCATCACTATTTTAGGGTAATAGTGTATGTTTCTATCATATATCTTATTAATCACAGCCAATATCTATGTACTAACGTGAATTCTTTTTGTATAAGTAATATTCCGATTATGTTCAACCCGAGTGGGATGACTTTGTTGTCCGTGTCCTTTTCCAGAGATCTAAAACCGGTTTAGTAGCTATATCCAGTGGGTGTATATGTAACTGTCAGACATGTTGATTCACGGATAGTAACACACGCCTAGACTGCATACTGTGACATTGATGCTGATAGCAAATACATTAAACTTGCCCAGAGCGATAACATGATCATACCCATTGGAAAAGTTGGGCTCAATTGATAACTAGATCCTTAATTTTTTGCCTTTTACGTACGTGAATATATGTACCGCGCTTAGTCACTGGATGATCGTCAAACTCATGGCGCTTTTAACAACATTTTCTTTAGAGAGAAAACAAAAAGGATTGGACAGCTCAATATAACTATCCAGAATAGGGTGGATAGACAACCTGTTTGCCATTAAGCTTAATGATGGTTCAAAAGTAAAAAATGCAGTCGATCGACATGACCGAAAAATATAGCCCTGTAGGGGGCTCGAACCCCTAACCTTGTGATTAAGAGTCACACGCGCTACCGATTGCGCCAACAAGGCTACTTGTTGTGATAATTTCTGCTGAAAAATGAGTCCATGAATTAGAAGAAAATGCAACTTTTGGTGATACAATCTTTAAATGTAGGATTTATCACCTTTGCACAACAAGAAATATGCAATCAAGATAGCATAGCTTCGAAGAGAGGTATATGGTGGTGATAGCAAGATATGAGAACCAAAACATTAAAAGACAGAAGTTATTAATGATTTAATAGTGTTGGATTTTGGACATTTTGTTAGAATGATGGAAGGATTTGCAACGTATAGTCGTCTGGTTTCCTTTCCATCTGAAATATATAAGTATAAAAAGAAATAGTGGAAAGAATTATTTCAATAGATGAAATAATATTCCCTTTATATATGATTGGATTTTCTGTTATCGTGATTATGAGACTTACTTGACGATGGAATTCTTCAGGAATTAGTAATCGTGGCGCAGCAGTATTACGTAATGTGTAGTACCGTTGTTTAGTAATATTTAGCACTGTTGTGAACCTTAGTAATTATCCTTAGTAATTTTCCTTAGTAATAATTTCTCGGTGGCAAAATTATGATCTTAGTATTTTCTTACTAATAATCTTTGCTACCTCGTTGATTGACTAGGCGGATTTCTAAGATTCCTGCATTACTATCTTACCGACTGGTTATAATTCGTTTCCGAAAGTAATAAGCAGAGATGTGTGGATAGAGCAGCGTATCATACAATACGGAAAATAGGACGGCGTACGTGGAGACGCCCAAAAACCAATGCAAAGCTTTCAACATAATACAACGGTATAAAAACATATGTACTATATAATTAATCTAGCCACAGAATAAGACAGCAGTCGAGTAAACATATTAATAGATTATAATGCATGAAAGGGATACCATAACCTCTGAATTCCAACAGATATCATCCTTTTGCGAAGAGAGGGCAATATGTAGCTCATTACTCTGCATTGCTGCCGTCTTCAACCTAGCCCATATTGTACCATCTTGAGAGCCAGTTGACTTCTCGAAAGAGTTTAGATAATTTTGTGGAAAGGTATTGTCCTTTTCCTGCGAAACGGTATCAGCCATTTTGGTCTGAGATACACGAATCTGTCTTCTTTATCTAGAATATACAACAATCTATGTAACGTAAGTGTACTTCTTTTTCACCTCTAGCTTCTCTTGTAGGCTCCGCCTCGCCTCCTTGTTTTTCCTGTGGGCGTCGTGCGTCGCGACAATCCGCTCTGCGGTTACTGTGCGCTTCTGCCATACAAGTGATAAATGTGCTTTACACGGTAATAGTGCCATTTGGTTCACTATTTCCAGCAAATTTATCTGGACCGAAATAACACAATTGACTTGTCTGAATTCATTATTTTGTTACTCACACAGAGTCTCTATTTCTTCTAGTTCCTGTCTCTTAATATTCACAATATTTCGAAGGTTGTTAATATATCTCCCATGAACAACACAAACTTGGCTAATTTTGTCCATCTCAGATTGATATTCAGAAACTTTATTGTCCAAATTTTCTGTAGACTGAAGGGCACTTAAGACGCCACACCTGATATTATGAATCGTCGATGACATCTGAGCTACCTTATCTTCTAGAGTAGTGATGCGGCTTGTAACAAAGGCCATATTTGATTTGTGGGACTTTTCTAATTTGGTATTCAAAGAGATAGTCTTGATTAGTTCTTGGGTCAGGTGGTCGATTTGAGTAGCCTGACCTTTTACCAGCTCCTTTAGAGAATCGAGCTCTAACCTCATTGGCTCAAATTTCTGACGGGTGGCAGTGCGGGATTCGGCAGTTGCCTTCTCAGTCTCCTGTCTAACATCCTGAATATTTACTCTATTCTGGACAAGCATTGCCTTTAGTTGGGCAATCTCACGGTCCCTCATGGCGACTTTCTCCAACAGTGAAGAAATCTGATCATCAATTTTAGTCATCCTTTTCTTATTTTCTTCATCCTTTTTGAAAAGCAGCTTGCGCAGTCTTTCAATTTCGGAAAAGGCAAGCTTGATCTTTTTGTTGTGCTGATCAAACATGTATTCCGCCCATTTGTGGTCTTCGAACTGTTGTTTCAAGAGTTTCTTTAGTTGGGTGCCATGCTCCTCGATCTTTTTCTCTATAGTGAGGATGTACTGCGTAATAGAGGAAAATATAGAAGCATATGAGGTAATAGCGGCTTGATCGTTGTTGGCTAATATTTCAACCCGGTTGACCAACCCCTTCCAGTAGTGCCGGTACTCGTCCTTAAAGGCGGATAGCCACCTTCTAAGGTCGTAAGAAGCAGAAATGTCCCTGTTATCTTGGCGGTTCCCGGCTGTATTTGACTCAACAGCGGAGATAGCAGTGTCCATTACACGGGTTGATGGACAATGGATCTGGGGGTTCCAAGAGTCAGCATCGGTAGGCTGACGAGGTCCCTGCTCTCCTCCAATAACAATAGTGGTTTTTTTGTTATCTTGGGAGGCAGTACTGGTTTCTTCGTCTGTGGTGGAAGCATTAGTAGACTTCTGATCCTTAGGGCTGGTATAATGGGGACTCTCCATCCCAGATGGAGTAGTGGTGCATGGCATGCCAGTCTGAGGAGGGACACACAAGTCGCAAACGTCCCAAGTACGAAGGAAACTTCGTGACGTACAATTTACCCAGTATTGTTCACTGGAATTAACTGTACCTGGAGTTGCTCGCTTAGTTAGGCTCTGGATGGCACCAATGAAGTCAAGTGGTAAGTCATGATAGTCTACACCAGGTGTAGGTATGGTGTCAATCCAGTGTGGAACTCTTGGAGGGCCACCAGGGAAGGTGGGAGCTGTTGCACTTCGGCATTGGGCACAACGGTAGGGTGGTTCTTCTGCGGCAGCAGCGGTGACACGGCAGAAGGTGGAAGTTTTGGAATTCATTGACATTGCTTCTGGGGAGGTAGGTCTTGAAGGCAAGAAAACATAAAAGAATTGAAGCAACCTTTTATTTGAGATTGTTATGTTTTTGTGTTCCCCTGAGGGAACATTGGTGCTTGTTGGCACCTGTGTTTGTGACACCTCTTGTCTCAGTTTGTCTGTGTCACGTCCCGTTTGGAAAATCCCTGACGCGCTATTGTGACGTCGGACATCACTTCCGTTACGCCGTTGTCTGTGAGACAAATGAATACCGGACGCTGTTTATTTTGTGCACAGCCGCGCACCAGTCCCCTTTCAACCTTTGGCGACCTTGAGTACCACCGCGCTTTTCATTTCTATAAACAATGGATAAGGCTTTAAGTACACCTTAACACAATTCTTCATCCGTCGAACCTCTTAACGGTGCAACCGCACGGCTTGAGTTTAAAAAGGCTCGACGAGTTGAAGCAAAAAGAAATAATTATCATATATAAGAACAAAATAAGTACAAAACGCCGATATGCTATTGTTGATGTGCTCTCCCGAGGAAATATCGACCCTGAGAAGATCCTTGATTACCCATTCTATTTCCAATAGGAGGTCTGGTGACCCGTGCGTTAATGTTGGAAGCAACGCCGTTGACGGCGGTTGGATTTGCATTGTTCACGCGAATCGGAAATGTAGCTGGGAGATCTGTGTATTCTCTGGGTGTACTACTTGCAAAGGTAGCTGTATTTCTGGAGTAAGTATATGGCTCCGAAGTGTTGTTTCTTTCAGGGCTTAATACATTACAAATTGGGTGCACACCAACGGACTCAGGAGAGACCGACATATAACTGGCTGGCAACGACAAATGCCTACTTTTGGAAAGTGGATTGACTAGAGAAGAAAATCCGGGCAGGGAGACGACGGGATTGGTGGAATGTGAAACTGAGGAAGAAGGGTAAAGTAAGGAGTGGGTGGCATTTAAGGAAGACCGGACCACGGCAGAGACACTGGGCAGCGATGCTCTGGGATTTAAACACGAAAAGCTGGTGGAAGAACCATCACTTGTAGTGTTGGGATCGCACAAGAGATTTCTAATATCCATTGGATTATTAGAATCACCACCCATTCTGATCGGGGCACGCTTACGTGCTATTAATTCGGAATCATCCCTTCTTCTCTGGGCGATTCTCTCATCCCTTAGCTGTGCAAACATCTCAAACCACTCTTGACACTCAGCTGGGAAATCCTCTCCAAATACCGGCACAAGTAGATGCCGGATTGGGAAACAGAATCTCAGACACAGGGATCTGGCAACCTTCATTGGAAGCCAAGTACCCTGCATAGTGATGTCCCCACCCCTCATCCTTTTAGCAAGAGAAGCAACAGTGTCAATTTCCTCGTTGGTATGTTCTTTAGCAATGCCACATTCATGTTCCAGGGACTGCTCGAATCCCTGGACGATCACAGCGCTGAGTTCAGAACAGATCAGCTTAAGGTCGATACCGTTGTATGCAATTTTTGAGGCGGTGCTCTCCCCAATCAGCTCTCCATCACTTGGAATTATCAAAGGAGAGCACTTGGAGGATGTCCCGTCCTCGTCCACCACAACGGCGATACCCATGGACCTCAGGCACGAGGGGGTCTTTAAGTCCGAGACCCTAGATCTACGTGCCTTCTTGGGGGGCTTCTCTCCGTCGGGTACCAGTTCCTTCTCCACTGCTTTGTAGAAGGCCCTGGAAACCGCAAACTCAAACTCGTACCTACACACTTCCTGTGCTGAATATGTCTGAGTAATGTTGCAGGGTTCCCTTTGCCCAAGTATGAGTCCGCGCATTATATCTTGGTACGTCTTCCATATGCCGGTTAGGAAGACATACCCCGACTCGGAACTCCAGGCGATCAGATTATTCTTGTTGACCAACCTGGTGTTGACAGTCATATAATGCTCCTGGTTGTTGGCCCGGTACTCCTCATTCCTTGTTAGGCTGCCGAAGCATTCCCGATTCCTTTCCGTAATAGGTGGAGCCAGAATTGCAGTCGTTATTCCATCCCTGGCATCTCCTGAACCCACAAGCATCGTCGTCTCTTCTGGATCATCGTCCTGTTTTGGAGCGTCTAATGCACGCTCACACTGAATGACGATATTGGCACTCAAGATACTGCCATTTTCTGACCCCATTCCCAGACACAGACCATCCAGTTGGGTGTTAGGAATATGGCGAAGGGTTTCCTCATTGATGCGTAGAGGAGTTGTGGTCTGTGCATCAACATTAGAAATCGGAACAGACCATGTCAGGTCGGGGAGCCTCAACTGAAAACAGTTCTGAGACCTATAAGTCGTACTCCTTAGACGAAGCTCACGGGTCAGCATCATAGCGAGGTCTGCATTTTTAGCACCCACATTGCCTGCAGGGTTCGTTGAGTGGAACTTCGAGAGGACTGTGGCGAAGAAGAGACGCTGGTAGTCGTCCAGAGGGCTTGGGGTGAGCTGAATGCTCTCAGGGTTAAGCACCGAAGGGGTAAAATGATTGGATAACTTGTAGACCATTGTGGCAAAGTAAATTCCGATAATTAATGTAATAATCAATAATTAAAAAACAATTGTTAGTGTTTGTTATATCCTTCGTGCGACAGATGCCTGAGGTACTAGCAAAAGAAAGAAGAAACAAATATAAGAATGTAGTGTATATCTGGTTAGATGTGATCTGGATAGATATTGTGTGGGATACTATCTTCTACTAATGTAACTTAAAAAGACATAAAATGGACAAATTGGAAAAACAGAAAAGTGAAGAATGAAACCTTTATGATAACCCGATATTACAATTTAATTTATACATCAAATGAACATGTATCTCTAATCTTGTGAACAGTAGGTGTAGTGGTGCAATAACGGAACAGCCATGATCTGATATTATGGGAATTAGCAACACATCAGCAAGCGGGAGCCACATTATGCTAACAAAAACTCAGCACAAAGTACTAACGAGCAACTGCGTTTCTATTCATTACGGAGTCTACGGGAAAGATCCGTTTTCGACCCCACACAATGGCTTGGCTTTCGCCTGACGAAATAATAGCGCACCATTAGACAAAGGAAATGTGGTGAAACCAGGAGGTAAAGAGCGTGGGACCACAACCATCGCACAGTCGAGTAAGTACGTCAATTCCTCTGGCAGCATAGCAGCATACGTAATTTTCTACTTGGATAACAAAAAAAATTCAGTTCACGTACGGCACACAATAGTTCGAACACCACGTAGCAGCGTCCTGTACCTCCTGTTCAAGGCAAGTACCCCCCCTCTCCGATCCGTCTCCATATTCTGAATGCTGTGATAGTGCTGCAGGTATTGTTAGTCCATTTCACATCCACCCCCACATCATCTTACGTGGGATCTGGCCGGATCGGGAAATCGAACACAAAAATGAGATGCATTTTGTTCCTTCCAGGAGGAAGATGCGATGCCGCACACCTAGACAAGCGCGGAGGCATTCCCATAGACCCAGGGAACGGCCCGGCCCAAATTCTTGTTAGTGTTTTTTCTCTTGCTTCTGCGCTCCTTTCTCTGTAAAATGATCTATCCCATCGCAGATGACACGCATGTTATAATAACCTCCAGGTTACTGCCGCGAAGTTGCTCTCCGTCGTTTCTGTGCGGGAAGATCCGTCAGCCGCAGCGGTACCTGCGTTTTCGCGGGTCACAGAAATCGCGGAGTCTGGATCTACCGCACAGCCCCGGCACGGCAACGTCGCCCCACGCTGGTGCCTTCTGTGGTTGTACGCAGTTTGTTGGAGTTAGAACGTGTTGTGCAAGGCACTGAGTTAGTGGTAACGGTTTTGCTGGCTGTTTTATCCTGGGGCAAATTCTACGCCTTGCATTTGGGAAGCTGTACCTGCGGCATTAGTCTGGACTGTCTACATACATCATTGGGTAGTTTGTTTCAGGCAAGGACAGAGAAAACTCCTGTAACAAAAAAGTTGGTGCAAAATAATACATCACTGAGATGCATTATTATGTAAAGAGGCCATAACCAAGAACACTAACTATGTCGAAAAGAGTAAATTCATCAAGGCTCAGGAAAAAGAACTCCAAAACTTAACTGATGCAGGAGTATATGATCCACTAATAAAATTATCCAAATCCAAAGTAGAACCCTCAGAAAAAATTGTAGAAATCGGAATTATTTTTGAGGGTTCTACTTTGGATTTGGATAATTTTATTAGTGGATCATATACTCCTGCATCAGTTAAGTTTTGGAGTTCTTTTTCCTGAGCCTTGATGAATTTACTCTTTTCGACATAGTTAGTGTTCTTGGCTATGGCCTCTTTATAATAGATTGCACCAATCCGTTTTATGCCCTGCATTAACTTTTGCCAGATCGGTTTCACCCTTTGTTTTTTGTGATTACGGGTCCGGCTTGCAATGGGTGTGTCCTTAGGAGTGATATATTCAAGTGCATCGTTGGTAGTCTCTCTTAAGTTGGTTGGGATTGATAGATGTTCGTGATCAGAGGTGTCACTGTCCTCGACCTCCGAAGATGGTTCAAGTTCGAGTTCATCCGCCTCATTGCGGCCGCGTTTGTTCTGATCTGTTGGTTGTGGTGGGAGGTTTAGGAGAGAACGGAAGTGTTTGTTCATTAAGTCCTGGAACCGGATTCCAAGTGACGGGTTGTGATTTTTTTCTGTTTTTTTATTTTTTTGAATTTTTTTGTGAATGTTTTATGTTAGTTTCTGAATGTGTTTTTGGTTTTTTTGTGTTAATGATTGGTTCTTTAGATCTAAATCCTTTGGAGACCTTCTGGGCTGGTTCATGTTTATATGTCGATTGGGTAGGAATATCATCATGATCTTCAGGATTTTCAGCAAAATGAACAGTTTTTGTAGACTTCTCTGTAGCCTCAACCGGGGATAATGATTCCCAGGCCGTTTCGTATTCTGTTTCCGTTTCGATGGGTGTATCCTCGTGTTCTGACGTAGGTGTTGGTCCAAGAATAGGAACGTCGTTGTCAGTGGTGGTATTTGGCATTACTGCGTCTTCCACCATCTCTTCTTCATGATCATCTTCCCATTCTGGTATGTAATCCTGTGTGTCATCCACTTCGGGAAAATCACTTTCGTCAACGGTTAGATACTCTTCTGAAACTGCGTCGCTAATATTATGTTCGTCACTTTCCATAAATTCATCACTATTTTCGTGATACATGTGGGCTGACTCAACATTCATAGGTGACATGACGTTTGGATTTTTGTTGTCTTCTGTTAGAGAGTGATCGACCTGTGGTCCGGGAAAATCGCTCCGATTATCGATCAAATGTTCTGGGAACATTTCCATAATTTCCTCTTCATCATAATCGATAGGCCATTCTGTCCCAGAGTTTTGTAATGCCTGTGCATAATATTGCTGGTAATCAATGGTCTGATCGTTGTTAGTGCCTCTTGGGGTGATAACCCTGTAATTGGCTGACGTTATAGCCTTGCCAGCATGCTTTCCTGGTAAGTAGAACCAGTACCCATCCGCAAAAGGATTTTTACATAGGGTAACCGCAATTTGTCCAGTAGGCTTTTGTTTATTTGATTCGGGTTGCCAAACGATAGCCATTGTACCAAACGGAAGAAACGATCTGAGATAAATCTTGACGTCTTCTTTGCTGATGGCCTTAATTGGAGCCTCTCCGGTGGTATTGTTTAGTGTACAGTTTCTGACATCAGTGGCAGCCGTTACCGCATATCGCCAGAAGCGAGCCGGAATCTTTGTTTGACATAGAAGAGTTCTAATGTCAGTAGTGATTGTCCTAATGGCCCTTTCTGCCCGCGCATTTCCCGCATGCTCCTGAGTCGTTGTGTACACCCTTTTGATACCGTGTTGGTCTAAGTAGGCTATCAGTTCTGAGTTATCAAATTCTTTTCCTTGATCCATCCGTAATTCCTTCACCGTTCGGTTAAATTGGCGTTCGATGTTGGCAATGTTCTTTTGAATTTGGGCTTTGATCTCAAAACGATCCTTGGTTGGATGAGTGCTAGTGATCATGTATCTAGAGACACTGTCAACCATGATTAGCATGAAGCGATGTGCACCCTTTTGATTTATTTGAACGGGTCCAAATAGATCGAGACTCCAAGATGCGCCTGGAAGTGCCTCGGTATAATGGAGATTCATAGCTCCTTTATAATGCGGGTGTCGAGTACTTTTACCCAGGGCGCAAACTACACAATCTTCATGTTTGTCATTGGTGATTTCATCGATATCATCAAATATTCCATTCTTAATGGATGCTTTGACAATAGCCATGTTAGCATGATTGAGACGCATGTGTGCTTCAGTGAGAGACATCGTTCTTGATCTTCGACTAGGAGCCGCTGGCGGTTTAATGTGTCTGAGTGTATTTTGGATTTGTGGAACATTAATTAAATCCCTTGTCTTGACCCAAACTGTATTATCTTTGATAATGGTTGGGATTTCATACTCGTCATTAGCCAGTTTTGTATAGTTGTCTTTTAATGTAAGACCAGTGTTTTTCTGTAGGTCAATGGCACTTATTAATGTGTCATCTTCTTCAGGTGCACAGAATGCTATAATTTTTGTAGGATCTGTGCCTTTTGTTTTTACATTGAGATAACCAAAACCAGTAATGGCAATTGGTGTGTCTTGTGCTCCTACACCAAAATATGAGTCAATGGTATCTACTGGTTCAAATTCCGTAAGCCATTTTTCATTATGTGTAAGATTTATTCCTGCTCCAGTGTCAACTAGTACCGCCGATTGTGCAGCAAGTTCTGTTTTATTTATAGGTGAAAGAGCATCCATGTTAGCTAGTGCAGAATTGTTTTCTGTGGGTTCGTGTGATGTTTTTGGGTTTTTTGTGGTTTCTGATATTTTTTTTGAATTTTGTGTTGTTTTTATCTGTCGTTGTGGTTGGACATCTTTAATGTTCGCAAGACGATGCTTATTTGTCAAGATATTATTATCAGCCATGCCTAAGATGGTCGATATTATCCTTCCATTCGGGCTTGGAATTGTCAGAGCCGTGCTTTCTACAGTTCTTTGGGCTGTGTAGGGTAGAGTGACATTTAGGACATTCGCGGATGTCCAGTGGTCCGTTGTATAGACGTTTTTGAGTCTTCCATACTACTTCCTTAATCAACTTGATGAGTGTGGTAGGAGCTAATCCGGATGCATCCTTGTGTTCTAAGATCATTGGTCCGATGCTAACCTGTAAGTCAGTAGTTAACGTCGCAATGAGTTTCTCATTTATATCGTTGTCATCTAGACGATAGGCTGGTCTTTTCTCAGTGAATTTTTCGAGGAAAATAATATTGCTGAGAATCTCGCCAATTTTTGGTTCATTAGCACACGTAGCATCGATGACAATCTTTTTCCACATTTTGTCTTTCACTTCGCGTGGGTATCTTCTCTGGACATATGTCAGGATTTCAGAGTATATTTCTGAGGCCGTGTGATTGGATACTTGGTAGGCCGCAAAGTCGTCTTCGACAGAATGACAAATAAGTTCACGTAAAGCATACTCCTCCGAGGGAGTAAGGGTAGATTCTTCTGTGATGTCATCTAGTCCTCTAGCACAGCAAAACTGGCTGAGTTCCTGACACCAGCGTGGAAAATCAAGGAGGGTGCGTAATTTGTTGCGCAGTTGGTACTCTGGTTTTGTCCAATAGTGCTGGACCACCTTGCCTGATTTGGTAACAATCTTAAGATATTCACCTCTAGCATCGGTGAAGCTTTCTGCCATGATGTAGTCACTAGTGATGTTTTTGGACGTAACGTCCATATTTGGTAATTTGATGTCTTCGACAGCACTGGTACCTAAGGTGTCACTTGATACCTTAGATTGTTCCCCGTGAGTGGTAGTGTTGGTATTGGAGATTGTTTTCACTGAGATGTTCTGGTGAGCAGATATTTTCTTCTCTAGTCTTTCTTTGTTAATTGCATGTTGTTTTTCAAGCATTTGTAGTCTTGTTGTCAGTTTCTCCAGCTTTTCAAAGGAGTCGTCTGATCCTTTGGTGATAGTCTCTTGCATTTGGGTGGCAGTGTTGGCCATAGCCTTTTCTAAGGTAATCTGAAGATTTTGAAATTGCTGAATCATCTCGAGAGTTTGCTGTTCGCCTCTTGAGTTTTCAGCGGTTGCAGTGGGGATTTCTTCCCCCCCAGTGTGAGTGCCATGTTGCGAGCTGAGTGAAATAGGGAAGTTAAGAGACTAACGAGTCTTTAAGCCTTGGTTTCCTATGTAATGTATATATATCTATATTATTTACTTAGATCATGGGCATCTCTTGTAAGTGATTCTCTCGCAGAGGCATCGCCTCGCGTTGTCTGTGAAAAACTTTTCACGCCGTTCTGTCACTGACAGTTTCCGGGTAACAGGTACTCAATTAGTACAGTTTTTCAACATTATGGATGCGTACATTTTAGGATATAGCATAGGTGCTCCGTAAGGGCTGTACGACAGTTGTACTGAAAGTGGGGTGGGATACCTATATTTCATACAGAGTTCCAGGCCTTGTGTTGGCAATTCTTAACACCGTAGTGTTGCTGTGTAAGCAGTCCCTAGCACCACCCAGATCTGAATAATTCAGGAGTGCCGTGTAACGCAATCTAGCCCGCGTCAGCTTTGATTTGGTGGGCAGAGTTGACCTCCTGTAAGAAGGTGAGATATACAAAGGTGCTGACAAACATACGCACATGTTTAATAATGTAATTGGTGATCTCGGTGTACCTGGATACTGCACAGGGAGATTTGTTCTCTTGGATTACAGGCAGGAGTATTCCGATCTGTGGAAGATACCTTGTTCCAGCTTGAAGTCCCAAGGGCATTCTAAAGATAAAAAAAACAGTTCTTAGCTATCCAGGTGGTGCATCAATTGGAGCTGGGAGGAACAGAAGCTTCCTTGTCTATTTCAATGATTGTAACCTGGGGTTCTATGTACAAGCCCGTCGGGGAGAACGCGAGAGATCGAAAAGATCCCATTAGTTGGGGTCTGACAGGGTGATATTCAGGGGGGTGTAATGTACTAGACCTTAGGTGTTGGTTGATACGAACCTGAGGCTGTCAGATAAACTACATACACGGTGCATCACCGCTCTCTTTACCTTGTCCTTGGCGGCTGTTCTAGTACAGATAGCCTTGCTGACTTTCGGGGCTTGGAGGCTTCACGCGTTGTTCCGCCCTCCCTGAGAAACGCCCGTAGAACTGGAGAGTGGGTTTATAAAGGGACTGTATCTAGAGGGTTGGGATGTATGAGCAAGTATCAATTATTTGGTTCGGTGGAATGGGTGGTTGCTGGAGTGCGTTGGAGCTTGATGAGGTGATGGGGGATATTCCAGTTACTGCAGGGAGTCTCTTGTGCTGGAATAGTACTAATACAGTCAGACGGAACTGCTGCTCGGAGAAATCGGAGTAAGGATGAGAGCATAGGTTAATTCGACTACAACTTGAGCACTTGCAGTCGAGGAACAGAAAATTCATTGTCTTACCTCAAAACCGCAAGGTGTTGAAAAGGCTCATCCAACAGTATATAAGAATAATAAAAATCAACCCAACTGTTCGCTTCCAGTGGAAACGAAAGAGTGATGAGAGTGATTCTACTGAATACTCCATAGTAGTGGAACAACCATGATCACAGAAGTATTACCTTGCTCTCCTGGTACCATCATATTCTTGTTGGTGGGCCGGACTCGTAAGTGTGGATAATGAGATCCAACGTACAATTTTCCCATTGTGGGATATGTCGTGAGTGGCATTTGCGATTGGCAGTTAATGCGAGGTTTGCTCTTCTGATTCAGCTATACACCGTGGTCAAAGAGGTATTCCAAGTACTCTTGAATTTAGTTCTTTTACTCTATAAATGCGAGCATTATTACTGCTTCTGCCATATCTTGGGTTTATTTTGGATTGCTGTTGCTGGAGTCAGCCGTGCCTGCATTCCACGGGAGAGGTATTACAGACTGCGAATAGAAATAATAAAGAAAAGATGAATATGTAAATTATATAGCAAATTAGTGTAGTGTGCTGTGGAGGGTGCAGAATTGATGATGCTTGCGGAGGAAGGCGGTGGTCTAGGAAGGCTAGGCAAAGACTATCGGTGAGACTAGGTGTGGTCAGGTACTGCTGAGTTTGGCAAAAGAACGGAGAGACAAATGGTCGTGGACTGGGGAGTCAGTGATTGATACGACGAGGATTGAGACATTTTAATCGCGGAGTGGAAGAAATGAAGATGTGGACGACATACTGATAGATGGACAGGGAGACAGACAGGAGTAACTGGGGAGCAAAAGTTAGTGGAAGGAGAATGAGAATGGAGAACCAGGAAGTTGGGAACTTGGAACTGGAAAGTGAAGAGGTGTGTTATAATGTTGGTGATGATGGCAGGGATCTACCAGACCTGTGAAGTTTAGTAAGGAGAATTCCAGTTTTATTGTGGTAAAGGTGTCATTGGCTTTGTTATTACTTGGTTGTTGTTATTATTATAGTCTTTTGTTATGTTGTTGCTTTGTTTTATTTCTCAGATTAATTCCAGTTGTGACGAGAGACGCTGCATGGTTCCTCCCCTGCACAGAGTCCTTCACCGGGGTATTAGGTGGTGAAAGGACCAGCTTGGAGAATCAGTCTCCCGGTCAGGAAAAGGCGCGCTTCCAAACGATGGGTCCTAGGTCCCCGAGTGCAGAGTTGGGTCGTGATGGTATCTGAGTAAGCTAGCTAGGCAAACTCAGAAACCACGATTCAACTCCACACTCAGTGGGAGTACTAGGATCCACAGTTTGGACTCTTCCTGACCGGGAAACCAAAATCATCCATTGCTGGGGGAACTGTGCATATTGTGTTGGGAGGGAGGACCATTCGAAGAATTCTCTCATTCTCGCTGGGGTACCATACTTTGACAACCTTTTGTACTGGGGTATTATGTTCTCTGTTTTTGTTATGTTTGTTCGCTTGGGGTCCTGGGTCCTAATGGTGGCCATTTACATCATATAATCACAAGTGTTCCTCTAAGTTCCTTAAAAATTGTTATTCCTCTGGTTTAAAATCTCCTAGGGTTAAATTTCTCTATTAAACTTCTCGTTGTACTCCACAAAATATTTTGTTTATATTCGTCCTGTACTTCTTCGATCCGCATGTAGTTGGAAGGCATCCTCTGTGGGGTGTTGCGAACGTCCGTCAAAATATTGTCATTCCGGACAAACCCATCAGAGGGACTATCTTCCATCACGTCACTGGCATCCAGGAAGGGCACCTCAGAGAGCAACAGTTGGACAGTATCGACTGAAGTGTAGGATGCTGTCTCACTAGAGCCCGTGTATTCGGCTGCTCTATTGTTGCTACCTTCCCTGATGCTGTCTACCAGGGTCCTGATTGTATCGACAGAGCCTTGAAGACGCTCGATGATATCCTTCTGGTCGAATGTTTTTATATTCAGCTCAGTATATTTCCTCGCTGTTATTTCCATGATATCATCAGCGGTTGCTTTCTGAGCGGCAAGCGCTTCTTTTAAGTCATGTAGGTCTTCGGCTCGGTTTACAACCAAGGATTTTACCTCCTTCAATTCAGTGCATTGCCACTCGCATATTTGTCTGGTTTCGTTTAATCCGTCGGTCATGTAATTTATCACGTCTTGCATATTAGACAGTTCGTTGTTCACTGTGCCTTGTTGGTCCTTTACTATATCCAGTTCGTTTTGGTGCTCGGAGAACATTTCGGAGAGATGCGTCATTTTAGTCAAGGATTTGTCTGCATCAGCAGAGAGATGGTCAACAGCGGAAGTCATCTGAAGAAGCTTGTCGTTCGATTCTGTTACTTGAACCTTGACAGAATCAAGCTCTTGTTTTTGTGACTCAGCAGTATAAATCATTTCATTCAAATTGTTCTCGTGTGTTTCCACCTTTTCAATTAAACCAGCTATCTGCGACCTGTTCACTTCGGTAGCCGCAGACAGCTCTTCGACTTTGAATAGTAAAGCGTTGTCCTTCTCCTTGTTGTTGTCCTTTACCACTTCGACTACCTTTGCAAGCTCAAACCCGTAGGCCGTCACCTGCTCATTAGCCGAAGCTATAAGGGCATCCTGAGAGTCAACGCGCTCCCCAACCTTCTCAAACTCCTGATCATGAAGATGAATTGCCACCTTCATGTTGTCAAAGAGGTTGTCGTGGTCGTTGATCTTGTGGGCAAGAACGTGTGTCTTATCATAGGTCTGGGAAACAAACTCCCTTAAGTTGGACTCAATAGCCTTGACACCATCAGTAACAGCTTCAACAGTATGGGCAAGCCTGCTAAATTTCTCCTCCGAAGCCTTAAATTGATCGCCGTGGTCACTTGCTAGCCACCCCAGAGCAGCAACTTCATACTCTAGGGATTTGATTTTGTCATCGCAGGCATCATGGCAGGTTGGGGTTTTGGTCGCTTCTGCAACTTTCTCCAGCGTTTCTATCTTAGCCTTGTCTTGGGCAACTTGGTTTCTGAGTCGAGTAAGCTCTTCGCGTTGCTGCTTCATCTGCTCCATCAACCAAGCCACGTCACTCTCGGTATTCGATTGCCGAGAGTTGTTCGCTTTATTAGTCTCATCGATGTTTTGTTCAATATTCTCTAGGTCAGTGTGCACGTTGTCCAGGTCAGAGTGAATGTCCTTCAGGTCCAAATCATGCCTCTTGCATATCTTTTTTGTCCAAGCATGATTCTTAGTTTGGGTTTCAACAGCCTTGGTCACCTTTCCTGCCAGCTTGTCGGCGTCTCTCTTTACTTTGTTAACAAAATCCGAAAGAAAGGCAGCATTGGCTTTGATAATCTTTCTCGTTTCGTGCAGCCTGTTCGAAATAGTCTCCAGCTGGGCAGAAAATCCTTTCCAGTGGGAAGAATATTCATCTTTGAAGGCGCATAGATACTTGATTAGCTTACCAAAGGAGGATGACTCCTTGGGAAGCTGAACATCTGGAATAGCATTGGATCTGGCTGAGTGGTGTCTGTTCCTGTCAGAACGACGGTTGGATCTCTCACCCTTGGGGGCATTGCACGAATGCTCACGGTTGGGGTGCACTGGATGGTTTCTTCTGCTTCTATTAACCTTAGAAACGTCCAAAGCCCAACCGTTTGACTCATACTGCTCTCTGTCTGCAGATTCAACGCTTGGACCTTCGTAGTTAAGGTAGGACTGAGGTTCATCGAACTGATTTATCCAGAACTCTTCGGTGGCATACTCGCTCCCTGGGGGATAATCGGTAGCCAGCTGCTGGATATTCTCGATAACATCAGGGTGATAGGCGGGGTAGGCCGTGGCAGCACTGGAAGTGCCACCACGGGAGGCTGGTGCGGCGGCGGCCGAAGCGGCGGAGGCACGGGGGGCGGTGGAAGCTCTGGAATTCATCAACATTGCTTCTGGGGAGGTAGAATTCCAAACGAAAATTGTGAATTAAGTCAGAGATAATAGTTCTAATATTGGAGGTAATTTTGTCTTTGTACAGCCAAGTGGTGCGTTTGTGTCTGCGACGCTGTTTGCGACGCTCTCTGTGAAAACCTCATCTCACATCGTTTGTCTTTGACGTTTCCTATTCTAGAAAATCTTGACGCGCCTTGGGGATGTTGTGTGTTTGTTCATCTTCCACGGCACTTTCTGTGGGAACATAAGAATCTGGTCAATGATTCTACTGTACTCAGCTATGTCAACACTACTGGGATCTAAACAATCAATTGACTTCCTCAGTATCTCCTGCTATCCAAAACTTGTATGATCCGCCTTCCACCGCCACCTCTGCGACCGTTCGCGCAACAACCAAGATATACAGCCTTCAGTACCGTACTCCTGTGTCTGTATCCCTGTCTCCTCTCCAAAAGCACTAAAACTACAAGCACTAACTTTAGTCATCTCTCCTACGTTCAATTCCACATATTTCGGTCTCTACTCTCTTATATACGTTCCTCTGCCTCCGTGGAAATTGTACGAATGTTGGGGTATAGCCGCCCGTTTTTCACGGCGGCTCTCGGGTCTCGGCGGCAAGGCTGTTATATACACAGTGTCTCTGAGTGCTAGAAACGGTACCCCTCCTGCCAAGCTCTCCACCTTCTTTCTGTATGCATGATTACACCTTATCTGTATTATATGAGTCAGGAAGTTGTTAATGGAGGGTTGTTGACTGCGTATATGCCAGATATCCATAACACATGGGCACCAGCAGTTCTGTGAGTTCACTACAACATGTTGGAGAATGACCATCTACAACTCATTTTCTAAATGTAAAACACACATCCCGTCGAAGTACCAGGAGGTCCCTGAGTGTCCATCACTCCTCGTTCTCTGGTACTCCCTTCCAGGCACGTCCGCTGACACCTGTATACTTATTCCACCTCAATGGTAATATATCCATAGTTAGAAAAAAAGAAGTAACTTACTCATTTTCCTAAACCAACTTACTTTGTCATTCTAGTCGTGCTACAGCTGAGGGTGGGTATTCATTCTCACAAACTCTGGGGCAGACTGACTCTAGTACCAGTGTATGAATGCCGGCATTTACAGTGTTCTATGGTACATTACGTATCATAATATCTATATATTTGGAAGTGGCATTCCCATATCCTGTCCCAGGAGTGTCTCATTCTCCTCTTCCTAAGATTCATATGTTTTCAAGCTAACTTCGATTCTCAGAAAAAACGACTGAGATGTAACAGGTCACCCGGATCTTCCTGTATTTATCGTACTAGTTATCACATAGGAAATATTAGCATCAGAAGTAGCAATACACAGTTTTAAGATATACATACCAATATATCACAGCCACTAACTCAACGACATGATGAATGTTTGTGGGAATCCCTCAATCGTCATTTCAATAATTGTCTTGAAACAATTTGCTTGTCTTGAAAATTTATTCAAGATTCTTATTTTTGGAACAGTTATACACACCTAAGGGACAGTTTTCTAATAACCTGTGGGTAATTATTCCATTTTAATTTATTTTCATTGTTGGTTGTCTATGGTTGTTCCATTCTGGGAAAGAACTGGTATCTAGAACTAGGAAGCAGTTAATGGTCGGAGCGAGGAGGCTTCTGGTAATAACGCGATCCTTTATATAGGTCTCTGCTTCAAGCCACAGGTTGGTATTGCCTACTCTACCTCCCGAAAATGTTTAGAATTAGTTCAGGTGGTTATCTAGTGAGTGTTATTGTTATATTGCACGATGCTTAATTTAATGTGCATCCCTTACAGATCTTCTCGGGAACAGTTGAGGCTTCTTCTGAAGATTGCCTCCATCAAGTGACATGAGGTCTTTACACAATAATTTCTCTCATATGCATTTTTCTGGGGTCCGTATGGGGCACATTGACAGGGTTTCCCCAGAGGTGTTCATTCAATCTTGATACTAGATTTCCGATAAAGTTAACACAGGGTGTACTGTTCATTGTTCAGCATCAGCAGCACACGGACAATACCCATGATATAGAATAAATGAACTACTTACCAGAAAGGTGCGTTCCAGACAAAAAGGAAAATTTTCAAACAATATTCGAGATCTTTCACTTGATAGATGCGATATACACATAACTCTATGTTATGCTAATTAGTCAATTATAAAACATTCAGTCCCATTCTACACTTACTTTTTACTACAAATCATATTTAAAATCACTTCGCATCACCTCCACCAGCTCATAAGCAATGCACTATCCTGTATACGATTTTACCAACAAATTAAGCCACCGAATAATTCAAATGATCACGTGACTTCCATTAAATCCATTTTTCGCTCAGGAAAATTTTTCACAAATTAATAGCTTTTATGGCCAAGTTGGTAAGGCGCCACACTAGTAATGTGGAGATCCTCGGTTCAACTCCGAGTAAAAGCATTTTCTTTTTGACCTCATTGGAGCCCGTTTTTTTCTCTTGGCGGAGGAAAATGGATGCGCCTCGCGCGGCGAAGTAACGTAACCCTCCTACTGACCGCTTCTTAGACAATTGAGGTCTAAGTTATATCGTATTGTAGACATCTCCTCTCTTTATTACACTACCGCATTACAATAGTCAACTAATAGCCGTTATAAACGTATTAGGTACTCTCCCATATGGCTATCATTCTCCGATTCAGGCGGCTGTTGTCGTTGAAGGCGCTGGTCGCACTTTGCACACTGTATTTCATATACCTCACTACATCCTCTGTCCATACAACCGCGCCATCTTACAGTGACTCGGAATCAACTGCGCATCATGAGTTGAGGGCAACGAGAAAAGCATATAGCCGGTCGGTATCCGGCACAATTATGGCTAAGCAGAAGGAACTCAGAAGCGCAGGATTCTTCGCTGGTGTAAAGAATCGAATTTTAAATAGACATTCGGGCCCACCAGTCTTTAAAGGTGAGGATTCGATTTTATTGGATTGGAACCAGCGGAATAGCAATGAGGACCGTCTAAAAAAGTGCCAGATCATGATCTCCACGATGTACTTCCAGAACCCAATATGGAACAACACTAATATTTTAAAGTTCTACAACCAGGACGGCGTGGATAACACTCTGGTCGAAATACTGGGCGAAAGTGTCCGGATATTCAATTACTGTTTCCTTGAGGGCGGACTTGATGCCCAGGACGTATTTAATGCAGCTATTTTCCAGAGTAAAGGCATCGACGCCTGGGATTATCAGATCCGGATGTTTCCCTTCTTTGATTCCAATTTCGAAAAGGATTCGAAGATTATGTGGCCAAGGATCATCGATGTATCGCCTTCAAAACATTCAGAAAGCAACTATGGGGCACCCAATATCGAAGCTACAGCCCTGAACTTCAACATTAACTTCTGGTCGAACTGGGCAAAGTTGGCACAGGGTAAGGGGATTGTAACCACCATGGCTGTATCTGATGTACCTACGTTTGCGAAGCAGCTTCTTACGTTCCAGGAGATCAAAAATACACTACCAATCCAACTCGTCACAACCGGTGTGGAACTAACGGATGAATTTATAAATGAGATCAAAAGCGCTGCTGCGGCATCGAACCAGCATGTAACCATTATTGACTGTTCGCCATTTTTGAGTCACGAATTCAGCACAAATTACATCAAAAACTTCTTCAATAAATGGATTGCTGTTCTGCTGAATACTTTCGAAGAGGCCATCTTTATTGATGTTGATGCGGTTGTATACCAGGATACCCTTGATTTCTTTTCAATTCCCAAATACAAGGAAACAGGAATATACATGTATCAAGACAGAACCATGCCCGATGAGCATACCTTCAATTATTGTACAGAGATGCTGGGATATATGGCACCTTCACAACAAGAGGAAGTTCTACTTGGTTCTGTCCTATCTGTCGACACCAATTCCATGTCATTGGACGCATCAGTAGAATCCCGAGTCTATGACAACTTTTTCAATAAACTGCGACTACATCATGTAGATAGTGGGTTGGTGATATTACACAAATCAAGGAAATTAAATGGTCTTCTGACCTCCTTCATGCTTCATCTTGATGCAAAGATGCAAAGATGTGTCTATGGTGACAAAGAGATTTTCTGGTTGGGTGAATTATTTGCCGGGGAGAAATTCTCTATTGACCCGTTTGAGGGCGGAGTTGTGGGGCCCATTGGAAGATCCAAGGACGCAGAACCAGGGACCTCGAATGAGATTTCCGTCTGTGGTACACAGATTGCTCACGAGGATATCGATGGTAAACTTGTGTGGACCAATGGAGGATTGAAGGCTTGCAAGATCCGTAATGCTGCTCAGAACGACTTCCAAAAGGATCCAGATTATTTCACCGCTAGGTACGGAACGGTTGAGAATTTAGAGAGCTTGTATGACTCACCACTCTCAATTCAGGGATTCATATCCCCCGATCCTTTCAAGAAGCCTTGGATGCAAATTGCTGAGTGCGCTGCGTATATGTATTGCGCATTCTATGATGAAGGCGCCAGTAATGATGAGATAGGGGGTGGGAAATTAATTGAGTTCAGCGGTGCAGAGCAAGAAAGGTATATTAATATCGCAAAAATTTGGAACATGTAAAACATATATTTAAACAACTTGCATAGCAGTCATTCAATCACACTGTCATTAAAACCTTGGGTATTATTACTTTAGTTATATATTAAATGATTAAGCGGCCAGATATCTGGCTGCAAATGAACTAGAATACAAAATATGATACAATCAGAAGAAATTTCGAAATGAAGAAGACCGTAGCTCCCGATTAATACGAAACCGTTCCTTTTTATTGTAGCTTGTTGTCCACAACAGAACCATTCTGAGGGTACTCTAGTGGGGTGGCAAACGACTGTTGCGCTGTCTCGGAGACAGTAGTGCTAGCACCTGGCTGGGCTAGAGAACCGGGCACAACGTCAACAGAGCTGGCAATTGGCTGCTCGATTGACTCGTCAATCTGACTCTGAGAGTTGGCCAAACTTGCCTTCTCCCCTAGCTCTTCCCCCTCTACTGGACCGTTCTCATCAATGTAGTTACCATTTGGATTTATGTTCATCTTGAAAAGCTTCGCCATACCTGTGGCCTTCATGCACCAAGCGAAGACACCTGGCCAGACATTCTTGATGTAGGTCAAGTAGAAACCCACAAACATTGCACAGAAGTTGAAAACAACAAACACGATCTCTAGACCGAAGTTTCTCCATCTGTGATGGTAACTCATGTTCTCGACGGCCAAGAAGTCGTCACCAACAGTGTAGGTACAGTAACCACAGACAGTAAAGGTGTTGGGGTTCTTTAGATAACCACCAAACTCCTCAATGTATGGACCCATGAACTCACCGCATGTCTGTCCCATCAGTGGCTGACCTGGAACCAGTTCACTGTTGTCACAAATAACAGGTCTGTCGTGTAATAGAAGACTGACGAACGTTTCAATGAAGTACGTGTATGGGGACACTCTGTACATGAAAGTCCAGAAACGAGGGAACAAAGAGTATGGCTGCATAACACCACAGAACGACGCGGTGAAAGAATACAAGAAAGCAACAAACACAGCTGCCGTCTGTAGATCTGGAGCAGAGTACATCAACCATAGACCAAATGTTAGGTAGTATGCACTGAATAGAATATAGTTCAGGTAGAAAACACCAGCAATGTGAGGAGCGTTTGAGAACCCACAACAGAAGTAGCAACATAGGAAGAATAGTGTGGAACTACCAATAGCCAATGGCAACTCAACGACAGTTTGGGCAATCAGTAGAACGGTCCAGTGGTAGGTGTTGGATCTGTTTTCTCTGGCGATGAAGACATCCTTAGACTGAAGAGCCTTGTCTTGCACCTGGTTAATCAATGGAGAGGATAGACACATGTTCATGAAGGCCAAGAAAATAGCGTTCTGTAGACCGGAAATATTCTTTCTTGTTCTCCAGAAAGAGAAACCAATGAAAAGACCTGCACCCGCATTCAAACCAAACTTAGAAATAACATATACCTTGTCTCTCTTGGTACAAATGTACTGTCTTCTGATAATGTATCTCAGTTGAGCCATGTAAGAAGGTTGAGTCCAAGAAGAGGTAGTGAAGTCAATGTTTGCTGTACGAGCCTCATCTTCTAGGACATCGAGGGTATGGAAGATTTCGGATTTCTGAGGAGATTGATCCCAGGCAGAGACCCAGTCAACATGCTTCATTGAACCATCACGGGCCTTACCGCCAACGACATCAATAACAAAATCAGCAGGATTCTCGGTTTCGTGGTCATAGGTGAGTTCGTCATCGTGATCAACAAAATAGTCACAGGCATTCTCAATGCCACCAAAGTAGACACATTGACCACCTCTCTTCAATAGGAAAATGTTGTCGAAATGGCTAATAACACTCTTGGAAGGCTGGTGAATAGTACACAGAATAGCCTGGCCCTGCTCGGACAGCTTCTTCAGGAACTTAACGATAGTTAGAGCAGCTTCAGAGTCCAGACCAGAGGTAGGCTCATCCAGGAACAGCAAAAGAGAAGGCTTCGTGACCAATTCAACACCAATAGAAAGTAGTTTTCTGTCGGTTGGAGACAGATCAGCGACCAATTTATCAGCAGGCAGACGTAGTAGCTTAGCAATGGAAGCTAGGTATTCCATGTCACCGTCACCTCTCAGGTTACAAGAGACTTCTAGAGACTCCTTGACAGTTAATAGATCCAGATGCACATCTTGCTGCTGGACAAAACCAATACTTCTTCTGAATGCACCAATATTAGTTAGTGGCTGGCCATCAATCAGTAATTCACCAGTGACAACACCCTTCTCGGTTCTCTGAGAAAGAACGTTTAGCAAAGTAGTCTTACCAGCACCAGACTCACCCATAAGGGCTGTCAAACCAGATGAAATATAACCAGATACGTCGTTGATCAGTTGCTTGTTACCTTCAACTGTGTAGTTAATGTTCTTCCAAGAGATAACGTGCTTCTGAGATTGAACGGTGCGCTCGTTCTCAGCAGCAGAGGTATTCTTCTCCTCGTCCTTGCTTCCATCTGGATTCTCCTTGTGAACAGAGTCCAGAGTACTGGAAGAAGAGCTCGAAGACACCATTGGCTCATCGTAAAGCTCCTCCTCGAACTGAAGGTCAGAACCGCTAATAATACCATGGCGCTGTAGATAGGCTTGGAACTTCAGCAAGTTCTGTCTTGTGTAAAGTGGAGTGATGTACTCAGCAATGACCAAAGAAGAGAATAGATAGAAGCAGAGGAAACCGATTAGAATACCAAAGTTTCTCCAAACATGGTGGTACTTGTACTTCAGACCGGACTTCAAGTAATCCTGGCCTCTGACGTAGTTGTTACCAAGGGTGGCACCCTGCCAGGCACAAGCCTTGTTAGAAAAGGTGACGTTAACATAGGCAGGACCTCTTGGGATAATACTCTCTGTACAGTCTAACTTTAGGGTGAACAGCTCGTTACTTAGAATAGCCTCCATACTGAACATAGCTGGGTTTAGGTAGGCGATCCAGATGAACCATGGGTGCATGTCCTCCATGTGAATAACATAAGAAGCGTACATGGCAATGGCAAGCAGCAGGATACCAGCAAGCAGGTTGGCAATGGAAAGAGTTGGACTCATTAGAGAAACCATAGTAAACAGAGAGACCATAGAGAAGTTGTAGAAGGAGAGGAACAGCAGGAAGATGAAGAATCTCGCAGCCTCGTACTTCAAGTGAGCTAGGAAATACAGGATAATGGAGAAGATGATAACCAGGAACAATTTGAAGGTGTAGTCAAAGCAGGTAGAAGCCAGAGTCTCTACCCAACTGTAATAGAAGTGTAGATTGACATGCTTCATAACGACAGACTGTCTCTGGAATGCAGCTGGAAGATCAGACAGGGCCAAGAAAGTGAAGAACAGGATAGCGAAGAAACTCAGCGAACCTCTAGAGAAGGAACCGATTGTGGTTGGTGCGACGTCGTAGAACAGGGAACCGATAACTAGAGATTGGATGACAACAGAAACAAACTGCGAGATGAGGTAGGATTTGTCACCAATACTTCTATCGAAAGCTCTTCTGGTGACAAAGTCTAGCTGCTTGTTGAGGGAGATGGCGAACGTTGGAGTGGTATCCTCCTCAGGAATGTCTGTGCTACCTGGGGCACCGTGAGCATCGACCTCGGCCTTGCAGCGCTGGTAGTACTCGGTTTCCTTCCAAAGGTTGTATAGGTCGACCTCGGAAGTTGGAATGAGGTTCGATCTCATGTTCTTGGTGGAGAACTGGAAGTTCAGGACGGAAGTCAAATACTCGATAATACAGTCATTTGGGTCCTTTTCTATCCCAAGGGTATCACGGAAGTATGTCATACATTCGTCGATGGTACCGTAGAAGACCTGGTAAGAATCGGTAAGCATCAGAATCTTGTCGAACTTGTAGACGATCTTATCAGAAGCCTGGGAGATCTTGACGAAGTTGACAGATCTCGTAGCTCTAGCCATCTTCTGCAAGATAGAAAGGAAATCCAGCGCAGTAGCAGAATCTAGACCCTTGGTAGAGTTATCCCACAGGTAGACGGAACCGTTGGCGGCAAACGTCTCAATAATAGAGATACGCTTACGCTCACCACCGGAGACACCACGGACGTAATCGTTACCGACGAGAGTCTTTAGCACATGGGAAAGACCGAACTCCTTTAGAAGCTCGTCTCTTAGGGCCACACGCTCTTCCTTTGGAATGTTGAACTTACAACTTAGAGCGAAGTCGATGGTCTGCTCCACAGTAAGGAAGGGGAAGTGGATATCCTGCTCGTTGTTGTAAATGATTTGTTGTGGGCACTTGTTTGAGAATGCCTTGTACTCATTCTCCTTGAACTTGATGGAACCCTCTGGGGAGTACTTGAGGTTCTTGTGGCCATGGAACAGGGAGTTGAAGAGGTGGGAGGTTGGCTTACCTAGGATAAGGACCATCTCACCTTGCTCGGTTCTGAAGGTGAGGTCGTGCAGGATGTTCTCCTCGGAACCCTCGATGGCAGCGGCTGATACCACATCGGCCTCTGCGTCCTTGCTATGAACCTTTCTGCCAAAGCCGTTGCCAATCTCAACATTAGCGCCGTTGAAGGTCACGGAGGCATCCGGAACGGGCGTGAAATATTTGGAGATGTTAGACATTGTAGACTAGACGGGGTATTAGAAAATAGGAATGGGAAAAATTAATATAATATTGAAGAAAAAAAGTCTAGAATCAATCTCAAATGTATTGTTGTCTTGTGTGTGTGTATATTGGAGCGTTGGAATAGTTGGGGTAAAAATGCTCGTGCCAATTGCGCTGATGATGAAAGTGCAAAAGGTGAAGCAGCAATGGGTCAACTAACGAAGAGTAATATTAAAGCTTGAAAGCAATGCGATATCAATCTCTACTTGTTGTACACTTTTTATGCCGCCAGTAGCTCGACCTACTAATAAAAGGAAAAGGGCAAGGGTACCTGAAATTCGCAATGCAAGGAAGCTAGAAAGAAGATCTGAAGAAGCGCACTTGTTTTATATATACACACGCGCACACTGGCAAGAAGGAAAGCCCCTACCGCAAAGAGAATGCATAAGAGCTGCAAGGTATCAAGACGCCATGCAAACCCGTTATGTGAGGGACAGGAGAAGAATTGTGGTCGATACCCAAAGAAAACAAAACAAACAGCTAGACGTGTTTCCTTCTGTGTTGCCGACTGACTCGCAAAAGGAGAGGATAAAAAAAACTTCCTTCAATGGCCTAGAAGGTGCCCTTTGTCGACGTTTCAAAGTGCAGAAGAAAGTGCGTACAGCACATCCACGCGTCTCTCTGTCTCCCTCATTAATAATGCGGCAACTGAACATTTCCTCCAGACCAGAGGAGCACGGCAAACGCAGTGCAGCTCAACTTCTGTACTCGTCCCATAGGGAAAACATAGTGGGTGGAAGGTTGCCATGCCTTCTGGATCCCTCAAAAACACCCGCAGGACACAGGTGCGATATACAGTAACAGACGAGCGAAACACCAACACTGCAGCAATTCTGCTCTGACCCAATGGCTGTTGTGCGCGTCCCCCACGACTTTCTGTCGCGCACTGCTATCCCTCATCGCTCCCTCTTACGTTTTGGAAGGCGGAACTGCTCCTTCCGTAGGCACCCCGAGAGAAAACGTGAAGAGAGTTACATAACACATCAGTCTCCCACAGCCATCAGAGGACTAATAACAAACGCACCGCCCCATCTCGCACCCGGCCCCGCTCCCCCAAACGACGAGGACCACACACGCCCGCAGAGGGACACGGCACAGCGTCTGCCGAGTACCTAGCCTGCCCTGCACGCTCCCCAGAGGACGGTGGTTGCCACATCCAGAAGAAGAAACAACAACAACAGAACGCCTTCGACACCTGTACGACGGAGACAAAAGAAACAAGATCTCGCGCCGGTGCAAATCACGGCACCTGCGACATTTTTTCTGCGGCATCTTCTGAGAAAAAACGACAGAGCGCGAGGGAGCGGCATTCCAGCGTCCCAGAGACGCAGAGGGATGCGGCAGGCCGTATACGAGGAGGACAGGTGCTCGTTCTACAGCAGGGCCTCTGGGAGGGATTGCAGGTGTCACGGAGGTGCATTCCCCCTCTGTTTTTTATTTCGCTATGCACCACGGTTGCGCACAGTCATCTGTGGCGATGGCCTTCCCCCTCTGCCCTTGGGTGCTCCTAGTTTGGGATAAAGGCTCGTTTAGGTCGCTCTAGCTCTCTTCCCTCGAGACAATTTTTAGAAACAGGCACTCTCTTGTGCGCACTTTCACTGTTCCGTGCAGGAGGGGATATGTGGTATTGTGCGCGTTCCACGGCTTCTCGATTTTTCTCTATACGGTAACGGCCTCCGTCCTCAATGAAAACGAAGTGCGTAGATGATGGCCAAAGGGGGGAGGTAGCGAAGGAAGGGAGCGCAGAGACAACATTTCAAGGATTACGACAGTGTGGTGCGTGTATGTCTAACTCAAACAGCTAGCTTACTTTAAGGAAACCCCTTTGTTTCTCTTGGCCTACATCCCCTAGGGGTGCAAAGGGGCCTCGGCACGGCTCCTGACCCGTTCGATGAAGCAAAGAGCATCTATGCTCAGTACTCAAGGGGTGGGCGTGAATACAGTGTAGTATGCAGTAGCACTGGCACATACATGCGTATGCTCGAGAACAGGGAGTAGAGGAGGACCACACAAATGTGTAGATTTACTCTTTGACTAGAGAGTAGCAAATGATATAGCTACCCCCCTCATATTTTCCATCTTTTCTTATTCATGGCAGTTTAAACGAGGAATAATAAGTGACCTTGCCACAGCATTCTTGGCATCGCAAAGAATTGAACATTTCTGAAACCTGAAACATATAAGACACAGTGATGCCGTCCCTTGGTTTTTCTTTTTTTTCACTTCTTCTGCGTAAAATGATCATACCGGATTAATAACTACTGGGGGAACAAACGCCGAGAGCGTAGCATACCGCTTTCTCTGCACCAGCACAAATTAGTTTGTCCGTGAAGGGTATCCCCCGTGAAATCTGAGGTAATGCCTAGGGTTTGGAGTTGTAGTGAACACCACAGGACATTCTGAGGATATATGGCATGGCCAAGTCTCAGGAGCCGGTAGTTGTAGTAGCACTGGAAGCGCTCGAAAGAATCGGTCTCTCTTTGTTGTGTTTTTGTCGCGCTATACGAGGCAGACAGCCACGACTCCAGCTGAATCATAATAAGGTAAACAAATATAATCAGATTTGGTTTGGCCATGTGATGCAGAGTGGATTTGAAATTTACTAAATCTGATTAACGTAACGCGCAAATGTAACGGTCTTGGTCTAAATCGGTAGACATGGCAACCGTCTGGTGCGCCAGAAAATATTTGTGGCTTGTATTGCCCCGTAGACAATCATCGTTAATTATGGCCATATTTGTTTCTGCTCATTTAGCCAGAAAGAGATAGCTCTGAGGAAGAAGAAATGCATTCACCACATGTAATCCAGGAAAAGAAACTGGAAGTAGCTTGATTTCTACTGTATGATGGGGTCCACCTCGATTTATAACAAGACGTACCTCATAATCCTCATTGAGAATAAAAGACAAGCGGCATAATATGTATGAACAGCCACCGCGAGCAGAGGACGGCGCAATCGCACCCACAACTCGCCAAACATGAGAACCGTTTAACCCGCCCAAAGACAAATTACGACTAGTGCGAAAGAATCTCTGCTCATTACTACAATGCAAACGAGGTGCGCCGTATGGCGTCGGCATAGAGGGTCTTCTCGTAAAAGCCGCGCCGTGGCCGAAACGACATCGGGAAAATACGATCGGTATGCTCATCGACTTCGCAGATCCGACATACGATGGCCTTCAGTCGAATCCATATAAAACCAGAGCCATCATATCAGCCATTCGTGGCCAGGATTTGGATCAATTATCATATTTTTCCCACAATATCGTACTTGCGCCACACCTGCAAGCCTACTCGATCCGTCAGCCTCGCATGGTCGCTTATTCCACAACCGAGATGCGCTCCCGCCATACGAGCGGATAAACAAACACGAAAAAACATCCACGGCTTCTCTAGATTGTCTCTCTTCACATGTCAAACGAGGGTGTAACCCTCTCAATCTCTTTAAGGAGGTGCAACGCTGTACGAAGCAAGAGACGCACTCGCGAAACCCAGCCTCAGTGGCTTTCAGACGCTCATCATTCGAGAAAGCAACTCTTTACGAGCTGATACCGCCTGCGCCGCAGTCTGTGTGCATCCCGTTGCAGCGCCTACGCAGATTGTATCGTACAGCCCACCACTGTCGCCCGTCGTTCCTGACTTTCATAGGTGAAATAAGCAAAGAGACAATGCTGGAGTTGTACGGGCATTCCACTGGTGGGCATCCAAACGCCCACAAAATAGCCTGCGCTGTGTCCCTTTTTGGAAAGGTCGCGAACTTGAAAAAACAGGCAGGAAGAGAATTTTTTCAGTGTGGTGCCTGTCCACAGGAAAGCAGTATCTGCCTGCAGCAGATCTCGAACGACCGTTGCGAAGGAGAACACTGGTCTGTTTCACTTCATTCTGTGTTTGGCGGAAGGAAGTGCGCAGTGCCTCGGGACGCTGTGGGTGCTCACTGCGTACGACAACAACAAGGGTCGGCCTTTTGCTGGTGTTTGCTCTAATTGTTTTTTGCGTTTCTGTCCTTTGTTGTTATTTCTTTCTTTTGCTGGTCAGTTCGCAGGGGGGCCCGCAGACCTTCTCCCCTAGCTGGGTGCGTGCCGATACGAGGGTACTGAGATGCGGCCGCCGCAAGCTATATTTGTGATTGCCGTTGTTTGGTCAGCTCGTGCGCAATTTGTCTGAGAACTCTGTTGCCTTGGCTTCCGCGGGTTGTGGTGGGGCAGCGGTAAGAGCCTAGAGAAGGAGCCCGGAGGGCGCGCTTCCAAAGTTTTGCTTCCTGCTTTCGCTCCTGTAGGAACCCAACAGGACCGGGGTAGAAGGGCATTGCCGCTGCTGCCATTACTGACGTGCCGGTATTATGTCAGGGGGATTACTAAAAGAGGTATGAGGAATACGCGCATGTTCGTACAGGGTGCGTCCGTCCAGCAGCAGGGCGCCCCGCTCTGCTTGCTTGAGGTGCGTCCTTGTTTGCACCGGTTTCAAAAACGGTACCCCCATGGAAGTGCCTCTTTTTTCTTGGTACTGAAGAGTCCTATATATACCAGGGCATTTTCTGTTTTCCAAGCTGCAATTGGTATGCTATTACGGCCTATTGGAAGGTATAATGCTTCTTATTCTTGCTTTATTTTCTTCTTGTTTGCAATTAACAGCTACCTGTACACGTACAATCACACATCCACAATAATAACCATGTCTATGAAGTTCTCCGCCGTTCTAGCCCTTGCCGCTACCGCCGCCATGGCCGCTGAGGTCTCTGACTTCCAGGTCGCCCAGTTCCAGGGTATGCTGGTCGATGTCAACGCCCACCTACAGGAGTACATGTCTCTAGCCATGAACAACGCCGACTTCACCATCCCATCCGGTGTCCTTGACGTCTACGAGCACATGACCACCTACGCCTCCGGTGACGACTCCTACACTTCTCTATTCACTGAGATTAACTTCGCTCAGGTCACCACCGTCATTGAGAAGCTCCCATGGTACTCCACCAGAATGCTGCCAATCATTGAGTCTTACATGTCCGCTCACAGCTTCAACACCGACGACGTCTCTGCCGCTGGTTCCGCCACCGCTTCCTCCTCCGCCGCCGCTTCCTCTTCTGCTGCCTCCTCTTCTGCCGCTTCCTCTTCTGCTGCCTCCTCCTCCTCTGCTTCCTCTTCTTCTGCCTCTTCTTCCTCTGCTTCCTCTTCTTCTGCTTCCTCCTCCTCTGCTTCCTCCTCCTCTTCTTCTTCTTCTTCCTCTTCTTCCGCTTCCTCTTCCTCTTCTGCCTCTTCCTCTTCTGTCACCTCCAGATCTTCTTCCTCTTCCTCCTCTGCCAGCTCTTCCGCTTCTTCTTCCGCTTCCTCCTCCTCTTCCAGATCTTCTGGCAACGGTGCTGGTATGCTAACCACCGGTATGGGCGCTATGGTCGCTGGTGCCGTCGCTATGCTTCTATAATTGAACTGAAGGAACAGGTTCCCTCTCTTTCTTTTCAGTATATATTCATACAGCCGCACATGACATCTAATTCTAGTAATTTTGATAAATGATAAGTAATTACTATTATTATGAACGTAATATTATATATCATACATAAATCATTTTAACAAAGATATACCATCAAACAATAGCCTTCTTCAGCGGTTGTCCATGGACCAGGAAGGTCCTCTGTGATTCGCCACCGGTCTCTTGCAGTTAGGGGCGGCAGAAAATCCGCAGACCATCGCGCGCGGTCCAGGGAGCGAAGGGAAGTTGTCTGGGAGGGCGTACTTCAACAGCGGTCTCGAGAGCAAGGAGGTTCGAGGAGGTTGGTACCTGTTGGGTTGTGTTGTTTCCCGTGTTCTGTACAGCATACTTATATAGCTACTTGTCATGACAGCTACACGCAGATCTACCAGAATTGCAGAGAAGAGAAAGGCGGACGTAGACGAGGAGAAGGACGTCAAGGCCGCAGCCCCCAAGGCAAAGAGGGCTAAGAAAGTGCCAAAGGAGCAGACTAAGAAGACTACTGCGGCATCCTCCGCTGATGAGCATCTCGAGATTGGAGATGAAATTCCAGACATGGTTCTGAAGGACCAGGATGACAACGATGTGGACCTGAGAAAGGTTGCCGCGGAAAACAAGATTGTTGTGATATTCGTGTACCCAAAGGCGTCTACGCCGGGCTGCACCCGCCAGGCTTGTGGATTCCGTGACAACTACGAAGATCTCAAGGAACACGCGAAGGTATTCGGTCTCAGTGCCGATAACGTCACTAGACAAAAGAACTTCCAGACCAAGCAGAGCCTGCCTTATGACCTGCTTAGCGACCCAAACAGGGAGTTGATTGGGATTCTTGGCTGCAAGAAGACCCCTCAGAGTGGTATCATTAGATCTCACTTTGTATTCTTTAACGGAAAGCTGAAGTTCCAAAGGATTAAGGTGTCGCCTGAGGTCAGTGTCGCTGACGGAAAGAAGGAGGTGCTTGAGCTGGTTAAGGAACTAAAGTAATGGTTTTTGACTTTGTCTGATCTTAGGTGCGTGGTAGATACTGTATATTGGGTATGTGAACTTGCATTACCCCTACATTTCCTGCAGAATCACATTTATCTGTGTAAATCTTTGCCACTAATACGATGGTGCGCAAGACACGTGTACATAATTTAAAAGAATTGAACTTCGAGGGTTCCAGCGGAAATATAACCTAAATGGTGAAACACAGTAATCTGGGTGTGATAGAGAGAAATATTTGTCCGTGTGATTGGTATACGTCGTAAGGAACGTCGCAGCCTCCGCAAAGTACCGCACCACGCATGTTCTCATGTAGGGGCATTCTAATCTAGACGCAATGTGTCAGGCGACACAATTCTACTAACAGAAATGGGGCTTGGCCTGAATTGAGAAAGTTATATACCTATTCCAATATTTTCACCCTGTGTTGGGTGTTGTCAGTGGGTTCCAACGTTACATCAATCCAACTAACTACCTCTACTACAACCAAGCTAGATATGTTTGGTACTCTGATACACTTATTAAATCGTGTGTGCTATAAGCATACCGAAAAATGTCCATATTGCGATAGCTGTGTCAATAATTGTCATTGTGACATCTGGAAAGCAATCAATGAAGGACGTGTTGACTTCAACGAAGACATTGCTAAGATTCTCATGGGACCAGTCGGAATAAAGCAAAAGAGGTTTCATATCAGGTCATGCTTTAAAAAGCTGCTTAAAGTTGAGAAGCCACCCTCATTCATCACCCATGTTTCTCCACAGGTACGACCAACCAACCAGTTTATAACTTCTCTCGAAAGGAGTACGGACACTCAGAGAGTTCATGAGTCACCCAACATCAAACAATCCCCTCAATATATCAATATCCCTAAGTCACTTAAATACAACATTTTGAAGGGTTGTATTGTTACCAAATTACTTAAAGAGCGCATCAGATCAGATAGAAACAGAAAAACACACTCCATTCTAGGTGACTATTGTCCTGTGCACCTTAGAAACGAAAAGTACGTAGATTATGAAGGGGAACAGTATAAGGTTACGCAGGAATGTCTCGCCCAAAATAAGCTTTTGGAACAAGAAGGTCAGGAAAAGCCAAGGTATGTCCATAACCCTTCTAATAATCATGTTTTCTGGTTGATAAGACCATTCAACTTTGACAAAGACTACCGTTACTCAATGATCTGTGAGAAAGCACTTCAGCACAGAGAACCTTGGACGTGTTATCACAAGGGTATTCAGTGTGCTCCTCGCAAACATATTTTCCGGAGGTGGCTAAACCGCAAATGGGAATGGGAAACCATTATTGACTATATTTTTAGGGAACTAGGTCCGGGAGTTGAACGGCCCATACAAGAAACCCCGATGCCACCTACAATATGTCCCAGGGAAAGTTTGGAAGAAAATGATATATCTGATGATTTAGAATACGTTGTTCAAAGCATATATCACGAACCCAATTATGACCTTGACAATGAAAACGTGTCTTTAGGAAGGAAATTATACGCCTTCGAGAGATTAGTGAGTATTTGTGACTTCTCCTCTCTGCTAAATGACATTGAACATCTAGATACACAGTCGGTAATAACTATATAGATTGTATATTACTGTTATAGTGAGGTTTTATATGTTGATTTTTTTATGTGACATAGTCTAATTGTTTTTCAGACGACTAAGTATACCTGTAGTATCACTAGAGCACAAAAAGCCTTTTGAATAACTAAGAAAAAGCAGGTATTTTAAATCCCAAAGTGAAGTTCTCATCATTCAAAATGTACAGGGAACCAGTGTCTCCAAGAAGATTGAGACAAAATCGCAGACTTAACGACTTTTTCGAAAAGTATGACGTTCATAAGATACAAAGTGAAATATATGGTAAGGGTCCTTGTAGTACTGCTAGTGTCGACGGCTTATGTACGCAGTTGAATCAGTTAAGCCTAGATGGTAAGGGGGCAGACTCGTCTGAAAGAAAATTGGCATGTATTCCTGACCTAAAGGAGAGAACAGTAACAAATATAAAAGATGACTATGATTCGGCTAACGTTCTAAAAGCTTCTAATTTCACAGGGTGGTTCCGAAATGAAAGTGAGAATAAGAACCCACAGGAGGAAGAGGTCGAAGATATTTGGACTGCATCGGGTCAGTTGGCACCTCATTTCTCCCCACTTGATGATCAGAAATCTCCTGATTTGCAAGTTTTAAACCCTGAAGCTATAGAGTTTGAACTAGCTGAATATCAAACTAAAAATGTGTTCGAATGTGCAGGGGCAAATTCTGGCGAGGGCATGCCAGACAATAGTTGTTCGGACAGTATTAGTTCATTGATTACGGAAACCAACGACAGTGTCCACTCTTCGATAGAGAAAAATAAAGGTGTTGTGGAACACATTCCGACAGAATCATTTGATAAACAAAAGACAAGATCAAGTAAGATACGTCTTTTGTTTAGTTCCTGGAGAAAATATCAACCTGACCATATCTTTAATGTTACACATTTTGTGTATGAAAATGGAAACGATGTATTTGATAGGTTGGAAAGTTGACAGCATACTAATACTAAAGGTCAAATTTTCTATGTATATTTTCTATATGTGGTCTAGGGTTACTTTCATCAACTTTTCATTTCCATTGGAAGCGAACATTCGCACTACTTTTATTTCGTCTTATATATTATTGGATACGTCTTTTCCCCATCTTGCAGTTTTGAGACTAGGAGATTATTTTACCAAAATTTGAATTCCACAACTCAGATTGTCGTCGAGTTAATCTATGTGTTCACCCCTACGCCATCTTCTCCGAGAAGTGATCTCATCCGGCTATACTAAGCTATAAGCGGCATAGGGGAAATTACTGTGGTGATCATAGTATTTCAATAACATCAGCAAGCTGTAACACACTCCAGCAACCATTCATTCCACGGAACCATTCAATGCCTCATGTTGCCACACCCCAAGCCTCCAGATACAGCCGCTCTAGAAAGCCAGTTTCCCGCCCTACGGGCATTTCTTAGAGAGGCCGAACAACGCGCGGCGTATCCAAGGCCCGAAGTCTGCAAGGCACGCCCGTGCAAGAACAGCCACCAAGGACAAGGCTGATGTGAGCTAGATTGCGTTATATAGCACTCCTGGATTATTCAGAACTTGGTGATGCTAGGTACAATTTACACATCAACACTACGATGTTGAAAATTTCCAATCTCAAGGCCACAAGCTTGGTATGCCAGATAGTTATCCCACCCCACTTTCAGTACGACAGTTGTGCTGCCCTCACTGAGCGCCTGCAGTATATCCTAAAATGGACACAACAATAATAATACATCGCAGTGGTGTATTATTTTTGTAGAATATGAGAGGTGACGGAACTCATTTTACACCCACTCTGGTGTAATTGCCTCACCTTGTCTTATTTGTATATACATAAAATGTAATAAACAGTGTGTATCAAATACACTAGAGTTCTCGTCTCTAGTGTATATATTTTGTTATTTGGGGTAACTACATGGTCTTTGTTTGGACCCAAAGTACATCTTTACTCTCAACCACCCAATAGGGTTGATATTCTTGGCGCTTGGGTAGGGATATAATAAATGTCAAGAGTTGCTTTTTCTTTGTCCGGAAACGCGTCTAGTTGCAATTCTGGTGTGCATGTTACACAAAAACGGAGCGAAGAGTACCCTTCCTTCTCAGCCTGAAATTTACCTCTCGCTTCAACACTTTGACAGTAGAATAGGTAGGGTCTTAGATTTCAGCCAACAAATTACGACGCTTCTACAACAGTTCTAAATCTACGGATTTAGAGAAAACAAGTAAGAAGAAGGGAAATATATTAATAAGTAAAGTAGGAGACAACTTGGTTAGGAATCCGCACTGATGAGTGCGTAAGGAGAGCTGTGCGAAAACTAAATACATCCTATACCACTGACCTAACTACGCGAATAGGACCTTCCTGATGGGGGCTACAGAGCAACCCTCTTTTGGGAAAATATTAGTTTCCACAGGAATTTTCGTAGAATAAACTTAGTTCCGTTCGGAATCCAGACCCAACTATAATAAAATAAGCAAAATGCATAGACTGATGGTGTTCAACTAAATGGATAAATGGCCAAAACTAGCTAAATGAAACAAGAATGGACCAGCTAGAAAAAATTTTCTTCTGGCTTAAACAGGTGTTGACCGCGCACAGAAGTACATATCCTGACAAAGTGGAGTGTGGTTCCCCCTGAATAAATTTAGTACGTTGCTGTGTTTTCTTTTTAGTAGCTTAGAATTACCTGCAGGAGTAACACGCAACCCTGCGGTTCTGCAGAAGTCTGCATCATTTGGCACAATCAGCTGGTTAGAGTGGGAATGAGGGTCTGCTGCGTAGATATAATGGGAAATGCCTAATATGGACAAGGTTGTTTAAAATTACGTGGCACGGTTGTGAACCTAAATCCTATCTGAGATCTGTGTTGCGACGTGATGCGACAGAAAAATCCGCAGAGACCCTGAGGTTATACGGTGATTTCTTAACAAATTCGGAATAGAACCAGACGCACATGATGGGGTCATGACAGATGTGGTGCGGTTTATTTCAGAGTGAGGGGGTGGGGGGTTATTACATCAGCAGTCTTCAAAGATGACACCTGTTGTCCATGAACCCGTCTGATGTGCCCAAATATTGGATATAAATTAAATGAATATGGACATCTTTCCAATGAAGAGGTTCTTAGTTACCTTCCACTTTCTGTTGTTGCTGATTGCTTGCCTGAATTAATTCCATCCTCAAATCTTCATAGCACACATCCCAGTACTTCAACAAGTAAACGGAAACTAGTTCTATATCAACAGCGCATAATTAAGACATTAATTTCTCTAATTTTTTTCATTAATAATGGGGGACAATCTTGAGAACAACTCAACTTCTGATGTGGGGTCATTGGAGACCAGTGAGGAGGAAACGATTGATTTCATCCTAGCTTCTGAAAGAATCCCCGAGGTCTTCTCCAGTGATAACGAGAGCCCATTCAGCAACACCATAAACCAATCTGATTCTGAAAACGCTGGGACAGTCTCAGATTCATGTGACAACACTTCCATCCTACCTAAGGAGTTTCGGGATATTCTGAATTCAGGGTTGGAAAATGTGTTTCCTGAGGAGCAGCCTGCTGCCACCAGCGACGGCTTCGTTGTCCCAGCGATTCCCATGGAAAGCTCACAAGTGAAACCAGTGAGCGCCATCCACGATGACTTCCTACATACAAGCCTGGAGAAGGCTTGGGAGCAGGCTGACCGGCTACGTCACCAAGTGGACCAACATCCTGGGGACAAAAAACTCCTTGAGGAGTGGCACAAAGCGTGCCTAAACTGGTCTGAGCAGAACAGGGACATTGGCCCAATTCCCCAAGTGGAATTGAAGCCAAAGGGCGGCAAGGTGGGGAAGAAAGGGAAACCCCCCATGCCCAAGACCCTAAAATGTCCATTCTGCGAGACATGGACCCAAAACTCCTCTGCACTCAAGAGGCACTTGAACCTAGAACTGAAAAATTTCAAGCCTTTTGTGTGTGGAGTGTGCAGTGCGTGCTTTTGTAGGAGGGATGCCCTAAAGCAGCACTGCCAGGTCCACCAGGACAGGACGTGACGGCCATTTTTTTTTATATATTCCACAAGTAAGTTATATAATGAAATTGTTTATTTATGAAGAGGGAAGGGAATGGTCCATTGAAATTGTGCAGGCCATAATATTCGGTTGAATGGGAGTTTGAAGCAGTGGTACAAGCAGCGGTGTGTTGTCTAGACAGGATCGTCCAGTAACCCTACATTCAAATAAATAGGAGGGTACACATATCTACCCAGTATCAGAGTTCAAGCTAGCTAAGTATGCAACTACTTTCGCCAAATGTAAAACTTCAAGAGACTGACTTCCGTATAAACCTATCCGACACCCTCACTCTCTTCTGTTCTCCAGGATTTTTGTTGGATTTTCTACTCAACAAGAATATAGCTTAATCCAAGCAGACGAGGTCACTAATTGCGTAGAAAACGTAGTAGTGATAAACGCATAGGTTAATTCGACTATGATTGGAACAATAGATAACTGACACCGAAGGACAAATATTCGTGCATTGTTCCCGCAAGACAAGAATAGGGAAATACAACCAGGTTGTATATAAGAAGAGACTACTGAGTTCAACTTCACTCTTCCTCCGGAAGAGATGATAAGAAAGAAAGAAATATTATTTATGTATTATTTATATCTACATAGAGAAAGATCTTTATCGATACCATCATAATGTCCAGATCGGCATCCACGGATACCGCTCGTCAGTAATTTTATACTTTGTTGGGATATCAGAACTTTCACCTACCTGCAACTAGCCTCGGTGCAGTAAACAAAAACGCAAAAGTGACAATGCCGAGGAACAGCCGAACAATAGTGCCGTAGGGTCTATTCTGTTAGGATATAGCGTAACCTAAGAAGAAGAAGTCTATATACGCAATGAATAGAGTGAGTAATATTCTCAGAAGGTACTCAACTACGAAACAAGTAATATAGGCCTTGCAGGTTGAAAATTGTCACTCCGGACTAACCTTGCTGGACAACGAATATGGGCATCGTATCACAATGTATCAAGAATGGCAATTTGCTGGAAATTCTATTCTGTCTTCATATAGCGTATTCTAAGCGGACGAGGTCACGATTCACGACTAATGAAGTGAAGTGATGAACGCATAGGTTACCCCGACTATGATCCAAGTAATATAGGGTTTGCGAGTGGAAAAATTTTCACCACGAACTGACGCATCAAATTACAATATATAAGGAAAAACGGTCAGCAATGATTTACCACTTCCAATGGAAGTGACGATATGTGACACTCACATATTATTCTTACTAGTTTAAAATCTACATAGAGATAGTACTTTATCGATACGATCATAATGTCCAGATCGGCATCCACGGATACCGCTCGTCAGTACAATTAGCAAAGAATTACCTCTTCCAACGGAAATGAAGAGAGGACTTGCATACCGCATTCCTGTTAGTTCAAGATCTATATTCAGATATCTCCTTAGTGATACCCAGATAACCTCCACACGGGACAAGTGGATTCCGCCGTTCAGTAGCTTGCCTATAGGTATTGCGAGTCAGAATTGCCTGACATGTAATCATAATTTCTGTTTGAAAATCTGGCTATTGTATGATTTCTTAGGGGCCAATATTAATTTGGCCCAAACTGCTATGCCCCCTCTTTCTCTGCAAAGTGCAAAGGTGAAGGACAGGGACTGGAAATCGACCTGGGTAACTCTTGCCGGAACACGATGGCATTAGTTCAAATCTGACATTTCGAAAGTATATAGACAGAACGGTTTTGACTCAGACAAGAGGAAAGGTGGAAAATTATGAAATACATTTCCTAGTTGGTTCCAATGTCGATACTAAGGATGTCTGAGATCATGGCGTGGCCTCCACATTGTGGTGAATGAAATAGCTCAATGGTACACGACGGAGCTTTCAAGCGAGTTTCGCTGTAGTCTATCCTGCTGAGCGGTTGGACAGAGAGTAAAAAGAGCAAGGGCCCCTTTCATAGGCAATACTTTAAGAATAATGTTTTAGTATTGGTGGAACTTCTCAATATGCAGGGGCATTATTGATCTAGACTTCCATCCCAGAGCTGGACATGCATGCCTCAGGTGGGTGGTTACGTTACAGCTGGTGGGTTGTCCGGTGACATACTGAGACAAGTGGGAATGGAAAACGTAGAAGTATATATTGGTAGCTACCAGAGATCAAGGATCATTATTGGCATGGTAGCCGAGTGATGGTGTCCATATATCAGCACCATTTTCTCTCTTATACCCGAGGCAAGGGGAGCCGGCATAAGACGGGAACTACACCCTTGTCTGAAGGGGAATAGCTCTCATTTATACACGAATACTGGAGTGCAGTTGTGTATTCCAATAATGAGTTCTCCCAACCACGCCAGTATCCAGTCTGTAGGTCAACTTGCGATATAGCCGCAGCGGCCAATACACCGGAGACGTAACCCGGCCGGAAATTTTAGCCGCCATACCCCAACACTATCACGCCTTGCAGGGGGAGAGGGTGGTAAAGACAAGGGGATAGACAAGGGAAGAGGCATGTATATGTCTATTTGAAGCTTTCCAGTTGACCTAGAAGTTGTCAGTGCCTGTGATTACAAAGGAGAGGATATATATCACCCGAGGTGTTTGGCTGGCGCGGTGGTACGTCTGTGCGGCTGGTGGCAATTTTACAATGGGTATGGTAGTTATGGAATAGCGAATGGATCCAGGACAGTTTGGGATTTCATGTAGTAAAGGTGGACATTCAGATACTGTACTTGGTTTAAGCGGTTGTGCACTTCACTGCTTAGACGTCGGTGTACACTGTCCCAAAGAAGACTCCGTAGCAAGGCAAGCACGTGCCGCGGCATGACGACGCGTCAAGGATTTCCTGAATGGGAAACGTCAGAGATGGCTTCACAAACTGCGTCACGGATGGCATCACAAACACAAACAACCATGTACATCCACCATTTGGTTACACAATGATAAATAAATATCCTCCTAAAGCAGTATTCTCTTCTAGACCTTGTCTCCTTTCCCCTTCAAAATCTACCTCCCCAGAAGCAATGTTGATGAATTCCAGAGCTTCCACCGCCCCCCGTGCCTCCGCCGCTTCGGCCGCCGCCGCACCAGCCTCCCGTGGTGACACTTCCAGTGCTGCCACGGCCTACCCCGCCCATCACCCTGATGGTATCGAGAATATCCAGCAGCTGGCTACCGAATATCCCCCAGGGAGCGAGTATGCCACCGAAGAGTTCTGGATAAATCAGTTCGATGAACCTCAGTCCTACCTTAACTATAAAGGTCCAAGCGTTGAAACTGCAGACAACGTGCAGTATGAGTCAAATGGTTGGGCTTTGGATGTTTCTAAGTTTAACAGAAGCAGAAGACACCACCCAGTCCACTCCAATCGTGAGCATTCGTGCAATGCCCCCAAGGGTGAGAGATGCAACCGTCGTTCTGACAGGAACAGACACCACTCAGCCAGATGCAATACTCCTCCAGAAGTGAAGCTTCCCAAGGAGTCATCCTCCTTTGGTAAGCTAATCAAGTATCTATGCGCCTTCAAAGATGAATATTCCTCCCACTGGAAAGGCTTTTCCGCCCAGCTGGAGACTATTTCAAATAGGCTGCATGAAACGAGGAAGATTATCAAATCCAATGCTGCCTTTCTTTCGGATTTTGTTAACAAAGTAAAGAGAGACGCCGACAAGCTGGCAGGAAAGGTGACCAAGGTTGTTGAAACCCAGGCTAAGAATCATGCTTGGACAAAAAAGATATTCAAGAGGCATGATTTGGACCTGGAGGACATACACTCTGACCTGGACAACGTGCACACTGACCTAGAGAATATTGAGCAAAACATCGACCAGAATAATAAAGCGAACAACTCTCGGCAATCTAATACCGAGAGTGACGTGGCTTGGTTGATGGAGCAGATGAAGCAGCAACGCGAAGAGCTTACTCAACTCAGAAACCAAGTTGCCCAAGACAAGGCTAAGATAGATACTCTGGAGAAAGCTGCAAAAGCGACCAAACCCTCAACCTGCCATGATGCCTGCGATGACAAGATCAAATCCCTAGAGTATGAAGTTGCTGCTCTGGGGTGGCTAGCAAGTGACCACGGCGATCAATTTAAGGCTTCGGAGGAGAAATTTTGCAAGCTTGCCCATACTGTTGAGGTTGTTATTGATGATGTCAAGGCTAATGAGTCCAATTTAAGGGAGTTTGCTTCCCAGACCTATGATAAGACACACGTTCTTGCCCACAAGATTAACGACCACGACAACCTCTTTGACAACATGAAGGTGGCAATTCATCTTCATGATCAGGAGTTTGAGAAGGTTGGGGAGCGCGTTGACTCTCAGGATGGCCGTATAGCTTCGGCTGAGGAGCAGGTGACGGCCTACGGGTTCGAGCTTGCAGAGGTAGTCCAAGTGGTAAAGGATAAAAACAAGGAGAAGGACCTTGGTTTACCGTCCAAAGTTGATGAGCTGTCTGCGGCAACCGAATTGAACAGGTCGCAGATAGCTGGTCTAATTGATAAGTTGGAAGTACACGAGAGCAATTTGAATGGTATGGCTTGCACCACTGAGTCACAAAAGCAAGAGCTGCATTCTGTCTTGGAGCAACACAGCTCCCTGAATAGGGAAATTGTTAAGGTTAAAGAAGATATGGATTACATTGCCGACGGATTACACGACACCAGACAGATATGCGAGTGGCAATGCACTGAACTGAAGGAGGTAAAATCCTTGGTGGTAAACCAGGGCGAGAACCTTGATGACTTCAAGGAAGAACTTGATTGTCAGCGAACAGTGACCAAGGAGATTTTTGAAATGACTGCCAGGAAGAGTACTGAGCTGAATACTATGGTCGCAAAACAGAATGACAGTCTTGATCTTCTACGAGGCTCCGTCGAAACGATTGAGACCCTAGTAGACAACATTAGAGAAGAAACCGGAAACAGGGTAACCCGATACACAGGTTCCGGTGACACCGAATCGTTCAGTTCAGTCGATACTGTGCAGTTGTTGCTATCGGAGGTGCCCTTTGTGGATGCCAGTGACATGATGGAAAATGACTCCTCTTGTGGGTTTGTCCGGAATGAAAATATTTTGACGGACGTTCGGAACACCCCACAGAGGATGAATTCCAACTACATGCGGATCGATGAAGTACAGGACGAGCATAAAGAAAATATTTTGTGGAGTACAACGAGAAGTTTAATAGGGAAATTTAACTCAAGGAGATTTTAAACCAGAGGAATAACAATTTTTAAGGAACTTAGAGGAACATTTGTGATTATATGATGTAAATGGCCACCAATAGGACCCAGGACCCCTAGTGAACAAACATAACAAAAACAGAGAACACAATACCCCAGAACAAAAGGTTGTCAAAGTATGGTACCCAAGCGTGAATGAGAGAATTCTTCCAATTTTCCTCCCTCCCAACACAACATGCACAGTTCCCCCAGCAGCAGATGATCTTGGTTTCCCGGTCAGGAAGAGTCCAAACTGTGGATCATAGTACTCCCACGGAGTGTGGAGTTGAATCGTGGTTTCTGAGTATGCCTAGCTAGCTTACTCGGATACCACCACGACCCAACTCTGCACCCGGGGACCTAGGATCCATCGTTTGGAAGCGCGCCTTTTCCTGACCTGGAGACTGATTCTCCAAGCTGGTCCTTTCACCACTTAATACCCCGGTGAAGGACTCTGTGCAGGGGAGGAACCATGCAGCGTCTCTCACACAACTGGAATATGCCTGTACATTAAAATAGAAACCAGAGTAATAACAAAATATCAATAATAACAACAACAACCAAGTAATAACAAAGCCAATGACACCTTTACCACATCAAATCTGGAGTTCTCCTTACTAAAATTCACAAGCCTGGTACATCCCTGCCATCATCACTAAACATTATAACACACTTCTTCACTTCCCAGTTCCAAGTTCCCAACTTCCTGGTTCTCCGTTCTCATTCTCCTTCCACTAACTCTCGCTCCCCAGTTACTCCTCTCTGTCTCCCTGTCCATCTATCAGTATGTTGTCCGAATCCTCATTTCTTCCCTTCCGCGATTAAAATGTCTCAATCCTCGTCGTATCAATCACTCACTCTCCAGTCCACGACCATATGCCTCTCCGTTCTTTTGCCAAACTCAGCAATACCTGACCACACCTAGTCTCACCCTCCCATAGTCTTCGCCTAGTCTTCCTAGACTACGGCCCTCCTCCCCAAGCATCATCAATTCTGTACCCTCCCCAGCACACTATACTAATTTACTATATAATTTACATATTCATATTTTCTTTATGATTTTTATTTTGCAGCCTTTGATGCCTCTCCCATCAGACGCAGGTATGGCTCACCTCAGAAAGCGCAATCCAAAATGGAACCCAAAATATTGCAGAAGTAGTAACACTGCTTGCATATATATAGTAAAACAACTAAATTCAAGAATACTTGGTATATTTCTTTAACCAAGGTGTATAGTTGAATCAGAGGAACAAACTGTGCATTAACTGCCAATCGCAAATGCCACTCACGATATCTTCCACATTGAGAAAGTTGTAAGTTGGATCTCATTAGCCATAATTCAGAGGTCTATCCACAAAGAAGAATATGAAGGTACCAGGAGAACAGTGTAAGACTGCTGTGGTCATGGTTGTTCCACTACTATGGAATTTTCAGTAGGATCACTTTCATCACTCTTTCGTTTCTACTGGAAGCGAACAGTTGGGTTGACTTTTATTATTCTTATATACTGTTGGATGAGCCTTTTCAACATCTTGTGGTTTTGAGGTAAAACAATAAATTTTCTGTTCCTCGACTGTTAATGATCAAGTCGTAGTCGAATTGACCTATGCTCTCATCCCTACTCAAATTTCTCCGAGCAGCAGTTCCGTCCGACTGTATGAGTACTATTCCAGCACAGGGGGAATCTCTACTGTAATCTTCGTATCCTGCACCAACTCAGCAAGCCCCAACACACTCCTGCCAGCCCCCGTCCCACCGAATCAAATAATTGATACTTGCTCACACACCCCAACCCTCCAGATACAGTCCCTCTAGAAACCCACTCTCCCGTTCTACGGGCTTTTCTCAGGGAGGGCCGAACAACGCGTGAAGCCTCCAAGCCCCGAAAGTTGGCAAGGCCATCTGTACCAGAACAGCCGCCAAGGACAAGGTAAAGAGAGTGGTGATGCATAGTGTATGTAGTTTCTCTGACAGCCTCAGGTTTGTATCAACCAAGCACCTCAGGTCCAGTACATTACACCTCCCTGGATGTCCGCCTGTCAGACCCCAACTAATGGGATCTTTTCGATCTCTCGCATTCTCCCCGGCGGGCCTGTACATAGAACCCCATGCTACAACCATTGAAATAGACAAGGAAACTCCTATTTCTACCAGCTCCGATGGATGCACCATCTGGACAGTTAGGAACTAGTGTTTGATCTTTAGCATGCCCGTGGGACTTCAAGCTGGAACAATGTCCCTTCCACGGATCGGAATACCCTTGCCTGTAATCCAAGAGAACAATCCTCCCTTTGCAGTATCCAGGTACACCCAGAATACCAACAAAATTATTAGACATGTGCGTATGTTTGTCTGCACCTTTGGATATCTCGCCTTCTTACAGGAAGTCAACTCTGCTCACCAAATCAGTGGTGATGCGGGCTAGATTGCGTTCCACGGCACTCCTGAATTATTCAGAACTCGGTGGTGTTAGGGACTGCCTACACAACAACATTACAATGTCAAGAATTTCCAACACAAGGCCATAAACTCTCTATGAAATATAGGTATCCCACCCAACTTTCAGTAAAACTGTCGTACAGCCCTCACAGAGCACCTATGCTATATCCTAAAATGTACGCGGCCATAATAATGCATCTCAGTGATGTATTATTTTGCACCAAGTTTTTTGTTATACGAATTTGCTCTGTCCTTTCCTGAAACAAACTACCCAATGATGTATGTAGAGAGTCCAGACTAATGGCGCAGGTACAACTTCCCAAACGCAAGGCGTAGAATTTGCTCCAGGATAAAACAGCCAGCAAAACCATTACCACTAACTCTGTGCCTTACGGAACATGTTCTGACACCAAGAAACTGCGTACAACCACAGAAGGCACCAGCGTGGGGCGACGTTGCCGTGCGCGATCTGTTCCACAGAACCAGACTCCGAGATTTCCGTGTCCCGCGAAAACGCAGGTACCGCTGCGGCTGACGGTCTTCCCGCACAGAAACAACGGAGGGCAATATCGCTGTAGGAACCTAGAGGATATTACAACATACGTGGCATCTGCGATGGGACAGATCATTTTACAGAGAAAGGAGCGCAGAAGCAAGAGATGAACACTAACAAGAATTTGGGCCGGTCGGTTCCCTGGGTCTGTGGGAATGCCTCCGCGCTTGTCTAGGTGCGCGGCATCGCATCTTCCCCCTGGAAGGAACAAAATGCATCTCATTTTTGTGTCCGAATTCCCGATCCGGCCAGATCCCACGTAAGTTGACTGGGGCTTGAATGCTAAATGAACATATGGGGACTACGGTACAGAGGCACTGCTACGTGGCATTCTAACAACTGCATGATGATACATGAACTGAATTTTTTTTGTTATCCAAGTAGAAAATACGTATGCTACTGTGCTGTCTGAGGACTTGTCGTACTTGTCCAAGTGCCCGATTGTTGTTGTCCCACGCTCGGCACGTCCTAGTTTCACCACCTTTCCACGCCAACTGGTACATTATCCTTTCGTCAGATGGAAGTCAGGCCATTGTGTGATATTAGAGAGGGATCTATCGCCTAGACTCAGTAATGAATAGGAACGTAGCGGCTCTTTGGTTCTTTCTGCGGAGGTTTTGTGAGACCATTGCTGCTCCCTTTTACCGTTGTGTTGTGAATTCCTGCATCAGATCATGTCCATTTCACGATTATTTGCGTTCACTTTCTGTTCAAAAGATCAAAGATACTTGTCCAATTGATGTATAAATTAGTTTGCAACATTCAGTTGTGATCAAAGTTTTATTCTTCACTTTTCTGTTTGTCCAATTTGTCTATTTCATTTTTCAGTTACATTGTTAGAAGATAGTATCCCACACAGTATCTATCCAGATCTCATCTAACCAGATATTCACTACATTCTTATATTTGTTTCTTCTTTCTTTTGCTAGTACATAACCATCTGTCGCATAAAGGATATAACAAACACTACTATTTTTTTTAATTATTGATTATTACATTAATTATCGGAATTTACTTTGCCACAATGGTCTACAAGGTATCCAACTGTTTTACCGCTTCGGTGCTTAACCCTGAGAGCATCCAGCTCACCTCAAGCCCTCTGGACGACTACCAGCGTCTATTCTTCGCCACGGTCCTCTCCAAGTTCCACTCAGCGAACCCTGCAGGCAATGTGGGTGCTACCAATGCCGACCTCGCTGTGCTGCTGACCCGGGAACTTCGTCTCAGAAGTAATGTGTACAGGTCAGCAGTTTTGAGTAAGCTGAGAGGACCATCTTCCCTGTCTGCTTCATGGAACGAAACTGCGACTGTTGCAGGCGAAATGACTGGCGCTACTTCCTCTGGCCAGAGCCTTATTTCTAAGAAGACCAATACTAATAAAGGGGGCATCAACTGTTTTCAGATGAAGCTTCCCAACCTTTATTGGCCTGTTTCGGTCTCTAATTCTGACGCGCAGCCTGAGATGCCTCTGCGCATCAACGAGGACACCCTTCGCCATGTCCCAGAGTACCGCCTAAAGAGTCTATGTCTGGACACCGAGTCGGCAAAGGGAAGCATGCTGAGTGCCAACATTGTCCTCCAATGTGAGCGTGCATTGGATGCTCCAAGGGAGGATGATGACCCAGAAGACATGTCTGTTCTTGTGGGTCCAGGAAGCAGCACCGCCACATTGGCACCGGCAGTGGCGGACATGAGTGGGAGCTACTTTGGTTCACAGACTGTGAACCAGCAGTACAGGACTAATAACGAGGAGCACGGGAGAAATGCCAACACCCAGCTGATCAACAAGAACAATTTGATCATCTGGGGTTCGGAGTCCGGGTACGTCTTCCTAACGGGTATTTGGAAGATGTACCAGGACGTGATGCGCGGACTCATTCTTGGACGGAGAGGTCCAGGAAACAATACCTGCACACAGACCGCACAGGAGCTGTGCAGATATGAGTTTGAGTTCACTGTCTCCGAGGCATTTTACAGGTGCATCGAGAAGGAACTGGAGGTTAGCTCAGAGAGGGCCACTAAGAAGGCGCGCAGATCCAGGGCATCCGGGATTAGGACCCCGGCATGTCTAAGCGCCATGGGCATATCTGTTGGGCCAAACACGGACAGAACCGCATGCAAGTGTTCCCCGCTACTTACTCGGCAGGATAATTCAAGTAGCGGGGATCATGCAGGGGGATGGCACTGCCAGAACTGGGGACGCCACCAAGATCTCGTACAATGACATCCATTGGACGAAGATCAGCTCTGAGCTCAACTCCATACTCATTGAGGAATTCAAGCAGTCCTTGGTGGAGGAGTATGGAGTTGAGACAGAGATTGGCGATATGGAGATCGAGGCACTCTCCTCTCTGATCGAGAGGATCACGGGTGGCTCCATCAAGATCCAGGGAACATGGGCCCCGATGAAGGTAGCGAGGTCCATGTGTCTGCGGTTCTGCTTTCCAATCCGGTATCTGCTTGTGCCGGTATTCGGAAAGGATTTCCCCAGCGACTGCCAGGCGTGGTTTGAGAGATTTGCTCAGCTGAAGACTGAGCGACTCTCGCAGAAGAGAAGGGAGACTGCTGACTCCCTTGCAAACCAGCGTGAGCAAGTCAGGAAGGAGCGGACATTTAATAATCCTTTGTCAAATGATAGGATATTAAATGCCGCTGTTCCCTCCAATGGCATACCTCCTGCAGTTCCGGCATCTCCCGTCCTTGACTCCAGCTTCTCGAGTCACCCTTCCTCAACCCCTCAGTCGTCTAGTGCTAAGATCTCGTTGCCCGGCGTTTCGTTCCTACTCTGTAGTCGACCCAATGACAAATATTCTCCAGTCAGTGTTCCCCCTTCAGTTGCTCCCCTATCCGTTGTTCCGCGCTCCTCGGTCAGATTGCCATCCATACGCTCTCTTTTCCTGGATTCACTACTTTATCCATTTATACCAACCACTAGAAGAAATAGTGGACAGAGGCTACCCATCCCGATCATTCCTAGGGCCCGTCATCCAGATTATCCCTTTGAGGATAGCTAGAGTGACCAAGTAGATGCGTATGATTTAAACCCAATTGCGGTCCAGACTTGGACGACAGGTTTAATTGTTTTGAATCTAATGTTGGGTTAATGCTCTCGAAGTTCAGCTTTGGGAACATATGTCATCTACCAGCGGTTAAGTTAGACCCCTCTTACCCAGGGATGCTATTTGATCAAGGATTCTGGTTGCGGTATATTTATTTAGATATGGTGGTGTTTTTTATTATATATATATATATGTTTTTTTAAGAATAAACAGATGAAACTATAGTGACTACAGACTACGTGGTACTATCAGATATGGGATTTGCAACGAGAGCCATATGGTAAAATCATCCCAAACAGATATTTAGAATAATTGAGAGAAACTATCACATATTTAAATACCGGCATGCAAATTTTCCCACAGTGGATGAGGGAAATGACGAACTCTGTGTCCAAGGGGAATGTCTGTCAATACGGGGATGATCGTTTTCTTTCTTTGTGTAACTTCAGTGTGTATGTCATGTTTATTGCAACTCAATGCGGTGAATTGGAAAAATGACGAGTATCCTGTTTGCCCCCAAAAAATAATTTAGTGCATCGATACCATTCCAAATTCATATTCTTCTCATTATGGTCACCCCAGGTCCCTTGAATGACCACCAGTGTCTATTCGTTGCCACGGTTCCCTCGAAGGTCCACTCGGATACCACTTCAGTCAATGGAACTGCTGCCAATTACACCATCTCTATTGTGCTGACCATGAGCGTTGTCTAAGAAGTAATGTCTACAGGTCAACGATCTTGAGCAAAATCAGAAACCGCACGATCTAGTCCTAGACCAGCAGTCACTAAGAGAAACAAAAGGAGCATAACTACTTTGGCCATGTAGAGCGCTCCCCATTCAATGGCTAGGCCTGTGATATTTACAGATTTGCCAAGATATTCCCAGTGTTGGAGGAACAACTCTGACACAGCATATCCCAACAGGTTCGGGAGTTTTATACAAAGTGCTCCTTTCAATCCCAGATTGTTTTGGACTCATCAGGGTTGTGCCATGGGTTTTATATAGCGGGGATGAGGGTCACAGCCCTTTGACTAATAAATAATGGAGCATTTTGTTTATATAGTATCTATTTTGTTATGTTGAGTAACTACATGGTCTTTATTTGGAACCCAAAGAATCTCTCTAATATTATGCACACATTAGGGTCGACATTCTTGACGCTTGGGTGGGGATATAATGTATGTCGAGAGATGCCTTTATCCTTGCTCAGAAGGCGTTGACAATTTAAAGGAAAATAGTTTTATACCAACAGCCCATAACTAAAACATTAATTTCTCTAATTTTTTCTTTAATAATGGCAGACAATCAGGAAATCAGTTTATTGTCTATGGGTGAACCCCAGTACATTCCCACAGAAATAATGTCAAGTATTTCTGAATTCATGGAATGCTGCAACTTCTCAATTGGGGAGCAAAATGCGGACTCTCATAATAGTTATCTCTTACCTATTGTAGGGCGGAAATAACACGGCCAGTCCGATTCCCGTCGCTGCTGACGAACGCCTCACTGATGTTCCATCTATTCCGGTAGAAAACTCACAAGTTCAACCCGTGAGTGGAAGGCATGATGATTTCCTGCATGCATGCCTAAAGATGGACTGGGAGCAGATGGACCGACTACGTCAGCAAGTAGATATCAACCCTGGGGACAAAAAACTCCTTGAGGAGTGGCACAAAGCGTGCCTAAAGTGGTCTGAGCAGAACAGGGACATTGGCCCAATTCCCCAAGTGGAATTGAAGCCAAAGGGCGGCAAGGTGGGGAAGAATGGGAAACCCCCCATGCCCAAGACCCTAAAGTGTCCGTTTTGCGAAACTTGGACCCAGAACTTCACCACACTCAAGAGGCATTTGATCCTGGAACTGAAGGATTACAAGCCTTTTGAATGTGAGGTGTGCAGTGCTGGCTTTTGCATGAAAGATGCCCTAAAGCAGCACTGCCAGGTCCACCGGGACAGGACGTGACGGCCGTCTTTTTTTATATATTCCACAAATAGTTATAGATTAAAATTGTTTATTTATCTGGAAGGGAGGGAATGGTCCATTGTAACTGTGCAGGCCACAAAATTATATTGAGCTGAATTTGACACAATTACACAAACCGGGGCCGCCTTTCTAGCCCGGACTCTCCCGTAACCCTGCAGTCAAAAAAATAAGGGCTTACTCAGATATTACCCCTTGACAGAGTTAGAAAACAAACCAGTAATGAGTACAGAGGTTACCCCGATTGAGACACGGCCAATGAGGACCCGAAACTGAAAGACCAATAATTGTATGAGATTCCTCCAAGTCACAAATTTGACCTCATATCCAACTGTTCATAAGAAGATACTGCTAAGTTCAATATCCGTCTTCTTATTGAAGAGATGATAGAGAGGAAAGAATTATAATTTATGTATTTCTTATATCTACAAAGAGAAAGTTCTCTATCCATACGCCTATAATGTCTGACTCGGCATCCATAGAATCCGCTCGTCAGCAGATTGATCTAAATTCTTAACATCTCTTGTGAGTGGGTATCTCGAAGAGGTATTACTTCTCATCGTTCGTGAATATTACACTCTGTTGGGTCACTAACAGCTTCCGTATGACGTGTATTGATATTGCGGCAATAGTGTATATTGGTGCGGTGTATACAGCAGCAACACTAGTGTGCATTCCAACCAGGAGTTCACCCAACCATGCTAGCACTCACTCTGTGGGACAACTTGCGATATAGCCGCAGCAGCAAATACACCGGAAACATAACCCGGCCGGAAATTTCAGCCGCCATACCCCAACACTTTCACACCTGGCAGGGGAAGAGGGCGACAAGTGTAAGAGTATAGATACGGAAAGAGGTATCTATCTGTGTATTGGGATCACTATCCTGGTCCTTGAGGTTGTCAGTGCCTGTGATTACAAAGGAGAGGATACAGATCACGTGTGGCGTATCTACCGCTGCGGTGCGGTGGTGAGGCTGTGCGGGTGGCAGTTTCACAAGGCTATGGTAGTTATGGAAGAGGGAATGGATCCAGGATAGCTTCGGATTTCATGTAACGATGGTGGACATTCAGGAGACGTGTTTGGTTTGAGTGGCTGTTCACTTCACTGCTTAGACGTTAGTGTACATTGTCCCAGAGAAGAAGCCGTAGCAGCAGAAACACGTGCCGCGGCATGACGGCGCGTCGAGGATTTCCTAAACGGGAAACGTCGGAGAAGGCGTCACAAACTGCATCACAGATGGCGTCACAGATAGTGGCACAATGGCACACTAGCATATGCACCCAACATTTGGTTTCCACGAGGATGAAGAAGTGTCCTCCTAAAGAAACCGTTACTTCTATTCTTTATGTATGCTTTCCTTCAAGACCTACCTCCCCAGAAGCAATGTCGATGAATTCCAGAACTTCCACCGCCGCATCCGCCGCCCCCGCCGCCCCCGGTACCTCCACCGCCGCCGCATCTGCTGCTGCTGCCACCGAAGCACCACCCTACCGTTGTGCCCATTGTCGCGATTCTACCGCTCCCACAGTTCCTGGTGGCCCTCCAAGAGTTCCACGCTGGATTGACACCATACTTACTCCTGGTATAGACTATCATGACTTACCACTTGACGCCATTTATACTATTCAGTACATGGTTAAACAAGCCAAACCAGGCATGAAAGAATCTAGTGAACAGTACTGGGCCTCTAATATGAAAGCAGGAGGCCTGTACACTAAGGACATTTGTGACTTGTGTGTCTCTCCAGAGAGACGCGTCTCAGTCAAGCCCACTCCCTCAGAAGTGGAGAAGTCCCACCCTACCAACCATGAGGGTCAGAGATCTGTCGACACTTCCGTTGAAGAAGAATCCGATGCTGCGCCCCTGGACAACACAAAACCACATGTTGTTATTGGGGGTGAGCAAGGACCTCACCAGTCCACCGATGTTGCCTCTCGCGACTCCCAGCGCCTTCGTCCTTCAATCCGGGTCAGCGACACTGCCACCACTTCCCACCAAGAGGACACCGCCGGTGCGTCTTTCCCTCCAGACAGAGAGGTCCCCAGGGACAATCCTGCCTCCCATGACCTTGACAGATGGCTATCCGCCTTCAAGGATGAATACCGGCACTACTGGAAGGGGTTGGTCAACCAGGTTGAAGTGGTGGCCAGCAACTGCGAAGACGCAGGTACCGCGTGTGCTTCTATATTTTCCTCTATGAAGCAAGGCATCCTCAATGTCGAGAAGAAGACCGAGGAGCACGGCACCCAACTAAAGAAGGTGTGGAAACGACAGGACGATGACTACAATTGGGCAACGGATCTGTTCAAACAAGTCAACACAAACATCGAGCTCGCCTTTTCCGACATGAACAGGTTTGGGAAGCAGGTTTACGACAAAGATGAAGAAAACAGGAAATGAATGATCGATGTCGACGACCAGCTAGAGTCCCTTTGGGAGAATGACGAGGAGAAGGACAGTAGGATTTCCAAGCTAGAGGCGATAATTGCCCAGATTATAGGGAAGATCCCGGGTCTTAGACTGGAAACGAAGAAGGAGGTTGTACTGCAAGAAGGTGAGGGAGTTGACGAGGTGTCAACTCCAGGAACCAAACAGTTTGATGACAGCACTGATGTGTCCATCATTGATACTTCCAGAGAATGTGAGAAAAACGACACTGCCAGACTTACTGAGATGCTAAAGAGCCAAGCCACTATAATCGAGGAGATGAGAGCTGAAAATGCCGAAGCCCGCGCCGCTTCCCAACAGAAGTTTGCGTCAATGGAGCTAAAGATAGAAACTCTAGAGGAGCGTGTAAATGTTCAGGCTGCAGAAATCGACATCCTGAAGCAAGAACAGGTCGATTCTGCCTCTTTGACTGCTAAATCTATGGAGTCCCACAAAGCAGACTTGGTCTCCGCTAGAGGACGCGTTGACGAGCTCGAAGAGAAGGTAATTGAGGTGGCATCGACTGTTGACAATTTCAGCGGTGATGCCGTGAGCGCCCTTCTGTGCGCAAATAGTTTGACCAACAGAGTTTCGGAATGCGAATCTCATCTAAACAAGGTCAACGATCTGAATGCCGTTCAGAACAAAGACATTGACAGCATTCGTGGCAGCTTGGACTTAAAAACAGAGGAATTAGAGGAGACCAAGACCTTGTGTGAGTGGCAACATAATGAGCTCAGACAGGTCAAGACCTTCCTCGCAGCCCAGGACAACGACATCAATACTTTCAAGAATGCGATTGCCTCCCACGGAGAAACGATGGAGGCACTCAAGAAGACCGTGGATTCGGATAGTAGAGACCTACATACTGCTCTCTCCTCCCAGAAGGAAGACATAAAAAGCATAATGGATTTTATCCAGACCCTGAGGACTCAATATGAGGAAGCTGCCACCAGAAACAGAGAACATCAGCAGTCTTGGAACTCCAGTGACACTGCTGAGTCCCAGGATTCTTTAGACAGCCAATTGTATTATAGGTTTGACAAAACATTTGGAGCTACTGAAGAGATCAAGAGGGAACAAACACACAAGGCTACAGTCTCAACATCAGATAATGCTGAGACTGGAAGCATCCAATATCTAGAAGAGGAATTGGGTTGTGCTAGTGTGCAAGAAGGAGTTTTTCCTACCGAAACCTCTGGTAGCATGCCAGATATTCCAAAAAGGACAAGAATGAGACAAGATTTAGAGCAAGAGAGAGTTAAGCACAATTTTTGGGATAAAACCAGATATTTGATGGAACGTATAAAAGCAAAGAGCAATAGAACATGAAAGTTGAAGCGCAGAGGAAAGTAAAATACAAGAGAAATTATAATATAAATGGCCACAAATAGGACCCAGGACCCAAAGTGAACAAACATAACAAAACACAGAGAACATAATACCCCAGTACAAAAGGTTGTCAAAGTATGGTACCCCAGCGTGAATGAGAGAATCCCTCCAATGGTCCTCCCTCCCAACACAACATGCACAGTTCCCCCAGCAATGGATGATTTTGGTTTCCCGGTCAGGAAGAGTCCAAACTGTGGATCCTAGTACTCCCATGGCGTGTTGAGTTGAATCGTGGTTTCTGAGTTTGCCTAGCTAGCTTACTCGGATACCACCACGACCCAACTCTGCACCCGGGGACCTATGATCCATCGTTTGGAAGCGCGCCTTTTCCTGACCTGGAGACTGATTCTCCAAGCTGGTCCTTTCACCACACAATACCATAGTGAAGGACTCTGTGCAGGGGAGGACCCAAGAAGCGTCTCTCACCACAAATGGAATTAATCTAAGAAATAAAACAAAGCAACAACATAACAAAATAATAATAATAACAACAACAACCAAGTAATAACAAAGCCAATGACACCTTTAACCACATCCAATCTGGAGTTCTTCATACTAAATTTCACAAGCCTGGTAGATCCCTGCCATCATCACCAAATATTATATCTCACTTGCTAGCTTCTCTCCAATAGGACAACGCCTCTGCCTGGACTACATTTTCCAGCTACCACTTCCCAGTTCACCGCTCCCAACTTCCTGGTTCTCCGTTTTCATTCCCACCACTAACTCTCGCTCCCCAGTTACTCCTCTCTGTCTTCCTGTCCTTCCACAAGTATGTCGTCGTCATCCCCGATTCTTCTGTTCCTCAAGTCAAATGTCTCAATTCTCGCCAGATCAATCACTCACTCCCCAGTCCACTGCCATCTTTCTCCCTAGTCTTTCACCAAATCTCAGCAGCACCTGACCACACCTCGTCTCACCTTCCAACAATCCTGCCCTGACCTTTCTAGATCACCGCCATCCTCCACAAGCATCATTCGATTCTGCAGCCTTTCCTCTACCATCACCAGCATTCTTAACTAATTTGCTATATACCTTACATATTCATATTTTCTTTATCATTTCTATTCGCAGTCTGTAATACCTCTCCCGTGGATTGCAGGCATGGCTAACTCCAGCAACCGTATTCCAAGATAAATCTAAAATATTGCAGAAGTAGTAACAATGCTCGCATTTATATAGTAAAAGAACTAAATTCAAGAGTACTTGATAGATCTCTCTCTCTACCCAGGATGAATAATCCAATCACGGGGACAAACGGAACATCATTGGAAGGTTGTCCCTGGGACCTCATTGGCCACATTTCAGACTTCAGCTCACAAACACGTATATGAAAGTACCATTACCGCAGTGAAATATTGATATTGTCATGTTTGTTCCAATATTATGGAATTCTGAGTAGGATTATTTTCATCACCTTTTTCACTTCGACTGGAGGCGAACAGTTGCAAAAACAATTTTATTTCGTCTTATGCGTTATTTGATCAGCCATCTTCCTCTTCTTGCAGTTCCCAGCTAAGAGAATGAGTTGTATTCACGTCGAATTTCACTGCTCAACTCGTAGTCCAGTTAAATTATACGTTCACCCCTACGCGGTTCTCTCCGACTAGCAATATCATCCGTCATTATTAAGTTATATGCCCGCACAGGAGACATTACTGAAGTAATCGTAGTATTTTCAATTACTTCAACAATCTCCGGCCCACTTCAGCAACAGCTCACTCCACCAAACCCTTAAGTGGAACAGGCTCCTATATCGCAAGCCTCCAGCAACAGTCCATTTAGGAAACCAGTCTCGTGTCCTACGGGCGTTTCTCAGGGAAGCCAGAACAACGCGCAACGCCTCCGAGCCCCGAAGACAGCAAGGCACACCCATGCAATAACAGCCGCCAAGAGCAAAGTGAACAGAGCTCTGATGTATGGTACATGTACTTCGCCAGACAACTTTAGGTTCTTATCGACCATCCACCTAAGTTCCTGTACATTACAGCACCCAGAATACCGACCCTGCAAGCCTCCAAACAATGGAGTTTTTTCGATCTCCCGCGTTCTTCTCAGCCAACGTGTGTGTGTGGAATGCCTTATTACAGCCGTTGAAACAAGACAAAGAAGTTTCTGTTTCTACCAGCTCCGTTAGATTCACCACCTGGATATCTTAAGAGCCGGTGTTTCATCATTATAATGCCCGTGGAACTTCAAGTTGGAGCAATACCCTTTCCACGGCTCGTAATGCTTCTACCAATAATTCAAGAGAGAGATCTTCCAGCTGCAGCACCCAGGTACACCCAGAACTCCAACAGCGTTATTAGACATGTACGTATGTTTGTCTGCACCTTTGGATACCTCACCTTCTCACGCGAGGTCAACTCTGCTTACCAAGTCAAAGCTGATGCGAGCTAGATTGCGTTCTGCAGCACTCCTACAGTATTCTGAACTGGGTTGTGTTAGATACTGCCTACTCATCCACACTGCGAAGTTGGGAAGTGTAGGCAGTATCTCAAGGTCACAAAGTCGCTATACAAGATGGGTATCCCATCCCACTTTCAGTAGGACTGTTGTGCAGCCTTCTCTGTGCACCTGTACTATATCCTAAAATGGACACAACTATAATAATACATATTCATGGTGTGTTATTTTGTATCATTTTTCTATGCAATGATTGTTCTGCTGTCCTTTACGTGAAACAAAGTGCCAAGTGCAGTGCGCAGACGGTCCAGACTAATGGCGCAGGGACAAGTTTCCATGTGCAACCTGGAAGAACTCTCTCAGGAGAGGACGGCCAGGACAACCACAACAACTAATTGTGTGCCTTACAGAACATGTCTTGACGCCTAGAAACTGCGTACAACGACAGGAAGTACGGATGTGGGGGCGAGGGTGGGGCGACGTTGCCGTGTGCGATCTGTGGGCAGACCCAAACTCCGAGATTTCTGTGTCCTGCGAAAATGCAGGTACCGCTGCGGCTGACGGGTCTTCCCGCAGAGAAACGACGGAGGGCAACTTCACCGCAGTAACCTGGAGGTTACTATAACATACGTGGCGTCTGTGAAGGGCTAACTCGATATCCACAGAAACGAGCGCAGAACCAAGAGATAGATTCTAATGAAAATTGGGACCGTTCGGTTCCGTGGGTCTGTGGGGATACCTACGTGTTTGTCTGAGTGCGGAGTATCGCATCTCCCTCCTAAGAAGAACAACATGCATCTCATTTTTGTGTCCGATTTCCCAATCGGGCCAGATCCTACGTAAGATGGTGCAGGTACTGAATGCGAAATGGACTAATACGGCCTACGACGTTATCACAGTAATAATAGCGGGGAGCGGGGTCATACGTGCCTAACATACCTGCATTGGTAAGGCGGTACAGAGGTAATGCTACGTGATATTCTAACTGCTGATTGCGTTACATGAAATGAGAATTTTCTGTTATCCAAATAGGAAACTACATATGAAACTGTGAGGTCTGAGGGATTGCCGTACTTTCTGAAGTGTACTATTGTGGTCGTCCTACGCTCATTGTCTCCTGATTTCCCACCGTTCCCTTGCCAAATGATGCATTATTTATCCCTTCATCAATTGGAAGCCAAACTATCATGTGGTGTTGGATAGTGATCTTCCATATGGGTTTGGTGATGGGTAGACACGTAGTGGTTTGTTAGCACTTTCTGAGGAGTTTTTGTGAGAGCATTACTGCTCCCGTTTGCTGATGTGTTGTTAATTCCCATAATATCAGATCATGCCTATTCCATTATTGTACCACTTCACCTACTGTTCCCAAGATCAGAGATACTTGTCCAATTGATGTATAAATTAGATTGTAATGTTGGGTTGTGATGAAGGTTTTATTCTTCACTTTTCTGTTTGTCCAATTTGTCTATTCCATTTTTTCAGTTTCATTGTTAGAAAATAGTATCCCACACAATATCTATCCAGATTACTTCTAAACAGATATACATTTCAGTCATATATTTGTATCCTCTTTCTTTTGCTAGAACTTCAACCATCTGTCACACGAAGGATATAACAAACACTAACAATTCTGTTTTTTTTTAAATATTAATTATTTTATTAATTATTAAGATTTACTTTTCCACAATGGTTAACAACTTATCCAATCGCTTCAACCCCACGACTCTCGATCATGAAAGCATTGAGCTTACCCCAAGCCCCCTGGATGATTACCAGCGTCTGTTCTTTGCCACGGTTCTCTTCAAGTTCTACTCAGAGAACCCCACAAGCAATGGAAGTGCTAAAAATGCGGACGTCGCTTTGATGCTGACCCGTGAACTTCGTCTAAGAAGTAATATTTACAGGTCAGCAATTTTGAAGAGACACAGCTACCCCTCATACTCGGCTGGATCATACAACGGGGTTGAAAATGCTTCTAACGACACAGTCGATGTTGCTTCTATAAAACAGAAGGGTAAATCTAAGAAGGCCAAGAATACCAAGGAGTGCATCGACTGTTTTCAAATGAAGCTTCCCGACCTTGTCTGGCCTGTTTCCATCTCTAATTGTGATGCGCAGCCCGAGACACCTCTGCGCATCAATCCAGAAACCCTTTGCCTTCTCCCAGACCAGCACCTAAAGGATTTGTGTCTGGACATGGAGTCACAAAGGGGTAACATGATGAGTGCAAATATCGTCCTTCAATGTGAGCGAACCTTAGAAGCACCAAGGGAGGACGATGACCCAGAAGACAGGTCTCTTCTTGAGGGTTCAGGAAGCTGTACCGGTGCTAAAAGCATTGCCATGTTGGCACCACCCGTTGCGGACATGAGCGGGAACTCCTTCAGTTCACTGAATATGAACCAGGAGTACCGGGCCAACAATGAGGAACACAGGAAAAAAGCCAATACCCAGCTGATCAACAAAAACAACTTGATCATCTGGAGTTCGGAATCCGGATACGTCTTCCTAACGGGAATTTGGAAGATGTACCAGGACGTGATGCGCGGACTCATACTTGGACAGAGAGGTCCAGGTAACAATACCTGCACACAGACAGCACAGGAGCTGTGCAGGTACGAATTTGAGTTCGCGGTCTCCGAGGCTTTTTACAGGTGCATCGAGCAGGAGTTGGAGCTCAATGGAGAGAAGGCGCCAAAGAAGGCGCGCAGGTCCAGAGCATCCGGGATTAGGACCCCGGCTTGCCTGAGCGCCATGGGAATATCAGTTGGGCCGAACAAGGACGGCACGGCGTGCGTGTGTTCCCCGCTACTTACTACACAGGATAATTCAAGTAGCGGGGAAAATGCAGGGGATGGCACTGCCAGAACTGGGGACGCCACCAAAATCTCGTACAACGACATCCATTGGACGAAGATCAGCTCTGAGCTCAACTCCATACTCATCGAGGAATTCAAGCAGTCCTTGGTGGAGGAGTATGGAATTGGGTCGGAGGATGGTGACGTTGAGATCGAGGCACTCTCCTCTCTGATCGAGAGGATCAAGGGTGGCTCCATCAAGATCCAGGGAACATGGGCCCCTATGAAGGTAGCAAGGTCCATGTGTCTGCGGTTCTGCTTTCCAATCCGGTACCTGCTTGTGCCGGTATTTGGAGAGGATTTCCCCAGAGAGTGTCAGGCATGGTTTGAGAAGTTCGCTCAGCTGAAGAAAGAGCGGCTCTCGCAGAAGAGAAGGGAGACTACTGAATCCCTTGCAAACCAGCCTGTGCAAGTCAGAAAGCAGCGGACATTTAATAATCCTTTGTCAAATGATAGGGTTTTAAATGCTACTGTTCCATCCAATGGCATCCCACCTGCAGTCTCGGAATCTCCAGCTGTCACTCCGGCTGTGTCGAGCAGTTCCCCTTTAGTGTCTCCATTGTCTAACAATGGAGTCTCTGTTTCTGATAATTCCCCCTTAATCTCTCCTTTGTCCACTGATACACGTTCCATGTCGGTAAATTCTCTATTGGCCACTCCTACTTCCTATTGTAAACCCTCCCCCTCCAGAAATTTGCCCAATACCGCACGCTCTATTCCTTGGCCAGCAGTCACTAAAAGAAAAAAGAATTGCATAACTGTCTCTGTCAAGAGGAGCGCTCCACCTCCAATTACGGGCCCTGTAAGATTCGCAGATTTGGAAAAGATATTCCCACATTTCAGGAACAACTCTGATGAAGCACCCTCCGACAGGTTCGGCAGGTTTATGTAGAATTTTCCTTTAAATCACCAGAAAACATGGACTTATTTGGGTTTGTCAAGACTTGTATATAGCGGAGAGAGGGTGTTTTTTAACCGACCTTTAATGAATAAATATGCACTTATTTTGTATTTTATTGTATCTATTTTGTTGTGTCACGTAATTATAACGTCTTTATTTGGACGCCAAATTACCTCTCTCATATCAAAAACCCATTAGGGTTGATAATAGAGAAGCTTGAGTAGGGATATAATTAATGCTAAGAGATATTATTACCCTTGCTCGGAAAGACCTTAAGTTGCAGTATGGGTGTGTAGGGTGAATTGTGCCGTAAGTTACCTTCTGAAAATGTATACATCCTGCTTAACTGAACTATCCATATAAAATAGAAGTTTCCTAGTAGTACTACAAAAGAAACATCCTTTAGTAGAAATTTTAGTTACCACTGGGATGTTTGTGGCATGAGCTCACCTCCCTGGGAATCTAAAACCAGCTAAAACTAAAAACTCAGAGAAAAGTAGAATGATTATATCTACCAAAATAGGCAAAGGACTGATTAACGACCAAATGATTCAATAAAAGAATGGATCCTCTAGAGAAAGAAATTTCATTGAGCTGAAACAGGTATTTATCATTCACTGAATTACATATGTTGATAAAGTGGAGTGCTGTTTCCCCTGAATAATTTTATTGTATGGTATTGTTGTAGTCTTTTTTAGTGGCTTCTATTACCTGCAAGAGGAACCTACAACCTTGCTGTTCTGCAGAAAACTGCATGATTGGGCAAAATCAGTGGGTTAGAGAGAATGTCCTACTACTTGGAAATAGTGGGAGTTTCTGGATATGGATATGACCATTCAGAAATATGTAGCACAATTAGGTGCCTTATCTTTTTTTCTAAGAACTGTGTCGCGATGTTCTGTGACGTTTCTGTCTCAGTTATCGTGATGTTGTACGGTGGTTTCTTTACAAATTTGGAATAAAATCAGCCGCGCATGATATATTCTTGGCAAATATGGTGCGATTCATTTTATGGTAAAGGGTATGCGTGAGTTTGTACGACGTCAGAAACCAAAAATGACACCTGTTTCCATAAATATATCTGTTCTACACAAATATTCTATATAAATTAAATGAATATCGACACCTTTCTTATTACGAGGTTCTTAGTTACCTTCCACTTTCGGTTGGGGTTGGTTGCTTGCTTGAATTATATTCCTCTAATCCCCATAACACTCATTCTAGTACTTCAAAAAGTTAAAGGAAAGCAGTTCTATACCAATAGCACAGATAACAAATACCTTTATTTTTGCCCGTTTCTCTCTTTAACAATGGGGGCCAATCTTAAAAACAACCCGGCATTTGATGCAGGATCATCGGTGGCTAGTAATGACCCAACGAAAAATTTTCTTCTAGATTTTGAAGGCAACCCTGAGGCCTTCTCCAGCAACTGTAACACCCCTTTTAGTAACGACACCGAAGGGTTCTATTTTAAAGATTTAGTGAGAGTCTCACACTCTGCTGATAGAGTTCTAACCCCAAATAATGATGTTCGAAAATTTATAAATTTAATATTGGAAGGTGCGTTACCAGGGGAGCTGCAGGATGCCCTATTGGCCACCACTGAACCTCAAATAGCCCAAACAGTTCCATTCCACAACAAATCTGAAGAGACTGCTATCTCTGAAGAATCCTTTTATATTCAACTAGAAAGAGTGACATCTCGTTCTGATTTCATTGGAGACAGCAGCGCCACAACTGGTGTACAAAATGTGGACTCTCATAATGGTGATACCTTCCTGAATGTGGGATGTATCAACATTGTTGTTCCCAGGCCTGTCACCGGAGATGAATTCCTCATTACGCATTCAATACTGAGTGAGAGTCCCGAAGCTAAGCCTGTGGGAGAAACCCCCAACGGTTTTCTGCATATGCGCCTAAAGGACCAGTGGGAGAAGGCGGACAAGCTGCGTCAGCAGGTGGATCTCAACCCGGAAAATAAGAAGCTCCTTAAGGACTGGCAGAAAACCTGCCTGAAGTGGTCTGAGCGGAACAGAGAATTCTGCCTAGTTCCTCAAGTACATTTAAAGCCCAAGAGTGGAAAAGTGAAGAAGAGTGGGAAGCCTCCCATGCCCAAGACATTAAAGTGCCCCTTCTGTGAAACCTGGACACAGACCTTCTCCACACTCAAGAGGCATTTGAATTTAGAACTTAAGGACTATAAACCTTTTGTGTGCAAGGTCTGTCAAGTAAGGTGTTCTAGAGCAGATGGCTTAAAGAGTCACAGTAAGGTCCATCAAGACAAAAAGTAACGAGAGACTTTTATATTGCTGGAATTTCTACACTACGGACATATAGCTTAATCTAAGCAGACATGGTCACTGATTGCTTAGAAAATGTAGTAGTGATAAACCCATAGGTTAATTCGACTACGAACCAACCAATGAGAATCCGGGATTGAATGACAGATCATTACACCCGTATTCCTGCAAGACATGAATGTGTCAATATATCTGACTGTGTATATAACAAGAAACTACTGAGTTCAATATTCCTCTTCCTATGGAAAAGACGATAAAATGGATGGGATTATAATTTATGAATTTATTATATCTACATAGAGAAAGATCCTTCTCGATATATTCATAATATCTTACGTGGCATCCATGGATTCCACTCGTCAGTAGTAGATATGTATTGTTTTCGGTCCTCATTAAAGTCCATTACTGAACCTACGAGTGACTTAAGATACGCGAGTTGCATCATATCTGATAAGCGCAGGCATGCTGAGGTAGTCTGCACCTCCCCCCCCCCCCCCAAACTTCTCCCTTACTGACCCAAATTACTAACAATTACTCCAAAACGTATTGCAGAGCAACCCGCCGCTACTCCGTGCTTTTCCCTTTGCCTTTTCACACCCTTTGTTTCAGCACCACCGCCTCCCAGGCCGACGTCACCACCTTCAAGGCCTTCCAGAATTCTCCAGATGGTGCCACAGACATGGCCGCCATGCAGAAGCTGGAAGCAAACGGAATGTTTGCACGCCCCAACGCTTTTGTATATTCCAGGCAGCAGATGTGATGCCTTGGCATGTAGGACTCGCTACCAAATACACCATATATAATGTATACCCCTTATTACAATAAAGAAAAGGGAGGGGAGCTTCTAGCGGACATTGACCGTTAGCTTGGTCAGCTCGGCGTATTGTATCGGGGATTCGGCAATGAATTACAACGACTATTTTGTGGCTTTCAGTTTACTATTTCATCATTTATTGTACCCTCTATTCTATCGTCTATTTAATTGTCTATTGCAACGTCTCTTATATCGTTCATTGCGTCGTGTAGCATGTATTGCTTGGATGTTTGGGATCGAGTATTTTATCCTTCATTGCATCGTGCGTTCGTCTGTTGTCCCCATTTGCCTTTGAATTGGTGATGTGCGCTGGTGCCTAGCCTCCTCGACGACACACTGCAGTTGGCCATCCTGTGGAGACCCCATCTCACAACCACAGTCATATCATTCACACGGTATTCACCGGGGTAGTGAATGCTTAGCAGATCCAAGCAAGTATTAGATTATCTGAAGGTAATGAACTCCAATGCATACTGTATTTGGTTTTGGTGGTTCTGCATTTACTTCAGTTGGTACGCCCACTCACTAACATGACTAAGACGTGACTCTTTGCAGGTAACACAAGTCCTGGAGCGGTTTGTTCTTCAACAGTCACAGTTGAAAGGTTGAGAATACTATGTATCCCAGATTATCAGGCCTACTAGCTGTTACATTTCTTCATACGCTCACAGTTCCCGTGTAGCTATAACGAGTCCTCCTGGTTAGCTCTTGTCAGCTCGTTTATGTACTCCCGCTGCAAAGGACAACTCAGCACAAAAACAGGCTTTCCACTGGCACCAAATCTCTTCATTAATAAGTAACACATCAATACTCCTTGAAACCACACACCTCTTGCTGGAAAGACTCCCAGATATATGTAATCACGTGACACTTGTTCAATCATGCCAAAGTCATGCTTCGGCAGTCGTTTACCGCACACCCATAGCTTCGTATAGTTTCTCTACAGACTAGCTGGTTGAAGCCAAAAAATGCGACAAAATTGTAAGGCCACGGTAGTCGTGCGGATTCGAGCAAGAAAACTGAGAAGCGAGAAGCCCTATCAGACAAAGGTGTGAAAGCACAAGCTAGCAAATGTGGCGTGAAGAGCGATAGTGAGTGGCTACGGAATTAAGAGGGTTAAGTGTAGAAGCCGACGCACAGAGATAAAGGAGGATGATAATTAACACCGATACACTGCAACGCCGCTCGAGCGCCGCTCCCTGAGATGGTCGCGCAGAGCAGGCGCGGACTCTTACACAGAGAGAAGCCAAACCGGACTTCCTCGGAGAAAGAGTCGTAGCAGTTCCTGGAAGAGTGAGGGGGGGCCAATCAAGGGCAAGGATTCTGAAATCCTTCCGGCCAGGATTTATACTTATAGAGAGAGGTTTTGCCTCCTCCAAGTATTTTCCTCTCCCTCATCTTCCGGCCGTATTGACGTTCCTCTTATAGGGATTCTTAGTTAGTTCTTATATAAAGAGGACAGTCACGTTGATACGTAACACCTCACCTAATACATAGTTAGAAGGAACCCACGGGACACACACAAGTATGTCCGAAGATCCTACTGACGCCTCGTCTAACTCGGCGGGGAGTGCCGGCGACGTCACCGACACTCAACGCGAGACAAATGTCTTACATGGTGCGATTTCTGTGGAACGAACCGGTCCTCAGACACGGTCTCGTTCTGGCATCACTCCTCGTCCACCAGTTAGACTGGAGGAATCAACTAGCAACTCCTCAACATCCGGACGTCAACGCGGACGCCCTAGACGCTCTGCAACTTCGACATCAACTCCTGCTAACCCTTCTACCAACTCTACTACTCAAGATGCTGCTCCGGTTTTCCCTACCATCACAGCTCCTGCGATGCCTACTACCGGACTTTCGCTTAACAATGTTGAATTCCAACAATTTGTTACCTCAACCATTACTGCGGTTATGGCGGGTCTACCAACCCAGAATTCAAATGACCCAGCCAACCCAACCCCTTCTATCTCCTCTGTCGGTACTCTCATCTCTAAGATTCCTTACGATCTTCTGAATGCTTCCAACTACAAGTCTTTTGATTTTGACATGGATCAATTTAACCCAAGTGTTTGGCGGGATGTCAAATTCAAACAGAAGAGACTAACAGAGAGTATTAAGACACTACCCCACCCACCTGCTTACAAGACCGACATGGCAATGTCTGACATCATCCGCTTCCTTGGCTGGCATAGAACATTCGAGCAGGCTATCAGAAATCTCGGATTCCACACATTTCTGTTTGAACAAACTTTCTCCGACTCTCCTAGAAATGAACTGGAGAAAGCTGAAAGCGACTTCGTCTACTACACCATTCTGCTACCACTATTCCGCAACCTCTCCAACCGTATGCCAACCTTCGATGACGCATCTGCTTGCTTTTCTGCTATCATGAAAGAATACATCAAAGGAGATCCGTTGCAACTAGCTATGCAGATGGCACTTCAAGTCGACGTTTCATTTACCTGCACTACTTCCTACATTGCCACCACCTATTCTACCATCCAGACCCTGATGAAGCTATTCAAGAGACGCGACTTCTCCGAATCATTCTACGAAGACCTTGTAATGACTAAGGCCAAGGCTAATTTTGGTCATCAGTTCGCACATCACTACAGATCTTGGAGTAAGAATCCATCCAAGTACTCTATTGGCAAACTCACAGACATGATTGACGGCTTCATTCGTTCCATCCCCGTCTCTGAACGGACAACCCCTGCGTCAGCTACACAACAACTGACCTCGATGTTCAACATCTCAACTCCCGCACCTCCTCCTGAACACTTCCCGAGTGATAACGGTTCTCGGAACCCCAAATCTTTCAGGAGCAAGCGCAAGGACGGCCCACGCCGCGACAATCATCGTCACAGAAATCACAATTGCCACTCCGATCAAGATACTCAATCTGATGATCAGAACACCCCAGTTAATCATCATCACCGTCATCGTAATCACCCAACCGGGAATAATATTGTTGCCTCAGCATCATCATTTGCCCCACGAGAAGGTATCCTGCCAGTTTTTCCATGATCAAACTTCAAGAGTCCCTCCAATTTCATTTCCCCCTCCGGGCCACCGTTGGTGACGTCAATGACATGGCTCTCTTCTTGAGACCAGATCTACCTCCGCAAACTCTTATTCGACCCGGTACCTGGACTACTCAAACAAGTTGATCGTAAATTCGCTAACCAAATTCTGAATTCATCATGCTTACGGCTAACAAGAAACTTTTTTTTCCTAGTTCTTACATCTCTGACAGCGAAGGATGTCACCCTGTTATCCTTCCCAACTGATGCGATGACACTCGATTTGTTAACCAAGCCACCCTCAGCAGTTACCATGGTGCCGCTGCTTCCGAGAGGCAAGGCAAATCAATACGCGTTCGCTCAATCCGAACACATGGATCAATTCCATTTCATCCTTTCATTTTTGTTTGGTGTTTCTCACCAACACAAGGTCCAGTCTCAGCACTCGACCAACGTATGTATAATACGAAATTATCAATACCCTTCCTCTAACACTCTCTGCCATACTAATAATCGTCCCTTTTGACTCATTCATACCCGTCGATTTTTTTTTAGTCGGTAGCAGGCTTTTATCCCTGAATCCGACACTGTTCATCTCCTCGGAGTTGTTCGTGATTAAATCATTTTTTTTCCTTCCAGGTAATGAATCGAGATCACCAGGTTGACCCACGTATATGCTCCACTTGTTCCCTGGGTTTCACCTCCAAACAACGCTCTGCCCTAATAAGTCGGTCTTATTCCCGCCGCCTGTGTCCGCAGAGTCCGCCACAACTCGCAGCCGGTTGACGAGTCATGGCTTGGGCTTATCTCTCCAAATCAGTCATGACACATTTTTCGTCTGCCCTCGGGATACAGACAGAATGCTAAGGTGATTCCCCTCATTGGCCAGGTAATCAGTTACTACGTTGACAGCACTCACAACTCCATTCACCTTGTACACAATCCACTCAATTCCCAATTTTCATGCGTACCAATCGTTCCAAACCGCTCAACGTAGCCATTAAGTTTTTGAGAGAGAACTACGTTCCTGATTCAAACCTCAGTCTTGGTACACTAAGGTTTGAGGGGGGGATGTAAGGCCACGGTAGTCGTGCGGATTCGAGCAAGAAAACTGAGAAGCGAGAAGCCCTATCAGACAAAGGTGTGAAAGCACAAGCTAGCAAATGTGGCGTGAAGAGCGATAGTGAGTGGCTACGGAATTAAGAGGGTTAAGTGTAGAAGCCGACGCACAGAGATAAAGGAGGATGATAATTAACACCGATACACTGCAACGCCGCTCGAGCGCCGCTCCCTGAGATGGTCGCGCAGAGCAGGCGCGGACTCTTACACAGAGAGAAGCCAAACCGGACTTCCTCGGAGAAAGAGTCGTAGCAGTTCCTGGAAGAGTGAGGGGGGGCCAATCAAGGGCAAGGATTCTGAAATCCTTCCGGCCAGGATTTATACTTATAGAGAGAGGTTTTGCCTCCTCCAAGTATTTTCCTCTCCCTCATCTTCCGGCCGTATTGACGTTCCTCTTATAGGGATTCTTAGTTAGTTCTTATATAAAGAGGACAGTCACGTTGATACGTAACACCTCACCTAATACATAGTTAGAAGGAACCCACGGGACACACACAAGTATGTCCGAAGATCCTACTGACGCCTCGTCTAACTCGGCGGGGAGTGCCGGCGACGTCACCGACACTCAACGCGAGACAAATGTCTTACATGGTGCGATTTCTGTGGAACGAACCGGTCCTCAGACACGGTCTCGTTCTGGCATCACTCCTCGTCCACCAGTTAGACTGGAGGAATCAACTAGCAACTCCTCAACATCCGGACGTCAACGCGGACGCCCTAGACGCTCTGCAACTTCGACATCAACTCCTGCTAACCCTTCTACCAACTCTACTACTCAAGATGCTGCTCCGGTTTTCCCTACCATCACAGCTCCTGCGATGCCTACTACCGGACTTTCGCTTAACAATGTTGAATTCCAACAATTTGTTACCTCAACCATTACTGCGGTTATGGCGGGTCTACCAACCCAGAATTCAAATGACCCAGCCAACCCAACCCCTTCTATCTCCTCTGTCGGTACTCTCATCTCTAAGATTCCTTACGATCTTCTGAATGCTTCCAACTACAAGTCTTTTGATTTTGACATGGATCAATTTAACCCAAGTGTTTGGCGGGATGTCAAATTCAAACAGAAGAGACTAACAGAGAGTATTAAGACACTACCCCACCCACCTGCTTACAAGACCGACATGGCAATGTCTGACATCATCCGCTTCCTTGGCTGGCATAGAACATTCGAGCAGGCTATCAGAAATCTCGGATTCCACACATTTCTGTTTGAACAAACTTTCTCCGACTCTCCTAGAAATGAACTGGAGAAAGCTGAAAGCGACTTCGTCTACTACACCATTCTGCTACCACTATTCCGCAACCTCTCCAACCGTATGCCAACCTTCGATGACGCATCTGCTTGCTTTTCTGCTATCATGAAAGAATACATCAAAGGAGATCCGTTGCAACTAGCTATGCAGATGGCACTTCAAGTCGACGTTTCATTTACCTGCACTACTTCCTACATTGCCACCACCTATTCTACCATCCAGACCCTGATGAAGCTATTCAAGAGACGCGACTTCTCCGAATCATTCTACGAAGACCTTGTAATGACTAAGGCCAAGGCTAATTTTGGTCATCAGTTCGCACATCACTACAGATCTTGGAGTAAGAATCCATCCAAGTACTCTATTGGCAAACTCACAGACATGATTGACGGCTTCATTCGTTCCATCCCCGTCTCTGAACGGACAACCCCTGCGTCAGCTACACAACAACTGACCTCGATGTTCAACATCTCAACTCCCGCACCTCCTCCTGAACACTTCCCGAGTGATAACGGTTCTCGGAACCCCAAATCTTTCAGGAGCAAGCGCAAGGACGGCCCACGCCGCGACAATCATCGTCACAGAAATCACAATTGCCACTCCGATCAAGATACTCAATCTGATGATCAGAACACCCCAGTTAATCATCATCACCGTCATCGTAATCACCCAACCGGGAATAATATTGTTGCCTCAGCATCATCATTTGCCCCACGAGAAGGTATCCTGCCAGTTTTTCCATGATCAAACTTCAAGAGTCCCTCCAATTTCATTTCCCCCTCCGGGCCACCGTTGGTGACGTCAATGACATGGCTCTCTTCTTGAGACCAGATCTACCTCCGCAAACTCTTATTCGACCCGGTACCTGGACTACTCAAACAAGTTGATCGTAAATTCGCTAACCAAATTCTGAATTCATCATGCTTACGGCTAACAAGAAACTTTTTTTTCCTAGTTCTTACATCTCTGACAGCGAAGGATGTCACCCTGTTATCCTTCCCAACTGATGCGATGACACTCGATTTGTTAACCAAGCCACCCTCAGCAGTTACCATGGTGCCGCTGCTTCCGAGAGGCAAGGCAAATCAATACGCGTTCGCTCAATCCGAACACATGGATCAATTCCATTTCATCCTTTCATTTTTGTTTGGTGTTTCTCACCAACACAAGGTCCAGTCTCAGCACTCGACCAACGTATGTATAATACGAAATTATCAATACCCTTCCTCTAACACTCTCTGCCATACTAATAATCGTCCCTTTTGACTCATTCATACCCGTCGATTTTTTTTTAGTCGGTAGCAGGCTTTTATCCCTGAATCCGACACTGTTCATCTCCTCGGAGTTGTTCGTGATTAAATCATTTTTTTTCCTTCCAGGTAATGAATCGAGATCACCAGGTTGACCCACGTATATGCTCCACTTGTTCCCTGGGTTTCACCTCCAAACAACGCTCTGCCCTAATAAGTCGGTCTTATTCCCGCCGCCTGTGTCCGCAGAGTCCGCCACAACTCGCAGCCGGTTGACGAGTCATGGCTTGGGCTTATCTCTCCAAATCAGTCATGACACATTTTTCGTCTGCCCTCGGGATACAGACAGAATGCTAAGGTGATTCCCCTCATTGGCCAGGTAATCAGTTACTACGTTGACAGCACTCACAACTCCATTCACCTTGTACACAATCCACTCAATTCCCAATTTTCATGCGTACCAATCGTTCCAAACCGCTCAACGTAGCCATTAAGTTTTTGAGAGAGAACTACGTTCCTGATTCAAACCTCAGTCTTGGTACACTAAGGTTTGAGGGGGGGATGTAAGGCCACGGTAGTCGTGCGGATTCGAGCAAGAAAACTGAGAAGCGAGAAGCCCTATCAGACAAAGGTGTGAAAGCACAAGCTAGCAAATGTGGCGTGAAGAGCGATAGTGAGTGGCTACGGAATTAAGAGGGTTAAGTGTAGAAGCCGACGCACAGAGATAAAGGAGGATGATAATTAACACCGATACACTGCAACGCCGCTCGAGCGCCGCTCCCTGAGATGGTCGCGCAGAGCAGGCGCGGACTCTTACACAGAGAGAAGCCAAACCGGACTTCCTCGGAGAAAGAGTCGTAGCAGTTCCTGGAAGAGTGAGGGGGGGCCAATCAAGGGCAAGGATTCTGAAATCCTTCCGGCCAGGATTTATACTTATAGAGAGAGGTTTTGCCTCCTCCAAGTATTTTCCTCTCCCTCATCTTCCGGCCGTATTGACGTTCCTCTTATAGGGATTCTTAGTTAGTTCTTATATAAAGAGGACAGTCACGTTGATACGTAACACCTCACCTAATACATAGTTAGAAGGAACCCACGGGACACACACAAGTATGTCCGAAGATCCTACTGACGCCTCGTCTAACTCGGCGGGGAGTGCCGGCGACGTCACCGACACTCAACGCGAGACAAATGTCTTACAAAAATTAAACATTACACTCTTCTCTTGGATTTTGTTTTTGTGCACAATATCAAAAAAAAAATAGGGGTGGCGACGTATCACGCATTTCTAAACATCACCACTTCCTTAAAATAAAGGAAGTCACGTGCTCACTTTGACGAAAAATTATAGACACACGCCAATGTAGAGCAGGTCATCAGGACCTACTTAGAGAAGAAATTGGGACGATTCTTTTTATTGTGTTGAATAATATAGATAACTATACTAATGGCACTTCTTTCTGTGGACATTAGGTGCCTGTGATTTTTGGTTTTGCTTTATTTATTCATTTATTTGTTGAATATAAATATATATATAAATGCATACTTTTTTTAATTTTTTTTTCTGTTTTTTTTTTTTTTTAATTTTCCTATAGGCCATAAATAGCCTAGAACAAATGGTGGAAGCGTGGACATGCGAGAAGAGACACTGAGAAGAGACACCGAGAAGAGACACCGAGAAGAGACACCGAGAAGAGACACCGAGAATAGACATTGATAAAAGACACCGAGAATAGACATTGAGAAGACACTGAAGACACCGAAGACATCGAAGACACCGAGAACCGAAAATGAAAGCGAGAGGAAGGAGCGAAGACACTGGCAGAATACCAGAAGAGAGCAGAGAGAAAAGCAGACACTGAGAAAAGACACAAGGCCTTGAAATGCGGTAGTCAACGGAAGCTGACTCCTATCCCGGCCTTAACTTGTTGTGGTTGTTGCAGCAGAACGGACTGGCGTGACCCCATGGTCCAACTCGCGAGCCGCTTGTCATCATCCCACTGTCATTGCACCAATTGAGTTTTGCTAGACGATCTGTACTGCGACAGAAGTCATCATCAATGTGGATCCAATTCGTGTTTCAGGTTGGTCCTCAGGAGATCTGTGAGATCGTCAACGGTCCGGAGTCTGGTCCCCTCCATCATCCCGCTGCGTCACCCACAGCCGAGCACTAAGGCTCGTTTTTAACCCAAGGCTTCCCCATCCACACTCCTCTTTTCCACATCTCCGATCCACCACCACGGGTGGTCTCCTAGCAAAAAACCAAAGGTACAATTCCAGTAGGATAATTCCAAGCGTCACGAGAGCTGCCAATCGGAACTACTGCGCCAACCAAAACAAATATTACCGGCGATATCCACTACCCATGTTTCTCTGTGGACTGCATCGAGAGAAATAGCATCATGGAGGACTGCTAGGCATGGGTAGTTTTTGTGTCATCTCTGTTCAAATTCTGGTTTCATCGAATGGAAGGGTTTGTGGCCCGCGCCGTATTTGCTGGGCGACGCGATGCCATTTCTGTCTTGGGACCCTTGGTCTGGCAGCCAGCTGTACCCCTGGCGGATCTGCCTGGTTACAGATCTAGTGGTCGTCAGAAGGTTTGGAGCTGGCTGCCCCTATTAATATGTGTCGTCTGGTCCGAACCCGTATTTTCAAAGCGATTCAATGGTTCGAGATCCCATCTCATAAGATTCGGACGTGCTGTCGTCTGGTCCAAACCCGTATTTTCGAAGGGATTCAATGGTTCGAGATCCCATCTCATAGGATTCGGACGTGCTGTCATTATTGTCTAACGCGTCCAAATAGGAACCCTCCAGAGACAATTTCATCGTTCGCTCATCTGTCAAGGTCGGCGCAGACAGTTTGTATCTGACCGACAAATCACCGATTTGTATGCGAATCTTCATATCATGCTTTCGGAAGTACTCGAGAGTACGGAATCCTACCCCACTGTATTCGGAGTCGCTGTCATCGTCTGAATCGGACCACAGGTCCGAATCGGAACACAGTTCCGAATTGTCCAGCCTATCCTCGTTGGACTCCTCGTTGGACTCCTCGTAGGACTCCTCGTTGGACTCCTCGTATTCGTCACTTGTCTCATCGTGACAGATTATAACGCAGGAGTTTGGATAGCTGGACTCTTCATCTTCGGTGGACTCGTCAGTGTCGGTGGATGATGTCTGAGCATAGAGCTCTGGAGTAGCCCTTGAAGTCTCTGGGCTGGGTGTCGATGAAGGAGACTCCAGTGCGCCGACACTTAGTGAGCTGTCGGTAGCACTGGCCTCCTCCCGGAAGGCTTGGTTGAATACCTTGCCAGTCTTGCGGCCACTGTTGTTGGAGCAGATTTCAGTCTGCACAGTGGCCTTCTTTGCTTCACCGCTTCTCTGATTGTCCCATGCGATGAATCTTCTCATCACAGGAACGCGGTGCAGGCCGTTGACCTGGAGGCGTCTTCCAGGAGCGGCTTCACTTCCAAAGTGGTCTCTGGCCACTATGGTGCCGGTGTGCTTGATGTCGGCGAATGGACCGAACACCAAGGCATTGCGTTTATTTTCCGGGTTTCCGTTTGGAAACCCGTCGACGAAGTCCCAATCGTTGTTGGCGTACTTATACACCCGGCAGTTGGTCTTGAAGGGCTCGTCAAACATCTCGGCAGTGCCCTCGATGTACTCAGGGTGCTCGCGGGCGAGGGTGTCAATGAACTCCTTGAAGTCATTGGTGGCGTCAACCAGACATGGCATCCAGTTGACATTGTCGATTACGCCGAAGAACGCATCGAAGGAGTTTAGCTCAGGAAGAGCCTCCAGAATGCCAACCAGCCTGTTGGAGAAGGTGAGGACCGCGTTCATCTTGTAGTGGTCCTTGTTAGTGTACAGGATCTGGTTGAGCATCTTGGTCTCATGGAAGCGCTTGACGGCATTGATTGCTATGTCGCGGAAGGTGCGCTTCTTGCAGTCACTGAATAGTGGGAAGGGGCTTGGGGAGGGATAGGAACTTAGGGATCCAGAGGAAGTTAGGGATCCAGAAGAACTTGGACAGGACATTTTAATGATGGGGGAGGGATTAAAATGTTGGGGGGGAGGGGGTTCTAGACTAGTTAATAGAATAGAAGGAGGCTGTGTGGGTAATGTATACGCACTGGGTAGAATTAGAATACTTGGAAACTTGACAAATACTGTAATTCTTGGTTTCCTTTCGAGAGGGAATAAGAAAGTTGTAGAGGAATACAAGAGAGGGCGTTCTTTATCTTCGGGGAATGCAAAACCCAATATGACGCAAAAGCAAAGAGAGGTACCTTGGTACTACACCGCAGGACGCGGTTTCTGTGTCACAACGGTTGCACAAAGAACGATGTGACACAGAGACGTAGCCGCCTTTGTTTGTGGCGGCGCGACGTCACAGCGATGACCCTCAGAAACAGCCGCACAAAATAATAATTGTCAGCCGTGGTTACCGGAGCGTCGGACTTCGGGCGTTCCAAAGTGTGTACAGGACAGTCGTTGCGCGTGTCCATTCCTGCTGTGTGAGCTGGATCCTGCACAGAATTTGTGTGTGGGAATCACAGTTGGATGCCGCATTATTTCCGTCGTCTCCCGCTGCTGCCACGTGTGTTCAGAGACTTAATTGTTCATTTTTTGTCTGGAAGGTGTAGCCGCGGAAAAGAATATGGTCGCTAATGAGCTACACGTAATGGATGTCTAAGGTATCTGGCCTGAGATAATATAGCTAAATGCCTGGTATACAGCGGAAAATTAACTGGCTCAAGAAGAAGCTGGCACCTGGATAAAAATGAAAGTCTCACGTAGCCACTGAGTATGGGGTGGATAGAGGGGTAACAGAGAAATGGAATAGGTGTGTTGTATTTTCCTGAACAGCTAGCTCACTAGGACAGTACCAGTGGTGTAGCTTTTTCCCAACACCTTGCCAGGGAAATACCAGTGATATCAAAGCCCTGTGTACTCTTAAGAAAACGGATTCCCAAAATGATCAAGCCACCCATCCTGTATCAGATATCTTATATTTTTGGGAGAAATGTGTTTAGTTGACATTGGGCGACGGAATTGGCAGCCATGGCCGCTCGTAACAACAGTCGTAGTTCGCGCGGCTCCTGGGACTGACTAGACCAACTTTCTATAGACTCCGTAACCTACTATCCAGAACACCGCCTTGCACACCGTTCTTCCTCACTTCTCACTACAAACAGTTTAAACATGACACCTCCATGTTGGGACTGTCTATCTTGTTACATAGGTGGGTATCAACCGCCACCCAGGCATGCCTCACTTCCCAGCGCCCAACTCCCCCCACAGTATTGCGGGGAGGCGATCAGGAAAACGCCACCCGACAAAGAGAAAAATTGGGGTAAAAAACGGGAGTAGCCGCCGAGCGCGCTGCGAAAAGGCGGGGAGGGAAAATGTATAAATACGGGCGGTTTTCTCCAGAGCGGGATTGGAAGGTAGTGGCAAGATGCGGTTGGTTGTGTGGTAAAGCGGTTTTGCCCAAGACGCAGGGCCAGCGACAGAAAAGAGTGAAAAGTTTATCTTCAGTCACGCGAGAATCACTTACAAGAGATGCCCATCATCGAAGGAAATAATACAAATATATATACATTACAGAGAAAACCAAGGTTTAGTACTCTTTAGTATCTTGACTTCGCTGTGTCTCTCAGCTCTCAGCAGTATATATATATTATTTTCCTAGATCATGTGCATCTCTAGTAAATAATTTTCTGGCAGAGGCATCGCCTCGCGCGGCTGATGAAATTTCTTCGATCGTTTCTGTGGCAGGCGATTTCCGGGTTACGTTTCTCATATATTTGTATTTTTTCAACACTCCCAAACGTCTGTCGCACGGCTGTTGGTCATGTGAAATCCCAGGGAGCTGTCGTGACCGCACATTTCTGGGACTGAAAGGAGCATGTTGTGTTCATCCTCTACAAATAAGAAAATATGTATAAGCAGACAACCTGGGCTCATATATGAGTCAGTGTCACAGTATATAAATGCACATCACTGTATGTAAATCTTAAGAGTACAATGTGTATTGACACCAAAATATATACAATCACACAACAGTAATACGCTTGCATTGCCATTCACATCGGTTTGAACTCTCTTTTCAAATACCTTGTCTAGGCCTATGAACAGTATACAACCCAGCTGAGAAACTCCGTAGAAGTCTGTCGCACAGAATCTTTTTTTGTGAACACTTTCAGTTACTTTGCGAGCGTCGTTACACAGAACTGCAATGTGTCGTGTAACTCCGGTGATCAGCCGGCAACGCCCTGCGGCCCCGTCTGCGCGTCGCTTTGTGGCCCAGCCGCGCGCCGCTTTGTGGCCCAGCCGCGCGCCGCTTTGTGGACGAGCCGCGCGCCCCGCATGACACAATACGCGAAATATAAACGCAAGACGTCATGCCAACCCCACATAATACTCCACAACAACACCCCACCAAACTGCCCCTCCTCTAAACTATAACGATCCTGCAAGCACCTCACGGTAATACCACAACGGCACCTGATCGCCCCCCAGCCTCTCTCCCTGCTTTCCACCCCGCTTTATCCACCCTGCTAACAACACCCCCACGCCCCAGCCGCACTCGCACCCTGCGTAGTGGCCATCGACGCTCCACGTGGCCGGGAACATCAAAGAAGATGCCCGACACACTCCCGGTGAGCATGCCAAGTTAGACACAGCCTGTGGGCTATCCCGCGGAGCCACGAGCAGCACCCCCGTCCTTTCCTGGTCCGAAAGACGGTGGTGTTGCTCTTGGACTCTGGGGAAAGTAAGCCCCACAGCCTGCCGAGGCTTGAGCAACGGTAGCCTATAAGGAACTCGATGACCCCGCAGAGGTGTTTTTTGTGCGTCTGTGACTGAGGATGTTGCCAGCGCGGTAGGAAAGGTAAGGTGTACTGACGGCTTGACGGCGACGGGGCCCCTCGGGTGCCAGACTGGTTTTACCTGGGGAACTGAGCTACCGTCCTGTAGTTTGATAGGATCGGGTAGTTACCAGGAGAGAACGAAAACGTGTCTCTTCCATTTGCTGAAAATACTAACAAACGGCCTGCAGTGCTGGCTGGGGGTCCACTGGTGCTGCGCTGGTTACCTGGTGCGCCCATATCCAAGGTTGAACGGTTCCAATACTCCAAGATTGAATGGTTACAAAACTCCAAGATTGAATGATTCCAATGGTCCAAGGTTGAATGATTCCAATGGTCCAAGGTTGAATAGTTACAATGGTCCAAGATTGAATGGTTACAAAACTCCAAGATTGAATGATTCCAATGATCCAAAATTGAACGGTCACAAAACTGCAAGATTGAACGGTCACAAAACTCCAAGATTGAATGGTTACAAAACTCCAAGATTGAACGGTCACAAAACTCCAAGATTGAACGGTCACAAAACTGCAAGATTGAACGGTCACAAAAATGCAAGATTGAACGGTTACAATACTCCATTTTATGAAATTCCCAATCTCTGATTGTACCAATAAATGACTCACAGTGCTGACTGAGGGTCTACAGGCGCGTGCTGACTTCCTGGAGCTGCGCTGGACTTCCCAGAGACACACCCCCAGGTCCTGTGGCCTCCAAGATTGAATGGCTAAGAGGGTCCATATTATAAACTCTCCCATTCCAAACGATGCTAGAAGCGACATCCGGTGCCGGCTGGGTGTCTAAGAATATTGCACTCATACCCTGGCGTGCCCATTTCCGAGTTTGAATGGTTTCCGTGCTCCAAGTGATAAACTCCCCCATTCCAAGCGATAAACTCTCCAATTCCAAGTGATATTAGCGGTGAACTGCTATGATTACCCCAGTCTACTGGCACAAATCTGACTCCCTACAGCCACACTAATTTCCTGATGCCCCATTTCCAAAATTGAACGGTTACAATATTCCAAGTTATAAGATCCTCCATATTTCCAAGATTGAACGGTTATGATTGTCCAAATTATTAGCTCCCCCATTCCAAATTATACAATGGTCCACTTCCGGTGCTGGCTAGAGGTCTATCGGTGCTGCACTGAAATCCTAGCCCGCCTATTTCCAAAATTGGACGGCTACAATCCTTCAGGCTACAGACTTCCCCATTTCTGGTGATATTATCGGCAACCTACTGTGCTGGCTATGGTTCTACTGCTACTGACCAGGGCTCCGCTGGCGCTGGTCAAGTGTCTACCGGTGCTGGCCGGGGTACTACTGCTGCTGATCAGAGGACTACCGATGCTGGTCGGGGTTCTACTACTGCCGGTCAGGTGACTCCCGGTGCTGGCCAGGGTTCTACTACTACTGGTCAGAGGACTACCATTGCTGGTCAAAGGACTACCGGTGCTGGCCAGGGTTCTACTATTGGTGACCAGGGTTCTACTACTACTGGTCAGAGGACTACTGGTGCTAGCCGGGGTTCTACTACTGCTGACCGGGGTTCTACCATTGGTGGCCAGGGTTTTACTGATGCTGGTCAGGTTACTACCGGTGCTGGCCGGAGTTCTGCTACTATTGGTCAGGTAACTACCGGTGCTAGTCTGGGTTCTACCGGTGTTGTCTGGGGTCTGCCAATGTTGGTCAGCGACTTCCAGTGCTTGCCTAGTTCTACTGCTGCTGGTCAGAGGTCTACCGGTGTTAGCCGGAATCTACTGGGGTCTACTGCTGCTGGTCAGAGGTCTACCGATGTTGGCCAGAGGTCTATTGGTGCTAGTCGGAAGTCTATCGGTGCTGATGAGAAGCCTTCCGGTGCTGGCCGGCGGTCCAAGAATGTTAGTCGGAGTTTACTGGAGTCTACTACTGTTGGCCAGAGGTCTACCATTGCTGGCTGGGGTTCCACTAATGCCAGTCAGGGTACTACTGCTGCTGGTCGGAGGCCTACCAATGCTGGATGGGGGTCGGCGAATGCTAGCCGGGGCCTGCTGGGGTCTACTGGTGCTAGTCAGGGTTCATTGTTGCTCGCCAGAGGTCTACCGTTGCCGATCAAAGGACTGCCGATGCTGGTCGGGGGTTCTACTACTGCTAGTCAGAGGTCTACTGGTGTTAGTCAGGGGTTTACTGGTGTTGGTCAGATGTCTACCGGTGCTGGCCGGGGGTCCACAAATGCTAGCCGGGGTCTACTAAGGTCTACTGGTGATGGCCAGGATCTAATGGGGTCAACTGGTCCTGACCGGGGTTCTACTTATGCTGGTCAGAGGCCTACCGGTGCTGCCCGAGGTCTACCAGTGCTCGTCAAAGGTCTACTTCTGCTGGTTGGGATCCATTGAATGCTGGTTGGTGATCCATGAATGGTGGATGTGAGTCCCCGGGTGCTGGACGCGGGTCCACTAACGTTGACTGGAGGTCTAAGGTTCTGACTGGAGATCTGAGGTGCTGACTAAAGGTCTAAGGTGCTGCGCTGATTTCATGGCGCCCTCATTTCCAAGGTTGAACAAACCCCACGCTCAAAGTAATAGGCTCTCCAATTTCTGGTGACACTAGAAGCGACCTATGGTGAAGGACTGGTGGTCCGCGGATGTTGTACAGTTTCCTGGTGCCCCCATTTCCAAGATTGAATGGCTACACTGCTCCTGGCTATAAACTCCTCCAATTCCAGTGATATAAACAACGACCTAGGGTGCTGAGCAGGGATCTACGAGTTCTGTCTGGGGGCCTACTGGTGCCGCGCCCACTTTCTGATGCACCCATTTCCAATATTGAACGGTTGCAATGGTCCAAGTTACGCACTCCTACAATTCTGGTGATACTAGCAGCGACTTGCGATGATCTCCGCCATTCTACGGGCCCAGCGCTAATTTCCCACCACCACACTGATTTTCTGGGGCTCCCATTTCCAAAATTGAACGGTTAAAATGCTCCAAGTTACAAGCCCCTCCGTTTATGGTGATTCGAATTGGGACCTGCGGTGCATCCCATCAGCCTTCAGGCGCAACGCTGATTTCCCGCAGCCCTCCCACTGAATTCCAAGGACCGCGACCGGGGTTCTGGTGCCTCCAAAATTGCTCCACCACTTCCACAGCTCGACAGGAAACGCACACCAACATTGCAGAGAGAACCCTCGCAGCAACCCGCGGTGCTGACCGCTGTTTTCCGCGCGCGGTGCTACTTCCCAACTACCACACGGCACTCCCCGGACCCAAGGACAACGGTACAATGCACTCCCCAGTACCAACAATACCCGCAGCGCACTACTCGCTGGTCCGTGGTTCCCCAGCGGCCAGCCAAGCCCCATCGCCGTGGCTGTCAGAGTCACGTGCCGCCGCGCCAGGCCATCGCCGTCCAAGGTAACCAAACTTGCATCAGCCCCTATGGAGCCCCTATCGCACCTGGAGCCTCACAGACCACGCAGTGGCATTCATGGTGCATCTACGTACATGTCTATACACCCTATATACATTATATAAGCCGGTGGGCCCTCCCACCTCCGGAAAACTAGGGGAATCCCCGTCAAAATTATTTTTGTGACCGCTCTTCGGATGGCTCCCACAACCCAGGGGGCACGGCAGCGTGCTGGCATATGTTCTACCTGAAACTACAAGATCCAATTGACCCTCTGGTAAAGCTCCGGGACGATTCTGGCTCCCATCTCTGCACGTGGTTTGAGGTCCCCGGTGGTCGACCTTAGGCCCATCACCACCAGGCCAGGCTCTTCTTGGCCTGCCCGCGCGCGCGGCCTGACAATTTATTTTTCCCCTACACCCATTTCTGTGTCACAAACCACTCCGCCCACCGCTCTGCGGGCTTTTCACTCCACTCGCATATTAGCCGCCCTGCCACTTTCTGCGATATTTTCTGTGGCGGCCATTGTTCTAAGCGCCTGGTGCACCTTCCATCACATACCGTTCTGCGGCTGTTTCAGAGTCCTGTGCTTTAGCCGCCAGCCACAATCCCCTCCGCATCCGTCTGAGACCGCCGTCGACCGTGACATCGCCCTCCAGCCGCCCACGCCAGCAAACTCCGGCGATCACCGCGCAACTCCGCGGACATCGCCCTGCGGCCCCGTCTGCGCCCACAGCTGTGCCCCAGCCGCGCCCGCCCCACAAGACACAATACGCCAAATATAAACCCTACGCTCTGTCCCAACCCCACATCAAGCCCCACAACAACGCCCCACCAAACCGCCCCTGCTCCACATTGTTGTGACCCTGTAGGCATCCCACGGTAACACCACAACGGCACCTGACCTCCCCCAGCCGCTCTCCCTGCTTTTTCTACCTTCCGCCACCCCAACAGCACCCCCACGCCCCAGTCGTACTCGCACCCTGCGTAGTAGCTATGGACTCTCCACGTGGCCGGGAACATCAAAGAAGATGCCCGACACACTCCTGGTGAGCATGCCATGTTAGACACAGCCTGTGGGCTATCCCGAAGAACACACAGTAGTATGGTCAAGTTACGTGATGTTCAGAATTCTAGGACATTTGGAATATAACGATGAGACAACAGTTGTGACTGCGACAGTGGTTCCTAATGAATGGAAGCTATTTGGTTTTGTTTATGGGAATTTTTTTTTCGGAATATCGTACCTCTGTGTTCCGTTCACAAGGTTGTTTTACTGCTGGAATTTCTACACTATGGATATATACCTTAATCTAATCAGACGAGGTCACTGTTCGCATAGAAACCCTAGTAGTGATAAACGCATGGGCTGATTCAACTATGATACAACCAATGAGAATTCGAGACTGAGTAACAATAACTGCACTGTATTCGTGCATGACATGAATGTGACAATACCTCCAACCGTATATACGAAGGAACTACTGAGTTCGATATTTCTCTTCCTATGGAAAAGACGATAAAATAAAAAGAATTATTAATTATGTATTTATTATATCTACATAGAGAAAGATCCTTATCGATACATTCATAATGTCTGACTCGGCATCCACGGATCCCGCTCGTCAGTAAGATAGCATAACGATTTATAGTGCTTGGGGAAATTCAAGCCCACGCAATTCTCAGAAACATTGTAGACTAGCTCTTTGGTATTACCAATTGTACTAGAAAGGCAAAATCACTCTGCTACCCACATCACCTTTTCCTCTTTTTGTAGAATTTATAATTTGAATGAATTTCACAACTTTCAGAAACGCTTGTCAGACCTCATCTCAGTAAACAAAAACACAACAGTGATAATCCGGGACACCCTTCTATAATAATACTGAGCAGTGGAGATTGGGAGGACAGCAATAATTGTAGTTGTTCTGATACTGAGATTGTTGTTCTCCATGTGGATTTAAACTACGTATGGCTTCAGGTCAATTTTACAATGCCCACATCCACGTGATCTGACTGTTGCAACCCTTCTATTTCGTTTAACTCATGATATAGGGTGATTTCTCTCTGCTTTCATTGTTGATATGTGACAATAGTTTTCAAAATTCGAACATTACTGTAGAAATCGTCGTCGATTTAACCTTTTTTTATCAAAGTGTTGTTTTCTCCGCCGGACCTCTTCCGCTTGGCATAAAACTTGTGTTCGGCGGGGCTAATCTCAACAGCAACTGATGTCGACAGTTTTACCAGCTGTCAACGAAGTCAAATGTCTCTTAGGCAAAGCGAGTACTACCTGATACCTGTCTTTTTCGTGGAAAACGCATCGTTATTTTACACATTTTTCTAGCGATGCCTTAACACCACACCCAACATATCATAAAATGTTTCCCACAACCAAAAAGACACAACACAGGCAACGTACAATACTGTCACAGCTACGCTGTATATCAGTCACCAGCACATCCAAAAAGCAAAAAATGAATGAGACGGACAGGAATTGAACCTGCAACCCTTCGATTGCAATCATGTATCCTTAGAAGTTCCAGGATCTAACTGGAGTCGAAAGCTCTACCATTGAGCCACCGCTTCATTTCATGTTTATGTGAGTGAATGCGTGCCTACATATCGCAAATCAAATTTCCCCTTTTCGGGATGAAATTGAGCAGAACTCTGGGGAGAGAGGGCAGAGGGCCCAACTAGAGGGTTGCTGGGATGCATGCTCGCCTGGAGCACCCCGCTAGACAACTCACTGGGCGAACAAAACACCGCACACACCGATAAAGCACAATAAGGCAACAAAACGTCCCTCAAGGCCGTCGCACCGCATCGCCACGGCCCACAGCCCAGCACAACCCAGGACAACCGCACAAGACTCATCGTCAGGACCACCGCCCACTGCCCGCCCACGCACGCATTCCGCCGACACCGCCCGCCGATTCCCAACGCCGATTCTCGTTGCCCACCGCCCACCGCCCTGCGCCGTTTCTGTGGCGCTGCCACGCCCCGGCGCGGTGCACGGGTGTCCCCGGACCGCTGCGTCCCGCCACAAACGCCGCCGCACCGCGAACTGCGAGCTGCACTCCCACTGCGTGAACGTCCACTGCGAACCGCGTGAACTTCCACTGCAGACCACTCGTCGACGTGACGTGGACGCGAAGTGGACGCCGGCACCAGGCAGCAGCGCCAGGACAACGCAACTGCGCAGGGAGCGCGGGCGTGGCGGGGCAATTGTTGTCATGCACGCTGCCAATGCCGCCGCATTTCTATATATATGCGTGTGTGCGTTTTTGCATATATATTGAGCATTCCCCGGTATTTACTTGGTTTACGCGTTGTGCCCTTTTGTAGGCTTGTCGTAACAGCACACCAAACACCCTTTCTCTTATTCTTATACCTCCCCACAATGAGTGACAAACTGTTCAGACTGATCGCCGCGTACCAGCAGTACGACTGGGGCAAGGTCGGCTCCAGCTCCGCCGTCGCGAAGTACGCCGTGCACTCCGACCCCTCCATCAAGATCGACGAGGCCAAGCCCTACGCCGAGCTGTGGATGGGCACCCACCTCAAGGCGCCCTCCTGCAACGCCGACTCCAAGGAGCTGCTCAACGACATCATCGCCAAGCACCCAGAGGAGACCCTCGGCAAGGACATCATCGCCAAGTTCCACGCCACCAACGAGCTGCCTTTCCTCTTCAAGGTCCTGTCCATCGAGAAGGTGCTGTCTATCCAGGCGCACCCTGACAAGGCCCTCGGCAAGATCCTGCACGCCCAGGACCCAAAGAACTACCCGGACGCTAACCACAAGCCAGAGATGGCCATCGCCGTCACCGACTTCGAGGGTTTCTGCGGCTTCAAGCCGCTAGACGAGATCGCCGACGAGCTCAAGCGCATCCCTGAGTTCAGAGCCATCGTCGGCGACGAGACCGCCGACCACTTCATTAGCAACATCAAGCTGGACGTCGCCACTGGGTCCCCAGACGACACCGCCAACAGGAAGCTGCTCCAGGCCGTGTTCAGCAAGGTCATGAACGCCCCCGAGGACCAGATTGTCAGCAACGCCCGTGCCTTGCTCCAGCGCGCCCACAACAGCCCCCAGGACTTCAACAAGGCAGACCTTCCCGACCTCATCATCAGACTCAACAAGCAGTTCCCCGACGACATCGGCCTCTTCTGCGGCTGTCTCCTGCTCAACCACTGCAGACTCAACGCCGGAGAGGGTATCTTCCTCAGGGCAAAGGACCCCCACGCCTACATCAGCGGTGACATCATCGAGTGCATGGCCGCCTCCGACAACGTCGTCAGAGCAGGTTTCACTCCCAAGTTCAAGGACGTCAAGAACCTCGTCGAGATGCTCACTTACAACTACGGCTCTGTCGACGACCAGAAGATGGTCGCTGAGAAGTTCCCCCGCGCCTCCGGCAACGGTGAGTCCGCCCTGTACAACCCCCCAATCGAGGAGTTCGCAGTCCTAGAGACTACCTTCAAGTCCTCCACCGGCAAGAGACACTTCGAGGGCGTCGACGGTCCAAGCGTCATCATCACCACCAAGGGCAACGGTAAGATCTCCACCGACGGCGTTCAGCTCGACGCCGAGGCTGGTTTCGTCTTTTTCGTCGCCGCCAACACCCCAGTCGACCTGGAGACTACCGACAAGGACTTCACCACCTACAGAGCCTTCGTCGAGCCAAACTAATGGAACCCGCGTAACTCACCCGCGTGACTCACCCTTATTATATAATACTTAGCACTACAATAGAATAAAAGTGTATACGATACGCGTGCGTGCGTGACGTTGCAAGCAACGCCCCCTACATTGATCCGATAATATGTCATTAAGAGACTAGTAGTATACATGTATATATCCAATTGTAAAATCGGCATATGCCCGCGGGGTGAGGTTCGCACACGACAGTAACACCACGCTTAATCCTGGATGTTGCGCGTCTTCTTCCACACAGTCATGCGCTTCTTGATGTCGCCCATGGACTGCTGGTAGATGTTCAGCTTCTTGTCAAAGAACATCTTCCTGTAGTTGTTGCCGTGCTTCTTGTGCAGCCTCTCCAGCCACTCCTCCTCTCTCTCACTCTGCACGCGGATGTCCTTCTTCGCAGGGCGCGCAGCATACGCTTCCAGCTCCTTCACAACCTCGGTCTTGGTTCCTTCCTCCTCAGCAGCAACCTGCTGCTTCAGCACAGAGACATCCGTGTCGATATCGAACTTCTTCAGCTTACCGTACACCACGCGCACAACGTTGCCGTCCGCATCACGCTGTATCCTGGCCTCGCCCTCTGGGATCTTGTTCTCGTCGAATTCCTCCTCATCGACGACCTTGTTCTCGGCCTTCTCATCCTCCTCCTCTTCCTCGCTCTCCTCATTCAGCTCCTCGTCCTCGTCGCTGCCCTCGGCACCGCCGTCGACAGCAACCTTCTCAGCAACCTTCGAGTAGTCGACCTCCTGACCACCAGCAGCCGCCTGCAGCTTCGACCGCAGACCAAGGTTCTTGTAGTTCTGCTTCATGGTCAGGGAGTAGTCCCAGTTCGCAGCAATGATCGGGTTCGACTTGATGTTGATCTTTCTCCGCTTGTCCTTCACCCTGCGGGTGTTCTTCCCAACGGAAGACCTGTTCATCTTTCTCTTTCTGACGGAAACCATGTTTGTATGTGATGTGGGTGTGTGTCAGGGCTCTTTTCGAGACTATTCAGAGCTATTGCAACGATATAGCACCAACTATAGCCAACCAGCACATCTCTTCATAGCAGTGCCCAGGCCTCAGCTCATCGAAACAGCCCTGGCACATCGCCTGGAAAATTTTTCATTGCCGGCGCACAGAAGAGGCCGCGGGGCGCCGCACAGTGAACCGCGAGCACAAGCACAGGTAAGCGTACATTGCATTTAGCAGAGGGCAACAGCCTGTTATCGTGGTGGCAGTCGCGTAAAAGGTGGTATACGTACGGCAGTGACCACTCGAGCTGACTGCAGTCTGTCCGTTTGGGCTCTTCAACCATGTCTCGGAATGTGCAACAGGAGCTATTCAGCGAGGACCCGCATGTGACAATCACAGTGCCCCTGACGGAGGCCCAAAGAAGGGATATGCAGGCGGAAGCGGACTCAAGATCGATATTTGTGGGTAATGTGTCGATGGACATCACGCCCGAAATGATCGAGGAGCACTTTGGCCGGTACGGACCAATAGAGCGGATAACCGTGGTGAACAACACCCATAAGAAGGGCACTGCCCACGCCTACGTGGAGTTCGAGACAGAAGACAGCATGCTCCGGGCAATTGAGGCTGACCTTTCTGTTCTAGATGGGAATGTCATTAGTGTTGCAAAGAAGAGAACAAACATACACGCCTTCCGCCACCAGGGAGGTATAGTATGGAAGCGTGGCGGTGCGACCAAGACAGTGCCATAGAAAGCCTAAAGAAAGGAAACACAGTGCACACACGTTTGAGAATTGTTGAACTGACTCGTGGTATTCTAGCAAGGTACAAAATGGCTGCTACTTTGTGTCTTCACGATTAAACAACCCGTCTTCCATCTGGAGGAAGGCAGGCAATAATATGTCATGGCAGTCCTCACTGCACACTACACGCTATCTTCAGAATAACTGGCTCCAACCAACTGTTTCATTGGGATAGTAACTACCTAGAATATACTCTGAAGGATGCTTTGCAAAATGTCCATCCCGAATGAGCTCTGACAGAAGTCGAAAGACTAGGCTAGAGGATGAGTCAGGTAAAATTTACACTTCTACCCCAGACAAACATCCAGGCCAGTCACTAATACACAGCACCCTCACCAAACAGAACTGGCATCTTGCAGAGAATACGCCTCTCATATATAGATAAACTCAGCACATATATTCATGATCTTCATAATTTTTTCACCCCTGCGCTCAAACTGTGGGCGAGCCGATGACATAATATTGAGAGATCTGCCTGCTTCTCACACCGATCAGTTTAAAAGCAAGTACTTCGCTCAAACCAACAGAGAACATAGGCACACGATCAAGCCAACAACTGCACCAAAGGGATATGCCTCTCAGCAAGCAGAATTTTGAGGCCCTATGTTACGCCTGCCGAACAGGAGATGCTGAGAATGCCGACCGTCTCATTTCCACAGGAGTCAATATCAACCAGGTTGATAAATTCGACAATTCGCCTCTCTTCCTGGCAAGTCTATGTGGTCACGAGAATGTGGTGAGACTACTGCTTGAGAGAGGTGCTATTTGTGATAGAGACAGGCACGAGGGTGCCCGTTGTATATATGGTGCTCTGACAGACTCTATCAGAGACATATTGTTGAGTTATGACATCTCCAAGGCATTCGACACAAACCAACCCTTTGCAACACATATCTCATCATTGCTAAATGATGATGAACTGCAAACTAGCGATATGCAAGTAAACTGCGGCGATGGAATTGGGCACAGTGTACATAAGTTCATGCTTTCCGCTAGAAGCCCAACGCTTGCAAGCATGATTTCGCAACCGGAGAGTGATAAAGATAGCATCCTCCAAATAGAGTGCCCCAGTGATACACTCTCAATATTCCTGAAGTTCCTGTATTTAATGCCAATCCTACATGAAATGAAACCTGCAGATTTTGCGAGCCTTATAAAATTGGCCGATTCGTTCAACCTCAATCTACTGAGAGAGTTTCTAGACAAGGCCAGACACATGACCGATCCCGTAGAGAAGTCATCACTTATGATATCCTACCAGTACAAGTTTACAGAGCTAGCCAGAAAGCAACTGAAGGACTTTGTCCACGATCATATTATTAACGGATACTTAGAGACCGGTTCGGAGTCAGTAGTTCCAATTACCTCAACCTCAATCGCAACAGATATAAAATCATTTCCAGATATGTATCTAAAGGTAAATGACCCACAAGGTTCCACCAGAGTATACCCTTGTCACATGGCAATGTTGTCAAGGGCGGACTTCTTCAAGCATATGTTGTTCAACGATATGAAAGAGGGAGAAGAATATTTAAACAGAGAAAACAAAACACAATCAGAACCTCGAGACAATATTCCTCTCTGTATTTCACTGCCAAGCTGTTCACACGAAGTCGGGGAAATAATTATAAACTACCTGTACTTCGATAGCACTGATATTCCTTCTTCGCTGGCAATCGATGTACTGAGAGTTGCCGACTATATCCTTGCCGATCGATTGAAAAACCTATGTGCTGCAGTAATCACCCAGTCGGCTCATTTGCTTGATACTAACTCAATTTTTGATATCCTGCAGCTGGCCTGGGATACTGGTGTTGAAAGACTGGAGCAATTTTCTGCTAAATATATCGCAGAGAACATCAGATCGTTTGATTCCTACAGCAGGCTTGAAACTGCAATCAAGGACAGTTCCAAGCGAATTTCTGAAAGACAGCAGACTGATACCATCGAACTAGTAGCAGACATTCGATTCTACATCCTGCAGAAATACGACCTAGATCCCGATGATTTGTCTCTATTAGAGAGTGAGGCAGATGATCTAGAATTTCTCAGAAGCATTGGACTTCTAGACTACAAAACGGATATGTCGATTATAGAGTCACTACTAGAGAGACTCAACCTTATCATTTAATTACATTTTCCTAACTGTATTTGTACGTACACTATTACTATTAAGCGAGGACAATTGAGGGATACGCGAGAAAAAATGTCCCGAAACCCAAGAAAAACAATAACATTTTTTTCGCAAGCGAAATATAGATATTTTCACCATATTCTGCAGAGCCGTCTGAGCGAGAAAATTAAATTCTAAAAGTAAGGATATTTGTTTCTTCGGTAAGCGCACACAAAATAAAGATATAATATTTAACTTACAGCAAAACAAAAACTAATTAGCTATCATGTGACTACTATAGGGTAAAAATGGTGTGTAGCTACAGATTTCTACTACAAAGCTTGGAATATCATTCTAGGTATGCGCAAGACGAGACAACACAAATTGCGAGCAGTACATTCTAGCTTATGTTTCTGATGAGGCTTTGATTGTATCGCCCTTTCTCCTGTTGTGACGAGTCAATCCCTCTAGTTAATTTCGGTGGCTAGGTCACCATTACTATGGCTAAACCAACAGGTGAACATATTAAAAGGCATAATCTTATGGGTGTTGGACTACTAAACAGCTAAAGGTATCCACAATGCATTCAGAGGAGCAAACTGTTGCGGTGAATAGTCCAACGTGCAATTCATGATGTGTGTGTAGCTCATTGTCCCCTTTGTGCGGGTCCTTTTGTGGTCGTTTAGGCTCGCACTGCTTCCTTTTTTTGTGGGGTGCGCGCCGCGTAACTGTGATTCCGAGGCTGAGGCGCGCGCCATATGGGTAAAAATAGCCCGTACCTGTAGCATCATCAACAAGGATCGCATACAAAAACGTGTGGGTATTACTTTAGGGATAGCTACAACAGAACCACAGAGTCTGGAGATCAATGGGTCATGTCTGATATCAGAGTGTTTATAGGGAAGAACCCCAGATCGATTGTCCTGTCCTACAAGGACTACAATCTCTCCTTTAAACGATATACTGCACCTGCTGCTAACAGGGCACAACAATATGGACGCCCACCTACTGTTATTATCAAGACAATCACAACCGAAGAGCTGCAAGAAGAAGGGAAATACTATGAATTAACGTACGGCCTCTTTAGTGGTCTTTTAGGAATCATCACGGTGCACAACGCTGTGTACATCGCAGTAGTATCTGGAGTGCAAAATGTTGGGTTTCCCAGATGGACACTGGCCAATTCCCATGTGATACCGTCAGAGAACATTTACAAAGTGCTCGATGTGGACTTTTACAGTTTGGACACCAACGTGTATGACTCGTGGTATTTGGATAGGTCTGAACAGGCATACGATAGATTAGTTCATGAGCATCCATGCGGCTCACTGAAGAAGCTTCTCGGAGATGGCACGTTTTTCTTCTCGAAGGATTTCGACATGTCCAACAACGTTAAGAACCATGGTCTTGTGCATAACTTAGAATACACAATTGATAACCAGGACACTGGCTTTATCTGGAACGCCGCATTAACACACGAGATTGTATCATGGAGGAACAGACTCCCGGGAGACGAAAGGTACGCATTTGACACCTCATTATTCCTAACATTCCTGATCCGTGGTTTCTGTAAAACCATTCTTATCGAGGATGCTGCGAACACTTCCTCACTTACGATCATATCTAGAATTTCAGCTGAGGGGAAACAGCTCTCTTTGAGTTCTGACGGACTTAATGACGAAGGAAAAGTATCTAACTTTGTTGAGACTGAAATTGTGGTCACTACTATGAGCTTCATATTCTCGTATACACAGGTCTGTGCCAACATACCTCTGTTCTGGGAGTCTGTCGACAAGCAAATATTATATGGACGGAAGGTCAAGATAACCAAGGATTCGGAACATACACAGCCCGCTTTTGACAGGCACTTCGATAGTTTAGAGGCCAAGTACGGTATCATTGCAGTTGTAAACATTGTTAAGCCAAGAAGTGAGACACAAGAAACATTGGCTCGGGTGTACGAGAAATGTGCTCATAACAAGGGCATTCAGATGACAAACTTCGAGGGAAACTCGAGTTTACTGAACAAGTCTCCACATAAACTACTGTATCTTATCAAGCAAGATTTGTTTGAACTTGGTGCGTTTGCATATGACATCAATCGTGGTGTCTACTTTGGAAGACAAACAGGTGTCCTTAGGGTGAGTGCATTTGACTCGATTGGAAAGCAAGTCCTTGTGGAAAAGATAGTCAGCAAAGATGTTATCGAGCTTGCAACGAAAGAACTGAACGATTTTTCCTTGACATCGTCTTTTGAAGATGCCCATAACAAATTATGGTCAGAAGACTCATTTTGGTTGGATCGGATATTTTCCAAGAATTCAAAGAACCCTGGGAAATATATCAAGATGTATTCCCAGTTGTTTGACTCGCGAATCAAGCTGTACGATCCATTGCATTTTTACATCTCGCGATACCTGAAACAGTTGCGGGCTGACTTTACCTACCAGCAGACAATGACATTTTTCTGTGGGACATTCAACATCAGTGGTAAGATCAGTAAGGACAGCATTGATGAGTGGTTATTTCCTGAGAACTCGGGCATATCTGGGATGGCAGACGCGTATATTGTGGGGTTTGAGGAGGTAGTCGATCTTACCCCCGGCCAGATGTTATCGACAGATCCGTACGCAAAGCGGTTTTGGGAGCAACGTGTCCTGAACCTCCTTAATAATAGGAGTGCACAAAAGTATACCACAGTGTGGAGCAGTCAGTTGGGTGGTGTATTACTCATGTTCTTCATTAAGGATACCGATTACCCTAAAATCAGGCATATCGAAGCCGATGTGAAGAAGACCGGCTTTGGTGGTATGACCTCTAATAAAGGTGCGGTGTCTATTAGTTTCAGGTACAATGCCACGAGTTTCTGTATTGTTGCTGCGCATTTAGCTGCTGGTTTGGAAAATGTTGAGCAGAGACACAATGATTACAAAACAATCTTCAAGAACATTAGATTTTCCAAAGGTCAGCGAATCAAGGACCACGATGCAGTGATATGGATGGGTGATTTCAACTACAGAATTTTGATGAACAACGAAGATGTCAGGCGCCTTATTGATCTGGGCGACTACACGTCCTTATTCCAGAAGGATCAGCTGAATCAGCAGATGACCTCTGGTGAATCCTTCCCTTACTTTCATGAGATGCCCATAACCTTCCCACCAACCTACAAGTTTGACCCGGGCACCAAAACATATGACACCAGTGAGAAAATGAGAATCCCTGCCTGGACAGATAGAATCCTCAGCAAGGGAGAGATCTTGACGCAGCTCAGCTACGGGTATGGCGAGAACATCCTGTTTTCCGACCACCGCCCAGTGTACGCTACTTTTGAAGCTCTGGTCACTGTTGTCGATGAAGCGAAGAAGAGCCGGATGTTCTCTAGGATCCACGATAAAGTCACCGCGAAACTGTCGGCGTTGGATGAGAATGAGAAGGAGGCATTTTTTGACGGGAAGGAGATATACATCGAGGGTCTGGACACGGCAAGCATAATTCCAAAGTCCGCGCTTGCGTCAGGCCAGGGTCCGGACCGCAGCAGAAATAGAAAGCTACCACCGCCCAGTTCAGACACCAAGAAGTGGTGGATTGGCAACGGCAAGCAGGTGAAGGTTCTGTTGGATGTGGATGCGGGGAAGCTCATGCTGAACCCGAACCGCGACCCAAACCCATTCAAGGAAGGCGGCGATGAGCCGCTGTTTGTGCCGAGAGTGTAGTAGGCGTGTGTACCTATATTGCATTATTTAAAATACCCGTATGTAGTCGAAAGTAGCTATAATACAGATGTGTGTCGGGACCAGAGTACGGTTGTGTGCAGATGCTGTGGATGTGGAATGCTGGTTGGGGGATGCCTTTCACTCGGAATCTGGTGATGTCTGTGAAGGTGTGTCCTGTGGCTCCGCAGCTGCAGTCTCCTCGCCGTTCTGAGCGTCCTCCATTTGGGCCAGAAGCTTCTCCAGCGCGGCCTCTATCCTGTCCAGCTTTGCCTCCATAATACCAGCGGTTTCTTCGCCCTCCTGGAGCAACTTGAGTGCCTCGGCCATCGACCTGGCATCGAGCTCCTCGGGAATGTTCTCTTCCTGTGTCATTGTGTGGACGAGATCTGTGGATATCTTGTACCTTTATAATACCGAGAAACTAGTGTGGAACCAGGTGATGGAAATATCTGAGCCACATCAGTTGAGAAACATCGTGTGGCTGCTTTATGTAAGTCATTCCAGGCCGCATGCCATCAGCTGCGTCATAATGTCCCGCTGAAATAAGGCGAGCGGGCGGGTAACACAGACTGTGTGGCTGTGGCTGTGACAGTCTTGGCAGCTGCTCTACCGCTCAGCGGTCGTTCAAGATGGTGGCTACAGACGATGTGGGTACTCTGACACCTGGATGCTGTGCCTCTACAAGAATCATGTGCTGTCGGTCTGTATATGGCCGGGAGAGCGCACATCACCCAGGAGAATGCTGTGGTGCCGCTGCCCTGCCGCTCCGCTCATGCAGCGGAGCAGCCCTGAACAGACAGCCTAGCACACTGTGAAAACTACATGTCAAGATCACCACACTCTTGTATCAACTCCACATAGGCGTCTCTGCACAGAAGTAGCCGCCGTCTATATTTGACCGGCGCGAAAACACAGCGCGCCTGTTGAGCGTCGGCTGTTTGGCGCCTCGAAGACCAGGCCCTCCATTGTTAAAGCAGTGTTAAGATCCACTCTAGTTTGCACTAGTCGGGACATATTGTGTTACTCTGCACTGGAAGTGTTCTGAAACACCGCAACTACGACAGGATGAGCGCTAGGTATGTTTCCGTGCAGTTTTGAGGGCTATATCACAGAGTGAGCGGCCGCAGATTTGATGAACGAGTACTAACATGGCGATGTCGACCGTATCTTGGGTTTACGGGAGATGCAACACAACCACAGACAAACTGGAGATACCACGTACCAGCGAGATAATGCCCGGACGCAGCTATTCGGGACTATGACGGACCGGAAGGTGCATCGGGACGACGACTCATCGTCGCCGTACGGTAAGGGCCCACGGTTCGACTACACACAGAGCACGATGGCACAGCTGGAGTCGCAGAGTGACGAGCAGATGGGCCAGATGGGTCAGCGCATCCAGGCTCTCAAGTCGCTGTCACTGCGCATGGGCGATGAGATCCGCAGCGGGAACCACTCGCTGAACGACCTCGGGTCCACCTTCGAGAACACCAAGGAAAAGCTCAAGGGAACCTTTAACAGCATGATGGACATGGCAAAGAGATCGAAGGTAAGCATCAAGACGTGGCTCATCATATTTGCGCTCGTGGGTGTGCTTTTCTTCTGGGTCTGGATCACCTAGCGCAGGGGCAAAGAAAACCGCAGCACTCAGAGACAAAAGTACATACAATAGATACTGGCATATGTGTCTTATTCATTATTTATAAAAAGATATGCATTTAAATTGGGGTTGTGTAGTGTGTTGCACTCCCTAGTCCTGGAACTTTTCCTTACCGAGGATACCGTTTGTGTCCCTCCTGTTCTTGTAGACCATGCGGGCGTGGTAGCTTCTCTTGAGCGACTTGGACTTCAGCAAGAGGACAACAGCGGCGAACACGATGGCCAACAGGAACATGTTGGTGGACGACATTCCCTGGCGCTTGCCACGCTGCATCCACTTCTTAGCGAGCTGCACGAACTCCGGCGCAGTCGCCTCTGTCCTTTGGGGCAGGTTGATGGCGAGCAATACCTCCTTCAGTGCTGATGGCGACTGGACCGTCAGTGGCTTCTTGCTGCTGTCGAACTGGAACACGCGGCCGTCGTCCTTGTCGATGATGAGGACCTCACCTGCGTTTATCGGTTTCTCCAGGAACTTCTCCTTCACCCAGGACAAGGAGCTGTCGAACTTCGATACGTCGTAGTATGCGAGCAGCAGACGCATGTTGTTTCTGTGTGGGATCTCGACGACCATAGCGTCCTCGATCTCGTTGGAAGGCGCCTTGCGGTCCTTCAGCTTCTGGATGAGGTCCTTCTTGTTCTTGCGGCTGGCCATGATGTCCTGGAACTTCTGCTCCATTCTCTCGTGTTCGTACTCGTAGGCGGCGAGCTTGAGGGACCTGAGGAGCTGTGTGCTGCTGCGCTTGAAGTTTGGGTCAGTGGAGTCGACAGCGAGAACCACTGCGGACTTGTAGAACTCCTCGTCGACGTCGAGCAGGTCTGGGAGGGACGCTGGTGTGAGCTCCGAGAACAAGGGGTTGCCAAAGGAGGATATCCACGCGAGGATCATGTTTGTGTTCCTGGTCTCTGTGGAGGAGTACCCGGGGAACACCATGGGCAAGGTGTCGCCGTCCCTGAAGAGGAAGAAAGTTGGCAGCTGTGTCAGTGTGTTGAGGACGAAGTTGTTCTCGTTCAGCTGGATTGGTGTGTGTTGTCTGTCAAAGCGCTGGATCATGGAGTACATGTTGTCGTAGCCGGTCCTCGTAGTTCCGATGAGGGACTCATTGGTTTTGTAGAGATAGACGTTGGGGATCTCCTGCAGTGGTTCGATGAGGTGCTCGAGGACATCCAGGTCCTCCTGAACAACTGTCCGGGGGTCGTATGAGAACACCACGTGGATCCTCTGGTCCGACACGTCGTCTCTGGACAGTCCCTTGAAGTCGATGTCCTCGTCCATCGCTTTGAGCAGTGTCGCTGGAGAGATGTATGGCGCCTCGCTGTTGTGTGTGAGGCGCACTGCAAAGTCCTGGTAAACCGCGTAGTCAGCCGTAAATCTGTTGCTTGGATAGAGGAACAGGTTGTTGGATATCTTCCCTGGGAGGATCAGTGCGACGCGGGGCTCCCTGTCGTTGGAATCGTTGTCAGCGAGTACAAGATCGCCGAATCCGAGCTCCTTGCACAGCACGGGGCTCCTGACACAGCTTACGTGTCCCGTGCGGATCTTGTACGAGAGCAGGTTGTTCGAGAGGTGTCTCCAGACGCGCTGGAAGGGTGTACATTCAGCACAGTCGACGAACTCGCGCTCAGCATCCGTGTTGCGCATGTCACTGGTGGGCCAGAAGGAGATGAGGTAAGGGGCGTCACCTTTGCCTGCGAGCAGCCTCACGACATCATCATCGAGCAGTGGGATACTCTTGGACACGAGGTCCTTCTCAGCGATGTTTACTGGGTTCAATGCCTCCTCGGAAGCGAAGCGAAGCAGACTTTCGACGGAGCGGTCGTATCCATCAGGGTAGTTCTTGATTGCACCGTCAGGGCCGTACAGGCGGATTGTTGGGAAGTACTCAATGCTCTCATCTCCGCAGAGGTCACCGCTGGTGATACAGTCCACCTGGGAGAAGTCCACGGACAGCTGTGAAAACTCCGGCGAGGAGTGGAGAGTCTCCCAGGCCTTCTTCCAGGTGGGAGCTAGCTTCTTGCAGTGGGAGCAGTGAGGACTGAAGAATTCGACAACATGGAGCCCTTTAGCCATCTCTGTCTTGAACTCAGAGACGGTGAGCGGCGCGGGGAACTCGGCGGCTGTGCCAGGGGAGTCGGCGCTTCCGAGCCCTAGGCTGGCTAGAGCGACCAGACCGGTGAGAAGCATAGCAAATCGGCGCGTAGTGCGTGAGTACATGCTGTAGTGGTCGTTGGAGTGTTGATAGGGACACCACTAGCAAGGAACATACCCCCAAATACCTTCCCATCTTCTTATAACTGTGGCTGCCAAGACCAAACTGGCAGTAAATTTGCCACCCGCCGCCACAGGCTGTGGTGCACGGGTGTGCATGTGCATAAATATGTGACAGACAATGTATAAATATATATATATATATATTATGTATATATGAAGTTCTTATATAATTATGCGCTGTGTGTATAGACTATGGTAGTGGGTTGGCTGGTATCTTCTGGGGTGTGGGTATAGCGGGAACATGGACACCCGGTTTCAGGAATGGCCGAGTGACATTTTACTGGGACGCCTTGGCATATTTATAAAATATATTGAGAGAAGTAGGTGTTCATGTATAGATATATGCCGGTCTTCGAATCTGTATATGAAAGAAGCTACTGGGATTGGATATTGGAACCAAGGACCACTTTTTCAAAACCATATACCCTTGTCTGTTTTTTCTAGAGTGACACACAAAGCAATCAGCATATGCATGCACCCGGCTGGATAAAACTATGTGCGTTTTCGAGTATTTGCTGACAGCTATATGGCTGTGTTTCATATATCATATTATCGTGCCCCTTCACTTATTCTAAGGTCTATAACAACTCGAAATCATACTATTCATACCACTTCTAACATGCAATAATTATTTAACACGGTCAAACAGCTATCGTTACCGTGTCTTCGCTGCCTAATCTAGGAGCCCACACTCATTCTAGTCACTGATACGACTCAACCTCTGTGCAGTTAAAGTCAGCCTCTGACCAAGCCCTCTCATATAATCTCTTGATATTTAATTGTGCTTTTATAGTGCTATGTAGTGCAATGTACGACATCACGATGCGCTGAGGCACCCGTGCTACATGTGACAGCGTAGTGGAATATTAGTGCTAAAGTGCAAGCGTGCTTCATTTTCAGTGTCTCCCAGCGCTACACCTTTGCCGGTGCGAGGTGGTTCCTGAAGTACTCGAACGAGACGAGCGTCACTGCGGATGCGGGCACTGTTCTCAACAGGTTGGCGGTGAAACCGGAATAGAACGCCATGAAACCCTCGTTGCGGTACGTGGTCTTGATCATGGGCACGAGGCGGTGCTGGATGCGGCTGGGGAGGTCCGACTTGAGCTGCATGCGCGTCCGCAGGATCTCGTGCGGGTACGTGATGAGCGACGCGACCATCTTGGACAACGAGGATGCCGCTATAAGCCGCTTAACGCTGAGCTCCTGGTGGGCCTCACCAGTGTGCGGGTCTACGTGTACCTCGTAGCAGCCAAGTTTGCCCTTAAGTTTCTCGTAGACCGGGAAGTGGATGGCAACGTGCAGGAGACCCAGCAAGGACGGCACAAGCCCCGCGTAGAGGGCGCGCGGACCTTCCTGCTGCACGATCTTCACAAACGCATCAATGGTGCCGCGGTAGTGCGTGATGCTCTCGCCCATGTTGCTCTGGAGCATGAGACGCGTCTTGACGACCCATATCGGGTTCGTGAGGATCGTGGAGGCGGCACCAGCGGTGATGGCGGAGCAGGAGTTGGCGGCGAAGTCCCACTGCGGCAGCCAGGCGGAATAGAGCGGCTTGGACCGCTCGTAGACGGAGAAGTAGATGGTCCAGGTTGGAAAATACCCCAGGACGATGGGGACCAGCCCCTTGTAGAGGCCGCGGACGCCCTCGTCGCGCACGATAGTGCGCATCGTGCCGACGACGCCGCGGTAGTAGAGGTTCTCACCCGTCTGGAGGCCCTGGGCCTGCAGACGTGTCTTTGTGACGTCCAGTGGGCACACTATGATCCCCGAGATGAACCCGGATAGCGCCCCAGAGAGCGCAGTCAGCTGGGCGGGGCTCAGCTCGAGCCCCAGGGGCGAGAGACGCCGTGGTGTGGAACTTGTGTGTGAGGGAATGGTAGTGGAAGCGACAGAACGCCCAGACAAAACACCGTCCTCCCCATCAGTCATCGTTCAGCTAGCGGAGCGCTCAGGCCAGGGAGTGGTGGAGCCGTCGCGGGAGTTAGCGGGCAGAGGGAGGAATCGGAACGCTGCGGGAGGAGCGTAGAGTGGCAGCAGCGGAGCAGAGAGAGTGATAGGGCTAACTGTGGGGACGTGGCACTCTATAAACGTTGTTCCGACGGCGGTATAAGCGAATACTCCCCTGTCTGAACGAGAAACGGCTGCTTAAGTAGTCGTGGAACTATATCTGTACGTATAGGAAGGCTAATTTTTAGAGTGTCGAGCGGTGTGTGGGGGCTGCTGCGGGGCCGTCTGAGGCCTGCAGGACGCACTGCTGTGGGGTGCTGACAAGGTGGAGGATGTTGAATCCTGGCGAGACTCGTTCTGTGTGCTATATATGTGCTTGGATGGTTTCCCTGACCTCTCTGTAGCGTGCAATCTCCTCTCTCAGTCTGGGTCTCTTCAGCCAATCACATGCGAGCTTAGAGGCAAATTTGCGTTTCGCGTGATAATTAGGTGAAAATGCAATATCCTGCACTAAACATGAAGTGCATCTGGATGCAGACGAACAGTTTGCTGTATAGATATGTATTGATGGGGTGTATGCTGTGCCTGTGGCATGTGGCTGCACGCCTTGATCTGTCTCTACAGATCTGCCGCGGTCATGCTGTGGCATTACCGTCTTTCGACTGGGTATTATTGTATATTTGTCTTATTGCATTATTGCGTATTGGGTTATTGTGCACGAGCGATACTGCGCCGTTGCACTATTGTATAATTGCGTGCTATGCTATAGTCTGTGGTGCGTTTTGCTGCAGGGTACTGTGTAATTGTGGCTTGGAAATTGGCAGTGATATCGTCTCGAAATACTGCATGGCCTCGCTGGGAACTTTAATGCGCCCAACGACATCTGGCTCATGTCAATTAGTTCACTGGCCATTCCAATGACTAACCCCCCTTGCATTTGGAAGAGAGGAGTGTGGAGTTATCGCAAATACTGCTGAATATTGTCCTGGCCACATAATAAATACACACACCCTCGTGTTTCTTCTTATAGTACAACTGGGCAGTTCGACCTCTTGGGAAGGCTGTGGAGCCTGCGATTGCGGTTGTGTTGACCTCGCGGAATAACCAAGTCTGCTCGGTGTATCGTTCTCTACCCACGTTACTTCATATTATCGCTGTGAGTTGATAAATAATACGCCGCAGTCTCTATAATTAAAACAACCGGACGACCTCTTAGTAATATTGTTTTCTGGACAAATACCACTAATTCCCAAGTTCTAGTAGTATCCACATTAAATGTAGCATCGAGTCTTGGATCAGCAGGTGAAGCTGCCGCTACAACCATTTCCATAAAATAGTGGTGATACTTTTTATTGTTTTTTTGCTTCCACCCTGCCTCTGTCCTCGACCTCCTGACAGCACGCACGTTCGCACCGTCGCACTCACGCATACTCGCTCGCACGCACGATCGCACACGCGCTCGCAGAGCACTTTCCTTGGTACTCGAAGCTTAAAAAAGAGAGTTAAGCTTTTTACTTGTTCAGTCATATCACCACTCAGCGGCTAAGAAGTGCCAATTACTCCCCTCACCGCTGGTCAATTGCTCGAGGCATGCGTCTATTTCAATTACTAGTCCTTGTTAAACGCTTGGCCGGCCGCTGACGGTACAGCTGCGTCTTCGACGGTTCTGCCGACAGGATACGCAGATGAGTGGAACGGTGAGTCAGTCACTGTCTGTCCCGTCAGCGTGTTAGTCAGGCGAGCGGGGACAGCCTGTCCAGCACTGCCCAGATGGTGGTTGCTGATCGGCGTGGGTCCATTCCCAACGGCGATACCAGTTTCGCCATTGTTGTTCCCACCACTACCGCCTCCGTTATTGCCATTACTAACAATTACGTCCGCTTGTGTCGCGCCGGCATTGTTCGTGGCAATTGTGTTGTCACCACCTGGGTACTCTGCCTGGTACACAGAGCCCCGCACACCGTCGCCGGCGTACGTCAGGTTCATCCGTGGATTGTCCCTGCTAGCGTGCGTGTACATCATGTCGCTCTGCTGCTGCTGAGGAACCTGGTTCTGACCATAGAAATGATACCCTGGTTGCACCTGTTGGTACATGCTCCCTGGCTGACCACCGTTGGTACTGAGAGGCGCCCCAGCATTGACACTGTTCACGTTTCCTGAGGCAGAGGTGCTTAGGACCATTCCTGGGTGCATGCCCATGGCATAGCGCGACGATGATGAAGACGAAGATTGCGGTAACGTTGCGCTGTCAAACGAGTTCCTGTACATCTGCTGCGACACTGGCGCCGGGCTGTACATCATGTGAGGGGCGTTTCCACCCTGCTTGCTGCTGACCGTACCTGCTATATTTGCGCTGCCGCCAGCGGCGGCACTACCCGCAAGATCAGTGGAGGAGTTGACGGATATGGGGAACTTTGGAATATAGTTTTGGGTCTGGACGGGAGTTCCCGTGGCAGTGCTGCGGGATATACCGGGGTTTCCAGGGTTTCCAGCGTTTCTAGGAGTCCCGTTAGCGGCAGAGCGTTGCGGTATACTGCTGGCGGCATTGCCCTGTGCAGCTGAGTAGTACATTGGGTATGTGTTTCCGATAACAATACCGTTTGCTGCGGCTGATGGTGCGCTATGCTGTTGCTGTTGCTGGGACTGCTGCTGCTGGGAGGGCGTGTATGGTATCTGGTACATGCTGGCTGCTGCTGGGTACGGTGGCATTCTCATTGTACCATCGCCATTTCCAGTTCCGTTTACGCTGATGCCATTTCCAGTCACGCCCATTCCACTGGTACTTATATTTGGATTGCTGCCGGTGCTTGTTGTCGCAGTGGATCCGGCGCTGGCGGTGGAGTACTGCTGGTGCATGCCCCACGAGTCCACCGACACGGGCATCTGGACTGGCACCTGCGCCATGGCAGCGGCGTACTGCGGTATGTGTCCGACGGCCGCTGAGCCGCCGTACATCTGCTGGTATGCCTGGGCCGGGGGTACCTGGGGCACCTGTGAGGCCTGAGCCTGGGGCTGGGCCTGGTTGCTCGTGTGCATATGTTCCGCGCTGCGCTGGGGGACGGTCCGGTTGCCATGTGTGTCATCGTGCGCCTTCATGTCGGCGGTGTGCTTTGCAGGAGCAGGCTTTGCGGTGGTGGCGGTGGTGCCGACAGCGACGGTAGTCTTTGCGGCAGTGCCGAGCATGCTGCTGTCGAGAGCTTTTATTATCTGGGGGCTTGGTTTTACGTCTGCGAAGAAAGTGCACTGGGAGGGCCGCTGCAAGCGGTGGAAACTCACGTCGTCCTCTAGGTAGTAGGACACGATGTGGAAGTTGCGTGTTGTGCGCTCCTTCTCGGTTGGTGCCTCTGTGTTCTTTATCTTCATTGATATCGTCTTCTTCACGAAGCCGGTGTACTTTGACATCTGCTGGTGGTAGGCGAAGACTCCCTGGGGCTGCTGCTGTAGCTGTTGGAGCTGCTGCAGCTGCTGGTGCTGCGGGATGACCATGCGACCGTGCTGGAAGGCGTGCATTGCTGCTGCGCCGGTGCTGTAGCCGCGGTCGACCTCCCTGTATATGAGGAACTTGCCTGATATGCGGGAGGGGGACCAGGTGACGCCGTCAGTCCAGCGCTTGATGCCGGAGGACTCCTCGACGAAGACGAATATGTTTCCTGAGACGATGAGGTACGGGCGCTCTATCTCGTATGGGCGGCGGGGCACGAGCTTGAGCTTGCCGTCGATGGCGGCCTGGAAGATGAGCAGTGCGTCGAGCTCGTTCTGGATGTATCCGTGGAAGGTCGGTTCGATGTCCATGATTTAATCTGGGAGCAGTGCGGGTGAATTATAGCTGCAGTAATAGTATCTGGCGGTTGCTGTATCAAAGCAGTTACAGTGGAGTATCAATAGCACTTACACTTGGATTCTCGGTAGCAATAACAGTTGCAGTTGCAGTTACAGAGGCAATAGCGATATCAATAACAGTTGCAGTTACAGTTGGAGTAATGGTAGCACTTAGAGTTGCAGTGGTAAAAACAGTATCAGTCACAGTTGTAGTTACAGTGGAGTATCAATCACAGTTGGAGTTGCAGTGGAGTTGCGATATCAACAACGGTTGGATTTGCTGTTGGGGTATTAATAGCAGATGCGGTTGCAGTTGGGTATCAACAAAAGTGGCAGTGTCAATCACAGTTGGGTATTAATAGCAGTTGCAGTTGTGCGTGGATATCAACAAAATGGCAGTATCGATCACAGTTGGAGTAGCGCTAGGAATATCAAAGCAGTTGCAGTGTCAATAACAGTTGGAGTATGAATAGAAGTTGCTATAGTGCGAGGATATCAATCACAGTTGGAGTATCAATAAAGTATCAGTTGGAGTATGGATTGCACTTGCACTTACAATGCTGCTGGATAACGAGGCACTTCACAGTACCAGTAACACCTCCTATTATACGTGCAGGCAAGCCCTGTATTGTTGTATTGTCGCTCAATGACAATAGGTACAGATCCGGGAGAGCTTTCAGATCCGGGAGAATTGCCGATCTAATACGTCCTGTCCTTCGAAAATGCTGTGTACGCGAGGGACTGCTGGACACGCCGGCTTGACTAGTCTTGCGTTGGCTGGGGGTCCGTGCGAGGCTCCGCCTGGGAGCGTGCAATGTATATATATCCCAGCAGCGAGGAGCACAACTGCAACTGCAAGAGAAGGAAGAGAAGACCACCAGAGCTACTGCACCAGAGCAAGGCGCGAGAATAAGGACGAAACTCTAAACGGGCGCAAACTCTAAGACGGCGGCGGCCTCCCACGCTCGAGGCGGCCCAGAGGACTGCGGCAGGCCGGACAGGACGGGCAGGAAAGTCTATTGCACCAAAAGACGGGAACAGCGCAGCGCAGTGGAACACAGGGAACGGGGAACAACACAGCGAACGGGGAACAACACAGGGAACAACACGGGAAACACAGCGAACACACAGGGAACAGGGAACAGGGAATGAATACTCTGCGTGGGAACAGGGAATGAATACTCTACGTGGGAACAGGGAATGAATACTCTGCGAGGGAACAGGGCATACTCTGCGAGGGAACAGGGAATACAGCGATACAGCGATGGAACACTGTGGTGAGCGAAAAAGAGCTCGGGACAATCCCACGCATAAGAGAAGAGAAGAAGGGAAGAAGAGAAGAGGACGCTGTGCAACGGTAAAACTCTATGCGGGAAGAGAAACACCCGCCCCGTGACTACCGCAGGGAGGATAAGATAAAATAGGATAAAATAAAATAAAACATGGTGGCAGGCAGGCAGCAACAGACTATCGCGGGGGGAAAAGTGTAGACCACAGACTGCAGGAGGACAAACCACAGACTATCGCAGACTGTTGCAGGACTATCGCAGGCCGAGGGTGGCACGGAAGGAGGAGTGGAGAATAACATGCGAATAACATGGGAGAGCAGAGAAGAGCAAGGAGAGGGGCGCACCGAAGAGAATAACCCGGGAATAACATAGAGCGGACACCCGCCCACTCCCTTCACACTGCCCCCCACTCTCCCCCCGCGCACCGCTCTACGCCCGCCCTTGCTGCAAGAATTCTATCGAACGTTCGGTGTGCCGCCCCAGCGATGCGCCCGCCCTGCGCAGCGCTGCCCTCGAAGAAGAACGTCCCCGGCGGTCAATCCGTGCAGACAGAAAAAGAAAGGGGGAGAGCTCTTGTAATATTACTCTTGAGCTGTATTGCACTTGCACTTGCTCTCTTGCATTACTCTCTTGCTAGTAGAATTTACTCTTGTATATTACCTTGCACATGCACATGCACTTGTCTTACCCTCTCTTGCACATGCTCTTGCTCTTGTTCTCTTGTTCTGCTCTCGCAATGCTCTCGCAGTCCACGGATAGTCCCGCTCGCAGAGTCCCGCTCCCAGATCCACCCAGAGATCCAGCAGTCACGCATATTCTTGTGAGAAAATAGCGGGACAATAGCGGTGCCCGCTATTGTGCTACGGCGCCCCCCCGCTTAGCTTTTGAGTTGGACGCCGCCTCCGCTCGAGGAGCAAGCTTCGCGCCCTGGCCGGCCAGGGGACGCACGGACGGCCGCCCTGCACACAGACGCCGCCGCAGGGCATGCACCCTCGCCCACGGCGCCCCGCCTGTGCTTACTAAACAAGCTTTGCGCGCGGATTGTGGGCGCGGGCGCCCTCCGCGGATTCTGTGGGGAGCTCTGGGGAGCTCTTCCCGCTCGCGCGGTTTCGGGACTTGCGCGGGACTTGCGCGGTGTGCGCGGTGAGGGGAAGCGCGCTGGCGGGAGTTCTCCGCGGAGGGCACGTGACGTCGTGGCGTGACGCGCCGTGACGTCGCCGTGACGCCGCTGTGTGGGCGAGGCCCTCACCTCGGCGCAGCGTCCAGGGTCCGGAGTCGTTTTTGTGGCCTCGACGCGCTATCGTATTATTGCTCATACACTCATACGCTCCACACTCGCGTGTTCGTCGCTTCGCTCCTCACACGCTCCTCACACGCTCGTAATGTCCCTCGGCTCCCCCCATACGTCCACCCCCGCGCACATCTCCGCGCGGCTGGCCCGCCTCGCCACCCTCTCCCTCCCCGAGGCCGCCAGCCTCCGCGCGGACATCGACGCCGCGCTCGCCGGCTGCGTTGCGCACCTCGCGCAACTCGGCGTCCAGCCGGGCGAGCCCCTCGTTACGCCCGACGGCTTCCCGCGCGCGGACATCGACGTCCACGAGGCCGCGCTCACGCGCGCCAATGCCGCGCGGCTGCGCAATGATGGGAGTGCCGTGCAGCGGCGCCTCGCCGAGCTGTTGGAGAAATCGCCCCTTGCGAGGGGTGCTTCCACTGGAAGTGGAAGTGTTACTGGCAGTGCTTCCGCTGGCACCACTGGCCTCGCCTACGTTGCTATGATTGCCCCCGGCGGCCCCGCTGCCACCGCCGGTCTGCGCGACGGCGACCTGCTGCTGACCCTCAGCGGCTACACAGCGACCGGGCAGCCGCCCCTGAAGCAGCTGCAGCTGCTCGTGCTCGGCGCGGAGGACGGAGAGTTGCGCGCGACGGTGCGCCGCGCCTCTGGAGAGACCGTGGATGTCACGCTGCGGCCGCGTCGGGGATGGGGCGGCGCGGGTCTGCTCGGCTGCCGTCTCGATGCAGTGGCGCAGTAGGCCCTGTGTAGTGTTGTTTCATACTCCGATATATCGGGGGTGCTCGGGACTTTCGCAAAGCTTATTACGGTTGTTGTTTACTGTTCCTGCTGCGGTGTTGCTGTTGCGTGGTGTGTGCGACAGTGCAGTACTTACGTTCACTACTTCTCTGTACTCCTCGTTGTTGAATCTGTGAAAGTCACACTTTCCCTTTTGCCTACGCTGATCTTTCACATTCTATATGTCCCTGCACGTTTCTTTCATCATAATATAGCGAATGCCGATTCCTACTTTCCACTGTGCCCCTGCACTAATCTTTTACGGTCGTCCGTGGATTACCACTTTCCACTATGTCCCTGCACCAATATTTCATAGTACACTAATTTCCAGCAGGTCTCTACCACCGTAACATTTGCACCAGTGCCACTCTTACTTGCACTAATTGCCTGCACTGATCTTTTATTATTGTCCGTGGATGTCCGCGTCCCACTATGACCCTGCGCTGATATTTCACAATCCACTATTTTCCAGCACTACTCCTCCACAGTAACACTTGCCCCAGTGCCACTGCCACTTTCCACTATCTGCCTGCACTAATCTTTTATTATTGTCTGTGATATTTCCACTTCCCGCTTTGTCCCTGCACTGATTCTCTATGGCAATATCGTATTGGTAAATCTCGATTTTCCACTGTTTCCCTGTAACTATCTTTCATCAGAGCGGTAGAGATTACCTCTTCCACTATGTCCCTGCGCGGATATTTCACCGCCCACTATTTTCCAGCAGGTCTCTACCACTGTAACATTTGCACCAGTGTCAATCCCACCTTCCACTATTTGCCTATACTTATCTTTTACGGTCTTCCGTGGATTCCCGCTTTCCACTATGTCCCTGCACTGATTTTCTATGGCAATAGAGCATCAGTAAATCCCAATTTTCCACTATTTCACTGTACTACTCTTTATCACTATAGAGCAGCGGTAAATCTCATCCCACTTCCCCCCTGTGTTTATCTTTTATTATCGTCCGTGGATTCCCATCATTCACTATTTTCCTGTACATCTCTTCCATCACTCTATTGGAATTGGTATATTCCTGCACTATTTCTCTGCACTCGCCTTTCATTAACGTCGGTGCAGGTCACACTTTCCACTATTTTCCTGCACCATTATTTTACCGCACTTTATTCCACAGTGCTATTGGCGGCGGTAGATTCCTACACTGTTTTTCTGCACTAATATTTCACTGTATTATTCGCACCAGTGCCAATCCCACTTTGCACTATTTGACTGCACAAATATTTCTTCAGCATCAGAGCAATTCTCACCTTTCACTATTTCCCTGCACTTCTATTCATCACACTATGGCATCGGTAAATCTCAACATTCCACTATTCCCCTGCACCAATATTTCATCAGTGACAGCGCAAGTCCTGCTTTCCACTGTTTTACTGCACCAATATCTCATTAGTGTTGGTGAAATTCCCACTTTCCATGTGATATTCATTCTTCCAGCACGCTTCCACAGCGATTTTAGCATCGGTAAATCACAGCATTCCACCATTTCACTTCACTAATGTTCCACGGAAATGTTACTGTCGGTACGATAATTACTCTCCACTATTTTCTTGCAGCTATCTTTTGTTAACTTCGGATAAATTCCCACCTTTCACTATTTGCTGTACTGATCTTTTGCACTTCACTATTTTACTGCATGTCTCTTTCACCACAATAAATCATTTAGTGGAATCCCATTTTCCACCATTTTGCTGAACTCCTCGTTCACCGTAGTAATTGAATTGGTGGATTTCTGCACCATTTTCCTACACTCTCTTCCAGCGCAATATTAACGCCGCTGCAGTTCCCACTCTCCACTATTTTCCTGCACCAAACTTCCACATAATATTAGAGTTAATGGTTTCCCACACAATTTTCCTGCACTAATTTTTTCAATCCCACTTTCCACTATTTCGCTGCACCAATATTTCATTAGAGTCTGTGTAATTCCCAACTTCCACTATTTCTTTGCATCACTCTTCCTGTGTAATATAGCAACGTTAAATCTCCCCTTCCACTATTTCCCAGTACTGATATTTTATCAACGCCAATGTAATACCTACTTTCCACAATTTTCCTGCAGTAATCTTCCACACAATATTAGCGCCAGTGCGATTCATACACCATTTTCCTACCATTGTCTTCCACACAACATTAGCGTTGGTGGATCCCTGCAGTATTTTCCCGCACTAATCACTCACTGGCGTCTGTGCGATTCCCATTTTCCATGTGATTATGACGCTTCTCCACTTTTCCACGGCAATTCTAGCATCAACCCAATGCCAGCTTCCACAATTTCATTTCATTTCTTTTTTATTGGCTTCATTGGTTTCCACCTTTCCACTAGTTATCTGCATCATGCACTGACGTCGCACGGTATCAGAATCATAATGGGTTCACTCTCATTCTGTTTATTACGGCAATCATTTCTTTCATGCACGTTCGAGATTACAGAAGAAATACAAGGTCTGCACACCTCGTTCCAATGTCCATTTATTTAAACCTGTTGTCCCTTGGATACTGCAATCCATTAATATTGTAAATGCCCTATGCCCTCTGTAAGCAGCTTAAATTTCTATACCCTCGTTACGCCATCGTCAGCATTTCAGGCGTGTCAGATTGATTTTACAGAACATTTGATATGGAACTCATTTTAACTGCAGTACATGTTACGCTACCTAACTCACGACACATCCTCGCCTAATTAACATTGTTTGAAGTGTACATGAGACGTGTAACGGAGCTATGCTTTGTTACAGTACATTTGGCTTTCCATTATCATTTATGCACCACACTACATTCTTTCACAATAGGCTTAAATGACCTTCTTTCAACTTACACTATTTATGTCAACACATCTATTACCTTGTGCCAGTTTCGTACCACAGTCTTAATGTTTTCTGTATTCATATCTTGTTCCTGTACGCTCAACCTTGCAAGTGGAATACCCCATACTGGGGGTATCACACGCTTTTAAAAGCACACGCCATTTCCATGCACTTCTGCCTTGAACTCGCCACTATATTCTCTCCCTTACACGCTTACCGTCCACTCGAACAATTGGCCTTGTCCCGTAAAATACCCCACTTTGCGCGTTTGCATTGCATGTTGTAGATACCTATTACAATCACGTATATTTGATACCCTGCAAACACCACTATCTATGTACTGTCCATTATATACTTGATGTTATACAGTTCGTACTTCTGCACTTCTGCATATTAAATCGTAAATACAACACCTGGCGGGAATTTCCAATCTCGGATTAGCCGCCCAGACCGGTCCAGTGACAAAACCATGGTGCTATATATGCAGACGGGCCGTCGTACGTAGCAGAACTTGGAAATAGCGGGTATTCAGATATATCCCGTCTCGTCCTTTCGGTTTACTCCAACGTTGACAGAACAATGTCCTACCCTCTTACGTCGCCATGTCCTTCTGCAATTCACTCTTCACAGCTTCCCGGTACTCATCCATGTCGTCCCTGGGTTCGTACCACGCATGGTCCACCTGGATAGCCCTTCCTCCAACCTTGGCACCGTTCAGATTGTCCACTGCCAGCACTGCAGACCGCTGGTCCTCGTACTGCAGGTAACAAAAGCCACGAGAGTCTCCTGTCGTGCGGTCCCGCACCAAGTACACGTCCGTCGGTATGCCGTACTGCGAGAACACCGTCAGGATGTCTCCCTCCGTCAGCGACCGGTTCAGGTTCCCAATGTACACGTACGACTGGTCGCGGAAGTCGTGGTGCCATGACTGCGCAGGGTCCAGGATGCCTTGTGCCAGTTCCTGCTCGTTAATTCGTTGTGTTGTTTGTCGCGACATGTGTGTGAATGTGAGTGAGTGAGTCAGTAGTCAAGTAAGCAATGGGATGATTTCTCTGGTGTATTAGTAATTTCGGGGGTAGAAGATGGCAATACACTTAATATCCCATGCAAACGAATGTATGAACAACCCCTTAAGTGCCCAGAACCAACTCCGACCTGTACATAGCGTCCAGTTGTATGCTCTTCGCAGCCCATCGCTCTTCGCAGTTCGCATTTTGCGGTTCGGCTGGCAGTTGCAATATGGCTCCGTTTTTTGCTTCTGCGGCCGTTTCTAAGGAAATTGAGTAACTCGTCACCTTACTGTACTACACAGATGCTCATGACCACGAAGAAGGTTCATATTGGTAATATGTCTAAATGGGATGGGTGTACTGATTGGTAATAATCGTGGGTATGAGCGGGGGTTGTAATTAGTGCACACGTTTCTTCCAAGGTGGATAGTCGGGCGCTACCTGCTCGACCAGTGCATCACCGCAGCGGCCTCACAGGGACAAGGCCGGAAAGCTTGCGGATGGTTGAGGAGACGAAGGTTTGGCTAACCCTATTAGGCGGGACATAAGCTACCGGTGTTCCTGGAAAAGGCAAGGGCCAGGGACATGGTTGCAACTTGTGTTTACGTATTGTTTCGCTTGTCGTGCGGCATAGGGTTCGTTATTCTAAGGTACATACTGTATTTCTATTCAGGGATGTCCTCTTCAGGGACGGGCTCCCCGAACCCGTCCTCTTCTTGTTCTAGCCTTGGTTCGACCGTTTCCATCTCCTCGTTTATCTCCATTTCATCGATGTCGCCCTTCAGCATCTCTTTCTGCATGAGCGACTCGGCCATCTCCTCAAGTTCGTGCTCGAGACACACGGGTTTCTCGTCGCCGTCCATCGTCTCTATGGCCTCTCCTACAGAGACTGGCGTCTCGGAGACGGAGACATCCGCAACAGAAACAGTAGCCTCAGACGCCTGTACTGGCACGGGCTGCTCCAAGGACACTTCTTCATGAACTGGCTGGACTTCTGTTTCTGTTTCCGTTTCTATCTCCGGCTGCAACGCTGGCTCTGCCTTTACATCGCTTGCCACGGGCTTTGGTGTGACAGTGATACTCCACGTGCTGAACATCTCGATCTCATTCGACCCGGTAGTGTCCACCACCTTCTCGATCTTGCTGATCTTTGTGGGCAGCTTCCGGCCACGCGGACCGCGCGCTCTCCGCTGCCGCACATCGCTCAACGCACCTTGTGGCTTCGAGTCATTACCTGCGTTCTCATCAGGCGTGCTGATACCCAGCTTCTTGCTCAGCGATGGAGGCAGAACGCCTCCGGGGACCATCCCGGGAAGCATCCCGGGGATCATACCTGGCAGCGCAAACATACCGTTCATGTTGCGCGCGGCAGCTGGTGTTGGTCTTTTCGAGGGCGCCACAGGTGGACGCTCTGATGCCTGTGTTGAATCTTGATCTGGCGAGGCGGAGGTCGTGGGCTGTTCTTCCTGGGTGGGAGCGGGTGAGGCCGCCTCCTCCGGCTCCTCCATGCCGAGATTCTTCATTTGCTGTCTCTGCAGCATTTGGTGGAACGCGGCGATCTTGGATGAGGGTTTCTTAGGGACGGGAGGTGGACCCTTTCTCGCTGGCCTTGCTGGCACAGAGGGCAGGGGTTCCTTAGATTGAGCCAGGGCAGGTTCGTTCCCGGTTGATGGCTCTTTGGATGCGTCAACCTCGGCCTTTGGTGTTGTTTCAGTTGTGGTGGATGCGACGGGTTCGGCTGCAGCTGGAATTGGTTCAGCCTGAGTTTCAGTCTTGGCTTGTGGCTGGGGAACTTGCTCCTCCGCCACCTTAGATTCATTCTCAGGGAGATGAGACTCTTTCAATGCTGGTTCCGCAGTAGTAACAGCGTCATTGCTGGTGGAGGCTTCGATAGCCTCTGGAACATTGGAAGGACCCTTTGTCTCCTCCTGGACCTCCAGGACAGCTGCCTCAGGGGTACCAGAGGTAGCGGATATCACATCTAGTGCCTCAACTGGCTTTTCCTCCAATTCTTCATCCTCTTCCACCATATCCTCTTTTGGCTCATCTTTCTCAGTTTCGGTGGTCTCCACTGCCTCTAGAGATGGGCGCTTAGCCGCCAGAAGGTCTCCTGAAGTAGCTGCCTTACGTGGTCTCATCGGTACCGAAGGAGTCTGGATATCCTCGGTAGTTCTCCTCACTGGTCTCTTCGGCATCAGTGGTTCGACCATCTCACTTTCGTCCTGGTCCTTTGAGAAAGGTGTCGTAGACTCGCTCGCATCAGCGGACTCACCCTCGACATTCAGATCAGCCGATGTATCTTCAGTATTCTCATCCTTCTCTTCCTCAGCACGATTTGCATCACGGTGGGGCCTTGGTGGGACAGGGATCTCATTTCCAGCTGTGGCATCTTCGGTAGAGGTAGGGTTACTAGATGTCAGATGCTCCCCAGTAGCTGGTCTCCTGAGTGGTCTGGATGGCACCTTTGGTTCTGTGACAGCTTCAGTTTGGGCCACCGCTGGTTGCTCCTTCTCCATATTCCTTGCTGGTCTTGTTGGGATACGTGGCTCCTCCTCTGCAACTACTGGTGTTTGCTGCTCGTGGGAAGCAGGGGCCCTGGTAGGTCTGGGAGGGACGAATGGTTGAGACTCCTTCGAAGTCTCACCGCTTGCAGACGCATCTTGTGAAGGAGGTGCAACCTCTCCTAGGGAGCTTGTTGAAGAGTGGGCGCGAGCAATCACGGGACGTCTGGGAACTACAGGCTCGGCGGTAACTGGCTCGATCTCACTTACCCCTTTTTCAATACCCGATCCACTGCCAATAGTGGCCTCAGTTGAGGGTCTTCTGAGTGGCCGGGCTGGAACGTGGGGGAGTTCATCGCCAGTGACTGGCTGGAAGGACTCCACTGTCCGTGGATTGCGTAGTGGTCTGCCTGCTGGCAGTACCCCGGAGGGTTGTTCGGGAGCGGGAGTGCCGACTGTCTCTTCCGGAGCGCTCATTATCTAGCAACGACGCAAAGAGTTGTCAATGTGTGTCAATTGCAGTAATTTACTGTATTATAACAGTGTATGTACTGCTTGGAATGACTCTTTTTACTCCTATACCTCTAGAATAGGAAGCGTGTGTGTGTAGAGGAAGGTTGTTCCCTATGCAACGCCAAAAATAACAGCGCTTAGTGGCGGTCGCGAATCAACGCCACATTGTTTTGGATCAAGAGGGAGACTGGGAGTACAAAGAAGTTGGAATGGCAGTTTCGTAGGGGGAGAAGGTCCATAAGACAATTATCTAGACATTGTAACACCTGTCACACTTATTGGCACACGACCAGGTTGAGACAGGGACTTTCATCGGTTAATACGCGTTAGACGTGATCAATAACAACAACACAGGAAACCGGACATATAATACCGCCTGGCGCGTTTAACAGCGTGTTGATACATATTTAGATGACTGAGGATATATCGTTTCAATCCACGCTTTTCTAAAACCTTCTTTTCATCGTTAAAGAGCACAAACCGCTATGTCACACGACGATGGCGAAGATGATGATTTCAGTGACTTCGAGGAGGATGAGCTAGACTCGCTGTACCAGAAGAATATCAACAAAACGGTAACGGAGACGATCACACGCACTGCACTCCCAGTGCAACGTGACCTGTTCAATAATGTATTGCCTGGTCAGCAGGCCGTATACGAGGAGATCCAACGAGATGTATCGTTCGGGCGGACCCATCACGATTTCAACAATGAGCTTCTCAAGGAGTACATATACCCCACCAACTTCGAGATCAGAGAGTACCAATTTGACATTGTGAAGAAGGCGCTATTGGAGAACCTACTGTGCGCTATACCGACAGGTATGGGTAAGACCTTCATTGCCAGTACTGTGATGCTGAACTTCTTCCGGTGGACCAAGATTGGAAAAGTCATATTCATGGCACCCACTAGGCCCCTTGTGGCACAACAGATTAAGGCGTGTCTGGGAGTTTCTGGAATACCCAGTGACCAGACTGCTATTTTACTGGACAAGACCCGCAGGAACAGAGAAACTATATGGCAGGAGAAACGTGTATTCTTCACCACGCCACAGGTGGTCGAGAACGACTTGAAGAGAGGAGTCCTTGATCCCAAGAATATCGTATGTTTGGTGGTGGATGAAGCGCATAGAGCTACAGGCTCGTACGCCTACACAAATGTCGTCCAATTTATTAACCGATTCAACACCTCGTACAGGATTCTCGCACTGACAGCCACCCCAGGATCCACCTTGGAGAATGTCCAGGAGGTTGTGAATAACCTCAACATATCAACTATTGAACTAAGGACGGAAGAGAGTCCAGACATCAAGAAGTACATGAAACGGAGGGAACGCGAAAAGATAAATATCCCATTGCTTCCCGAGATCGAAGACATTATAGAACAGTTGGGTATCGCTGTTATGCCAGTCCTCAAACAGGCAGTGGAGCTTGGCATCTACGAGGAGTGCGAACCTACCCGGATCAACGCGTTCGTGGCCATGCAGCAAAGTCAGAAGATCATTCTCAACCCAAACATCCCCGAAGGCATCAAGTGGAGAAACTTCTTTATCTTGCAGTTGCTGAATCACTTCGGCCAGATGCTAAAGAGAATCAAAATATACGGCATACGAAGCTTCTACAAGTACTTCAGAAACAAGTACGCCGAGTTTACCACCAAGTATAACATGGGTAAGTCGACAAACAAAATCGCAGCCTCGTTCTATTACCACCCAATATTGAAAACGATGATGGATCAATGTGAAAAGTATGTCGCAGATCCGCAGTTCATGGGCCACGGAAAACTGGAACAAATAAGGGAGGAACTAACAACATTCTTCACGTATAGCAATCCCACTTCCAGGATTATTATATTCACCGAGCTCAGAGAGAGTGCTCTAGAGATTGTGCAATGTGCGGATGCAATGAATGACCCCAATATTAGACCACATATTTTCATTGGTCAGGCAAGGGGAAAAGAAGGGTTCGATGAGGTCGAGTTCACCCGTAAAAACAAAAAGAAGGGGCGCAAGAAGAGCGATAGACAGTTGCGCAAGGAGGAGCAGGAGAAAATGGAGGAAGAACAGAGACTGCAGAAGGAGAAGGAAAAAATCGCAAGAAGTTCCAGGCGAACTGCCAGCTCAGAGGAGGCTCAGATCAACGGAATGACCCAGAAGCAACAGAAGGATATCATCAAGAGGTTCAAGGCTGGCGAGTTCAACGTCCTTGTCTGTACATCCATTGGTGAGGAAGGTCTTGATATCGGTGAGGTTGATTGCATTATCTGCTATGACACCACAAGCAGTCCCATCAAGAACATTCAACGAATGGGAAGAACCGGTAGAAAAAGAGACGGCCATATCATTTTGCTGTTCTCTAGCAATGAATCATATAAATTCGACCAGGCAATGGCAGACTACAGCAATCTTCAAAACACGATATCCCAGGACTACATCGACTACAAGGAATCAGACCGTATCATTCCAAAGGAAATAAAACCCGAATGTGTCAAGAAGTTTATGGCCATCGACGAAGCTGACCAAAGTGTCAACAACATGGAGGACACAGACGACGTTATCCTATATGCTACTCAGCGGATGATGGGAAAGAAGACTAAAGCTACCAAAAAGGTGTCTAAAAAGGCAGCGAAACCAGCCCAAAAGCAGTTCTTTATGCCAGATAACGTAGAGACGGGCATCATTTCAGCTGGGAATCTGGTAAATAAATATGTGGGAGATGGGAGTGGATCTCTTACGCTTGTCAAGAAAGAGGTACCAAAGAAGCCGAAGGGCAAGAGGACAATGCTGGATCGGATAGAAGACTTCTCATCCTCTGACGAGTCCGACACCTTTGCTGGAGGTAAAGATAAAAGTGGACTATCCAAACCGGCCATTAAAAAGATCAAACAGCCAATAGTCAAAAGGGAAGAAGAACCAACTGTTAAGACAGAGCAACCAAAGTCTGTTAGCGAGGTACCCCCATCGAAAAATAGCACCGCCTTTAATGAACAGAAACAGACACACCCTGTCCGCACTAATACTGTACCCAGAGAAGATGCTTTAGTCAAGTCCGAACCAACTATTGGTGTCCAACAGCTACTAAAGAAGGCTCCCAAGGCAAGCAACAAACCTTCCAATCAACATGGAATACTTACCGCCGAAGAACAGGCATACTTCAAAGCACATTACGACCCTTCCAGCATTGTATCCATAGACCTCATCCCCAATTTCGGCCAGTGCACCAAGACGAGCAAAGTCCCACACTCGGCTGCGACATCAAGGATAGTGAACATTTTCTCAGACCTGCATGAAAACAAACCCAGCACAATCATTGACATGAACCGCACCATCTGTATAGCGAAGAGCATGCAAAACAGGCGCAACAGCCCCAACAGCTCGATCATTTCGAGCCCGTCGACCAACGACGAGGCGCCGAAACTATCGCAAAGCAGCACCAACTCCAAGAATATTTCTCAAGAGCAGTTGTTGGACGACATCCTCGGCTCAGACTCAGACTTTTAGCATGTACATTACATAATTGACAATCACATTAGCATTATTTAGCATGTATAACCTCAGGGTCCACATCGTTCATGGTGATGTTTACCCCACCAAGGCACGAAAAATTTTGCCCGCAAAATTGACAGTATATAAAGGGCGAGTTGTGTCGAGAAGGTTGGAGTTCTGTGTTGTTCGTGTCCGTTTGGGTTTGTGATTCGTGGTTCATTCCTAAAGAGGGCATCCTTATGCACGGGAAATACGCATATCAGTGAGGATTCGTCCGAGATTGTGTTTTTGCTGGTTGAAATTTATTAACCAGACCTCCTCCTCATGGTCGCCATGGACGTTCGCTTTAGAACGTCTTTGACTATGTAGGGAATTTTTGGAACCCTTTTATTCATTCAATACTCATTATATTCGTTTCGATGTTGGCAATCTTGCCAGCCGGAGTCGGATATCATTATCTTCCCAAATCAGACTGATTGCTACTGTGAGGTCACGGTAGCTTTTTTGGTGGACAATGCATATCCAAAACGGCTAATACGTTATGTACGGCTATATGATGTGGATTGAGTGACTGGATGCAGCTGAATATGATATACATATTTGATTTCTTATTTGTTACACAGTGGAGTATATCGTTTTTGTCTATATATATTGACGGTCTTGCCCATTTGAAGGAAAAAAAAGTAGAGGCAATAACGTTGGATGTAAGGGACGGTAGCTAGCTCAATCTAATTCCAGTATCACTCTCAGTCAATGGCAGAATGAATTGAGCTAGGGAAGAAAAAAAAGGATACCATGGATACGGTACCTTTAAAAGTCCTCGTCAGTGTCGATCCCAAACTTCTCTAGCAGCTCCTCAAGGGAGACATCCATGTCGACATCGTTACCATCGACGCCCAGAAGGCCAGAAAGACTGTCCATTAGGTCTGGGGTGATGATCTCGTCGTCCGCACCGGGAAGTTCGATGGTGGTGGTCGCGTTGCCGTAGATTGGACTGCCCTTTGGTGGGATGACAATGGTGCTGTTGTCACTGACCTCACGCTTAAATGAGACAGTGTTGTTAGCAGGTAGGACGTTGTCAATAGGAGCACAGTACGCAGATCCGATAGAAAGAAGAATGAAAGAGGTAGCAATGAAAAACATATTTTGATTCGTAAGTAAGTTTTGCTTCTAAAAGTGTGATGGTATATTCAGGAAGGGAATAAATTAAGCGACAAAAGTAAGAGAAGCAAGAATTCATTTGGAATTCCAAATAATGCTCTTTATATACATCGACTCACAGGATCCAATGAGTTACGTGGCCATCTATCTAATTAATGATGACGACTTCCAAACTGACAACCAGTGATCTGATGTTTTAACCAGCACACTGCAAGCTACCTAGAAACACTCTTAGAAAATGGCGTACAAGAAGGAACGACAGGCAACGCTGAACATCAACTTATTTTATGTAACATCAGTGAAGGAAACCACATCGCTGTGAGACACAGAAAACTGCGGAGTGCATCAACTCAGTTGATGGAATAATTTCTGACTGATGCAGATGTGACATATCCGGATGTCGCTCACAGAAACAGGCGTAACAACTAGTTTTAACACGTAGAGAAAGAAATAAAAAGAAATTGGAAAACATCTGCTGTCATTCAAACCTTGTGGTCACGTGACAAAAGCGAACCAACCGAAAAAAGAAAGTAAGCACTCACACTGGGGGTCGAACCCAGAATCTTCTGATTAGAAGTCAGACGCGTTGCCATTACGCCATGCGAGCTCAATTTCTTGAAAACAATGACCATTATTTGACAATTTGAAGAGACGTAAAATATGCACGTGACCACATAGCATATTGATAAATCGGGGGTTTATCTTCCTAAGCGCCAGTACAAGACGTGTTGTACCACTTGTGCATATTGTGGAAAATGAGAGGAATTACTTAGCGGTTGTTCGGCTTTTCACGACCATCTGCAGTCTAAATATCGATAGCTAGAAGTTCGTTGATGAGGAGTCAAGTTTTCTTGGTAGACAAAAGTTCCTTTAATTGGTTCTTCCTGTGCGTTTCTCATCAATTCTTTGGTAGAATTATCAGCTAAAATATCCAGGATTGTGAAGGACCTTATTGCACCACTAATTGTACTCAGAAGTTCAGAGAAACGAGAGTGTAGAAGTTTCTTGACTATATCGTATTCGTGCTAGACTTTAACAATTTGGAGAAGAACTTGATCTAGATATTTATGAGGGCCTTCCTCCTACGTAAACTTCACTGCATTATGTAAATTATACTATTCATCGAGGCCAAACCTTATGCAGAAGGCGCATCTTGATCAAGAGGGATTAACCTTTTGAATACCATATGCGGGATCACTCTCGGAGGACATACTCTAGTAGAGACTCCATTAGAAGGGCTTGCTGCTGTAGAGAAAGTCTAGTGCGACTCACATGGGATGGTTCCCGAAGGGGACGACATTGTCGAGGCCTTGCCTAGGAAAGTAGCATCTTAGTCGTCATTTAGCATAAGTAGGTCATAATTCAAATTCCCTCAGATACTAATTCGACCATCCGTCTCTTCATTGGGAGAACCTGGTCCTGATAAACTGCTCATTTGGAGATATGCTAGGGGAGGAGATGTGTACACTCAACACCAATCATCCTTCTCAGGGAGAACAACCAGAATATAGACGGTATAATGGCTGCAACCTCTCCTTATACCTGTGATATTCGGGAAGCGGATAATAACTTGAGAGTAAACTGTTGGAATTAGATAAACCGCGTACCGAAATACTTCCTATTGGTGTCATGCAACGGAACTCACTGAGGAGAGAAGCACAACAACGCAAAAACTCAGGATTATAATCAATGTGCCGCCCTTGTGTGTGAACAAAACTCTCGTAGGGGTAATTCAGAGAATGACAACCTTCCTGTGGGTTCCAAAACGACGATCACAGTATCGTCAGATAATTTGAAAGACCGAATGATTGCTTCTAGTATGACATGGAATAACATCGAGTACTTGTCTGATGTACCACTGGAGCATAATCCATACGCCTAGCGCTGTTGCTCCTGTAGTTGCATGGCCAGCTGAGTCTTCCTGAAAGCCTTGTATTTCTTGTCCTTGTGGGATTCAACACGATCCAGGAAATCCTGTTTCGCAAGATAACCATCTCTGTTATGCAGAGCCAGTTCGTCCGTAATCCCCTCTTTATCGACATAATTCACCCAGTCGAGTTTGGACTTCTCCAGAGTGGTTAACTTCGGTTTGATCGAACCGGATATGATCTTCTCAAGAATAGGTTCTCTTTTGAGTGGTCTCCGTAGATTGAGGCGAGATGCCGTGTCTTCATTTGGCTCGCTGGTAGAGTTCACTGTGGCTGCATTGCCTTTAAACTTCAGATTCTTAATATACTCCTGACCCTCCGCACTGAACTTGGGAACTGTCTTCTTCTCGTGTATCGTCTCTCCCGCGAATTTGTATGTTCTCTCGATCGTGATTTGTTCCTGCTTCAAGTCTGTTTGTGGCTCTTCAACAGCATCGGAAATAACAGATCGGTTCGATCCGACATGGCGGGACAAACGTGCACTGCTCTCCTTCATCATGTCCTCCCAGGTGCTGATTGCATTTGTGGATATCGATCCTTCTTTCAGACTGTTATATTTCCTCTTGCGATTAGCTTCCTCCTCGACTTGCCTTGCGCGACGCGTCTTGACTAGGCCGCCTGTCTCACTTTCGATATTAGAGTAGTTGGGACCTTCCTTGCTCTTAGATGGGACGTCTCTATCCTCTGTCTCTTCATCGGAGTCTGATGAGACATCGTCATCAGCGTGTCTCTCTGTCTTGGTTGGGTCGAAGTCTTCATCCTCCTCCTCGTTGTAATCTTCCTCCGAATCGACAGGCTTTTCAGCAGTGGGCTCATGGGAGTCGCCAATCATTGTTGGATAGTGTGTTAATACTGTCACAGTTGGAGTAAGACGAATACCAACCTTTCCGTTGGAACACTGCTGCTGAGTATTTCGTAATAGCTTGTCTCCTCACAAGCTTAATGAACAAATTTCAGCGGCAGCGAAGCGAAGACGTTGAAGGAACAGTAAACAGACAGTAAACAGACAGTTACAGGACAGAAGAAAATCTGTGTTGTTCCATAGACAGTTCTACTTTGTTAGTTCGTTGTTGGTGTGATATAGCTGGATGCTTGTTGCAAACTTTTACATTTGAAATCGCATGACCATTACAAGAAACCTGTTCAGACGAGGAACCACATTCATCACCGAAAGGGGTGAAACATGTTCTGTCTTTTTATCCCCAATGTTGCTTTGAACAGCTATCCAACATCAACAGAGTAATCTCAAATACCTATATGAATTTAGAAGGACTGAGCCTAAGAGGCTATGCGCTATACCCTTTACATTTACTTAGAATCATGGCAGTTCCGAAATGTAACCTTCTTCAAAACATGCAAGAATTGCACAATTCAAATGAATGTTATTCCAAGCCATCCAGCAACACTCAGAGCAAACTTTCCCACACTAATTTTACGAGAGACGAAAATGCTACAGACATGTCTACACCCAATTTCATTCAACTATTCATCAAGTAGAACTCTATTGAAGCGGATCTTAAATTTCCAAACATCTGAGCCCTTACACGGTGTATAACTTCTGTGTCATTACCATTTACCCTATGACATCCGTGCACTCTTGAAATAATGAAGAGACGACTGCGATTCAGTGAATATCTAGATTCCGACATCATCAGCTATAACATTAAGAAATGGATTCCTGTTAGTAGATGAGAGTACGGAATGATGGTTGGGTGGAAACCTTCTTGATATGTAAATTTCCAGATGATGATGCTTTAGCTTCCCCGTGCTTGGACAATTTGTACATATCGTTATTATGCCTTGTTCTTTGTGCAAATGCGTGTACAATTGAGAGGGAAGTAGATATTTTCCTGCCAAATCATTCACTACTAATACTATTAGACTATATTTCATCAAACAATTAATATTCAAACCAGACTGTAATGTCCGCAGTATTTCCTGTTGTACCCAATGTTCTCTGCAGTGTAACACCTGTCGCTGCACTGTTGGTATCCCTATATTGTAGCGACAATGTCTGTACTTAACCAGGGTGACCGAACTACGACAATGAGTTACAACTGGTAGGACCATAATTGTCTAGCAATACTAAATGTTTCTCAATCCCATCCAACATTCCACCTGGAGATTCATTCACTCCTCTGCTGCAATTGGTTCATGAACAACGAACCATCTGCTATATCTGAGAGCCTTTGCCGCCGAGAGACAAGTAACTCCAATACCCAACACAAATAAAGAGGCAACATCGCTGAACAAAAGAAGAATATCGGATTATCCGTACATGAAAGTTACATAACAATACACAATAGCCATAGTCTGTGCCATGGAGCAGATGAGCGAACGCTCAGAGTCATTAGTGATGCATGGTTCACTGTAATTAAAATGCTAATTAGACGAACATTAGGGGCCTCCTGTCCCTTGGATGGAATAGTGTACAAGGAATGGTAAAAAAGGTCCAGCACTTACCATCCTGCTTATAGAAGCATGGCGACGGCACCAGCAACCATAGCGCCCATGCCAGTGGAGAGCATGTCGGCACCGTTAGCAGAGGAGGATCTGGAAGAAGAGGAAGAGGAAGAAGAAGAAGAAGAAGAAGAAGAAGAAGCAGAGGAAGAAGAGGAGGAAGAGGAAGATCTGGAAGTGACAGAGGAAGAGGAAGCAGAGGAGGAAGCAGAAGAGGAGGAGGAAGCAGAAGAAGAAGAGGCGGAAGAAGAGGAAGCGGCGGAAGAAGAGGCAGCAGAAGAGGAAGTGGCAGAAGAGGAGGCGGCGGCGGCGGAGGAAGACTCAGAAGCAGAGGAGGAGGCAGCAGCAGAGGAAGAAGCAGAAGAAGACTCAGCAGCAGAGGAGGCAGCAGCAGAAGAGGCAGCAGTGGCAGCAGAAGCATCATCCTCGGTGAAACTGTGGGCAGACATGTAGGACTCAATGATTGGAATCATTCTGGAGGAGTACCATGGCAGTCTGGTTAGGACGGTGGTGACCTGAGCGAAGTTAATCTCAGTGAACAGGGAGGTGTAGGAGTCGTCACCGGAAGCGTAGGTGGTCATGTGCTCGTAGACATCAAGGACACCGGATGGGATGGTGAAGTCGGCATCGTTCATGGCTAGAGACATGTAGTCCTGCAGATGAGCGTTGACATCGACCAGCATACCCTGGAACTGGGCAACCTGGTAGTCGGAGACCTCAGCGGCCATGGCGGCGGTAGCAACAAGGGCTAGAACGGCAGAGTACTTCATAGACATGTTTTCGTGATGATGTGTGTGAGATTGGTTTCAGTGGATTGGTTACGTAGAAGTTGAATACAAAGCAAGGAAGAGAAGTACAGTTCAGGCACCAAATCCAAAACAAAGCAAACCGATGTGGTATATATAGTAACTGGTGCAATTCTAGTATACTATACGAACAAGGTGAGACGTTGTTATTTACAACAAGTGAGGGGAAGATAAAAACACGCATGGACCTGTACGAGCGTTGCCAAACGACATATTATAGGTGCCAATTGTTTGAGATCTAATGCAGGTGGTAACTGCCCAAAGAAAACGCCAGAGGCAGATGTAACACTATGCCTTTTCGCGTTTCTACATCACGAATAATTCAGATGTAAGCGAGAGCCGGTTTCTGGAAACACAGCAGTGCCCACACTTCTAACGTTTAAGCATGTAATCACAACAATGCGCCCGTCACAGAGGTTCTACGACGGCAGAGCCTTTCGTCGTTCCGCGGAGAGTAACCGACCAAAGGGCATCCGAGCCGTTCCCACAGGAACGCCTGTACGCCGTCACCAGCGCTCAGTCATTGTGCGGCTCATCTGGGCGTAGATCGCCTGGCACTGTACCCGAGAGGGGCAGAGAGATGCCACACGTCGCCGTATAAATCCGGCCAGCGAGCATGATGCACGGCACCCACGCTACCGTCCGGCACCACTGCCAGCATCGTATAGCGGGACAGGAGCGATGAGCAACAACACGCCGTTCCTCTGTTGAAGTAGGCGCAGTCGTATGTCAGCCGGCCGTTGTGCGGCGTTTTCACTGGGCGGAAAATAGTGGACGCGGCTGCGTCTGTCGTCTCGTTTGCCGTACTGTGATCGTCGTTTGGCGGGATGGACGTTCCTGTACTGTGGTGCTGGGGGGTCTGCGTCGGTGGTTTGTAAGCGAGCAGTATGAGCGACGTTGTGGTGCTGCGGGGTTTACGAGGGTTATAGCCGCAGGTCGTGAGTGGGCAGGACTGGGTGTAGAGCGGTTGTGTTTTTCCACGGTGAATTATTAGTTTTACGATGAGGCGTGATCTCGTATATTGCAGGGGCAAGCCCAAGTGCAGATATCTATACGCGGGTGTAGTTGTCGTCTCTGTTGAGTACGCTGGTGGTGCATATTAACGAAGAATATCTTGGAAGTCGAAAATGGCGGGACGTATTCAAGCTGCTAGAAATCAGAATGTTACGGGATACAGAAGGTTCCTCATTTATACCTTTTGTAGTTGAATGAGCAGGCAAGGCTGAATTTTTGATTGTCCTTCTCCTATTGTCATGGTAGTGGTCGTAGTTCTAACAATGTACGCACCGTTGTGTGCCCGTAGAAGGATATCCTAAATTGGAATATATTGCCGAAGAGCTTCTCGTGGAAAGTCATCTTTCTCTGTGCGAAACAGCACCAGCCGCTTAAGTATATGTCACTTGAAGAACCTCTTCTATGCAGCATACAGCGGTTTCCTAGCGTCTTCACGTCCACCTGTAGTCTGCCTTGTAAGCAACCCTTTGCCTTGTTGTCCTTCCGTGTCGAATATCAGGCAAACATGCCCTGCAGTTATTGCAAACATTCACCAAACAAAGCACAAAGATGCTTTACTCTACAATAGTGACCCATAGTTCAATATTCCCAGCAGATAAACAACATCAAAAGACAGAATCGTTTTCCCACAAAAATCATATTCCTGTAAGCACCAACTGGCAATGCATACAATATGGGTCACAAGCATTTCTCTAATAGTTCAATGGGGCTCCTGATGCATCACTCTAAATTCTAGCTGGTGTCCATCGAATGCCTCTGTCGATCATGCCAATTTCTCTTTTGATACTTGAGCTGTTCTTTAAACTCTTGTTAAGGCATAAGAACAGCGTAATATCATCATTATCGGGCTGAAGTCCTAAATTGGTATCAATAACAAGTTGTTGTTGGAATTTATGGCCTCTATTAGGCAGTATATTTAGCAATCTGTTATATCCGCGGAGTTAAATCACGTGATTTTAGATTTGGTGTCACAGGATTAACGTTCATTTTTTCCAGGAATTAATATTCCCATGTAGTGTAACGGCTATCACATCACGCTTTCACCGTGGAGACCGGGGTTCGACTCCCCTCATGGGAGCCTATTTTTTGGCGCAAATTCCACCATCACGTGACACCTAACGAAAGGAGGCAACCGGCCCTTCAGCCTCGTTCCTCTGCCATGCCAACGGCGATGATCTGGCAGGCGTTTCTATACGAGACCTGACATATATGCAGGTCACACCCCGTTGCAAGGTGGCAATCGTCTATATATCAGTAACAAGTCCCTTTTTTGTTTTACTCAGACCCTATTGTATTGGTATCTGCCATCTTGAAAAGAACACAACCCTATTCCATACCCCCAGATGCCAGAAAAGCTCTACATATCCAAGAAAGGTGAGTTCTGCGATGCCGATGGCAACGTAGTTATCCTGAGAGGTGTCAATCTCGACCCTAATGCTAAAACACCCGCTAACCCCGCGATAACGACCCATTTTCCTATCAAGGACGACAGTTTCTGGGACGGCGCTGACGACGTCAGCTTCATTGGGCATCCCTTCCCGCTTGACCAAGTGGAAACCCACATCAACCGCATAAAGTCGCTTGGTTACAATCACATCCGCTTGCCCTTCACTTGGGAGTCATTGGAACATAAGGGCCCCGGGATATACGACTATGAGTACATGGACTACCTGATCGAGGTATTGAGAATTATAGACCGTGTTGGCGGCGTGTATGTCTACCTGGATCCACACCAGGATGTGTGGTCGCGGTTCTCCGGCGGTTCTGGTGCTCCCTACTGGACCCTTCTCGCTGCTGGATTCCAACCCAAACGCTTCAGGAAGAACGAGGCTGCTATTGTCCACAACACAATCATCGACCCTCAAACAGGGAAGGACGACCCTGAGGCCTTTCCACGCATGGTGTGGGCCACGAACTACTACAAACTGGCGTGTCAGACCATGTTCACACTGTTTTTTGCTGGTAAATACTTTGCGCCGAAGTGCATCATTAACGGAGTGAATATCCAGGACTACTTGCAACAGACATACCTAGACGCCATTCTCACCTTGTACAAGCACATTCAACAGAATGCTCCGGAGTTGTTTGAGTCCAACTGTATTATCGGGCTAGAGAGCATGAACGAGCCCAACCACGGTTTCCTTGGAACATTGAACCTCGGCGAGATCGAGAAGGAACGCAACCTTAGGGTAGGGTCCACTCCGACAGCATTCCAAAGTTTCATGATGGGCGAAGGTATCGATACGACGATCGAGCGCTATTCAATTACCGTCTTTGGCCCACAGCGGGCGGGCCTCAAGAACGTCTCATGCATGAGGGAGAAGGCGTGGCTCTCCGAGGAGGAAAGGAACGCTGCTGATGCCAAGTACGGCTGGCAGAGGGATGCCGGGTGGCTCGCCGACACATGTATCTGGAGACTTCACGGTGTGTGGGAGCACACCACCCATGGACCCAAGCTCAACATCCCTGACTACTTCTCCCGAATCGAAGGCGTGTCCGCCACCATCGACGAAACCTACTTCATCAACAACATGTTTCCGGAGTATTTCAACCGTTTCCACAAGGCGTTCCGTGCCATTGACCAGGAATCATTTGTTCTTTTGCAACCCCCAGTGTTCAAGTGCCCTCCCAACCTGCGCCATCTCGACATCATCCCGGGCAAGACAATCTGCGCATGTCACTTCTACGATGGTCTGTCGCTGATGTTCAAGACTTGGAACAAGCTCTACAATGTCAACACCTTTGGCATCGTGCGCGGCAACTACTCGAACCCAATCTTCAGTGTCGTCTTTGGGGAGCGTCGTATTCGCGAGAGTTTCCGCGACCAGCTGCGCATGATGAAACAGGAAGTCCACGAGATCCTGGGCAAGGATATACCCGTTTTCTTCTCCGAGATTGGTATGCCCTTTGACATGAACAACAAGGCTGCATATTCCAGCGGTGACTACACCTCACAGACTCGCGCAATGAATGCCATCGCGTACGCACTTGAGGGCAACCACCTCTCCTTCAGTCTGTGGTGTTACGCATCCGAGAACTGCTACAAATGGGGCGATAACTGGAACAACGAGGACTTCTCGATATATTCTGAGGACTTCGCCAAACACAAAGCGGCAATCACGTCTGCGAGCTCGAAGCCTCGCCGGGCCGGTTCGCCCTCACCCTCTTCGTCATCGTCGGTGTCGCCCAGCATTCGGTCTGGAAGAACGAAGACGGACTTTGTGGAGCGCTCACAAGTTGTTGAACTCTCAACTCCCCCCACCCCCCACCGGGAGACCGTCGATCACTCGGGAATCCGGGCGCTGGACGCCTTACTGCGGCCGTTCCCAGTGAAGATCCACGGCCGGTTCGTCTCTGCTGGGTTTGACCTGGACTCGAAGGTGTACAAGCTCAAGATCCACGCCCGGGCGCCATCAAAAGATGCAGACGGAACGCTTGCAGCGACCTATCTCTTCCTCCCAACGCACCACTTCGATGTGGACACGCTGAGCATCAGCACGTCGTCGGGGACGTTCATGTACAATGCAGAGTACCAGACGCTGAAGTGGCACCACGAGGGAGGCAAACAGTCGATCATGATCGCAGCGAGGGCCAAGAAGCTCGGCGACGAGGACAGCTGTGTCGTGATGTAAATATTGCATATATCTATTGGTATGTATGGTACAGATTTATCAGTCAAAAAGCACACCGGGCTCGACTATGCGAGGATATCGTCGTGCTTGCGCTTGAGAGAGGACTCCTCCTCGGCCTTGGCGACCGCCTCACCTGCGTGCTTTATCACCGAGTCAATATACTTCTCGAAGTGGCCGATGAACGGCTGGAGCGACGTCTCCGCGACGTTGTTGTTGTGCTGCTGCATCTCCTGCTGCAGCTGGTGCAGCTTTGGAGCGTTACTGGGCTCAAACCCGTCGAGGATGGGCACACAGACGTTACCGGTGGCCGGGTGGATGCAGAAGGGCGACTTCAGCAGATGGATGGTCTGCTTTGTGACTTCCACATCGAGCTTTGGGTACAGCGCCTGGAGGACGATGTCCTCCTTGCACTCCTTGAGCTTGTTCATGTACTCCTGCTTCCTGGCGGCGTTGAGGTGGTTGCTGCGGGTCTCGGCGGCGGCGAAGGCGTCGATATCGCTCCACTTCTGCTGGGACGACCTGCCCGGGTTCTCTGTCCAGTGCTTGCGGAGAGCCTCCTGCAGCTGCTTGTCGTGGAGTCCCGTCAGCAGTGTTGCGAAGGCGCTCTCGTCCTTGCACCAGGGGTCCTGGTCGCCCAGGATGATGTCGACGAAGTGTGGCTTGAGCTGCTCAAGCGCGCGGGTGAGCTGCGGATGGTAGGGCCTGACAAGGTTGAGACGCTTGTTTCCGGAGCGGTCCCTGACGACGTTGACGTAGTCGAGGACGTTGCGGCGCTGTATGTCGGTGAGCATGCGTGCCCGGCGGTCGGAGACCCAGCAATGGGCACCACGTCTGCCGGAGAAGACCCAGAGGAAGTCCTGGAACCCGAAGTCCTCTCTTAGGGTGGCGGCCATGACCTCGATGGCGAGGGTGATAAAGCGCCAGCAGCGGGAGCAGACGCGGGCGCCCTCGCAGCAGGTACGGTAGGGGTCGTAGTCGTCCATATCGATATCGAAGACTAGCTCCTTTTGCAGCGGATGCATCTCGCTCTTGAGCAAGGCGTCGCGCTCCTTGGGAGGCTTGTTGTAGACGGCACCGATCTCAAATCTGTCAGGGTTGGCGCGCTCGATCTGCTGCTTGAACTCCTCGGGGGAGGAGTACGAGTTGTAGCGCTTGTACGCGCCGGAGCGGAATGCCATGGCGAGCTCCCTGTTGGCCATGTCCTTGCTGGGCTCGCGCGAGTGGTTCAGCCAGTAGAAGACGTCTGTGAACGGGAAGAGCTGCTTGTAGTAGTACTCCATGTCGGCGGAGCTGGGGGCGGACATCGTGTGTGTGTGCGAGGAGCGAAGCGACGAGCAGTGTGTGTGTGTTGCTGTATTTTATGTATTTTATGTGTTTGTATTCATATAATTATGTCGATGTTGATATAACGCGTAATAAATGCAGCGCGACGCGTCAGCAAGACGGTGATGAGGAAGACGTGGGGGGAGGGAAACGTGTGTTAGTGGGTCGTGAGAGTTACGATGCTGTATTGTGGGTGGTGTGTTGCACCTGGCTTGTTTCAATAGAGGATTTGGAGGAGATTTGTGTCACGTGATTTGGTGCCAGGGCTATGTACTTGATGACTGTCAGGGTGTGTTTACGGCTGGGCGAGGGCGGTGGGATGCATAAGTGCAATATGCTGAGTTGCTAACTACTTGAATTGTTGTGTTCCTTGTCTTTATGATGACAATGCAGCACCGCGGGACAAAGTGACAACTCGGACTTCTGCATGTGAGTATGGTTTGTACCCGTGGTAATTTATGTAGCCTATTGGAAATGCACAATGTATTTCTGACTTGCCATACACTCATATGTCCTTACTCACTCTCTGTGTTACTTGCTATTACAAAGAAGTGGGAACTTCAGAGGATGCAGCGGTGACACGGTTCACACTTTGCACTGGCAGTATAGACTGCAAACCACCAATTCATGACGACTATGGGCGGAGTATAAGTGCACTGGGTTGGAAAGATGGGATGAATGAGGCCAATCTTGTTGTGCAACCTGATAATAATTGTGCGCACGTTGTCAACTTACAGCGGTGGACCAGGTGCGGAGTTCCCGGCAGTACATTAGCAGTACACGCTATCAGGACGACACAACTTGCAATTCGGCCAGATGTACCCAGACGTGTGCCGGCACCCATAATTACCAATACTCAGACCACAATTGTAATGAACAAGAATATTATATGTGCATGCTTGGCACTCCACTCCGGAGAAAGTACATCCGGGTATGCAGCAAGCATCGATGCAGTAGGCAAATGGTAAAGATGAACACCGAACACATCAAAACTGCGTACTGTCCAAAGAAAATAGAGCCAGATATAGTGTATCTACGTACACCAGATAACATCATGTATTATGCATACAGAAGATATACGCAAGACCGCATAACAGAAATATCCACTAATATACATATAGCCAGACACAGCAGTACAGTGAAAAATCAGAGTATACAGAATGAACAGAACAGCATAGTACAGAATATTATAGAGTCTAATGTACAGTCGCACACAACGCAGCACAGCGACATGCGGCGCGACACAAAGCACGGCGGCTAATAAAATCGGGGCACCACATACATACCACCCCTTACCACACACCCCTTGACACACTGCACTATGGACACAACCCTCACCCCTGGTGCCTGTGTTTACAGGACGTGTAATGTCCCCTATAAAACACATATGTGAGTGCTTTGTACACTACACAAACGTATTTTATATATTGCACTCGAGGCAGGGCATTGTATCTATCACTGTCCTACTTACACCACTGTGTTACTATTTATACCATTAGATATACTGCTATATGGACCACAAATACTACACGCACCACATTTACTCTAACATATATACCAATACCTGGACTATGGTATGGAGCACATTTGTACAGCTACATATACAATGCCATATACTATTACACGTACTACTACCTGTACAACCACCTGCACCATTCATTACCCCTACTACGCTCCACATTCACTGCTAATAAATATAATATCACATGCATAACATACTACTACATATACTATTAAATGCACACTACACACACACACTACATACACAACTACATATTATATTACCTGTACTACTACATCTTATATTACCTGTACTACTACATCTTATATTACCTATACCATCACATACTACACACACATATATACTACATATACTACACACACTACACACACTATATATACTACATATAATACACTGCATATACTCCATATACTCCATATACTACACACATACACTACATATACGTTTGCATATACGTTTGCATATACTATTACATATACTACATATACTACATATACTACATATACTACATATACTACACAAATATTACATATACTACATATCCTACACTGCATATACTACATATACTACATATACTACATTTATGCTATTGTACACACTATTACTATCACATGCACCAATACATAAAATATTACACACTGTACCTTTGTACTATTACATATATTACACACTACACATACTACATATACTATACACTCCCGTCACACTACACTCCCCCACGCGTCACGTGCTGCACTTCACGTCACGTGCCCCCGCGCGGCACTGCGCGCGGGTGGCGAATCCGCTGCACTCGCCACCGTACTTCAAGGGCGTGTGCTCTGCATCTGCATCTACACACTCTCTTGCACAGCTACACCACATCAACACACCCCCAATTACACCATGGACATCATTCTCGGCATCAGAGTGCAGGACTGCGTGATCTTCGCGTCCTCGAAAGCGGTCACCCGCGGCATCTCCGTGCTGAAGGCCTCCGACGACAAGACCCGCCTGCTCTCGCCCCACACGCTCATGAGCTACACGGGCGAGGCCGGCGACACCGTGCAGTTTGCAGAGTACATCCAGGCCAACATGCAGCTCTACGCCATCCGCGAGGACACCGAGCTCTCGCCCGCCGCCACCGCCAGCTTCGTCCGCCAGCAGCTCGCCACCTCCCTCCGCACACGCAAGCCATACCAGGCGAATGTCCTCGTTGGAGGGTATGATGTTGCTACGAGTTCTCCCCACCTGTTTCAGATAGACTACCTCGGCACAAAGGTGGAGCTGCCTTACGCCGCGCACGGGTACGCCGGCTTCTACACCTTCTCGTTATTGGACAGGCACTACAGGCCAGACATGACGGAGGCGGAGGGGCTGGCACTGCTAAGGCAGTGTGTCGACGAGCTGCAGCTGCGCATGCCCGTCGACTTCAAGGGCGTCATGGTGAAGGTGGTCGACAGGGATGGTGCGAGACAGGTTGAGTTTTAGCCGCCGTCGCCACTCGTATATAGCCACGTACATGTATGCAAGAATAGTAATGCAATTAGCAATTAGTAGCGGTGGTGCACTGCGTATTATCCTATCCAGTATGCAATGCGTCATGTAAAGAGCGCAGAGCGCAGAATGCAGAGCGCAGAATGCAGAGCGCAGAATGCAGAGCGCAGAGCGCAGAGCGCAGAGCGGATGTTAGACAACAAGCCGTTGGTGGAGGGGATACCCCTCAACGATAAATGTATGAGCGTGTACACCACTAGAAGATTACTACCCTGTATATACATCGTATATCTATTATAGCTGTTGTAATACGGCTCAGTATTGGCACGTGAGTTACCGGGTAACTGTAAGGGTGTGGATTAACGACAGACGCCGTGCTACAGCGTGATTGGCATGCACAGGACATGGCATATACTAAAAGAGACTATATTGGTACGTTGTGATATGATGAGTGTCGTATCTCATACAGGAGACCGGAAGCCCAATACCTAATTAATTGTATATTATATTTCAAGGAGGACACGGACAGCTTCCCTCATTGAGAAGATCCACAAATCAGCTGGTTGTAGATGCTCTGTATACATATATATCTCACATACTCACTCTTACGAGGCATATCAACCAGCCCTGCCTGTATACTGCACGTCTGCTTATTATAGCTGACGCAATACAGCTCAGCATTGAGCACGTGAGTATTGCCGGGTAAGTGTGAGTGTTGCAATCTCACGGCATGGCTCTCATGTTCTATGGACATGAGATATATCCTACAAATAGCCCATCGGGCTACTTCCCTGTATACATTAGAGTATCTCACACAAGAGACTAGAAGACATAATTGCCTTATAGTTCATATATTAGACTACTAGGTAGGAAACACGCACCGCATTCCTACATCGAGAGCATCCACAACAACCGGATATCTGCTGTATATATTTTCTTCTATCTAACCTATTACCCTCTTTAATAACTGGAAGCTTAGCGATACCCTGCATTATATACCATGTATGTGTCAATAGCACTGTACATCCACACACCACAGCGTAGAGCAGGATGGAACAGCCACAAGGACTGACGGATGAGCAGATGAGAGAGACTCTATTGCACAGCGGTGAACAGGGCAGGCACAGGTATACTCTAGATACCGTGCATAGCGTACACAGGCATAAGGTATCTGGGACACAATCCTCTGAACATAGCATAACCGGCATCAAGCATCCTGGACAATATCCACAGGCAGACGTATTAAGGCACGTATCCGGGATAAAGTATCACACGCTTGCACAAGACTGCAGAGTAGAGTGCTCACACCAGTGTCACACAGATCGCTAGAGACTGCTCGCATACACAGGTATCTCAGCGTATCGCATACACGCAGGTATCACAACAGCGTATCCATATAGCAGTCATCGCTAGACACTGCGCATATACACCACAGGTATTTCTTACACACAGGTATCTCATACAGCAGCCATCGTTTGCACCACAAGTATCATACAACAGCGTATTGCATACACACACATATCGCTTGCACCGCTCGCATCGTTAGAGACTGCTCACATCACATACACAAGCATCTCACAACAGCGTATTGCTTACACGCAGGTATTACATACACACAGGTATCTCATATAGCATACTCCCGCAATACTCAAACATTCACCTCGCTCACCACACGAGGACACAAATCCCCCCATCACAATGAGCTCAATTACATCATCGCCCTCGGCCTCCCTGTACATACGCAACCTCAGCACGCGCGCCGGCGCGCAGCGCACCCGCGCCAACCTCTACCTGCTCTTCGCCACGTACGGTGAGGTGCTCAGCGTCGCCATCAACTTCCGCCGGCAGCGCGGCCAGGCCTTCGTCACCATGCGCTCCGACGACGAGGCCAACCTCGCTCGCATCGCGCTGCAGGGACAGCCCTTCATGGGCAGCGAGCTCGACGTGCAGTTCGCACACGAGCCTACGAAGAGCTTGTAAGGATGGAGCAAGTGAGGAGGCGCTGTAATATCCTGAAGTAATGGCAATTGTACGTCCTGTGTCGTCGCCATTACAACGTTACGAGGTGAAAAGTGTAACCATCAAGCCAAGCGTTCACAATTGCTCAACATATGCAGCAGGGTGTTGAGCAAAATAAATGATATCACAGCCAGTATAATTCACAGATTAAAGGATATACAATGCAGTATATCCACAATGCAATATATCCACAGCTTCAAGAGCAAATGTCGGCCCAGCGTTCACCTGGCATTATGCATTGCGTACCGCCCTCCACACAAATATGTAAAATAGACAGAAAATAGACAGAAAACAACACAACCAGATGTGATATTCACAATACTCAAACTACTCAACTACTTATATTATTCAATATATCGTTATTACCCTGGAACACCCACGCACCACACACGCCCGCCACGCAGTTTCGCACAGCATAAATCTGCGACTGCGACCACTACATCACCGACCACAGCCGCCAAGGCAGTACAACAGGCCAATCCACAATCACCACACACTCACCCACATGTCACACACGGATAGGGTACGGGAGGCGCTCGAGGCGCGTATTTTGGGCGCGCCCACGAGCCAGAGCGGGATAGCGTCGCTGGACGCCGCTTTGGCGCTGCAGTTCAGGCTGCACTACCACCTCTTTGGCAACGGGTTGAAGCCGGAGGTGGCTCGTGTGCTGCTCAAGGAGTGCACCAGACTCGACACATCGATGAACGAGTCTATTACGATGGTTGCCGCGGCCGCTAGCGACCCTGGTGCCACCAGTATCGTCGAGAAGACGCTGTACAACGCCATGGCGGCTGTACAGTTCTACAACGGGGACTCTCAGGGCGCCCAGAAAAGCCTGGCGAAGGCCCAGGCCGCAGAGAGACCCGCAGGGAAGTCATACAGAAGTTTCCTGCGTCTGCTAGAGCTCGAGAACTTGTACTACAGCGGTCTGGTCCTGGATGACAGCGCCAAAGCGGCACAGCTGTACGCCCAGAGGGTGCTGAAGTGCATCACAAAGATCCCTTCTGCGTCACAGGGACTGCTGCACTCGTACCTGCGGCTGATTGCGCGTGCAATTGGCACCAGTGGTGCTGGAATCGCCTCACTGAAACAGATGTGCGAGCGGGTCGGCGCATCCACTCCTCTCGTGTGCTATTTGTACTTGCTAACGGGCAACGTGGACGCTAGTGATGATGCACAGCTGCTGGAAATTGCTGGTAAGGCCCTCGCTGGCGCGAAGTTCCCCATGGCGTCCGAGAGCAACAGCACGCTGCTCGAGCAGACGCATGTGCTTCTGCAGGTGTACTTTCAGTCAATGCAGGGTAGCACCCACCTCATCGACACTGACAAATGGCACACACTAATCATTACATCGATCAAGTCTACGTTCCAGAGCAAGTACGTCGCGCGCGCAGCGATGGCGTTCTTTGGCGTAACGGGCAACACCCCCGAGGCTATCCTCAATTTCAACAACTACCTGAAATACAGCAACAAGGAGCGCGAGCTCGCCAAGACCGACTCCGTCGACAAGTTCATCGACCCAGTCGCCATAATCGACAGCATAACTTTCATCCTGCAAAGGTCCGCCCCGCGCGACAATATCGACAAGCTGTACGACTTCGATGCCACCGCTGCGTTGCTCAAGACAAACCTCGACGAGTTCTACGGCGCGTACCACCTGCAGTACATCGATGCCAGGGAGTCCCTGCAGTACCTCTCCAACGGCACAAGGCTCGTGCTCCCCAGGTCCACGTGCCAGGCGCTCATACAGTCATGGGAGACACTCTACTCCATCCGTGCGAGACAGCTCGAGTACATGCTGTCCAACGAGTTGTCTTCTTACTTGTGCAACGCCATGGCCCTGACGGCCCCAGAGGACAAAGCAGAGGACCAGGTGCTCAACCTGCAGTTCCAGTACGCGTACTGCCTGGCCCAGCAGAGACAGATCGAGCCGTGCATCGACTTTTTGGAGAACGCAGTGCTGGAGGCCGCGCCAATGTTCTACAAGGCGTGGCACTTGCTCGCACTGTGCCGCTCGATACAGGAGGACAAGGAGGTGTCGTACAAGATCATATGCTCCGTGCTGAATGCACTTGAACAGGAATTCACAACGTCAAACTACTCAGGCGTTAAGCACGAGGACAAGTGGCAGTACATCAACATGAAGATAACCGAGATCCATCTCATCAACGAGATATTCGGCACACCAGAAGCGCTGGAGTCCATGCCAGAGCTGTTCACGGTGTACAACAACCTATTCGACGAGAGCAAGTCTGAAAACAAGAAGACGGAAAACATGCCATTCAATAAAACCAAGGAGTACCTACTGCAGTCGATTTGGTTACTCGCAGCGCAGCTATACATGAACGGCGAGGAGCACATCGATGACGCTCGTGGTGCCATCAGAGAGGCGCGTAAGGTCGCCAAGGAATTCACCAATGTGAACATCTCCGTGGCAGACGGTCAACTGCTGTTCAGACAAGGTGAATTCAAGGCCGCACTGAAACTGTTCGAAGAGGCTCTGTACTACGACGATCTGAACGCCGACGCCATTATTGGGTTTGCGCAACTCGTGTTCCCAGATGAGACAACAAACTCCGCATCCGAACAACAGCTCGTAGACTACTGCAGGCTGTCGGACGGCACGGAGAACCCCGTCACCCCGAAGTTCGACGCCGTCGAGTACGACAAGTTCTTTGGCAACAGGGTCGACAAGTCCGCGGTGTTCGCCAGACTCAAGCTACTGATCGACTGTGCGCTGATCAAATCTGTGGACGCGTACTTCTCACCGGAGATATGGTGGTACCTCTCGCTCATCCACGAGAAGTACGGTAACAGGGAGATGAAGGACACCCTACTGAACTGCATAAAGAACAAGGAGACGTGTCCATTGCGTCCATTCAGATTCTGTGATTATTAACAAAAATAAAACATAAAATGATAATATCAGGGGTTATGAATTTGTAAGAAGACAGTTGTATATACTATGCAGGAATAAAATTAATGAGAAAATAATGGAGGACGAAAAGTAAAATTTACATCAACGACGCCTTACCCTTTGGAGGAGCCTGACCGTTGGCCTCAGCCTCGGCGGCAGCAGCGGCGGCAGCCATCTGTCTCTTCTTGTTGACACGGGCACCGAACATGATTACGAATGGCAAGGCCACGGTGTTAAGAACGATCCAGGCCACAAGAATACCGAAGTTTCTGCCCATGTGTCTGCGCGACAGGTCCATCATGATGACTCTGTATATGTCAACGGCGTTGTGAATGGGCATGGCGTAACCGTAGCGGTAAAACACGTTGTCGAGGGCCATGGGGAATAAACTTGGGCCTAGGTTGATGATCACGAAGGACAGGACCCAGAAACCCAGGAAATGGGGCTTCCACAGGAATATGAGACTGACCATTTTTTCGTTGGCACCGGCACACGCCATCATAAACAGCCAGGTGGTCATCCAGTATATCACGAAGCCACCACGACCGAATGCAACTGTGAAGTCGAAGCCGAACATGGCCGACACTGTGCTGAAGAAGAGGGATATGAAGAATAGTGAAACAAAGGAGATCAGGACACGATATGCGATGTACTGTCTCACGGTCAACATCTGTGACATTTCCATATGCAAGGGGGCGTACACCAGGAACTGGAAGGCAGTCAGTACCAGCGCATACACAGCACCGATCTGCGAAGAGGTAATGAGACCACGGCGGAAGAATGGCCTGTAGTCGTTGTATCCGAACTTCATACTTCCTGCAGCCGCCAGATTCTCAGGGTTGAAGGTAATGTTGGGGTATGCCCTGGTGACGTTGGCTAGCAGACTTGGGAAGTACTGGGTGGTGTAGTATTTGGCGAAAGCTGTTTCCAGACTCTGCATGATGGGCAGGACGACACCCTTGACGTTACTTGGGTCTCTTCCTGATTCATAGGTAACCTCGAAGAGCTCTGTGGAGTTGAATGGGGGAGCAGACGCGTTGACCAGGGAGTTCCACAACTTCTCAGTGGCATTTGGGCGGACGTTGATGGCTAACCAGTAGTACTCGTGGTAGATGCGCTCGGTGACCTTTTTGTCGATCTGTGTGGAGTTTGTGGTTTTGTACAAGTCATTGAAGGAGGAGGTGTTGAAGACACTCCATTTACCAGGGATCATGGGAATTATCTGGTCGACAGCCGCTGTCAATGGAACGACGCTGGAGGCCATCATCTCTGGAGTGTAACTTTCATCCTGTAGAACACCGAGGACTTTGACTTTGCTGAAGTACTTGTATGTGAAAGCGTTGGACCCCCAGAACAGTGGAAATATCGTGAAAATAAACACAATAAAGACACCAAGAGTTCCGAAGAAATGAAGGATAACCTTGCGACGCTGCTTCTGCAATCTGGGTGAAAAGTAGCGGGTTCTGACCTTTGTTAGCGATGGTCCAGTGGACACTATGGAGCGGGTTTTCTTTATCGAGGAGCCGACATCACCAGGAGTGTATGATACAATGGAATTGTCGTCATCATCACTCTCACTGGATTGTGGGGGTAGGTGCGATGGGACTTTGTAAATAATGGAGTTCCGCTCCTGGTACTCGCGTTCCGGATCGGCGTTTGCGTCTTGGTAAAGACTGTTAGATAGGTTGACCATCTCTCCGAGAATACCAGACTCATCCTGGACGAGGATTCCATCTGTGTTGGTTTGATTTTCAATATCAGACATGGTTAATTCAATGTTTGATTAGTTTACTGATATACAAATATATAAATATTAACTAGGACATCCAAACACAGAAGTTCCCTGATATGGCCATAATCACCGAGTTTATATACCCTTGCCAAGACACATTTTCACATTCAGCACAGCCACCAGTCACCGCGGCTCTTACATCCTTATAGCCGCCGTTCTCTCAAGAACGTTACTACCCGCACCACCCACGACTCATCGAACCCTTGTTCATATAGAAGATTGCGGCCGGTCGCTGTCATTTTTTTTTTGTGTCACGCTCCGTGCCGTTCCGTGGGTTCCGCTTCCGGGGAGCCTCCGTTCCGCGGGAGCCCCGTTCCGTGTCACGTGGCGGGCAGTAGTCATAGTAATAACCATGTGCAAAACGCTATTATTCTTGATACATATTACTATAGTTACGTGATTGTCTTCTCACCAGTGATCTCCTGGGCTCGCTGCGCCTCCTCATGCCTCTGCTTAGTCACCTTGTCGACCCAGCACACAACGAAGGGGAATATCGCCGTGTTCACAGCGATCCAGGCCAGGAGCACTCCGTAATTCCTGCCCATGTGGCGCCTTGACGTGTCCAGGAATACGACTCTATACAGGTCGATAGCGTTGTGCACTGGCATCATGTAGCCATAACGGTACACGACATTGTTCAACACCAGCGGGAAGAAACTGGGGCCCAGATTCAGCGCCACAAAGGCCATCATCCAGAAGCCCATGTACTCTGGCTTGTACAGGACAATGAGGGTTACCATATTTTCGTTGGCACCACCACATGCAACCATGTACAGCCATGTAGACATCCAGTAGACCACGAATCCACCGCGACCAAATGCGACAGTGTAGTCGTAGTGATACATTGCGGCGACAGTGCAGTTGAACAGCGAGATGAAGAAGAAAGTGACAATGGTTATCGTCAATCTGTATATCATGAAGTTTTTCCTGTTGAGCAGCTGTGCCATCTCAGTGTGCAGCGGAGTGTAGATCAGAAACTGGAACACTGTGAGCAGCAGACTGTCGATCAAACCAACCTGCGTCGGCGTCACCAGACCCCGTCTCGTGAATGGTCTGTAATCGACGTAACCGAACGACATCCTACCAGCAGAGGCGATGTTCTCCATATTAACAGCTTGGGCGCTGGTATTGGGATGCGCAGCGGAAATATTATGCAGGAGACTAGGCAGGTATGTGCCGATGTAATACTTTGAGAACTCGGCCTCCAGCTGCTGCATCAGGGGAAATATAGACGACATCATGTTCGTAGGGTCACGTCCACTCTCGTACACTGACTGGAAGACGTCTGTGCTGTTGAACATCGGAGCAGATTCATTGATAAGGGACTGATACAATTGAGCAGTCGCATTTGGACGCACGTTTATCGAAACCCAGTAGTACTCGTGGTATATACGCTCCGTGATCTTGTCGTCTATCTCAGCAGGCGATGATGTGTCGAATTTCGCATTAAAGCTCGTTGTGTTGTACACGCTCCATTTTCCAGGCACAGTAGGTATTATCTGCTCTAGCGCAGTAGACAAGGGTGCTATCCCAGCAGCTTCCATCTCCGGCGTATAGTCATCATCTTGGATCACCGCCAGCAGCTTCACACGATGGTAGTATCTATTGGTATGAGAATTAGAACCCCAGAATAATGTGAACACCGTGAAAATAAGAATGGCAAAAGTGATGATAGTGAAGCAGAACCGCCAGACAACCTTGCGACGCTGTGAGTATAACCTGGGGGCAAAGAAATGCGTGCGATTTTTTTTGAGATTAGCACATTCATTTGTTTCTTGTTTCTCAGCATTTCCGGTGATGGAAGAGTCGTCACTATTTCCTTGCTTTTGTATAGATGATGACTCGTTGGAAATAGAAGGGGATCCCACAGCTCCTTCGTCATTTTCAATGTCATCGTCTGCACCTGAAGTAGCTTCTGGTTCCTTTGAATGCTGATACGACAGCTTCACCATGTCACCCACAACATTCGAAGTATCCTGTATCAGGAAGCATGGACTTCGAGAATCTGGCTCGTTATTTTGGTCATTCATTTCTGTAGACATGACAACTTATAGTAGTGAAGTGTCTTTAGTTGTTGACAGGACCTAGAAACGGGAATGTGAACCAGGGCATTGAAAGAATGTACACAAAGCTCATATATTCATACGGATACTGATATATGGACAGTAGACGTACCATTATCCGTTGTTCACTTAGAAATCTTTCCCATCGAGGAGATGCAGACTAAATGCCGTTTCACCATGCATATGCTACAGCATATTCTAACACACAAATAGCCCATCCATCACACCGCAACCGCATCGTAGAACAGATGTAGTCTCCGTTATCTTCAGTTGAGCTCATCGATCCAGCCGATCATCTAAGCGGGCCTATACCAAACTAGCTGCGGGATTCCTGTGGAAACGCGCATAACAATTACCTTCTGTACCGTCTCCCCCCGCTCGTGCATATTATGCAGCAGTGGCTTACCAATTTCTGACCAATAACCCCTAGGGAGGGCTCTCTTTGGGTCTCCGTGCTCGCCGAACTCCTGCGAGGATTCCCGTGCGAAAGAGCAGCCCTAGGGGGCTTTCTGAGCACATTGTTCCAGTACCGGCTACCAACAGAAGTGACCATTCGACTACTGCAATGGGAATTAGCTGGAAATAGAAACAACTGAACATGTGGGAAGTAGATGACTTCGAACAATGGAGAGACCAGTGTCTCGAATGGGTGTTAAAAGTTGATGATTTTTGGCACAAATGGTTTATTGTAGTCGAATATCGCTTGCTGCGAGGTGCGACAGCATGACTGATAGCTGACATGACTTATAGTACGACTTTGAGGAAGTGTGTGGAACCACCAGGTTATAGCTATTCGTTGTCAATATTATTCTAAAATACACAACCTTTTCAGCACTTTATTTTTCACTTCTGGCTCGTCATTTTTGCAGTCTCTCATCTGGGCGACTCCGTCAACCCTGCACGCAACGGTCTATAATATTCTAGTGCGTATATGCAATTATGTTTTTATAAATGTTATTTACTTCTTTTTCTCCTCGACAGGCTCTGGGTTAGCTGCGGCGGCAGCGGCAGCAGCGGCAGCCAGTTGTCTCTTCTTGTTGACACTGCCGACATATCTGATGACAAATGGCTGTAGTGCGGTGTTCAACACGATCCATGCTACCAAAACACCGTAGTTTCTACCCATGTGTCTTCTGGACGTATCCATGAATATAACTCTGAAAATACCAACGGCATTGTGGATAGGCATCATATAACCGTATCTGTACACAACGTTGTCCAGGGCCATAGGGAAGAAACTTGGACCCAGGTTCAAAATGACAAATGACAGGATCCAGAAACCTAGGAATTGTGGTTTGTACAGGAAGATGAGACTGACGACATTTTCGTTAGCTCCACCACATGCAAGCATGTACAACCAGGCTGACATCCAGTAGATCACAAAGCCACCACGACCGAATGCCTTGGTGAAATCGAAGCCGAACATAGCAGAGACGGTACAGTAGAACAGCGACGTGAAAAAGAAAGTCACAAACGAAATCAACACTCTGTAGATGATATAGTTTTTCGCATTCAGATACTTGGCCATTTCCATATGCAATGGTGTGTAGACTAGGAACTGGAAAACTGTCAGAATTAAACCGTAAATGATACCGATCTGGGCTGGAGTGATCAGACCACGACGGTAGAAGGGTCTGTAATCTGTGTAGCCAAACCCTATTCTGCCTGCGGATGCAATATTCTTCATGTTGAATGTGATGTTTGGCTGAGCAGCAGTAATATTCTCCAGAAGACTTGGTAGGTAGTTTTCCGTGTAATACTCAGTGAAAGCTGTCTCGAGCCCCTCCATGATTGGTAAAATAGCTGTCTTCATGTTGGTAGGATCACGGCCACTCTCATACATGGAATGAAGCATTTCTGTGTAATTAAAGGCCGGGGCAGATGTATTAACAATAGACTCATAGAGTTTCGCAGTGACGTTGGGGCGCACATTGATCGAGACCCAGTAGTATTCATGGTAAATACGCTCTGTTATTTTGTCATCTATCTCCTGGGTACCTGACACATTGTACTTTTCGCTGAAGCTTGTAGTGTTGAAAACACTCCACTTACCTGGCATCAGCGGAATCATCGATGCCAAAACCGTTGACAGAGGAACAATGCCTGCTGCCACCATTTCTGGGGTGTACACATCGTCCTGAATGACGGCCAGTAGCTTGATGCGAGGGTAATATTTGACGGTGTATGCGTTGGAGCCCCAGAACAGCGTGAAGACTGTAAAGATGAAGACTGCAAAAACAAGAAGGGTGAAGCCAAAGTGCATCACCACATGTTTACGCTGGTTGTGTAATCTGGGGGAGAAGTAACGAGTCTGGATTTTTGTAAGACTAGTTGCAGTCTTGGCAATAGTGTTCTTTGACTCGTTGCTGTCCGTTTTTCTGATAGATGATGAATTGTTGTCGCCATTGAATGATTCAACAGAAGGGGCTTCGCTCGAGTTTATGCTTGGTCTCGCGCTGTTACTTATGGCATCGAGATTATCCTCGTCGATGTCTGCCAGTGGGCGATCTTCGGGTACATTGTAGATGATAGAATTACGGTTTTGGTACTCTTGTTCCGCATCCTCGCCAGGTGCCTGATCGAAATGATTTGATAGGTTGACCATCTCGCCGAGAATACCGGACTCGTTCTGTACTACTAGTCCCGGCTCTTCGGTGGTAGCCTGTTTCTCTATATCCTTGTTCTGAGCAGAGGACATATCTGTGCGTGTGATTTATACTTGCCTGGTTTATTAACAAAGAGTTTGTATCAAGAGGTTGAGTGCAAGGTGATTGGGAAATACGAAACGGACAACTTACTTTAATATGCCCGTTTCCCCTCACTCCTTATATACCATCGCCAGACCGATAATATTCCCCACGGCAGACGTATACTCAGTGCTTAGTCACTCGCTCGGATATCTCTGTGCAGGGATTTTCATTCAACGGTCTCTCTCGGCCCCTCCCTTGTTCTTTGTGACAAGATATTTGTTGTTCCCCCGTTGCTAGGGGGTCATCTCTCTCCCGGATAATGTGCTCGCCCCGTGTGGCCCCCTCTGCGCGAGTCCTCGGCGGAGACTAGGGGCCGCGGGAAACGGCTGTCCCAATTCTCCCGAAACGGACATGAGCAAAGAATTAGTAATTCTGGCCGCCGTTCCTTTTCAACCGGCGGTTGGTAGAGCCGGCGAGCCCTGTGGTGACAATGTCCGCGGGTTTTCTCCGAGTGAGAAAATAGGTGTGTGCCCTAAGAGGGCTGGATAGAACGGCTGGCTATGGGCGCAATAAAGTAAGGTGGCTGTAGTGGGAGTATTGTTAGACATTTAAAAAGCCAATGTAAACATTTCATAATGTATTTACCCAAACAGACCAGTCTGTAAGCTAAGATTACTTAGCATTTCGGTGGTGGAGAGCGCATGGGCTTAACTGATGCACTAATCTCTTGGATGGGTGTGGGATACTTTAGTAAATGACTCTCAGTAGGGTAAGGATGTAAATTCCAGTTCAGAACCCTTATACGTATTTTTAATTAATCTGCTGTCTTGTTGCTTTACCTATTTAATATGGATGTGGGAATGTCTGCTCCTGCCCGGCCGGTACCTTTCTTTCATCCCCCAACTAAAACCAAACTTCCTTAGGAGAAAGATTTGCCACCGGGAGTACTCTCCCTTATATATAGCTCTCTTTCCCCTCCAAGAAAAACGAACAATAGCCGCCGAATACCCCAACCCAAAGCTCTACCCCAACTCCAGAAAGTAAACCCTACTTCCCACCTCAGGGCCTCTACTTATCACAGAGAAATATTTTTCACAACCCTTCCAGACTTTCCAAACCCTAAACGACTCGTGGAACGGAAAATCACGGGCCTCGTGTCCCACGGCTGCACGGCCCATCACGGGCGGGATGGCGCACGACGCGCGCCGCCTCTTCCACCGGCACATAACTGGAGCCCTGCAGTGATAAACAGCGACAGCAGTCGAGAAGCAGCAATATCCGGCACTCAGGGCAAGGACACAACGGTTGAGTCGCGTACAGAAACTTTAAATATTGCGTGACACATTGGAAGCTTGCGCCCCATTCCTTTCTTTTGTTTTACAGTTGCTCGACGGTTCTAGAACAGCGGATTTCGTGATTTATAGTCGGTACTGGATATGGTCGACAAGAAAGAGGTGAAAGTGGAGCGCTCTGAGCCTGCAACACCCATTGAAAAGGCTAACGAGGGCCATGTGCGTGGTGGATTCGCTCTTTCCTTGGCAAAATGTTCGACTCCGCTCGCTCTAACGGCGCTGTCCTTCTACCTGCGTTTTTACAACATTGCTGCTAATGACCATGTGGTGTGGGACGAGGCCCATTTTGGAAAATTTGGCAGTTACTATCTCCGCCACGAGTTCTACCACGATGTGCACCCTCCCTTGGGCAAGATGCTTATTGGGTTGTCTGAATATCTGGCTGGATTTGACGGTAATTTCGAGTTTGAGTCCGGCGCAAAGTACCCGGACGACCTTAACTATGCATCAATGCGCCGGTTCAACGCCGTGTTCGGGTCCCTGTGCACCCCAGTGGCATACTATACGGCCACATGGATGGGTCTTTCGTACCCTACAAGTCTGCTAGTCGGACTAATGGTAGCTCTGGAGCATTCGTACATCGCGCTGTCGAAGTTCATCCTGCTGGACTCGATGTTGCTATTCTTTACCCTCACTTCGTTTGCGTGTATGTGCAAACTCAACTCGTTGCGCCACGCTCAATTGACCAAGGAGTGGTCTCTGTGGCTACTGCTGACTGGTCTCTCCCTCGGCTGCGTCTGCTCCGTGAAGTGGGTCGGTCTCTTTATCACTGTTATTGTCGGTCTCTACACAGTCATAGACCTGTATCGTCACATGTGCGATGCACAATTGTCTCGCCTCCGCTACTACAAGCACTGGCTGATCCGCATCATATACCTGATTGCCATCCCCTGCATCATCTACGTCTGCTGCTTCAAGGTCCACTTCGCGCTGCTGTACAAGTCAGGCACCGGAGACTCCTCCACAAACACCCTCTTCCAGATAAACCTAGAGGGGACGCAGATCCAAAACAGCCCCCGTGACCTCCTCTTTGGTTCCCAGTTCACAATGCGCTCCCACGGACTCAGCCCCAACCTGCTGCACTCCCACCCACAACTGTACCCTGACGGCTCCCGCCAGCGTCAGATCACGGGCTACTCTCACTTCGACTCTAACAACGTCTGGGAGTTCAACTTCGTCCGCAAACAGAAGTACGACCCTAACAAGATGTACCTGATCACAGACGGTGTCGAGGTGCGCCTCGTTCACAACAACACAAGATCCAATCTGCACTCGCACGAGGTTCCCTCGCACGTCTCCCGCGGCAACTATGAGGTCTCGGGATACGGCCACGGCGCACAGGGTGACGACAAGGACAACTGGGTCATTGAGATCGTCGACCAGCTGCCCTCCGCAAATCCAGATTTCCCAGATGAGGACGCAAACATCTTGCATCCGGTTTCCACATTTTTCAGGCTAAGACACAAGGTTCTCGGCTGCTATCTGACCTCAACGGGTATGTCCTACCCGCAATGGGGTTTCTCCCAGGCAGAGATCGTCTGCAAGAACTCTTGGAGCAAGCGCGACAAGTCCACGTGGTGGAACATCGAGGAGCACTGGAATCCAAAACTGAAGATCGCTGAGGACTACGTGCCACCGAAATCCAAGTTTTGGACCGACTTTGTCCTGATCAACTTCGCAATGGCATCCTCCAATAACGCCCTGGTACCAGACCCAGATAAGTACGACAGCATCGCCTCCTCCGCATGGGAGTGGCCAACGCTGCACACGGGTCTGCGTATGTGCACATGGTCCAGGGACACCACGAGGTATTACCTAATGGGATCTCCATTCAACACGTGGATTTCCACCTTCTCTATCCTTGTCTACTTTTTTGTCATGGCAAGGATTGCGTACAAATGGCAGAGACAGACACTAACCCTCACAGAGGATGATTTCTGGGCCCTGTTGATTCAGGGTGTGATGCCATTCCTCGCATGGATGACCCACTACCTGCCATTCGCTCTCATGGGAAGAGTCACCTACGTGCATCACTACGTTCCAGCGCTGTACTTTGCAATCCTGATATTTGGCTTCGTCGTGGAGTACATGTTTGCCTCGGCCAATATCTACGTGAAATACCCAGCTTACCTCGCACTGTTCGGAGGCTGCATATACGTCTACGTCCTCTTTGCTCCAATGTGTCAGGGTCTAACTGGTCTTGGATCCAACTACTTGAAGTTGCAGTGGCTACCAACGTGGGATATTGTTATTTAATTACTGTAATTCGAGGTACGATGATATATTATTGTAGAACCTTTTGTGTATATATTAATGAACGATCACGTTATGCATATTACAATTCGACGGAATAGACACGCGTCGACGAGTCGCTGCTCGAAGAGGCCAGAAGAAGCTTCCCGTCTTGCGTCCATGACGACCATCTGAGTCTAGTGATTTTATCCGCGGGAGTTATGCGCTCCTCGAGTTTGTTCACCAGCTCGAATTTCTCACCGCCGAAATTGTACAGGAACACAGATCCGTCTTCCAGGCCAGCAGCCACGAGGATCTTGCCATCGATCAAGGTTGGGTAAACTGCTACCGCAGTGACTGGTTTGTCGTGTTTGACAGAGTCTACGAGCTTGTAGTCATTCGAGTCGTTGTCGAATGTCCATAGCTTGATAGTTCTGTCTCTTGCACAGGTGACGAACGTGTTACCAAATTCCTGCGGAGCCCAGTCAGCGTCCCACACGATTCTCGTATGTGGCTTCTCATTCTTGCACTTCAGGGTAAACGTGTTGTCGTCAAAATTCCTCTCCCAAACACTCCATTTTCTATCTCTGGACACGGCCAGGAGGTACTTGTTGTCCGGGGAGAATCTCAGCCTGTTTATAGTCAAGCTGTGGAACGCAAGCGTAGGCTTGATCTCGAGCCATGTATCTATACTGAAGATTCTGATGACTGCGTGCTGTGGAGTGTTGGATCTGCACGCAGATGCGACCAGCTTGCGGTCAGGGCTCACATCAAGACAGGTAATCTCGTAACCGTGGCCGTATAGTTTCTCGATCTCCGGCCACAAGAGGAGTCTCTGCAGCTGATCCTCAATAGGAGGGTGGGTCAGTCCTGTGACGATCTCATATGAGACGTTCTTGTTGGCACCGTCGATATCATCAGTCGAACCGCCGTCATTCTCGTCCTCACCCTGGCCCTCATCACCTGCAGCCTTGTTTGAGAGACCGAGCACTGGTACTGTAGCCGATTCAGGCATCGCCTCCTCGTCTCCCACGCTTATGTGCACGAACTTCTTGAGGAGTTCAGCGACACCCCTGGGCTCGTCAAACGACCGCACGATCTTCTCATCACCACCGCTGACAAACCTCGTGTCACTAATAGGCTCAACACAGATCATGTCGTAACCATGGATCTGTGGTCTGGAGAACTCGTGCCACGTCGCGGTATTGCGCTTAGACCCGTCAGCCTCATAGATCCATGGTGCGTAGAGTCTCGTCGTCTGGTCGAGGGAAGTCGAGAGCAGGTACTCGCCATTGGGTGCCCATGCGATGTCTGTGACCTCGTTAGTGGCGCCTGAAACGCCTACTCGCTCGTCAATGTTGACACCATCGGTGGTGGACCACACTCTCCACGCACCAGTCTTTCCGTTGGTAAGGATGTAGTCAGTGTTGTCCTTTGTGAACCACAGACACGACCAGAAACCACCTGAGGAACCCGTCGCAGTGGACGCACCCTTGGAGGACAACTCACCCAGACGCAAGCCACAGACCCAGACTCCCGAAGCCTCATCGGGCTCCCAAATCATCAGTGAGGTGTCTGCGGTGGACGCCAGCAACTGTAGACGGGTCTCATGCCACTGCAGAGAGGATATCCAGTCATCGTGGCCCATGATCAGCGCTTCGAAGTTTATGCAGATACGCAGCTTGTCTTGAGCCATGTGGAACTTGTACTGCTTGTTGTTAAGCAGAGTCAGCATATTCTCGTCCTCATCTTCGTCAACGATGAGACCGTTGGTGCGGATACGCCATATTCTGATGTACCGGTCCTGAGAGCCGGAGCAGAGTAGATAGTCTCCAGGTGTTTCCTGATGGCGAAAGGCGAGGGACTTGACCCAGTCCTCGTGGCCCTCGAGTTTGGCGCGCTTCTCGCACTCACTGATGCCTTGGCCGAGCACAAAGGAGTAGACAAAGATGTGGACATTCGTACCACCAACAGCAAGCAGGTATCTGTTCTCCTCGACGTTAGAGAGGGAGAGGGAGAGCGGCAGGAAGTTGCGCTCGACCTCGAACTCGGCGCCCAGCAGGAACACCTCGTCGTTGGTCTCGGAAGACTCGTACCACAGGGATACCTCACCGTTGGCACAGCCAATTGCAAGGACACCAGGCAGCACCGCTAGGGTAACGATAGTATGATCATACTTTGTAATTGTCTGGACGCATTCCCATGAACCCCCTGGTAGATACTTCCATACCTTCACGTGGAAGTCCTCAGACGCCGAAACCATGTACTCGGTGCCCTGGATGAACCTGACACATGTAACGGTGGCAGTGTGACCCTTTAAGGTGGCTACAATACCCTCGTTGTCCTTGTTCAGCGGGTCCCAGAGGGCGATGGTCTTGCCGGCGCCGAAAGCGACGATTCCCAGCGCCTTGTTGTGGTCGCTGGTCTGGTTCTGCTGGTTTGCGCCGATAAACACGGCTTCTTGGTGCACGTTAGTGGGCATAATGCAGTGTGCAGTGGTTGTTACGGTGTTTTGCGCCTTGTAACAGCTCATCCATCTGTTATTAAAGTAGCGATGAGCTCGCCGTCTAAAATTTTTCACCCCGGACAGCAAAATAATAACCAAATTGACTGACAAGGTGGTAGTTAATAATCAAAATAACAATTGAACAAAAGTATTGATGGAAAGGTGGTTTGGTTTTTAAATATTTCAATATGTGAGTAGTGCATTAGTAAAATAGTAAAATAGCTGGCCAGGTGGAATAGTATAATAATAAATAAATAAATTGTCAAAATAAAAAATAGCTAATGATTAGTCATTAAATGAATTGACAATAAACAGGGAATTAATCACCAGTGACAGTGCTTTTTTGTTAACTTGAAACACATTATTCCACTATTGAAATATACAAATACCCCAATAATTTGATAACACAGCAGCACGATAGTCATGGTTCCAAAAATAAAATAAGCGAGTGATACATCAAGCCTTTATAATAAGTAACCAATGAATTGATATTCAGGTAATCTAATAAATTAATAATCCAAGAAATAAAATGATCAAGAAGTTCATAAACTGGCATCTAGCTAAGGTCGCAACATGCAATATTGTAATCCGATTGCTCAACTAACGGCCAACCTAGTGGACTTGTAAGCCGCGTCGCACCTCACAAACAAGCTTGCACTATTGCAGTCTTCCAACAAATCAACAACCCTCACGTATTTTACAATACGACAATGAATCCATTCTTTTGGATTTGGTGGTGTATGTAGATAAATACGGCGTATATACGTTAGTCTTCGCCTTTGCAGTGATTGTAATAAATAGTATCCGTCATTACGTGACAATTAGAGTGTAATGCTGAGTGGGTGGAAAGAAAAAGAGGGACGATGTGGCAACCGTTCCCTCGTCACTCAGAAATCCCTTGGAATGTGAACATGGTGCGGAGGGTATTGAACCTTCTCCCAGCTGCAACACACTTATAGATCGGTGACACAGCCGTGGGAGGCGTCGCTGACGAGCTTGCCGTACTTGGACAGGGTACCTCTGGTGTAGCGAGGAGCTGGAGGGGTCCACGCGGCCTTACGCTGGGCCATCTCGGCGTCCTCGACCAGCAGGTCGATTCTGTTGTTGTCAGCATCGATTCTGATCTGGTCACCGTCCTTGACAAGGGCGATTGGACCACCCTCGGCGGCCTCAGGCACAATGTGGCCGATGAGGAAACCGTGAGAACCACCGGAGAATCTACCGTCGGTGAGCAGGGCAACGTCCTTACCGAGACCGTAACCCATCAGAGCGGAAGATGGCTTTAGCATCTCTGGCATACCTGGACCACCCTTTGGTCCCTCGTATCTGATGATGACGACAGTCTTCTCGCCCTTCTTGATCTCGCCTCTCTCCAGAGCACGGATGAAGCCGGCCTCCTCCTCGAAGACTCTGGCCTTACCCTCGAAGAAAGTACCCTCCTTACCGGTGATCTTACCGACGGAACCGCCTGGAGCAAGAGAACCAGTCAGGATCTGCAGGTGACCAGTGGTCTTGATTGGGTTGCTGAGTGGTCTGATGATGTCCTGACCGTCTGGGAGACCTGGGGCCTTGGCGGCGCGCTCAGCAACGGTCTCACCGGTGACGGTGAGGGCGTTGCCGTGCATGAAGCCGTTGTCGTACAGGTACTTGATGACGGACTGGGTACCGCCGACGCTCATGAGGTCGGCCATGACGTACTTACCGGATGGCTTGAAGTCACCGAGCAGAGGGGTCTTGTCGCTGATGCGCTGGAAGTCAGCTGGGGACAGCTTGATGTTGTGAGCGTGGGCGATAGCGACCAGGTGCAGGACGGCGTTGGTGGAACCACCGGTGGCGATGGCGTAGGTGATGGCGTTCTCGAAGGCCTCCTTGGTGAAGATGTCGGAAGGCAGGATGTTCAGCTCCATGGTCTTCTTGATGGCCTCACCGATGCTGTCACACTCGGCTAGCTTCTCGCGGGAGACGGCTGGGAAGGAAGAGGAGTTTGGCAGGGTGATACCGAGGACCTCAGCGGCGGAACCCATGGTGTTGGCGGTGTACATACCACCACAGGAACCTGGGCCGGGACAGGCGTGCTCGACGATGTCCTCACGCTCGTTCTCGCTCAGCTCCTTGGCGATGTACTGGCCGTAGGACTGGAAGGCGGAAACCAGGTCGATCTTCTCTGGGATCTTCTTGGAACCGCAGGTTGGGTGACCTGGCATGATGGTACCACCGTAGACCAGGATGGATGGTCTGTTGTGTCTGCCCATGGCCATCATGACACCTGGCATGTTCTTGTCACAGGATGGGATGGCGATGTTGGCGTCGTAGTGCTGGGCCATCATGATGGTCTCGAAGGAGTCAGCGATGATCTCTCTGCTCTGCAGGGAGTAGCGCATACCCTTAGTACCCATGGAGATACCGTCAGAGACACCGATGGTGTTGAACTGCATGGCCTTGAGGCCAGCCTTGTTCACAGACTCGGAACAACGGTTGTTCAGGTCCATCAGGTGCATGTTGCAGGGGTTACCGGACCACCAGCAGGAACCGACACCGACCTGGGCCTTGGAGAAGTCCTCCTTCTTGAAACCGGTGGCGTAGAGCATGGCCTGGGAGGCACCCTGGTCCTTGGGCTCAGTCACCTGGTACGAGTACTTGTTCAACTTCTTGGCGACATTGCGAGTCACCGAGAACTGTCTGCGGGCTACAAGAGAGACAGTCATTGCAATTGGGATGGTATGTTGCCTCCTACCAAGAACGAAAACACCAAACCATCGCAACAGCAGGAACACACAACTTTCAGCGCAGCCCAGCCTTATATAAGCTGGTGTCCTGACTGCTCTGGCTGTCGGTGAAAAATCTCGCAGCGTGAAGCACAGGGCAACCACGGAAACGCAGGAGCGGCGACGCAGCACGAGCTGTTCGAGTTCGTGCAGCTCTTGTTCCCTCCGTGTGACTCAGGGCTGCGCTGCCGGTACCGCTCTGTGTGCCGGGCCGTTCCGGTGGTGCCCGCTTAATAATACAGTTTGGGCTTGCGTGTGTTTGCAGTGGTAAGCAAAGAACAGTGAGCAGATCGCAGTTGGCAGTTCTTGCGTGTGTTCTTGTTGCAGCTTGGCTATTCCTGCGGATATTCTTGCACAGTCCCACACCCACAACTATAAGCATGAGCTACACCGTGGCGGACATACAGTACGTCGACCGCACCCTCTTGAAGCAGTGGATCCACCAGGGCGGCCGCGACAGTCTTGGCAGGCGTGTCCAGGTCGTGGACGTGCGCGGACACGACCATATTGGAGGGCACATCATCGGGAGCGTGAACATGCCCTCTCACAGCTTTGGTGAGCGGATGGGCGAGCTGGAGCAGAGGCTGGACGCCGATGGGGTCGATGTGGTTGTGTTCCACTGTGCCCAGTCGCAGCAGCGGGGCCCAGCGGCGGCACTGAAGTTCATGCGCCATTGTGACGGCCGTTTCGACGTCAAGGTTCTCTCTGGCGGGTTCGATGAGTGGCAGAGCCACTACGGGAAGGATCCTGCGCTGACGGAGGGGTATGTCCCAGATCTGTGGGAGTAGACGGGGAGATCAGACGCAGATGAGTAGACGAGAGATCTCCAGATGTATAGCATGTATCGGTGCAGTTATCGATATCGAATAGTATTCGTACGTGAATGTATCGGCGATTAATATACTTCAGTGCTTAACATTTCACCTAGTACCACCTGGAATCAGCATGTAATCCACACCAGCGTTTCATTCAAAGCACTCGTGGATCACTTCTCTGTGGTTCTGTAGTTATAGCAGCAGTGCATATCTAAGTACTGTATGAGCGGCGGCTATTTCAGAAATGTGCATGTACAATTTAAAGCAGCGTGTTTATGCAAATGGTGGGTGTGTTCAATATATCAGTACCATTTCAATATCCTTTGTTCGTGTAGATGCGGGCTCTTCTCTCTTATTAGCCGCCGTTGGGCGGAACGGGTGTTCCGTTTGCAGTTGGGGTAGACGTGAAAGAGAGCGCATTTGCCAATTACAGCGAGTTGTTATGGTGGTCTAAACAGGATGTTTGGGTAGCAAGGGTGCATTGTGAGTTGGACTGAGGTGTGTTAGTTGTCTTGACATGTTGCCAGGAGAATTACCCGCAGGCAACTGGTGATTCTTATTGTAATATAAATGCGCTTCCAGATTTACCTGTAGGGGTAGTAGATATTATAAAGCTACACCTGTTGTCTGTAGGAACCCTTTGATGACATGTGTGATGGTGATGACCTCATGGTCGATCGGGGATGTATAAACATGTCATTGGCAATGCCCCATTTGGTTTAGCTAGGTTCTGATGGGAGTACATGCACATTCCAATTACCATTGATGTGTTAATACGTGTATGACCGTTCGAAGTCTAGTAAATCTATATCACCCGGTCATTTGATGTTAAATACCTTGTATATTTGCCATTGTATGCACAATCGTTCTGAATCGCTGCTCTAATCCGTCTATAATGTGTTATCTATTACAATTTACTCTCTCTTTCTAAGTTCCACTTACCATATCTCCAGAACGTGGTATCTGTTCATTTGATATTCTATATGGATATTCTACAAGTTTATTAGTTCAACAACCATCAGCTCTTTGGCATTTTATATTCCACATCTGCCTACTATACATTATATATATATATATATATATATATATATATATATATATTCTACATCCACTTTCTGTCATCTCCCTGATTTTATGGTCTTTCCCCTTCCATTCTCAGCAATACTCTATAGCCATTATCTCTCTGTGTGTGTCTGCCTAGCGCTCTTTCTTGTTCTCTTGTTCTATATATTATGCATTGTATCGTTCATTGCCAGGACATTCTGCAACTTGGATCAGTGGTATATTTTTCCTGCATCCACATTGTGTATGTCTCTGTCATATCCATATTCCCTTGCTTTCTTCTATATCACATATGCATATAGCATATCTATTCTTTATCCAGCCCGTTCATTATGTGTCCACTCTATACCCTATGTACAATCTGTGCCATCCGTATCACTCTAGTTCCCTCTACTTCCATTTTGCACACGATACACCTTCTATATACCCTCTATACCCTCGATACCCTCTATACCCTCTCTATCCATTGGTCGCACTGTTTCTATCATTATATCTCTATACTCTATACCCTTTATACCCTCTGTACCCTCTATACCCTCCACCCAATTTAACCGCCGAGCCCGATTTTCGCATAAAGGCCGGTGGCAAAAGTGGGGAACTGGGAATTGCATACCACTTCTGGGGAGGACACGGAGTATAAGAGGGGATACAGGACAGGTGATATGCGTATTTCGATGTTTCTGCTGGTCTATGCCAGTGTGCAGCACTCCCCCGTCTTTCAAGCGGGCATTTTGGCTGCAGTTTGGGAAATTGTGTTCAGCGGCTGGCCCTGGATGTTTCTTCCATGGGACTCAGCTTCCAAATACAGAAGTGCGTGAATATATCGTGTCCAGATGATTGTACCCTGTCCCGATGACATATGCCTTTACTTTCGCTGCCCCTGCTGCTGCTTCTGCCATCTGTCACACTTTTATGTGCCATTGTGCTTTGGAATTAGCAATTGCGCGTGATTCGGCCCGGCCGTGCGGGCGTTTCTGTGGCGCCGGATGATACGGGCGCTCTTTTGCGCTGCTGTGGGCAGTACTGTGGAATCTGCACCAACTGTGAGTCGGTCTGCGCACAACTGTGACTCTGGCGCAGGCCGGATACCGGTCCTGCGAGTTATATAAGCTGCCGCGTGGTTTCCTCAGGGCAAAGGGGGACCATTGTACCATACATTTCTCCTCCCCATTGAACCACCTCACCAGCAGCACAATGACCGCAGAATTGATCGACGGAAAGGCCGTCGCCACCTCCATCAGAGGCGAGATCGCCCAGGAGATCGCCCGCATCCAGCAGGACGCCCCAGCCTTCAAGCCCACCCTGGCCATCATCCAGGTCGGCAAGCGCGAGGACTCAAACACCTATGTCCGTATGAAGCGCAAGGCCGCCCTCGAGGCCAACATTGACGCCCAGTTCGTCCATTTCGAGGACGCAGACAACGTCACTGAGCAGGAGGTCCTCGACAAGATCTACGAGCTCAACGCGAACCCTCAGGTCCACGGCATCATCGTCCAGCTGCCACTCCCACAGTCCCTTGACGAGGACAAGATCACCTCCGCCGTCCTCGCGTCCAAGGATGTCGACGGCTTCGGCCCATTCAACATCGGCGAGCTCAACAAGCGCCACGGCCACCCCTCTTTCCTCCCTTGCACGCCAAAGGGCATCATCGAGCTGCTCAACCGCTACCAGGTGAAGCTAGAGGGCGCCCACAGTGTCGTTATCGGCAGATCTGACATCGTCGGTGGACCCGTCGCGGAGCTGCTCAAGTCGGGAAACTCAACCGTCTCTGTCCTCCACTCCTACACCCAGAACATCCCACAGTACATTGCTGACGCCGACGTTGTCATCGTCGCCATCGGCAAGCCCCAGTTCGTCAAGGGCGAGTGGTTCAAGGAGAACAAGAAGGGCTGCGTCGTCATCGACGTCGGTACCAACTACATCCCAGACAGCTCCAGGAAGTCCGGCATGCGCTGCGTCGGCGACGTCGAGTTCGACGAGGTCAAGAAGTACGCCAGACTCATCACGCCAGTCCCAGGTGGTGTCGGCCCAATGACCGTCGCTATGCTGATGCAGAACACCTTGCTCGCCGCCAAGAGAGCTCTTGAGGAGAGCAGCGGGCCCGTGTTCAGCCCTCTGCCTCTCACCCTAGAGAAGCCAGTTCCCTCCGACTACGAGATCTCCCGCAAGCAGCAGCCCAAGGAGATCACCTTGATCGCCAAGGAGGCCGGGCTCCTCCCATCCGAGTTCGAGCCTTACGGATCCACCAAGGGAAAGATCAAGCTAGACATTCTCGACCGTCTCAAGAACAAGTCCAACGGTAAGTACATCCTCGTCACCGGTATCACTCCAACTCCGCTCGGTGAGGGTAAGTCCACCACCACTGTGGGTCTCGCCCAGGCTCTCGGTGCCCACCTTAACAAGAAGGTCTACGCCAACGTCAGACAGCCATCTATGGGCCCCACCTTCGGAATCAAGGGTGGTGCCGCGGGTGGTGGTTACTCCCAGGTCATCCCCATGGACGAATTCAACCTCCACGTCACCGGTGACATCCACGCCATCTCCATGGCCAACAACCTGCTTGCTGCCGCCATCGACACCAGAATGTTCCACGAGAGCACCCAGAAGGACGGACCACTCTACAGACGTCTCGTCCCAGCCGCCAAGGACGGCTCCAGGAAGTTCACCAAGTCCATGCTAAGAAGACTCGAGAAGCTCGGCATCAACAAGACCAACCCAGACGACCTGACCCCAGAGGAGGCCAGCAGATTTGCCCGCCTCAACATCGACCCAGAGACCATCACCTGGAGAAGAGTCGTCGACTGTAACGACAGATTCCTGAGAGGCATCACCATCGGCGAGGCCCCTACCGAGCGTGGCTTCACCAGAAAGACCGGCTTCGATATCTCTGTCGCCTCTGAGTGTATGGCTATCCTCGCTCTCTGCAACTCCCTGGAGGACATGCGCGAGAGACTCGGCAAGATCGTTGTCGGTGCCAACAAGGAGACCGGTGAGCCTGTCACCTGTGAGGACATCGGCTGTGCCGGTGCCATGACTGCCCTGCTGAAGGACGCCGTCAAGCCAAATGTCATGCAGACTCTGGAGGGTACCCCAGTGCTCGTCCATGCCGGACCATTCGCTAACATCTCCATCGGTGCCAGTTCCGTCCTTGCCGACAAGATCGCCCTGAAGCTCACCGGTACCGACGCATCTGCACCAAAGGAGGTCCAGGACAAGGAGGCCGGCTATGTCATCACTGAGGCCGGTTTCGACTTCACCATGGGTGGTGAGCGTTTCATCAACATCAAGTGCCGCTCCTCTGGTCTTGTCCCTGATGTTGTCATCATTGTTGCCACCGTCAGAGCCCTGAAGGTCCACGGTGGTGGTCCAGAGGTCAAGGCTGGTGCCCCACTTCCTAAGGAGTACACTGTCGAGAACCTGGATCTGCTGAGAAGCGGCTGTGCCAACCTCGCCAAGCACATCCAGAACGCCAGACAGTACAACCTGCCAGTTGTTGTCGCCATCAACAAGATGTCCAGCGACACTGCCAAGGAGCACGATATCATTCGCGAGGAGTCTCTGAAGGCCGGTGCCACCGAGGCCATCGTCTCCGACCACTGGGAGGAAGGTGGTGCTGGTGCCGTCGACCTCGCCGAAGGTGTCATTCGCGTCGCGCAGAGCGGCGCCAACAAGGACTTCAAATTCCTATACGAGACTGACACTGGCCTGTCCATCGAGGACAAGATCACCAAGATTGCCCAGTCGATGTACGGCGCCAAGGACGTCGAGTTCCTGCCAGAGGCTCAGAAGAAGATTGAGCTATACGCCAAGCAGGGCTTCTCCAACCTGCCTATCTGCATCGCCAAGACTCAGTACTCGCTCTCCCACGACGCCGCGCTCAAGGGTGTCCCAACGGGGTTCACCTTCCCAATCCGCGACGTCCGCATCGCCACGGGTGCCAACTACCTGTACGCCCTCGCCGCCGAGATCCAGACCATCCCAGGTCTCCCAACCCACTGTGGTTTCATGAACATCGAGGTCAACGACGATGGCGAGATCGAGGGCATGTTCTGAGCCAGACAAGAGAGCAATTCTTTTCTCTGTTCAACGTTCCCCCTTATCTCCTGTTTCTTATATTATGTAAATGTGTCAAGACAATAAACGCTGCGTCTTTTTTCTAGCCTCCCCGTTTAAGAGGGGAGCGAATCTCAGGGGATGGACGGGACTGCAAGATACAGACAATGCAGAGCCCAATTATACAGTAAACAACTATTAAAACATGCCTACTACAGTAATTGAAGAGTCGCGGACATTTCTAGACAAGTACGTCGAAGAATGGTTCGCCACGGGGACGAAGAAGCCCCTGTTTGTGTTCCTCTCGGGGCCCCAGGGCTCAGGCAAGAGCTACAACGGCACGCTGGTGCAGGAGTATCTGAGCAAAAAGTGGGGTCCTGAGGGCAAGAACGTCGCCTTTGCGTCCATTGACGACTTTTACCTGACGCACGAGGACCAGGAGGTGCTGGAGATGCAGTTTCCGGGGAATAAGCTGTTCAAGGGGCGCGGTCTCCCAGGGACGCACGACATGGCGCTGCTCAACAAAGTGATCAAGAGCATACTAGAGCCCCGCGAGGCAACTTCGCTGGAGATCCCACAGTACGACAAGTCGAAATTCAGCGGTGCGGGTGACCGCAGCGCCCAGGGCGTCGAGGTGAAGCTACCCATCGACATATTCGTGCTGGAAGGGTGGTTTCTTGGGTTCCGCCCCCGGATGCAGCGTGCCGAGTCCAACGACACCATCATTGGTGGCGACATGGCCGATGTGAATGCGCGGCTGTTTGGGTACTCGGATCTGCTGTGGCGCAACCCGGAGATACACTCGCTCGGCATTGTGCTTGCGTGCGACGACATAAACAATGTCTACACGTGGCGCACGGAGCAGGAGCACGCCACGATCAAGCGTAACGGCAGTGGAATGAGCGACGCGGACGTGCACAAGTTTGTCGACAGGTACATGCCCTGCTACGAGATGTACTACGACGAGTTCACGCAGTCCGAGTCTCTCGGCTCTGTCGCCACGCTGACCCTCGGCGTCTCCCTCGACAGGTCGGTGTTTGCCACCAAGACCAAGTGCATTGAGTGAGGAGATGGGACGTTTTGCCAAGTTTATGTACATATGTGTTACGAAATGATAATGTTTTCTCTTATTCCCTCCCGTCTGCTGAGTGCTTCGGGGTGGGCGTCTCTGAATTACAGAGATGATATGAATGTTACAATGTGAAAGTACTAATTAACGTGTTGTTTACATAAAGTTTGCAAGCAACAGTACAACCAGCAGAGAAGTGCTGATGGTAACGCTGACCGCTTGGTCATCGAACTGGCTGATTATGTGTGTGCTGGTTGGCACGTTCGAGGTAGCAGGATATGCCGATTCAGATACGGCCTGTTCTACCTCTGATGGCGAGTGAAATTGTGCCACAGATGAGACACCGGCGTCATTTGGTCTGATGTTAACTACTGTAGACTTTACTCCATAAGAGGTAGTGGTGGTAGTTTTGTAGTTTATGGCTTGCTCAGGATTGTTTGGCTCTAAACTGGTTGTCTTTGGTCCTGATTTAGTCGTTGTTTCAGCTGAAGTGAGAGTGTCTAGAAGTTGGATAGTCGATCTCGTAACACGATTGGTTTTTGTGGTGTCCTTACCTGTGTTTGGAGTATCTGGGTGATTTTCATCGGTATTGCATACATGTGTCATTTCACACTTCTCAGTTTGGGTCACTGTACCTTGGTGAATTATGGTGGACCTCACTGTCTCGGATAAAGTATTATCACTAATTCTGGAGTTGGTTAGCGATGTCACAGCAGATTGATTGGAGTACTGCGTGTTCCATCCGTTGGTAGACGAAATGTCTGTGTTGGAAGATGATATACGTGTGTCAGAACTTGTTGCAGAACGAGTGTTGGCTGTATCAGTTTTTCCGTGGTCCCCACTCATAGATGTTGAAGACAGATCCTGTACTGCAGATGACGATATTACTGTTGAGCTGGACCTTCCCGAAACTCCCACGTCAGAGGTCTTTGAGACGGAAGGTGTAGAAGAATCGACGTATGACATTGTCGATGAAATCTGGCTATATTCCGATGAGGGTGAAACAGCAATTTCTAGGGATGAAGATGTTTGTGAAGAAACAGTTTTGACGTCATGCGATGAAAGATTGGGTAGTTCGGATGACGTCCATTCTGCAGATGAATGTACACCTGAACTAACAGGTATAAATCTCTGGGAAGTATAGATGCCGCTGTTGGATGAAATTGTTTCTGATATAGAAGATACATCAGATGTGTCCACGTTGGTAACGGATGAGATGATTTCAGAACTTGGAGTTGATTCAGGCGATGAAATGGTTTCACTTGTGGAAAGCTGCTCGGAGGACGAACTGGTCACCAATGATGAAATTGGTTCAGAAGATGACGATATCACAGATGACGATATCGCAGAGGATGATACCGCTGAAGATGATACAGCGGATGAGGATATCTCAGACGAGGATTCAACTGATGAGGATACCGCTGATGAGGATACCACTGAGGAAGAAATTGCTGAGGAGGATATCACAGAAGAGGATACCGCAGAAGAAGATACCACAGAAGAAGATATGGCGGAGGAGGATATCACGGAGGAGGATATCACGGTGGAATATATCACGGAGGAGGATATCGCAGAGGAGGATACTTGCTCAGAGGTTGAATCGATTGTAGATGATGAAATTATTTCAGAGGTAGAGGGCAGCGCAGAAGATGAACTGGTTGCCACTGAAGATGATGTCTGTGAGGTCGATACTTCTGGAGTTGCGATCGAGGTACTTGAGCTTGTTGCAGGACAGATATTTGGGAGTGTGGTCTCGGGTGATGGGTATGTGTTTAAATGTTCTTCTGCTGGGCTGTCATAAACTGGACAGATCTGAGGGAAAAGCAGTTTTTGGTTGGAATCTAGATCGTTGTAATTCTCATTCGGGTTGTAAAACAATTCATTACTGCCAAATTCCGTGGTATCGTAATTGTCACTGGTGTGGTACGAGAATAGATGGTATGCACCGTCCCCTAGAAAGGTTCCGACAAACCGAATTGGGTAATACACGTCTTTGTTGATTTGACCAAATCCTCCGCTGGATGTACCGATAGCGGTGTTATAATTACGCACAGATCCAATGGCGGTGCCTATGTTTAGATATTTCGATTTCGTGTTGTTCATTACACAATACGTCCCTGTATCATTATTGTCGACCCACATATTGGTGTCAAATTCCATGTAGTTTACAACTGTCTGGCGCATATAGTCGTTGTTGCATGCTATCCTTGGATAGACCATGCTACCGAGGATCAGATTGTTTTTGGTTTCGGTCATCTTGACGTACCCTCTGTACTCTACGATAAAGCCATCGATTGTGGGATCCACATAGATCCCATGAATCATGTTACTCTTGTACCTCACCCAATTAACACGGAGGTCCTGTACGCCGTCAGTCTCACCGATGAGCTCGCCATTTGTCTCATACTGCTTCTTCTTCATGTAATCCTGCATAGCACTTAGTGTAACCGTTCCCAACTCCGGATGAAACACTCTGACTCTCAACCCAGGTAGGAAGTTTGTGCTGCTCAACTGCTGTGAGACTATGGCACATCTCCCCAGAATAGAGAGGAGAGCTAATATTAGAAATGATTGTGTAATCATTATGAGATCTGGAAATTTTGGTGTTCTGAACAGAGCAAACAAGTACAAGGGCAAGAACAAGGAAGTAATAAAGGCCTGGACAGGGGAATTAACGCACCTCACGTATATATATCTACAGAAATATTTCACTTTGGTGAGCAGAGACACAGCCATTTGGTAAGTACTATTACGGAAGAGGTAATACAGTACGTGTGTAGCGCAGCAACCGCACCAGGGCACCCTTTCACTACATCGAGCAAGTTTCCATCCATATTGGGCACTCACTCGCACGCAGAACTACTGCACATAAAGATCTTCGTATCCCCAGTCAACAGTCCGCAGAACCCCCTTGCACATGCTTTGTCACTCATATCTAGTGCAGGTGAGTTCCAATCAGCCCGGGAGAGACCTTAACGCCTAACGAGGGCAGCATCTAATAAAAGCAAAAGATCCAGAACAGAATGCCAGCAGTCCAGTCCTGCAGGCTGGTGACTGTGTTATTTGTATACAACAGGATCCGCGTCTGTCGTCCCCCTGGCCTCCTAGGACAACGGTCCCACGGTATCTCTGTGCCCTGCGGACATTCTCTGGTATAAACTTGCATATGCATGGGAGTCTGTGGATAAGTGGGATGAGACGATGCAAGGAGGCTCTGGCCGTGGGACCAGTTCTGGCGGTGGTAGAGATCCGTGGGGTTTGACGTTGACTGCTGTTACTTCTGTGGTCTGCTCCCTGTTCGGATTTGCGCTGGTGACAAGTTTCCATATTTGGGAATTACCAACAGAATTCCCAGGGACTAACGGCTGTAAAGAAATAGGGCTACAAGATTTGTAGGGTTGTCCAATGATTTGAGGGTATTGTTTTGCTTGTTGTGGTTTTGTTTTACGATTTGCAGGTATTGTTTGCACATCCTCAACTGTATCTCGTTTTGTTATGCTGGTGGGAGTGCGTCAGGTGGTAGGTGCCTATCGATGACAAGCGTCGAAATGGCAGGCTTATTGCTCGCTGACATTCTTTAGGACAGGGACATCTATAGCATAGTACTTCCTGGCGGTTCCGCTAGCCCGGTATATGTATAGCTACAGAAGCAGTATTGTCTGTGCAAATACGCCGGAGAGACAGCAGAAACTTCCAAAATCGGTACGGCCATAGAACCTTCGGTCATACAGTCTTGTATCTTGCCTCTTTACTTTCGTATAACTCCTGTTCGCATAACAGAGTATTAACCTGACGGAGTGTATAGAACTAACCGCACAGCTGTTGCAGAAGAGCTGGCACATGGTGATGTGCACCGTCTACCCCTGTGATGTGTCACGTGACTTTACCAGGTCATGTGATAACGAAGTTTCTTAAGTTACTTCACGATTAGCTCATGTCCGCGAATTACACAGATGATATGAATGTTACAAGGAGGAAGTATTACTTAAGGTGTTGTTTACATAAAGTTTGCGAGCAAAAACACAACTAGCAGGGAAGTGCTGATGGTACCGCTCACAGCTTGGTCAGCAAATTGGCTGATAATATGGGTACTCGTTGACTGACTAGAGGAGGCGGGGGATGCCAATCCAGATACTGACTGCTCTACCTCTGATGACCAGTGAAATTGTGCCACAGATGAGACACCGGCGTCATTTGGTCTGGCGTTAACTGCTGTAGACTTTACTCCAAAAGAAGTTGTGGTGGTGGTGGTTCTGTGGTTAGGGGCTTGCTCAGAGTTGTTTGGCTCTAAGTTGCCTGTCTTTGGTCCAGATTTAGTCGTTACTTCAGCTGAGGTGAGAGCGTCAAGAGGTTGGGTAGTCGATCTCGTAACACGATTGGTTTTTGTGGTGTCCTCACTTGTGTTTGGAGTGTCTGGGTGATTTTTATCGGTATTGCATATGTGTGTCGCTGCGCACTTCTCAGTTTGGGTCACTGTAGCATGGTGAATTATGGTGGACCTCAAAGTTTCGGATAAAGCATTGTCACTGATTATGGAGTTAGTTGGCAATATCACACCAGATTGATTGGAGTACTGTGTGTTCCATTCGCTGGTCAAAGAAATACCTGTGTTGGAAGATGTTAAGCGTGATTCCGTGCTTGATGCAGAACGAGTATTAGCAGCATCGGTACTTCCTTGATCCACATTCGTGGTTGTTGAAGACAGATCCTGCACTCCGGATGATGATACTACTATTGAACTAGATCTTTCCGAAACGCCTGTTTCCGATGTCTTTGAGACAGAAGGTGTGGAAGAATCAACAATTGATGTTGCTGATGAAATGTGGATGTATTCGGATGACGATGAAGTGGTAATTTCTAGGGATGAAAGTGCTTGTGAGGAAACACTGTTGACATCATTTGATGAAAGACTATTCGACTTTGATGACATCAATTCGGCCGATGAATGCACACTAGAAACAACTGGTCTGACTTCTTCCGAAGTAAAGACTGCGCTGCTGGTTGAAATTGTTTCTGATATAGAAGATGCATCAGATGTCTCGATGTTGGTAACGGATGGCACGCTTTCAGAACTTGGAGTTGATTCAGACGATGAAATGATTTCACTCGTAGAAAGCTGCTCGGAGAACGAACTGGCCACCAATGCTGAAGATGGTTCAGAAGATGAGGCTACCGCGGATGACGATATCGCAGAGGATGATACCGCAGAGGATGATACCGCTGAAGATGATACAGCGAATGAGGACATTGTAGATGAGGATATCACGGAAGAGGATATTGTGGATGACGATACTTCAGATGAGGATATCGCGGAAGAGAATATATCAGATGAGGATATCGTGGATGAGGATACCACGGAGGAGGATATCACGGAGGAAGATACCACTGAAGAGGACACTACGGAAGATGATAGCACAGAGGAGGATATTTCAGATGACGATATCGTGGATGAGGATATCACAGAGGAAGAAAGTTCAGAAGTCGAATCGATTGTAGATAATGACACAATTTCAGAGGTAGAGGGCACCTCAGAAGATGAACTGGTTGCCACTGAAGATGATGTCTGTGAGGTCGATACCTCTGGAGTTGCGATTGAGGTACTTGAGCTTGTTGCAGGACAGACATCCGGTAGTGTGGTCTCGGGAGGCGTGTATGTGTTCAAATTCTCTTCTGGTGTGCTGTCAAAAACAGGACAGTTCTGGGGGAAAGGCAGTCTCTGTCCCGAGTCTAGATCGTTATAATTCTCATTGGGGTCGTAAAACAGTTCATTGCTGCCATATTTTGAGTGATTGGCGTCACCCCAACGGGTGTAGTCGATAACCTGGCGTGCGCCGTCCCTTAAGAAGGTTGCGACAAACCGAACTGGGTAATACACATCTTGGTTAATTTGGTCGATTACTGAACCGCTTGTAGCGGCAAGGACATTCGATGTTTCTACAGATCCAGCAGCAGTGCTTAGGTCTACATATTTCGACTTTGTATTGTTCATTACACAATACGACCCCGTACTGTTATTGTCGACCCACAAATTGGTGTCTATTTCCATGTAATTGAAAATGAACTGGCGCGTGTTTTCTCCGTTGCAGGCTTGATCTAAATAGACGTTGCTTCCGAGCAACATCTTATATTTTGTTTGTGTCAACTTGATATACCCTCGGTACTCCACAGTGATGGCGTCGATTGTGGGATCCACATAGATCCCATTAAGCGTGTTACTCTTGTATCTCACCCATCTAAGGAGGAGGTCCTGCACCCCATTAGTCTCGCCAATGAGCTCGCCATCCGTTTCATACTGCTTCGTTTTCATATAGTCCTTGACATATGATAGTGTGGTCTGCTCCAATTTCGGATGGTATACTCTGAACCTCAACCCAGGTAGGAAATTCGTACTGCTCAACTGCTGTGAGACTATGGCACATCTCCCCAGAATTGAAAGGAGAGCTAATATTACAAATGATTGTATAATCATTATGAGATTATGAGTGCTGGGTAATTTGGTGTTCTGAAAAGAGCAAACTAGTAAAGGGGCAAGAACTAGGGAGTAATAAAAATCCTGGGTATGGAAATTAGCCGTACCTCATACCTTTATATCTGCAGAAAGATGCCTTAATTAAGCAGAGGCACGGCTATTTGATAAACACTAATGTACTAGAAGCAAGAAAGTAGGGTATAGGCAATAAAGTAGGTCTGTAGCGCAGCAACTGTACCCGGGCACTTTTTGCTGCGTCGAGCAAGTTTCCACCCATATGGGGCACTCACTCACACCTAGAACTACTGCACATAAAGATTTTAGTGCCCTCACTCAAGAGTACGCAGAACCCCCTGTATATGCTTTGTCACTCATATCCAATGCGGATGAGTTCCAGTCACGCCGGGAGATAGCTTAACGCCTAACGACGGGAGTACCCGATAAAAGCAAACGTTCCAGAATTTAGTGACAGTCGTCCGTCTCTGCGGACTGGTTAGTGTGTTAATTGTATATAGCCGGATCTGTGTCTGTCCTTCCCATGGCCTCCTGGGACGACGGTCCCACGGTATCTCTGTGCCCTGCGGACATTCTCTGGCATGAACTTGCATATGCATAATAGTCTGTGGATGTGCGGGATGAGACGATGCAAGGAGGCTCTGGCCGTGGGACTAGTTCTGGCGGTGGTAGAGATCCGTGGGGGTTGATGCTTGCTGCTGTTACTTCTGTGGTTTGCTCTCTGTTCGGATTTGCGCTGGTGACAAGTTTCCATATTTGGGAATTACCAACAGAATTCTCCTGGGACTAACGGCTGGGAAGAAATACGACTGCGAGATTTGCAGGTATTGTTTGCGGGAAGTGTTATTGTTTTACGATCTGCGGGTTTTGTTTGCGGATCCTCTACTGTATCTTGTTTTGTTACTCGTGTGTGAGGGTATCGTGGAGCTGATGATTATGGATGGCTAGGGGCGAAACGGCAAGTTTGTTGCTCACTCATATTCTTTGGGAGATAAAGACATTTGTAACACAGTAAACTCTGGTAGTACAGCTAATCTGATGTTTGTGTAGCTACAGAAGCAGTATTGCTTGTGCAAATACGCCGGAGAGGTAACAGAAAAGTCCAGAAACGTCCAAATACACTAACCATGGAACGTTAAGTTGCGTAACCTTGTATCTTGTTTCTTCGATTTCTTGAGTCCCTGTTCAATCAACAGATTACAAACTTGACGATGTGTATAGGACTAGCCCTACAGTTGTTGCAGAAGAGCTGGTGCATAGTTGTGTGCACCGTCTACCTCTATGAGGTGGCACGTGACTTTACCAGGTCATGTGATAACAAAGTTTCTTTGTAAAGCTATTTCACGATTAGTTCGTATCTGTGAATCACACAGATGATATGAATGTTACAATGTGAAAGTATTGACTAGTGGGTTGTTTACATAAAGTTTGCAAGCAACAGTACAAATAGCAGAGAAGTACTGATGGTGAAGCTCACAGCTTGGTCAGCAAACTGGCTGATTATGTGTGTGCTCATTGGCAGGTTGGAGATGGCAGGAGATACCAATCCAGATGCTGACTGCTCTATCTCTGATGGCCAGTGAAATTGTGCCCCAGGTGATACACCGGAGTCTTTTGGCGTGATATTAACCGCTGTAGACTTTACTCCATAAGAGGTGGTGGTGGTTTTGTGGTTAATGGATTGTTCAGGCGTATTTGGCCTTAACATCGCTGTCTTTGGCCCTGATTTAGTCGTTACTTCAGCTGAAGTGAGAGTGTCAAGAAGTTGAGTGGTCAATATCACAGCATGATTGGGTTTTGTGATGTCCTTACCTGTGTTTGGAGTGTATGGGTAATTTCCATTGGTGCCAGATACGTGTGTCACTTCACACTTCTCAGTTTGCGTCACGGTACCTTGGTGAATTGTGCTGTACCTCAATGTTTCAGGTAAATTATTATCACTGACTATCAAGTTGGTTGACGATGTCGCCGCAGATTGGTTGGAGTACTGGGTATTCCATCCACTGGTAGACGAAATGTCTGTGTTGGAAGATGGTATGCGTGATTCTGTGCTTGATGCAGAACGAGTATTCGCAGCGTCGGTACTTCCCTGATCCTCATCCGTGGTTTCTGAGGACAGATCGTGGGTTACAGAAGATGGTACTACTGTTGAGTTATATCTTTCCCAAACTCCAACATCGGAGGTCTTTGAGACAGAAGGTGCTGAAGAATCAATACTCGACATTGCTGATGAAATCAGACTATATTCAGACGGCGATGAAGCGGTAGTTTCTAGAGATGAAGGTGTTTGTGAGGGAACATTTTTAACGTCATTCGATGAAAGACTATTCGATTTTGATGATGTCAATTCGGCCGATGAATGCACTCTAGAAATGACTTGTCTGGCCTTTTCGGAAGTGAAGACTGCGCTGTTGGATGAAATTGTTTCTGATATGGAAGATGTCACAGAGGTCTCGATGTTGGTAACGGACAAGACACTTTCAGAACTTGGAATTGATTCAGTAGATGAAATAATTTCACTTCTGGAAAGCTGTTTGGAGGACGAGCTAATCAACAATGATGAAAGTTGTTCAGAAGATGAGGATACCGCAGATGAGGATACCGCTGATGAGGATACCGCTGATGAGTATGCAGCTGATGAGTATGCAGCTGATGAGTATGCAGCTGATGAGTATGCAGCTGATGAGTATGCAGCTGATGAGTATGCAGCTGATGAGGATACCGCAGATGAGGATACCGCAGATGAGGATATCGTGGAGGAAGATATCTCAGATGATGATATCGTGAAGAAGGATGTTTGCTCAGCAGCCGAATCAATTACAGGTGATGACATAATTTCAGATGTAGAGGGTACCTCAGAAGATGAACTGATTTCCAATGAAGAGGATGTCTGTGAGGTCGATACTTCTGGAGTTGCTAGCGAGATACTTGAGCTTGTTGCAGGACAGGCATTTGGGAATGTGGTCTTGGGAGGTGTGTACGATTTCAAATGTTCTATTTCTGTGTGCACAGGTTCTTCTACTAAGTTATCAAAAACTGGACAATTCTGAGGGAAAGGCAGTTTTTCGCTGGAATCTAGATCATGGTAATTCTCATTCTCGTTGTAAAACAATTCACCGGGGGTAAATAATGTGTCATCAGGATTGTCATAAGTGTGATACGAGAACTGGTGGTATGCACCGTCGTCGAAATAGGCTGCAACGAACCGAATTGGATAATACACGTCTTTGTTAATTTGGTCGGATGCCCAACCGGATGTACCGCCACTTTCTTCGATCACACCCACAAATCCAATGGCATTGTTAATATCTAGATATTTCGACTTCGTGTTGTTCATTACACAATACGTCCCCGTAGCATTGTTTTCAACCCACATATTGGCGTCTAGTGCCATGTAGTTGACGACGGCCTGGTGCATATTTTTGTTGTTGCATCCTGTTTCTTGAAAGACTTCGCTACCGAGAATCATATTGTATTTTGTTTCGGTCATCTTGACGTACCCTCTGTACTCCACAATAACGGCATCGATTGTGGGATCCACATATATCCCATGAATCATGTTATTCTTGTATCTCACCCAATGGACCATGAGGTCCTGTACATAGGTAGCCTCACCGATGAGTTCGCCATTGGTCTCATACTCCTTCTTTGCCATGTAATCTTGCACATCAGCTATCGTCGTATGGCCCATTTCCGGATGAAACACTCTGACCCTCAACCCGGGCAAGAAATCCGTTGTGCGTAGCAGCTGTGAGAGTATGGCACATCTCCCCAGAATTGAAAAGAGTGTTAGTATTAAAAATGATTGTATAATCATTGTGAAGGCTGGATAATTTGCTGTTCTGGAAGAAGTGAAACAAATAAATTAGCAAGTATTACAATTCAACAAAAACCCTAAGCTGGGGTTTGGAAGCGTCTGGGTAAATAGCCATACCTCCCATATTTATATCTGCACGAAAGCTGTACACCTTGTGAAGCAGGGACAGCAGATATTTGATAAGCACTGGTGTACCAGAAGCTAGAAAGTACGGTAGAGACAACAAAGTAGGTATGCAGCGTAGCGACAGTAGCAGGAGTCCCTTCAGTACAGGGAGGAAGTATCCCCTTCTATATTGGGAACCCACTCACAAGCAGCGCTACTGCACATAAAGATACTCGCACCCGCATCTACCCCCACGCCGGACTACCTCTCTACATGCTTTGTCACTCACATCCAGTGCAGATGGGTTTCAGTCAGCCCAGGGGAGCGTTTGACGCTTAAGGACAAAGGCATCTAATAAAAGCAACCGATCTAGAACTCAATGACAGCAGTCCTGTTGTGCGGGCTGGTGAGTGTGTTGATTATGTACAACTGGATCTGCGTCTGTCCTTCCCATGGCCTCCTAGGACGACGGTCCCACGGTATCTCTGTGCCCTGCGGACATTCTCTGGCATGAACTTGCATATGCATAATAGTCTGTGGATGTGCGGGATGAGACGATGCAAGGAGACTCTGGCTGTGGGACCAGTTCTGGCGGTGGTAGAGATCCGTGGGGGTTGATGCTTGCTGCTGTTACTTCTGTGGTCTGCTCTCTGTTCGGATTTGCGCTGGTGACAAGTTTCCATATTTGGGAATTATCGACAGAATTCTCCTGGGCTAACGGCTGGGAAGAAACAGGGCTGCGAGATTTGCAGGTATTGTTCTGAGTTTTGTGGTATTGTATTACGAGTGTGGTATTGTTTTACGATTTTCAGGTATTGTTGGCGGATCCTCCACTGTATCTTGTTTTGTTACTCAAGTGTGAGGATATCGTGGGACAGATGATTATGGATGGCTATAGTCGAAACGGCATATTTGTTGCCCGCCGGCTCTTCTTTGGGAGATAGAGGCCTCTATAGTAAGCACACTCTTCTGGCATCAGTAATGAGGTGTTTGTGTAGCTACAGGGGCAATACTGTCTGTGCTAGGAGGCCTGGGAGGTAGCAGAAACGTCCAGAAACGTCCAACTCACCCAGCCATGGAATGTTGAGTAGCGTAGCCTGGTCTCTTGTACTTATAGAAGCTGTGCAAATAATCGCTAATTGGGAGCGGTGCAAGTGTTGTCTTTCAGTGTCACGCCAGGTGCTATGGCTTAGTTATACAGCACCGCAAGTGGTGCAGACATGAGGAGAATTATATTTCTGGAGCTTACCTAATAGTAAATGGGTAACTTCATCCACAGTACACGGTACTGCTGTCCTCGATAATGGCTCGGGAGGGCAGATACTAGCCGTTGAAGTTTTCAATGGCGTAGACGATGTATAACTGCGATAAATCAGCAGAAAGAATTCTGCTAGGATGCATAATTCCCTAATGTATTGTATGGGATACGCTACGTATCTTGACCTATTGGGCTTCCATTTCCACTGGTGAGGCGTGTTGCATTACGTACTGGCACTATGGATTCTGGTGAAATCATAGCATTCACGTAACTGGAAGTCCTAAATCAAAATAGAACAGCATTACTCGCTAATTATTCTATAGCTGGCTATCCATTAGATGATTACCCTATTGAACGATTAGCAGCCGATGAAGAGCCTTAGCGAGATGAATGACCCAAACCAAGCATACAAGGAACTAAAGCAGGATGGCACAAATTCAACCAAGTAATCCACACCGTTGATGAAGACCTGGTCCATCAATCCACGCCGAACAACCGCTGTGGCCGTCTATTCCTTCCACTGCCGTAACACGACCACATCACGTGACATCAACTTCACCATCTCGAACTCCTACAAGACACCAGTTGCAAGGGCATTGCAGGTCTCTTAGTTGAACACTATTGCACAGTAATACATTCTCCCCGTCTCTTTCTCTGCCACTCGCTGGTCTCTCTTGTATCCTACAACCCGCACAGAAATGTAATCATCGCCTTTGTCAACACACTCGCGCTTGTGCAAAGTGTTGTGCTGGACACATGAACTGAATCATTTGATATATCCAGTTCTAACACTCCCCACTGTATCACTCCATACAGCTAGTTATAATCCAGTACACTGCAACCACCCCTCCATATGTCCTCCCACATGTCCCCCCACGAGCTGCTGCGGCAAACGCCCCTCGTAAACCTGCAAGGGCCCAAGTACCCAGACACGGCCCCCAGCCGTCTGTCGCTCCCAGAGCTTCGTCTCCCACCATCTGCACCTGTTGACGATGTCTTTGCTGTCTGGTTGCGGGAGATTGACGCCGCTATAGAGACTTCCAAGACCCACGATACGTCTGCGGCGTTCGACGAGTGGTTCAGCTCGCAGTACGCCACCAGCCGGCCCCCAGGCATGGACGCCACGCTGACCCTGCCAGGGTCAGCTGCACCAGGTGAGCGTTAGTCTGGTGCATGAGGTGAAGATCCGCTGCCTTCGGGATGTGCATATGTGCGGATATGCGCTGGCGCAGTTGTACTTCAGGCGACATGTACAAGGATGTGATCCGCAATGAGAAGGCGTTAGATCTGTGCATTGGCATAGCCAGTCCATTGAATAATGGGTCGAGAATGCATTTAGTGCATTCCGTTAGGATTCGAATAGTGCATTTGAGTAATACATTCAATTTATAGTGGATGTAGGGAATAGTACATTCAGTTCGCATTTGATTTGATCATCAGAATTTAGGATATGAATAATAGATACACATAGTACATTCAAGGAGTATCTGAGTAGATCATTCTATGAATACAATCAAATAGTGCATTCGAATAGTTAATTCCCTGGATAACAAACTTCACGACTAATATATTCATGAATAGTATACTCTTGACTGGTGCATCCTGAATACTCTTGGATATCACAATTGATTAACACAACCTGAATAGTACATTCGAATAAAACAATCAATAGTTCATTCCACCAATACATACAATAAATAGTGCATTCACATACATCAATATGACTTGAAACACTGCATTTGAATAATACATTCCCTGAATACGGACGGGGAAGATCTAATGAGTCATAGAGTCATTGTGCATCGAACATGACTCGACGACAGTGGTGTAACTGCTAGTTTTCTAATGAATGTAAAGTCAATGACAGTGCAAAATGTCACATTGAGTGGTGCATGGAACTGCACAAATGAACCCTACGTCAAACGCATCGGTGCAAATACAAACACACCCACTCAACTCCAGACTCAGTAATAATAAGGCTCGCTGACTGCTTCGCAGCCAGCTGCCCGCTATAGACAGATACGAATATATAGAAGAGGTGCACTACAACAGCTTGGCCTCGGAGAGCTTCTGCACGAGCTCGTCGACGTCCTTGAGCATCACACCCGGCTGCTTCGTCGCTGGCTCGTCGACACTCACGGTCTGCAGCCTGGACTTCACATCCACGTCCTTGAAATCCTTCTCGAGCGTGAGGACAGGGATCTTGGTGCGCTTGACCTTCATCAGCTTCGACAAACCGACGTAGCGGGGCTGGTTGAGGCGCAGATCAGTAGTAATAACAAGTGGAACCGGAGCACGCACAGTCTCCTCGCCGGAATCGGTCTCACGGGTCACGGAGACACCATTCGAAGAATCTAGCGCGACCTTGCAGGCGTTAGTGGCCTGGGGCCAGCCGAGCAGCGCCGCAAGCATCTGGCCGGTGCAGGCAGAGTCGTCGTCGATTGCCTGCTTGCCCAGGATGACCATATTGAACCCCTGCTGGCGCACGTACTCTGCCAGGACCTTGGCGACCGCGAGAGGCTCGAGAGCCTCCCCAGTCTCAACGAGGGCTGCAGAACCGATTCCCTTGGCCAGACAGTTGCGCAGCACCTCCTGGGCCTTGGTGGGGCCAATGGACACCGCGTGGGTTGCCTCCACGGCGCCAGGAGCCGCCGCCTGCAGCCTTAGCGCCTCCTCGACCGCGATATCGTCGAACGGATTGATGCTGAACTTGCATCCCTGCGTCGCCACGCCGTCGCGCGCCGCATTCACCAGCGGCTTGACCTGGTGGTCCAGCACACGCTTCACAGGAACCAGAATCTTCAGTTTGGCCGACATTACAGTGTGTTTGGTGTACTTCTTAAGCAAAAGTGGGTGCTTATACATACATTACATACTTTCAACTGTTCATCCCCTGTTTCCCGCCTCGCTTTATATATAAAGGCGGAATTTTTCACTGGATGAAATAACAATTGAACACTTCTCAAACGGATAACGGTAAGAATAACAAGGTAAAATGTTCAAATACGTGCTCACATTCATCGGTCATGACGGCAGCGTGCCTGCGCTGGACGCGTACCTGCTCAAGTTCATCGCCCGCAACCCGGACGTGCGTTTCACGGAGTGGAAGCAGCTTGGCGCGCACGCTGTGGACCAGTATTTCACCAGTGAGGAGGAGGAGCTGAACCAGAACAACGTGCTGGAGTACCCTGGTGCGGACGTGGTGCTGCAGCGGGACGACGAGTACCGCCGCAAGCAGCTGTGTGTGTTTGACATGGACTCTACGCTGATCTACCAGGAGGTGATTGAGCTGATCGCTGCGTACGCGGACGTGGAGCCACAGGTCAAGGCTATTACTGACCGTGCGATGAACAACGAGATCGACTTCAAGGCGAGTCTGCGCGAACGGGTCGCTCTGCTCAAGGGGCTGGAGGTCGCTCCGCTCTACGAGGAGATCAAGCCCAAGCTGCTGCTCACACAGGGCGTCGCTGCGCTCTGCCGTGTCCTGAAACGCGACGGCGTCAAGCTGGCTGTGCTCAGCGGCGGGTTCGTGCCCTTCGCCGAGTTCATCCAGCAGCAGCTCGGCATGGACTTCTGCCAGGCCAACTCGCTGGAGACCGACGCGGACGGGAAACTCACGGGTAAGGTCCTCGGCGACATTGTTGACGGTGAGGTCAAGGCCACCACGCTCGTGACCCTGGCCCAGCGCTACAACATCCCTGTCGACGCAGCAATGATGGTCGGCGACGGCGGGAACGACCTCGCTGCGATGGGCGTCGCCGGATTCGGCGTCGCGTGGAACGCCAAGCCCAGGGTCCAGGCCATGGCTCCGGGAAAGCTCAACAGCGACTCATTGCTCGACCTGCTCTACATCATGGGCTACACCGAGCAGGAGATCAACGAGAAGCTGTAGGAATGTTTAGAGACGATATGATGCACGGCTTATGTAGTGATGTAATTAATGCGCTAGTGCGATGAGACGGGGTTGCGAGGGGCATGCGGACTGCTGTTCCAGCTATGTCAGAGTGGCAGAGCAGGGGTGACGGTAGTTTGGCAGTGAATGGGCAATTGTACGGGTAAGTGATACAATGGCGCATTGAATGGGCAATTGTATGGGAAAGTTGTATAATGGTTATTGTATGGGGTGATACAATAGTGCATTATTCGGGCAATTAGATGATGTTGATACAATAGCTATTGAATAGGGCATGATTGTGAGAGCGTGTTGTAAATATCATACGTAATAACATTTAATGTGAGAAAGTAGTATAAAGTATCATATAACATAGTCTGTTGGATGGGATATTACCATGAAAGCAACGTATTATAGGCAGTTTGTATGTGAAATGTGAAGTAGTGTCTGACTTGCGTAATATTTCTGCGAGAAGGTGGTATAGTATCCTATTAAATAGGCTGGTTATGCGAGAGTGACACAATATGTGCCTTCAAATAACCTATTCCCTATACAATGTGTACAATACCTTCTTGAATGCCTAACGACACAACGTATCAAGCACGCAATGAAAATGCACAAATTCCAATCAACTAGTTATAAGCATGATCCACAACGCATGGGCGTGTGTGCTAATGCAATATCACTCTGTCATACCTCCATACAGTTGTGCTGTGGTTGTGACTTTGGGCAACCCTGCATTACCCACCAGCACCAATGCTTACCAGTTGCTTTCGCATAAAGCAAGGCAGCACCTCACTACTGCCAACCGCGTGGATAGTGCTCTCCAAAGCACAAGTGCATAAGTTTTCAGTGCATCCTACACTGACTCTGTTCCCTCAACGTACTATTCAAATATTCATTCTATACAGCTATGTAGGAATCGCTACTTACATGTTAGAGACGATGTTCTGCTTGACAGCGGCCATGTTGGCACCGACAACCTTGGTGACCTCAGCGCCGTTCTTGATGAAGACAAGGGTAGGCATGGCAGAGATCTCGTACTTCTGGGCGAGAGGAGCGATCTGGTCGACGTCGACCTTTAGGAAGACGGCGTCGGTGTACTGCTCGGAGAACTTCTCCATCATTGGGGCAATCATCTTGCAAGGACCGCACCAGGTGGCGAAGAAGTCGACGACGACGAGCTTGGCGCCGGCGCTGGCTAGAGCAGCGTCGAAGTCAGCAGCAGAGTTGATTTGAGTAACAGCCATTTTTTATGTGTGTGTGATGTGATGTGTGTGTGAAGTGATGGTGTATTTTTGTATTCTGAACTACTCATAACTGAGAGAGAAAGACACCCTTTATATACGCGCAAACGCGCAAGGGTGTGGAACGACGCTCACGTAAGGCGACTCGAGCCAGCGGGCGCCTTAGGTAATACGCCAGTGGCGCGACGGGCCACGCGGAAGGCGAGGGCCCGATGGGGGCCCCTTGGGCGAAGCCAGAGGAAGAGGGAAGGACGACGACGACGATCGCCACGGCAACGGCGGAAGAATGAGCGCATTAGTAAGGCAGGGTAAGCGGGTGTGACGGTGCGTGATAGGTGCGCCGTAGGTGCTGACTGAGCATCGTCGCAGGGCTGAGTGCAGGCTCAGTAGATGTGAGAGGTGCTGTGGTATCTCTTCTGGAGCCTTCTTGAATGTTGTGGTGCTGGTTGATAAGCAGCGGTGTAGTAAGCACGGCGTAGTAGTAAGCACAATGTGTGGTGAGTACACTGAAGTAGCAACGCACAGTTGTTGTGAATACTGATGAGTAAGCGCACTGAGGTAACCTTCACATCGACGTCGTGAGCACACTGATATAGTAAGCAAATTGTTCAGTGAGTACATCGATACTAAGCGACAGATGAGTGAGTGCACAGATGCAATGAATACCCTGATGCAAAAGCATACTGGTGTAGTAAACACAGAGGTGTATTGAGCACACTAAAGTAACAGACACTGAGGAAGTAATCGCGTTGATGCAGTGGGTTCACTGATGTACTAAGCACATTGCTCAGTGAATACACCAATACTACATTGTGCTGATGTAGTGAGCACTCTGATGTGGTGGGTATACTGAAGTAGCAATCACAAAGGTGTGGCAAGCACACTAACGTAGTGGGTACATTGAAGTGACCGGGCTGATACGGTAGTCACTCAGATGTAGTAATCATTCTGTTGTAATGGATACTGAAGTAGTATTCACACCGATGTACTACCCGCATGGATGTAATGAATAGACCGATGCAAAAGCAAACTGAAAGGGCAGTCCTACCCAACTAGTGAGCATATGGAGGCTGTAGCACACTGATATAATGAATACTGAGGCAGTAACACATTGATGAAATATTTATTGGGCAATAGTAAGCACTCGGGTGTAATGGATACTGTTTTAGTAAGTATATTGGTGTAGTGGATACTGATGTAGTAAGCACATTGGTTTCATGACTTCTCCAATATAATGAATACACATTGGTAGTGAATACAGTGATTCAATAAACACTCTGAGGTAGTGGAGACCTAATGAAACGCATACCGATGTAGTAAGCACAGCGAAGCAGTAATCACCTCAATGTAGTAGCACACTGATGTATGGAATATACAAATGTAATAGTGTCCTGATATAGGGAATATACAGGTGTAATAGTGTCCTGATATAGGGAATATACTAATGTGACAACACTCTGATTTGATGGACACTGATCAGGGAATACATATATGGTGGGTATACTGTTGTAGTAACACACTATTATAGTGAGTGCACTGAGGTGGTAACACTCTGAGGTAGTGAATACTAATAAAGTGAACACTCATATAGCGAGTATACTGATGTAGTAACACACTGATGTAGTAACACACTGATGTAGTAACACTCTGTTATAGAAATGGGGCCGGAAATAAGCGCCGAGGTGTTGCGCCTCGTACGGAGTGATGTGCTCGGCGGCTATTTTGGGATTTATGCGATGGAGATGTATATATAAATATATATATGTTTGATGGAGATGTAATAAGGGGTATATATGATCGATAGCCGATGGAGAAGAGGTATGTGATGGTTGTGATGGCTGTGATGGTTATGTGATATCTAGATAGCATGATAGCATGGTTGAAAGTACAGTTAGTGCGATGCAAGGGTTGCCAGTGCTGGTTCTATGTGATACGTGGACTGATTGTTCATTGTTACAGAAGCACATCATCGGTCTATGTGGTTGTTAAAGAATGACTTGACCATTAGCTGATTATCGTGGTTATATATGCTCGATGGACATGGCTCTATGGTAATTTATACCCCACTTCCAGGTGACTGACAAGATAGCTCTATGTAGTAGATATGTGATTGTTCTATGCTGTTTAGAGAAACTGGTTGACTAACGTGGTCCTATACTACCTCCTTAAGATTGCTGGATATGCTGGTTGCATATGGTAAAATATGATGGTTGAGTGTTTTACAGTGGATTGCAGTGGCTAAACAAGGTTAGATTTGGTGGTTTGCAAGGTAACTGTGTAATGGTTTGGTGCGTCGATTTAATGCATCAGGACAGTACACTGGTTTTTCAGAGGATTGTTCAGGGTCACTCGGCCGTTGATTTATGGGACGGTTGATTAAAAAACTCTACAATATGATTGGGTATGACGGTCAACTATGGCAGCTAAAAGTGATAATTGGCTTCCGTGGTTCATAATTTGGGGATTTCAATAAGATAATCTTGGAAGTTGAAACTGTGTCGAATATGCTAATTGAATAGATTATCTGAGTGACAAGATTGAACAAGATCGCATTTAGACCTGGTTTTACAAGATTCTGAATATGTTGGGCAACAATTCATTATGGTGTACTTGCAAATAGCCTATGTTTTAGTGGAACCCGTTTAGTGGGCGAAGACTGAACATTGAGACACTTTCGCAGCTATTAGTGGGAACCAAACTGCACCCTCTTTCTACCAGCGAGCGGGGAACCACACGTCATTATTTGCCTCACGTGGGCTCTGACGATTTACCATGTAATGTGGAGTTAAAAGTGGGGCTACCCCGCTGTATTGTATTCATGAAAATCACAACAAGACGATGTGAGGGTTGCACCATCCGCAACACTTTGTCTAGGAATCGTAGCCTGCAGTCAGTCCTTAATCATGCTCCGTTGACAACAGTGGAGCGTCCAGAAAGGTCACTTTATTTCCCACACTTTCGAAGACCTCTAGCTGGCCCTTACCGCGATACCTCTATCATCTCTGCAAAGCCACTACGCATTTACAGCGCTGCGTTGTCACTGTGCAGAGCATCCTGCATGGCATACCCACGACTCCGGCAACCCCACGGCTCCGGTGCCCCCTACAAATGCACATACCACATCCACACAGCGATATCCTACTGTCGAGCCACTGTAACGATATCCTTCTGTCCAGCCTTCCGCAAGGTTCCAGAATGCAGCTGGACTGACAACCCCGGTATCCAGGAGACACGCCCACGGAAATAGCATTTTAGCATTAGCCTTACCTATGGTCCACACATTACTTTCCCCCAGTCCACGGAATTAGTGCACCAAATACCGGTGCCCCCGTGGACCCCCTCTCCCACAGGCAACTAGGGGGGGCAGAGGAGAGGACCGTAAACCCCATGAGTCAAGAGCCCCTACAACTACTGGAGATGATAACCACGCAGCTACAAAACAGGATAACCACGCAGCTACAAAAAACAAAACACAATAATCACGCAGCCTCATGCACCTCCCCCGGCTGTGGCTAATGCATCTCCCTTCTTCTCCTCACCTGTGCTGATTATAATAGCAGTGATTATGCGCACGCCGATCCTTGCGGGTCCTGCGGAATTTCAGTGGCAAGATCTCCGCGGAGGGATCTCCAGTGAGTATTCAAGGAAATCTGCTCTCGACCGGGAGGAACGGTGCTAAAAGGGTCTGGATGGCTGGACTCAGAGCCGTATATAAGGGTCAAGCCGATGTGATGAATTGGTTGTGGCCACCTCTCTTCGATGGGCCTATTTTGAACTCTCGAAGGGTCTCCCTACATCATCACACACAAAACAAATGAAACTACTCACCAACATATTCTTACAGTTGCTACTGTTGTGGCAACTGGTCCTCACAGCAGATCCCCTCGAGCACTCTCTGGGAGACATCAAGCTGACCCCGGGACTGCGCGCTAGGATATACGAGGCTGACGTGCCCGATGACGCTACCTCCAGCACCAGATACACCTACCTCGGAACCAAGCAGTACCTGACTTCACCAGGGAAGCTTCTGGGCCAAGCCAATGGCATTACGAACCTCGATATAAACTACGTCAAGGGTATCTCCCCTACTATCTACGGCATTGAAATCGACCCCAGCATCGACAAGTTCGTCGTCGAACTGCGCGGCTACTACTTACCCAAGGAGGTCAACGTATGGAAGTTCTTCACCATGACCTGGGCCAGCGAGGGATGTTATAACACATTTGAGCCCTCAATGGTCACAACCACATCAAGTCTGCGCAGAAACATGTACTTGAACCCCGACGGCACAACCGGAGAAATGATGTGCTACCAGGACAACGATGTCAAGATAGTCAATAGCGGTTCCAGTAACGAGGTCTCCTCCGGTACAAGCACCCCAATCGGAGTGAATGGTGGTGGATCCAACAATGTCGAGTTCCCTATCAACAGGTACTACCCATTCAAGATCGTGCTACTGAGTAGAGGCGGCTCCTTTAACGTGCAGGTTATGATAAGCGCAGGCTATAACAAGATCCCCTTCGACAGTTCCAATATCTTCTCCAACCCAGACGAGGACTATATCTACACCGATGCTAACTCCGCAACTGAGTTCCCAGGAAACTGCCCTGTCTTCACCGGCGACAAGTCCTCAGGAATAGTGGCAAAGTTTAGACAGCTGGTCAAAAGAGACTACTGTGAGTCGCTGCTGAGCTCCTCCTCAGTGGAACCCGAGCCTAGCTCTACGAGCGAGCCTGCAGAGAGTTCCACGGACCCAGTGGTCCCAAGTACCACTGAGCCAGAATCAAGCTCCACCACAGACCCTGTCGAGAGTTCCACTTCGGAGGTTGAGTCAAGTTCTACCGTTGAACCAATCGAAACCTCAACGGAACCAGAGCCAAGTTCTACCGTTGACCCCGTGGAGAGTTCCACCTCGGAGGTTGAACCAAGTTCTACTGTTGACCCCGTCGAGAGTTCCACCTCGGAGCTTGAGCCAAGTTCTACCGTTGAACCAATCGAAACCTCATCAGAACCGGAGCCAAGCTCAACCGTTGACCCAATCGAGAGCTCGACATCTGAGTCTGTTCCAAGTTCAACTATAGATCCAATCGAGAGCTCCACGTCTGAACCTGTCCCCAGCTCTACTGTCAGTCCAGTCGAGACTTCATCTGAACCTGAACCGGAACCAAGCTCGACTGTCGACCCTTGGGAGAGTTCAACAGATCCCGTGCCAAGCTCTACAGAGGATCCATGGGAGAGCTCTACTGAGATTATTCCAAGTTCGACAGAAGACCCCCAGCCAAGTGCCACAGAAGACCCTGTGCCAAGTTCAACAGAGGACCCCGAGCCAAGTGCAACTGAAGATCCTGTACCAAGTTCTACTGAAGACCCTATTGGAAGCACCACAGACCCTGTCGAAGGTACCACTACTCCATCGCCAGACAGCTCGACGGTTAACCCACCTGATATTTCCACAGAAATGACTACAGTCACCGAGTGGGTTACTTCCACCACTATTGAACGTCCAGATCCCGACACGACAGTATCTGACGAGGAGGTAGATCCAACACTGACAGATATGTCCAGTCATCCATCAACTACCCTGCATAAAACTACCTCCGACGGAGAGGCTGTGGTGCCACCTCCAGAGACCAAGACGGACACAAACACAAACCTAGCGACTGATCATAATTCCAACACTGATGTAACAGTAACGACCTACCTATCTGACGGTTCACTCTACACATCCACACTCCCACCCAAACCACAAGTCACTACGGACAACCACAACACTGACACAAACCCAGGAGTTATTCCACCAGGTACAACCGTAATCGGAACGAACCCAGCCGGCACAAAAACGGTTGTGAACCCTGCTGGAACAAACAATCCTACTACTTCAAGACAAACTACGGTGCTAACTCCAGGTATTGACGGTGGCAACAATGGCGGCAATGCGGGCACAGACGCAAAACCTGTCCCCTCTGACCAAAAGAATCCAACGGGTGGCGCCTCTGTGACGCAGTCTCATGCAAAGATAACCGAAGGAACAGTGGTCCAGGCTACTGCCTCCAGTAGAGACCAGTGGGGCCAGCCCACCGCCTCAACGCTAGCTCCATATGAGGGCAGTGCCAATACTTTGCCCTTACAGCCAATCGTCTTTAGCATAATCCTCCTGATTGGCATTTTCTAGCCTTTCCCAGGATAACCCACATAAATAGCTATCTATATATATATATTCACTACATTTTAAACTAGTTATATCAAACAATTGTTTGTTATTGTCATTCTATTACTACTGAATTGATGTTCTAGGTGTTCGCTGTCATACGCCAAAGTGTCGGACTGTGTCACGGGACCTCAACCTGGCACGTGAGATGAGCACAAACCAAGTACAATAAGTTAAGTGCACATATTACTCACAGGGGATGCGTACGGTGTGTGTAAAGGACTTTGTGAGAGGTGTTCCACCCTCCGCAGGATCCATGGCACGTTGCTTGAATGCACGTGATGGAGAAGTAGGTGCTTTGCTCTGCAACAATTATCTGTCGTGCCACGTCAGCGTAGTGGGTCTGAAAAGTTTTCACGTGCGTCAGCTGTTATCAGAACCATCGCCTAACAAGAAACATTTCTGCGCTGGTTTCAGTGAACTGGCCGGGGACTCGCTGCATGATTTGCAAAATATTATTTATGCCACGCTGTTTTTTGATGTAATATTCAACGTTTCCCACGGCTCTTCTAGGGAATTCGGAGTACGTGGTTCCTGGAGTACCTACCTACCCTGGTTGTACGTGGGTTTGTAGGCATGCATTATTGTTGTGACAGCTCATGACGATGACATAACCGCAGCCTGTACATCATTAGCTGGTTCTGATCTGGGACGTGGGGTGCTGGATCAACCAGGAGACGGTTCAGGAAAATTTTATTATAAAGGAGGGAGCAGAGTCCTGATCTTTCCAACTTCCTGGCCATCACTTTCGTCATTCTTCTTGTCTTATTGAATTTTTTTTATTTTATTTTATTTTATTTCGTTCCTTCAGAATAAAGCACCAAGACACTTACTGATCAAGAGTTTCCCTATTCAAGATGAAGATTACTAAGATTCTTATTGTTGCCACCGCCGCCACCAGCTACGTCTCTGCCAGTGTTATCCCCACCCCAGCAGAGGACGGTTTGCACGAAGTCACCACTGGAAAGCAGCTTTTCCAGGAGGTCATCGAGCTATTCAGAGGAAGTGCTGACACCGACATCAGAACTGTTAGCGACGACCTTGACCGTGTCAAGAACATCGAGACCACCGACAAGGCCCAGAAGAAGCAAGTCAAATCCCTGGTTAAGCAAATCGACCACCTCAGAGAGGAGATTGACAATGCCATCAAGAGCACCTGGTTTAGAAAGCACTACCGTGCCAAGACCCTTGACAAATTCGTCAACATCTACATTAAGCACCAGCTGAGAAAGTCCTCCAGCACCCAGATTATGAAGCTGAGAAGAACTGCCGCAGCCATGAAGGCCCAGCTTGAGACCATGAAGATGGTCAGAGATGCCAAGGTGGTCGACCTGATGAACTACATCGTCGACAGCTTCAAGCAGTACGAGATCATCACCCCTACCCAGAGCGGCGAGGTCAACGCCATGGCAGGTGAGGTCGACCAGCAGTACTTCTTTGACACCATTGTCCTATTCGTCAGGGGCCTCGCCTTCATGATGCTTTGCTCCACCATCGAATTCACTGCCTGCGTCTACACCCTCGGTAGTCTCATCGCCGTCCAGATCGTCCTGTGGATTATGGTGCTCATCCGTATCCTCAGAGGTGATGGAGTCTAATCGATGGAGTTGCAAGACAACCTTTATAATCGATACCCACTAGTTATGTTCGCCTTTTATTTTACCCACACGAACACTTTTATATCTATGTATTATTTATTCTTCTAATAAAAAAATTATTAAACGTTTGAGGGCGATATAATTTATATTAGTGAAGAAATTTGCTGGTACTATCACGGTCGTAATGAATTATTCATACAGTAAAGTATTTCTGCCTGCTACTTCAACTATTACACCTTCGAATTTAATATTTCAAATATTTATTGTGATTTTACTTTTAGTTCAAATTTTGTTGTTCAAGAGGGGACCCAAAAGTTTTAACACCTGAACAAGCGTAACACATGAAACAATGAACTGCTGGACGTAAACAAAAACGAGAAAGTGATATCAGAAGATCACACAGTATGCTACTTCAAGAACGGTTGCCTACTTCCCCAACAGTTTTCTACTTACCTGAACAGTGACCACATTTTAGCACTAAGAGATGCTCTTCTTTCCACCCAAGGGAACATTTAGTGCAACAATGTTGCAATAATGGAGGAGGATGGTTTAGATATCATGCTGCAGCCTACTCGGGAGTCAACACCCACGTTGTAAAAGTACAGCTGGGCTCTGATTTTTCTATCCCTGTACTTTAATGATGAATTTAAGGACTCCAATGGGCAATTCCACACAATTCCGCTGTAATCACAAGGGATGTATACCCTCTCCAGGTGAATGCTCCCAATTCAACCTACTATTGCCAACGAGCTCTGCTACAACTAGTCGAATAATGCTAACATCTATTGATAGAGTCGCTAATTTGAACTTCTAAATGATCTACAATATGGAGTAGTACTTTAGACCTCCCAACATGATCTGCAATATGTAGTGACAAGAGCATTACGTCAAGAAGCCATGAGCCATGTGGGTTGTATCCTCCGTCTATTATCACCATGGGAATGAAAACAATTCAACCTCGTATCTGTGCACATCTATCGCATGATATCAATGTTCAGGATAGATCGCACTCTACAGCCTTCCCTGGTAACTCCCTCGTTCTATGCCCTCATAGACATGCCCGCAACCGTCTACGATATCACGCCCAGCACATCCCAATGCGTCACTACGGCCACACTGAGCGGCAGTTTGCGCCATTTTGTGATTGCAAACTACTCAAGCTGCATCTCTCCAGCACAGAGCCAACTTCCACAATGAGGAGACCGTGGAATCCTCCAGACAACAACCGCAGGAGTTGCCGATACAGCAAGAACTAACACCGTCCTCCCTCACCACTCTGGTCCAGAGGATACACGGAACTGCCGACATAATTCCCTGTGTGCGTCAAGCACAGCCAACTCCGCAGCATACCCAGCACAGGCTGCTCACAGTCAAATGAATCCGCAGTCGGCTCACAGGGCGAGCTCCCTACGGCCACTACTGTAGCTGTAGCCCCCTAGTTACGTCCTAGAGGGACTGCGTGGTTGCATAAGAGGTCTTGATACTGCATTCGGGTGGGATGTGAATACTGTGCGGCCCTTTCTGAGGGCCTGCAATTGCCCCGGAGGGAAAAGGATCTGCACGGTGGGTTATAGCTGCGGCAGATCCTGTTGCTATTAATACCCGCAAGGAGTACGTCTGCGGGCTGGGTCGTCCAGACCCAATTGGATCAGCAGCTGCTGGACTTGGAGAGGGGGTGCACAACAATACAGAAGGCACATAGGCGGCAAGGGATGGGGAGAGAGGAGGCGCTGGGAGGAACGTGTCGAGGGCTGTTGGTAATTACGATAAGCTGAGAGTATTTAAGGACGTTGCTGGGATTTTCAATGATATGACAGTACTCTTTAATTATGTTTTCACATGGCCATTTGACCGAATAAAACAAGAGCAGTATGAAAATTTCAAATTTGAACCAAGTATATCTGCTTGCATTGTGTTTAGTATGTTCTCTGGTCTCTGCCGAGATCGTTCAGAGCAACCTGGGAGCCATCAAGCTCACGCCAGGCCTCAGAGCCCGTTTCTACGAGGTACATTTCGACAATACCGAATCCAGAGATGACAGAAGAAAATTCGTTGACCAAAAGAAGTACCTCACCGAGGGAGAGTACCTCGGCGAGGCCACAGGTGTCACTTCCATCGACACAAGCTACATCAGGTACAAGAGCCCCACCATCTACGGTTTCCATATGCCCTCTACTGTGAACCAGTTCGTGATCGAACTGAGAGGCTACTATAAGCCTTTAAAGACGGCACCAATGAATATCCTTTCAATGGCGTACGCCCAGGAGGGGTGCACGTTCAACTATGAGGGTACAGTACTCTCTACGTACGCACGGCTCTCCAACTACATGTGGCTGAACCAGGACTCCGGCAATCAGATCTGTAACGAAAACACAACAAATACAAACGAAAAGTACGCAACTCTGTTTAACGAGGCGTCTTCGTTCACGTCGGCGCCAATAGGAGTGAACGGCGGCAGTTACACCCCAATATTCCAGGCTGGCGAGTATTATCCCATCAGAATTGTACTAATTAGTAGAGGTCCCGGTCTCAGTACCCTATTCATCCCTACAGTCAATGGCCAATGGATGGACTTTAGCTCTTCTAATCTCTTCTCGAGCGAGAAGGAGGACTACGATGCGATGGATGCAAGTGAGGGTGCCGCATTCCCAGGCAACTGTCCCCAGTTCACCCTGACCAAGTCTGCGTCACCTGTGGCCAAGTTTGTGGATGTCGTGAAGAGAGATACCTGTCCTTCGAGTAGTATTTCCAGCTCCAGTTCCATGCCAAGTTCCAGTTCTGAGGTTGTGTCTAGCTCTAGTTCTGAGGTTGTGCCAAGTTCCAGCTCTGAGGTTGTGTCTAGTTCCAGCTCCGAAATTGTGTCTAGTTCCAGCTCCGAAATTGTTTCTAGTTCCAGCTCTGAGATTGTGTCCAGTTCTAGCTCTGAAATCGCTTCAAGTTCGAGTCTCGAGAGTATCTCTGTGTACTCTTCCGACACACCATCCAGTTCGAGCTACGATATCCTAACGTCATCTGACATTGTATCCAGTTCTGCAGAAACTACCGCCAGTTCTGCGGAAAATACCTCCAGTTCGAGCTCAGGCACCACCTCGAGTTCTACGGAAGTTCCCTCCAGCTCCTCCGACAGAGAGTCCAGGACTACCCCATCTGCTACTTTCGCATCTTCCAGTTCTTCGTCAGACAATCCAGTGAACACTAACACGGAGAGCAGCGGTACTGTTACAAGTGCCACGTCCTCTTCAGAGGCCCCGCTTCAATCCAGTGAGAGTCCAAGCTTCACAACCTCTAGCACCCCCGTCTCATCTGTCCCATTTGGCAACGGTACTACGAGCGTCCAGCCTTCGGTGTCAGACATCACTCCATCCTCGTCCAGCACAAAGTCGCTTACATCCACGACTTCCCGCTCGCCAGAGGGCACACAGAGCACACCACTAGGCTCTTCCGATACTCCAAATCGCCGCACCACGACACTGACATCTGTTGTCAGCGGCCAGACAACCACTATCGTGACGGTAACGGACTGCCACGGACCATGTTCACGCACAACGACGCCAAACCCTCCAGCGAGCATTGGCGAGGCCCAGTCGCGGACCCGTGGCTCCTCTGAGCCAGGTGTTGCCACGGTCCCAAGCGTCGTAGAAGTCACCAGCACGAGCAGAGGCACAGCGACCAACTCGCTCGTCGTGTCATACGCGGGCGACGCTGCCGCCACGGCCGTGAACCCTCTGGTGTTCACCGTGCTCCTGTTCCTGCAGTTTATGTAGTTCATATTCTCCCTCCTGAGCAAATTGTTATTATTATTATTATTATTGTGATGGCATTTCCTTTATCTATAGACGTTAACATACGGCACCTAGGCCTTGGCGCGCGGGGCGACCTTGAAGCACAGGATGTCGTTCTGCTTCACGTCGACGGGGGCGTCCTCGGAGACCCTGACGCCGCCGACGGTCTCGATGGCTGCGACGGTGACCTCTGTGCCGAGGATGTAGCGGGCGACGGCGCCCGCGGGCGTGCCGCGCTTCACGAGGAAGCAGTCGCGGAACACGTTGGTGCCGTTGCCGCCGGTGAAGCTCTGGATGTTCTTGACTGTGTACACTGGGACGAGCTGGAGGACGCTTGCAGCTGCCTGGAGCACCTGGACGACACCCGTGGAGCCGAAGCGGTAGAGCACGAGGTCCCTGATGTCCTCGATGCGCGCGAGGACCTTGTCGTCGAGCGGCTTGAGGTTGACTGGGTCGTCCTCGCAGGTGTCGACGAACTCAGTGCCTTCCTCGTAGTGCACGAACCCTTGCTTGTTGAGCTTGCGGAGGAAGATCTCCGTGAGCGCGGAGGTGAGCACGGACTTGACGTTCGGGTACTTGAGCATGATCTTGGAGACGTTCTTGTCTGCGTCGGCGTGGTCCATCTTGTTGAGGGCCAGCACCGTGGGGAACTTCTCCATCATGAACGCGCGGACGACCTTGGTGATGGTCTGGTCGTCCCAGCTCTCTAAGGGGCCGATAGAGGGTCCGAGGCGGTCGAGCGCCTTCTGCACCATCCACGTCTGCGAGGAGTAACCACCGAACTGCGTCTGCATCGTGTCGACGATGCTGGACTTGGTAGCGGTGTGGCGGCGCACGATGGACCCCCAGCGCTTCTTGAGGTTGCCCTCGATCCAGAGCCGGATCTCGTCCTGCAGCCACTCGATGTCGTTGATCGGGTCGTAGCCGCGGGTGTTCTTGCCCTCGGCATCCGTGGTTCCCGAGACGTCGACGACGTGGATGAGCGCGTCCGCGTGGCGCAGGTCGTCCAGGAACTTGTTGCCCAGGCCGCGCCCGGAGTGCGCGCCGGGCACAAGTCCGGCCACGTCCAGCAGCATAATCGGCACATGGCGCTTCCCGCCAGTACACCAGCCGTAGTTCGGCTTGCACAGCGCCTCCTTGTCCTTCCCGAACCGCGAGCACGCGCAGGGGACCTCCAGGTAGCCCGTCGCCTGGTTGGGCTCGATGGTGCAGAAGGGAAACGCGCCCACGGCGGCGTTCGCGTCCGTCAGCGAGTTCAGCAGCGTCGACTTGCCGCTCGAGGGCTTGCCCACAATTCCGATCAGCGGGTCGCGGGGCATATTTCGTAGTGTTGTTGTTCTCTTATCCCGCAATCCTTTGTGTAGAACCCTCTCGAATATTCCAGAACAAAACCGTTTTGAGCATCGCAAAAATTTTTCACTCGTAAGCGAACTGCTTACGTATAAAGGCAAAGGGCGATGCCCAGTAGAGAAAGGCAGCTGTCAAACAGAAGAGGACGAAAACACCAATTTAAAGCATCACAACCACAATATGAGCAACGAGGAACTGTTTAAGCCGGTCGGCGAGGCCGCAGAGGCCGTCGGGGCCGCGCCAAGCGGCGAGGAGGCGAGCAAGCGCCAGAAGCTGGACAACGGCGTCACTCTCACGGGCGCCGCGGACGCCCAGGGCTCGCCCGTGCAGGAGATCGAGTCCCTGTGCATGAACTGCCACAAGGACGGCACCACGCGCATGCTGCTGACGTCGATTCCGTACTTCCGCGAGGTCGTGATCATGTCGTTTGAGTGTCCGCACTGCGGGTTCAAGAACTCGGAGATCCAGCCGGCGTCATCGATCCAGGAGAAGGGGTCCAAGTACACGCTAAAGGTGGAGTCGAAGGAGGACTGGAACCGCCAGGTCGTGAAGGCCGAGACCGCGGCGTGCCGCTTCGTGGAGCTGGACGTCGAGATCCCACCAAAGCGCGGCGTGCTGACGACCGTCGAGGGCCTGCTGGAGGAGATGATCGACGACCTCGAGGGCGACCAGGAGATGCGGAAGAAGATCGACGAGGCGATGTACGAGAAGATCGCCGCGTTCGTCGCGCGCGTCCGCGCCGCCATCGACTGCCAGGAGGGCTCCCTGCCCGTCACCTTCGAGCTGGACGACCCCTCGGGAAACTCCTGGATCGAGTACAAACCCGGTGAACCTCAGCACAAGTGGTCGCACTCGGAGTACACCCGCACGGACGAGCAGAACGTGCAGATCGGGCTCATGACCGAGGACGACTACGAGGTGCGCCGCCGCGCCCGCATCGCCGCGCTCGCGGACCACGAGCGCAACCCATCCGAGGCGCAGAAGGTCCAGCAGGAGTTCAAGTCCGACGAGGACGACATCGAGAACTACAGCAGCGAGGTCCAGACCTTCCGCGCCACCTGCCCCTCCTGCATGAAGGAGTGCGACACCCACATGAAGCCCGTCAACATCCCCCACTTCAAGGAGGTCATCATCATGTCCACCAACTGCGAGCACTGCGGGTACAAGTCCAACGAGGTCAAGACCGGCGGCGCCATCCCCGAGAAGGGCAGACGCATCACGCTGTACTGCGACGACCCCTCGGACCTCTCCAGAGACATCCTCAAGGGCGAGTCCTGCTCCCTCGTGGTGCCTGAGCTGTCCCTGGATATCCAGGAGGGTACGCTGGGCGGCCGCTTCACCACCCTCGAGGGCCTGCTGAGACAGGTGTACGAGGAGCTCGAGTCGCGTGTCTTCTCCCAGACCTCGGACTCCATGGACCAGGCCACCAAGGACCGCTGGGTTGCGTTCTTCGCGAAGCTGAAGGACGCCCTCGACGGCAAGGTCAAGTTCACCGTCATCATGGAGGACCCACTAGCGGGATCCTACATCCAGAACGTCTACGCCCCAGACCCAGACCCCAACATGAAGATCGAGGACTACGAGCGTACCGCCAGACAGAACGAGGACCTGGGCCTGACCGACATCAAGGTCTGAACGTGCGAGCAACCGGGCATTACCTTCTCCACGACAATATGTACTATATCAGCTTTCTTTTATTTCGTATAATCAATACATTTGCCAAAATCCTGCAGCTCACGACTCCTCCAGCGGGAAGGTGCCGAGGTCTGTCTCGAGGTTGCCCGGGCCCACGGGCTCCATGTTGCTTCCGAGCCACATGGCCTGGTCCGTGATGTCCTTCCACAGCTTGTTGTCCGTCTGGTTCGTCTTGATCATCTCCTCCAGCAGGTTCTCCACAGTGTCCATGTTGATGACGTTCGTCGGGTCCAGCTGCTCCGCGTTCGTCTCGATGATCTTGGTGCCTTGCTTGGGCATCGGCGCGCTGTACGACTGCGCGATGGTCGCGTTGATGAGGTCGTCCAGAGTGGAGAGCGACTCGTCCTCGGTTGTGGCCGAGGGGAGACCCGCGGTTGCTGCGATGGACTGCGGGTCCACACTCGCACCCACGGACACCGGCATCGGCGAGTGCGTGTACGCGGGCGTCGCGGTCTCTGTACCTGGCAGATCGTTGTCTCCTGTGTGCTTCTGGATTAGGTCCTGCAGGATGTTGTGGAAGTCCAGGTTGATCATGAGAGTGAGCAGCTGGGCCCTGCGCAGTTCGGCGGCGTTGTTGCCGAGCGCAATCATCCTGTCGAACATGATGAGGGCGTGGTCGAGGTGCTCGTACGCCCGCTCGTGGATACCGAACGTCGTTGTGAACAGCAGCAGAGTGAAGGCAGAGGTGAACAGGTACTCCCGGTCCATGTACCCGAACAGCGCCACGAGGTCCGGCTCCATCAGCGCCCACAGCGCCCGGATGGAGCACACTGATGCCTGCAGCGAGCAGTTCAGCAGCATCGTCGTGCTGTCGGAGAAGTCCTCGAGGTCAAGGTACGTGTAGTTGTTCTTGAACGTCTTGAGTTGCACGGACACAAAGTGGAATAGCAGCGGCCGCACCGCGAGGTTGATGCCCTGGAAGTATTCGGTGAACAGGTTCGTGAGCTGTCGCGTGATCTGCAGCGGGTGCTTCTGCGAGAAGTCGACCTGGCACATTGGCGACAAGTTAGCCTTCCACTGGAACAGCTGCTTGATCACGTTCTGGAGCAGCGGCAGGATGTTGTCCTTGGGCTGGCGCTGGTACAACTGGCTCAGAATGTATCCGTTGATCTGCACGATCTTGACACAGTTGGTGAGGTACTCCGATCTGGGGAACACGTAGTGCTCGCACCCAGGCGGCCGCTGGTCAGGGGGCGCCATCGGAAAGTCCGAGGGCAGCTCCGCCGATATCGAGTAGTCCATGAAGCTCAGCGGCATGCCGGCCTTGCTGCTCAGCATGCGCTCGTACATGTACACGGTCCACCACAGCCGGCGGTGGTGTTCGAGGTGGTACCGCGTGAGCGTGTCGCTCTGGGAGTCGACGTGCATACCGACGACGAGACAGGTGCGCAGCGCCTGGCCAAAGTAGAAGTACGCCAGCACGGTGTTGTCCGCGACCTGCAGGTAGAAAGCGTGCAGTAGCAAGACCTCGATCCCGCCCTCGCGCGTCAGCAAGTGCAGGTTCTCGCCTGAGAATGCAGCGTTGAATATCTGCGATGCCTGGAGGAACCAGCGCGCACCCGGCAGGACGTTGTCTGTGTCCTCTGTCTCTGTCTCCTGGCCACAGCGGTGATACACCTCTCCGATGGCGAAGATGAGGAGCAGCTTGCAGAACCAGATGAGCTCGAGCGTGGGGTCGTCCGGGTACACCGATCTGGCCCTGTTGTACACGAGCTCCATGCCGTGCCGCATGAGCCCCTCGTTGAAGAAGTAGAAGCATGCGTCGTTGTAGGAAATGAACTTGCCCATGAGCAGGCACGCATAGGGGTAGGACGGCAGCGACACGTCAAACGGCTGTGGCGGCGGAGAGTCCTGGAATGGCGAGCCGTCGAACGACACGAGGAACGTGAGCTCGGCGGTGCGTGTCACTGACCGGACGCTGTGCTGGCTGTCGTTGGTGATGCGCGTGAGCGGCGAGGGCTTCACGGGTATGTTCTGGCGCTTGTTCATGGGCATGGGCTTGAACTGCTTGTGCGTGACGTATGTGGAGATGAGCGACTGGATCTCGAGCCCGAACAGGGTCATGGAGGAGGATCCGAGGAAGAGCGATCCCCCCATGGACGGCTTGACGACCATGCCGCTGCGCTGGGCGAAGGACGAGCCGATGTGGTCGCGGCAGCTGGCGCTGGCGGCGGCGCTGGGCGGTTTCACGAGCGCAGGGAGCGTGTTGGGGCTGGCGCTGCTGCGCGAGGAATTCTGCTGCTGCAGCTGCAGCTGTTTGTTCTGCTCCTTCAGCGCTGCGATCTGCGCCTGGAGGTCCGCGACGTACTTCACGGACACGACGATCTTCTTGACGGGCTCTACGTACTCGCAGGGGACGGCGTAGCGGGTGCAGCGGGGGCAGGGCTGCCCGCCGGGGCACTTGAGGTGTCTCTTGCGGCAGTTGAGGCACGCCATGGAGGTGCGGAGTTTCTTGGCTGCGGGCGAGTCGTCCGCGGACTCGAAGTTGGAGGAAGAGGCGGATGGAGGGTCCGTGGGGTCCACGAGGCCGCTGATCGCGAGCAGGCTGCGCTTGCCGCCGCCCATCGTGAGGTACTCCTTGGGCATATCGGCGGAAGTTATGTCTGGTATGTTGTTGGGCATGTATAGGGGCGTTTTGGTGGTTTTGGGGTGTGTATATTTGTGTGTCTTTTGGAGATGCGGGCCGTTGTTTTAAATCCGATGGCGCCCGTAGCCATGCGCGAGCGTGAGTCATGTGCGGCGGGGTAGGAAGGGAGATCCGCGATGGGGAGCGTTGTCTTGGGCGTTGAAGGTTAAGAGTTTGATGTGACTTGCAGATCAGAATGGGGATCTGACTGAAGGAGGGTAGTCGCAAGGGAGTAATCGTAGTGGGTAAGCACAGGGGAGTATACGCAGTAGGTAATCGTAATGGGGAAGCGCAAATAGTGCGGTATTGCATAGTTTTGAATTGTAGAACAAGTAGTCGTAGTCTTTACATGCTGCTTGCAGCACAGAGTACTGTATTAGTTCCATCACCTAAACATGCGAATACCCACAGCTAGTGCTATACCGCCACCTTGACAACCGTTTAACGCAGACGATACTTACCAACCGAAGCAACAAAGTACCACCCCAACCAGCAGAACCAACAAACTACCACCTAACCAACAGAAACCGACCAAACCATTGCACACAGCCAATCGCCACTCCAAACTATACCATACAGCATCATCTACCACCTTACCATCCCACCACACCAACTTCCTCAGTATACCATACCCCAACAAAATAGCCGCCGAGCTACCTTTCCCCACCCTCATTACTCTCACGACTCTCACAAATCTAACCACAATCACGAATCTCACAACTCTCATCACTCTCACCACCCAATATCGAAATACATACCATTAGCACTCCACATACCTTACTGTCCCCACCTGGAAACGATAAACCCATCTCCAAATCCCCAAGCGCCTTTATATTTCCAAGCGCGTCCTTTATATCCCGGTGGCAAATCGTTGTCCGTTGGGGAACCTCGGCGGCTATTCGTGTCACTCTCTACGATATCACGTGACTGTGTCGTATATGCTGCGAGGGCACGTATTAGACCAGGCAGGAACACGCCTCGTATTCCTACATCGAGCCCCACAACAACCGGATATATGCTATATATTGCCTCTTCTATCTAACTAGTTACTCTCTTTACGTGAAGCGTGCCGATCAGCCTGCATCGCATACCATATATGTGTCATGACTTGTTGTGCAGCGAACAGATGCCACACTCAACGCAAGAAACAAGTTATATAGATAGTGTTCACCAGCAGTACTCAATGTACTAGTGCACAGCTATAGCTCTGTACAGGTGTGCTATAATCAAGTCTTCACCTTCATATCTAAGAGATAGTAGGTACGTAATGTAATACTACTAGTGTTATATAGCATAAATGTATGGGACAGAAAGACAAAAGACCCTATTTCTCATCAATGCAGTGGGTGGAATTACCACGCACAAGTGTTGCCTGAATTAACATTCATGTTCACTTAACGTTCATTGCAACAGAGAGCACGTGAGTATTGCCGCGTAACTGTGATGCTGTAATCTTCTCACGGCGTGGCTCCCATGTCCATCGGACATGGGGCATATCCTACAGAGAGCATACACTGGCTGCTTTGTTGTACACTATGAGTATCTCATACAAGAGACACAAAATTAAATATCTAGTTAATACATACCATATTAATAGACAGGGATACAAATTAGCCTTCCGTACTTTGGGACCATCCATACACAACTCGGTATCTAGTGTGTATAATGTCTTGTTTCTTACACACTACTCTCTTCACACAGTTACTGCCCAGCCCTGTCTTATATATATCGTATATATCATATACTCATCATATATATATAATACACTCATCATATATATATAATACACTCATCATATATATCATATATCTATCATATATCTATCATATATCTATCATATATCTATCATATATCTATCATATATATATCATATGTATAATACTTCCATCATATATCCATCATATATACATCATATATTCATCATAATCTATCATACATATATCATATACTCATCATATATTCATCATATATTCATATTCATCATGTATACATCATGTATACATCATGTATACATCATATCCATCATATATCCATCATATATATATCATATATTTATCATATATATATCATACATATATCATATATTCATCATTATACATCATATATTCATCATATATACACCATATAGATATCATATATTCATCATATATCCATCATATATATAATACATTCATTATATATTCATCATATACTCGTCATATATATTTAATATACTCATCATATATATAATATATATTCATCATATATATATAATACACTCATCATATATATAATACACTCATCATATACTTATCATATATTCATCATATATCTATCACATATATATCCATCATATATACCATATATATATCACATATTCATCATATATCCATCATACGTATAATACATTTATCATATATATAATACATTCATCTTACATTTAATATATCCATCGTATATATATCATATATTCATCATATACTCATCATATATATGTATCATATAGATATCATATATTCATCATATATATATAATATATATAATATATATCATATATCTTTCATATATATATCTTATATTTATTCATGCTATATTCATGCTATATCCATCATATATTCACCATATATATAATACATTCATCATATATATATCATATATCCATCATGACTGTGAAATCACTACACACGAAACACGTGACCCCCACGTGACTCCCACACGCCCACACGTGACTCCCCCACGCCCCCACGTGACCGCCAACCAATCATCTCGCACCGCGGCCGCAGATTTCGCGGGCGCTTGCAGGGATGCGCATACAAGAACAGGGACTCTCAATTGTACAGTAACTGTATACCCCCCCAACTCCACTACCCCACTACCCCAACACAATGTCTCTAGCCAGATCCGCCGCCAACAAGCTGGACTGGGCGAAGGTCATCACCTCGCTCAAGATCACCGGCAAGACCGCCGCCGAGCTCTCGTCCTTCAAGAAGCGCAACGACGAGGCCCGCAGACAGCTGCAGGAGCTGCAGCAGCAGCCCGCTGCAGTAGACTTTTCCCACTACCGCTCCGTCCTCAAGAACTCCGCTGTCGTGGACCAGCTCGAGTCCTACTGCCAGGGCTACAAGCCCGCGACCGTCGACGCCGCGAAGCAGATCTCTACCATCGCCGCGTTCCAGGAACACGCCATGGCCAACGCCAGGCAGACCGAGCAGCAGGTCGCTGCCGAGCTCAGCGAGCTGCAGCAGACGCTGCAGAACATCGAGAACGCTAGGCCTTTCGACGAGCTGACCGTCGATGACCTCGTGAAGGCGAAGCCCGAGATCGATGCGAAGGTCAAGGAGATGGTCAAGCGCGGCAAGTGGGAGGTCCCCGGGTACGCCGAGAAGTTTGGCTCTCTGAATCTCATGTAAGCGCGTTTATTCCTTCCCCCCTTCTATATATTCCTCACTATTTGTATGAACATAGCAAAATTTTACCACAACGCTACGAGTTGCACAACGAATTGCACAACGAGTTGCACATACACGTTTAGAATGGGTATGGATCTCCCCGAAAGCTTTCTACGGTGCATTGAGCACGAACGAGAACAAGACGAAGTGCAAACGGCCCAACTACTCAAGAGTCTGCCCCTGCAGCGGCTCGTGCAGGCAGGGTACGCCGTCTCGAACCTCCAGCTGGAGAACATACGCTCCGGGATCGCTGGTAAACTGTTCCTCGAGCTCGGCCCAGACGCCACTACCGCTTCTATCGACCGCGACGGCGTTCGTAATGGCGATATTGTGAGTGTGCAGCCGCCCAAGTCCCTCGGGAAGCAAGGCGCCCCCGCTTGCAGGGGCGTCGTGTGGAAAGTAACTCCCAAAATACTTACAATTGCGGTTGACGGTGCTGATGAGGAGGATGCGGAGGCGCTGCTGGCGTTTCCGCGGCTTTGTGTTGTCAAGACTAGCAATACTGTCGTCTACAAGCGCTTAGAGGCGACGATGCGTAAGCTTGCCGAGGCCAGGGAGCAGGGGAAGTCGCGGCTGGTGCAGTTGCTTCTGGGCAGTGAAAATATACTCCCCTCGACTACGTTTGAGAGTGGTTTCACCTGGTTTAATCCCGGTCTCAATGCTTCGCAGCGCCACGCGGTGCAGTTCGCTCTCGCCAACGAGGTGAGTATTGTGCACGGCCCCCCAGGCACGGGAAAGACACACACCCTCGTCGAGATCGTGCTGCAGTGCGTCCAGCGTGGCGAGAGGGTGCTCGTGTGCGCGCCGTCCAATATAGCCGCCGACACCCTGCTGGAGCGGCTAGGGAAGAGCCACCCCAGCGGGCTCCTCCGCATCGGGCACCCGGCGAGGCTCCTCGACGGCACGCTGCGCTACTCCCTCGACGTCCTGAGCCGCAGTGGCGACGCAGGGGTTGTACTTAGGGATATACACGCCGATATCGACGCCGCTGTCGCGTCCACACGCAAGCTGAGGGGCAGTGCCAAGCGCGACGCCTGGCGCAACGTCAAGGAGCTGCGCCGGGAGCTGCGCGCCCGCGAGCACAGGGCGCTGCAGCAGCTCATCACGGGGTCCAGTGTCGTTGTGGCCACGCTCCACGGGTCCAGCAGCAGGGAGCTGTGCGGCTGGTACAGGGACCAGGAGGGCGCCAGTCTCTTTGACACGCTCGTGATCGACGAGGTGTCCCAGGCGCTCGAGCCACAGTGCTGGGTGCCGCTCATGGCGCACCAGCAGTCCAACATCCGCAGACTTGTGCTCGCGGGAGACAACAAGCAGCTGCCGCCCACGGTCAAGACCGACGACAGCGCAAAGGTCAAGCGCATGCTGGAGACCACGCTGTTCGACAGGCTCGTGAAACAGCACGGCGAGACGTTCACGGTGATGCTGGACACGCAGTACCGCATGAACGAGCAGATCATGCAGTTCGCATCGGATGAGATGTACGGCGGGAGGCTCATCGCCGACGAGAGCGTCAGGACACACACGCTCGTGGACCTGCCGGGGTGCGACACCACGGACGAGACGCAGGCGCCCCTCGTGTGGTACGACACCCAGGGCGACGACTTCCTCGAGGACCCGCTCGACGTCGGGGAAAGCGAGAACGACCTCGTGGCCAGCCGCAGCAACGCCAACGAGGCGCTGCTGGTGCGCCACCATGTGTCGCTGCTGCACGACGCCAACGTGCCCGCAGAGAGTATCGGTGTGATCGCGCCGTACAGCGCCCAGGTCAACCTGCTGAAGCGCACGCTGGCCGCGGAGTTCCCGGGCGTCGAGGTCGCCACGGTCGACGGGTTCCAGGGCCGCGAGAAGGACGTCATCGTGCTGTCGCTCGTCCGGTCCAACGAGAAGTTCGAGGTCGGGTTCCTCGCCGAGGAGCGGCGGCTCAACGTCGCCATGACGCGGCCGCGCATGCAGCTGTGCGTCGTGGGGAGCATCGAGACGCTGCAGCGCAGCCGCAACGCCTACTTGAAGCGCTGGGCCGACTGGAGCGAGGACAACAGCGACCTGCGGTACCCAGATATCGATGAGTTGTTGTAGCGGGGAGAAGATTATTCCAAGTATGAACGTATGGATATGCTATTCCAAGTCTACACGATAGACCACTCGAAGCATGAATGTAGGATATTGCAGTCCAAGTATTTGCAGGTACTCCGTCCCGAGCATCATGTATAGACTAGTCCATTCCAAGCATTATGTATGGTTGAGAATATTCCAAACATCAACGTATGGATATTCCATTCTAAGTATCGTGAGTGGATATTCCTTTCCAAGTATTGTGCGTGGATAGATCATTCTAGGCATCAGTCATGGATCATAACATTCCAAGTATCATACATGGATTAGACCATTGCAAACATGTACAGCTTAAGCTATTCGTAGTATCCAACATTTATTGCATGATATCGAGACAATACCTGCAATTACTTAATATATAAACGTTACATACAACATAACTATTAATGATACGGCACCGCGGTGCTTCTCCTCTGCACAATGATGATTCGACATATATGCTACTAATAATCTGCGGAACCACAGCGCCTACTCGTCGTCGTAGACGTAGAAGTCGACGTTCTCATCGGCGGTGACGAACATGGCGTACTTTGGATTCACGGCGATGGACCGCGGGCAGGACTCCGGCGCCGCTGGGATGAACAGCGACGGTTTCAGCGTGCGGCCACTTATGGCGTCGCTGTGGTGCCACACCGCGATGCGGCCGTCGTAGTCTGTGCCGAGGACGTACTTCCCGTCTGGCGAGAAGGCCGCTGAGCCCGCGTCCATGAACTCCCTGAGCGGGAAGGGCCGCGTGCCCTGGAGGTCGAAGAGCTGCTCGCCGGTGAAGGCGTCGAGGATGAGGTGGCGGCCGTAGGAGGACGCCAGGAGCAGGTAGCGGCCGTCCGGGGAGAACTGCATCTTGTTCCAGTTCTTGAAGGCTGGGTCCTGGACCTTGGCGGTGAGGAAGGGTCCGCGCCCCAGCTGGCGGACGTTGTAGAGGGCGAGTTCGCTGGACTCCGGGTTACCCAGCGCGACAACGAGCCCCGAGGGGTCGTAGGCGACGCAGTTGGGCACGAGGCTGGGGATGATGGCCTGCGCCTTGGAGGCCCTGAGGTCCCAGAGGCGGACGGACTCGTCGTAGGAGGCGGAGACGAACGTGTTGTCGAGCGGGGACATCTGTATGTCGTGGACCAGGGCGCCGTGGCCGGTGAAGTAGCGGATGTACTGGTTGGTCTCGAGGTTGAGGTGGCGGATGTCGAAGGACTGCATGGTGCTGCTGTAGACGCACTCGTTCTGCGCGTGCGTGAACGTGGCGGCGTGGCAGCCGTACTTCTTGGAGCCGACGGTGCTGACGAACTTGCAGCTGCTGGCGTCGTAGAGGTGCATGTTGTCGCTGGCGCTGGCGGTGAGCAGCAACTTGCCGCGGTCGTCGAACGAGAGCGATGTGACGGGCGCGACCTCCTTCTCCTGCAGCCGGAAGGTCTTGACGGCGTGGTACTTGGCGAGGGTATCGCGGTTGACGGGGAGGGACATGTGCAGCGAGCGAAGCGAGCGGTAGGGTAGTATCAACGAGCGAAGCGAGTTGATACGGTGTTTTTGCAGCAATAACCGTAGAAATTAGCGTTTGATGAACTAAAAACTGCTGTAGAGCGGCTATTCGAACGGTATTTGAACGTGTGTGCAATAACCTACTAGCAAATCACTAGAATCACTCCCAATTGAGAACAAAACCACACAAATAACCCTGCAATAGCTCCACTCTCCCACCGCTTTTCGCTTAAGCGCGCGGCGTCAAAGTTCGCCAACTTCACACCTCAGCACTATCAACAAATGCATAAAATTATCAACACTATATAAACAGGCGCAAAAGCGCAGAGAAGTACAAATAAGCATCACAAACATGGGCACGCAAGACATCATACGCTGGGGAGTGGACCTGACGCTGGTGGCGATGCTGCTGGCGGCGCTGCGGCGCCAGACGGGGCTGGTGCTGGCGTACGAGCGCTACGACTTCACGCGGGCGCTGCAGATGTACCTCCAGTGGGGAGAGTACTGCTGGAACCGGTTCGTGGGATACGCCAGGGGCGACGGCCGGCGGTTCCGCAAGGAGCGGGTCGAGGACGCGCTGCGCCAGCGCATCGAGGAGTTGTAGTCAATACCTACCATAAACATATATATTCTTTAGTGTCAATACATAGCAACGATCAATTGTGCTTGCTGCGCAAAAGCTCAATTTTGTGGCGCCAGAGACCGCTGCGAATGGGATCCATCGTTTCTGCGAGCTTCTCGTACGCGGCAACTGCGTCCTGGCCCCTGTTGACGTCGTCGCGGGAGCACAAGTACCCGTAGAACTCGAGGGCGTAGGATGATTCGTCATTGTACTGCTCACAGAGCTGCGTACACCGCTGCAGCAGCTTCTGGTCCCACTTGTGGAGCGCGCAGAGACCGCGGAGGTACTGCCAGGAGCTGACGTTCTGGGGCACCCTTGCGATGAGCTCCTTAGTCCACTCAAACTCCGCGGTGAACGCGTCTTCGCTGTCCCAAGGGTCGTGGGACCACGTAGCGAGGCGATGGGCCCACGCTGAGTTGTTGTAAGGGTCGCGCTGGATGTAGGTGAGGGCGAAGCGGCGCTCGTGGGACCAGTCGGCGAAGTGTGCGCAGGCCCACTTGCGGTGCGCCCAGACGTGGTAGTTCTTGGAGTCGTCGTCGACCATGAGCTGCGTGATGGGCAGCTCGCGGGCGAGCGCCGGCTGCGGGTGCAGGTTGGCGATGAGCGCCTGGCGGTAGGACCAGATCTGGTAGTTCTTGGGGTTCGAGAGGGTGAACTCGTCGAGCCAGTCAAGCTCCCGGTTCAGCCAGACGGCGGGGGCGCTGGGATCCCCTACTAACTTGCTCTCCTCCGCCACGAGGTGCTCGACGACCCGGTAGCGGTAGTTCCAGGCGGTGTAGAAGGCGGGCGCGAGCTCGATGACGTGGGTGGAGAGGTTGAAGGCGCGGACAGAGAGCTCGTTGAGCAGCAGCAGGCGGCGCAGCAGGCCCAGGGCCTCCTTGTACTCGTCCGAGTACATGATAGAGCAGAGCGCGGGGCCCGAGGGGTCTTCTAGCGGCAGGGGGAGGGGCTCTACGTTGTCGTAGTCGTTGATGTTGAATGTGAAGGGCATGGCAGTGTGCGAGGAGCGAAGCGACGAGCACACTGCGTGAGTGAGTGAGTGAGTGTGAGAGAGAGACTGTGTATGTACTAGTGTGAGTACTAGTGCGTGTGTGTGTAAGTACTGATGAGAGTACTAGTGTGGGTGTGTGAAAGTGGGAGTGTGTGAATGTGAGCGTGTATACAGTCGAATATACAATAGTATATGTATATATATACGCAGTTGTATACGCAATTGTGTATGTATATGTATGTACATGCACGTATGCCTTTGTATAAGCACGCCCGCCCGCACACATAAGCGGCGGTTTGAGGTTCACGAGGGGGTACGGAGAGCAGCGAATACAAAGACAAGCACAGACAAGCGAGAGTGCACAATGCACATGCATTGTTGATACAGTGTGGTATAGCACTGTGCGTGTCCATGCTTATATAAGTGGCACACCGATACACCGTGGATACAATATATACTGCAATGCAGTCGACACCAGGGTGTATACTGTCCGGAAAACTGTCATATCTCTCATACATGTATGTAATCGCACAATTACCACCGCCGACACCTGTACAGGCCATAGTCACAAGCCAGCGCACCAACGATACCGCAGAACACCATGGGCACACAAGAACAGCCCACCGCAAGAAACGCAGACAGCAAGAGTCAAGAACAATCGTACGTATAACATACATACACGGAACAAGTGCATATAACAATCGTACATAGAGTACTCGAACGCATAACATACACAGCGCCGACATAGCCTTATACAACAGTACATACAACAGTGCATACAACAGTGCATACAACAGTGCATACAACAGTGCAATATAGCAACACATATACACAGCCCTGATACGTTACTGCACTATCAATGCACTATTAATGCGCGCCGCGTTTGCCGCGATTCCCGATGCGGCAACACGCGCGCCGTTTTACTCGCGTTACCCCAACGGCCCCGCTCCCCTAAAAATGGGCGGCTGTTTTTCATATAAAGCGGGGGTTTCCGTCGGTTTGTTCTTTCTTTCTTTCTCTTTCTTTCTCTTTCCCTGTACCTGGGCGGCTATTTCCGTGTATTCTTTTGTATGTTCTTCTACCTCGTTGAATAAGTGCAATCTGTCCAACACCGCCTCTACTCCTGCCCCCAGCAGCCCGCAGGGTCCGCCCACTTTGGCTTAACGAGTGGGGTGGGAGTGGTGGTGGTGTTGGTGATGGTGCTTGTTCGTCGTTGGGGTGGTGATTATGTGTTTGTGCTATGGACTTCTGTTGCGTGTCGGTTATGGTATTACGGTGTCTGCTAAGGGGTTCTATCTCCATGGGTTGTGCTGGTATGTTTGGTTTCTATTCATGTGTTTCTATTATCTGAGGTTTAAGGTATTATGGTGTCTGGGTATTAACTTCTACTTATGGTATTGTGCTGGTACGTTTGGTGTCTTCTGAGGTCGTATATCTCCATATGCTGTGCTGGTATATTTGGTGTCTATTCATCTGCTTCTATTATCCAAGGTTTAAGGTATTTTGGTGTTTGCTATGGACTTCTATATCCATATATTATGCTGGTATATTTAGTGTCTGCTAACAACTTATATTTATGAACATTGCACTGGCACGTTTAGTGTCTGCTAATGTCTTCTATCTCCACATGTTGTGCTGGTATTCTTGGTGTCTGTTCTTCTGCTTCTATTGCATCTATTGCCTGAGGTCTAAGTTGGTATTACGGTGTCTGCTAAGAACTTCTATCTCCATATATTATGCTGGTATTCTTGGTGTCTGCTAACAACTTCTATTTATGAACATTGTACTGGCACGTTTAGTGTCTGCTAATGTCTTCTATCTCTTCACTGTTCTGGGGTACTTGGTATCTATTCGTCTGCTTCAATTGTCTGAGATATAATGTCTTATGGTATTTTCTAAAGAGTTCCATTCCATAGGTTATGCTGGTATTCTTGGTTTATATTCGTCTGCTTCAATTATCTGAGGTTTAAGGTATTTTGGTGTCTGGATAACAACTTATATTTCTGGGCATTGTGCTGGTACGTTAGTGTCTTCTAACAACATCTATCTCTCCACAGCTCCGAGATACATGCCATCTTATTGATCTGTTTCTATTCCATGAGGTCTAAGGTATCATGGTGCCTGGGTAAGAGTTCATGTTACACTGGGTGTCTTACTTGCCGTTGTTTCTACCACAGCGGTGACAGCCTGGTATGTTAGCGAGGTGATCCGTGTGTTACTGCTCCTGGTGATGAATCTCCACCATTAACTCTACTTTCAACTCACTTCCCTGCCTGGGCCATTTCCTCTTGACAACGATATACCTTCTTCCCGGCATTTAGGCTCTATCTCGAACTGAATTTGCTACTTCATCAGTTGGCTCGGTATTGTTCAGATTCGCACGAATGTATCGATAATTGTCAATACACCATTGCTTCCCCAACTCCATAGAGTATATCCCGCACCCACATGCACCTTGTTCAAGCACCACTGCTTATACTGCACTGCCATCGCATCGCCAGCGGCTCGGCGGCTCCGGCTATACCCGACGTCGCTTATCACTCTGCACGAATGCCGGTCGCGCCACACCCGCTCCGCCCGCTGCGCTGCCATGGCACCGTGCATCGCACAAAGGGTAAATAGAATAGAAGGATCGTGTATACGTAGAACTCTACACCCCCTATACACAGCACCAACCACACCACCACCCAGCATGGACGACTACGCTACCTCCGGAAGCGAGATCGAGGCCATGATGAACGACCTGCTCATGCAGAAGTACCTCGACGGCGACGGCGACGGCGACAGCGCGATCGACAATACAGCAGCCGCGCCACCACACAACACACAGCACATCGACAAGCTCGTCTTTGGCCGCACAAGCCCCGTCGACACTTCCAGGCACGACCCGCCTCCCGCCCACATTAGCGCTGAGACGCCCCTGCCCGCACAACTCACCGTCACCGGGCTGCCCAGCGTGTCCCGCGTCGAGAACCAGCTCAAACTGCAGCTGAAACTGACCTTCCCCGCGGGCAGAGGCAACACCCTCGCACACAAGGACCTCGTGCACCTCCCCGCGGACTGCATCGCGAAGGAGAAGCTCTTCCTCGCGAACGACGACCTCGGCCAGCTGGCGCCCGCGCTGCGCCGCCGCATGCTCCGCCTCGACGCCCGCCTCGTCTGCGCGGGCTCCAACGCCGCCACGTACGTCTGCGACAGGTGCACCCAGCGCGAGCACCGCCGCGCCTCCCGCCGCAAGTCCGGCCTCTCCGACAACATGCTCTGGTGCAACAACCCGCGCCGCAGCCCCATCATCTTCAAGAACAAGCAGGTGTTCCCAGTGCCGCCGGGGCAGAACACAGCGGACGCCCTCAGCTTCGACCTCGTCGCGCGCATCGTCTGCTACTCGCGGCACCACGGCGCCGACGACGGGTTCAAGATCGTGTTCACCGTGCGCGACGTCGAGGACGAGAGTAGTGTCATCGCATACGCAGAGACACACCCCATCACCATCGTCGACAAGAAGCAGCCGGGCACGGCAACTGCAACTGCAAAGTCCAAAACTGCGTCCACCACCACAGCACCACCCGCCAGCATGGCGGAGTTCTTCTCGTCGAGCCAGCTCTTCCTCTCCACGGAGACCGAGGGCAAACCCGCGCCGCTCACGTCACTGGCCCCGCCGTTCCCATCGCCCAGCTCGCTGAGCGAGGACGACAGCACCGCGCTCTCCGCGTCGCACAAGCGCGCCCGCAACAGCATCGACTCCAGCTCCTCCTGGTCCAACGCCAACACCAACACAAGCGTCAACTTCTCCTTCGACGCGCTCTCGGAGCTGTACAGGCCCGCGCCACCGCCCCGCGACGACAACGCGCCCCAGATCCAGCGCATCATCCCCGCGCAGGGCACCATCAACGGCGGCATCGAGATCACGCTGCTCGGCCGCAACCTCAAGCAGGGCCAGGTCATCAAGTTCGGCGACAACGTCGCGCTCTCGACGCAGTGCTGGAACGACTCTACGATGGTCACCTATCTGCCACCTGCGGCCAACGCCGGCCAGGTCGTCGTCACCATCGAGGACCGCGCCGCGAACCCGCACACCCACATGAACCTCGGGCCGCTGATCCAGCCCAAGAGTACTGCTCTCGCAAGTCCCGGCCCGGGCGCTGTGTTCACGTACGTCGACGACACCGACCGCCAGCTCATCGAGCTCGCGCTGCAGATCGTCGGCCTCAAGATGAACGGCAAGCTTGAGGACGCGCGCAACATCGCGAAGCGCATCGTCGGCAGCAACGGCAGCACCCCCGCCGGCAGCAACCACTCCACGCCGTCGGATACAGGCGCGGGCGCGTACAACTACTCCGCGCACCACGACGAGGCGCTGCTCGTCAACGTCCTCAAGTCGTTCAGGGTCGGCAGCCGCAACCTCAACGTCTCGGTGTGCGACACTGCGGGGCGCACGCTGCTGCACTACGCCGCGCTCAAGGGCCACACCGCGCTGCTGCGCACGCTCGTCGCCTACGGCGCGGACGTCGAGCGCCGCGACCGCTTCGGGTTCACGCCCTTGCACTTCGCCGCCGTCGGCGGCGACCGCGACAGCATCGACATCCTGCACCGCCGCTGCGGCGCCGACGCCGCCCGGACCACGGGCAACGGCGCCGACGCGCGCGCGCTGCTCTGGCGCAACCACAGGGTTGCGTGGGGCGAGCTCTATGGATCCTCTGCGGCCTCGCTGCACTCGCTGTCCGCGGCTTCCTCCCTCAGCAGCCTGCGCGACGCCGTGGGGACGACATACCCATCATCCAGTGACAACTCGGACGACGCCATGCAAGAGGACGAGGAGTTTGCCGACGACGAGGGTGAGACCGAGGAGGAGCAGGAGCAGGAAACTCATTCCCCCGACACGTCGCTGTGGAACCGCATGGTGACACGCCTCAACGAGAACGACCTGCTGCCCAAGTACGAGGACCTGTTCCCGCGCTCGCTGCTGGACGTGGCGACCAAGAGCAAGACCCGGAGCACCGCAGTCGTGGCCCAGGACAGCGCGTCCGAGGACGAGCTGGACTACGAGGAGGACCTGCGCACGGTGGTGCAGCAGTTCTTTGTCGAGCAGCGCACGAAGCTGCGCAACGACAGCATGCTGCTCTTCTTCTGGCTGCCGCTGATGGTCGTGCTCGTGTGCGCGATGGCGCTCTACAACCTCGGCGGCCACGGCAACGCCATCCAGACCGCCGGCGACGGCCTCGCGAAGTACCTCCGCATGGGCCTGAGCCACGTCGTCCTCGGCAACGAGCGCATGCGCGCTGCTGTGATGTCCAGGCTGCAGGCGCCGTGATCGTGAACATTCCATTGACCTTATCTTCGCTGTCACGTGGGGCGAAAATTTTTCGCACTACTTAAATCGATGAGGCGATGGCGCAATGCTACTACTACCACTACCACTGCTGCAACGCCCCAGAGCAACGCGATGTCCCCCAACCAGTTCCGCATAGTCGTCGGCTCGTACGAGCACAACATCCTGTGTCTGTCGCTGGACCTGTCGCTGGAGACGCCCGTGTTCACGCCGGTCTTCCACTTCCAGGCGCACGCGCTGAGCGTGAAGTGCCTGGCGATCGCCGGGCGGTACCTCGTGAGCGGCTCGAACGACGAGCACATCCGCATCTACGACCTGCAGAAGCGCAAGGAGCTGGGCACGCTGCTGGCGCACCAGGGCTCGATCACCGCGCTGCAGTTCTCGCGCAGGGACGCCGCTACAACGGGCAACGCCCGCTGGCTGCTGTCCGCCTCCGAGGACAACCGCATCATCGTGTGGCGCGTGCGCGACTGGGAGAACCTGGGCGTGCTCAAGGGCCACACCGCGCGCGTGAACGACCTGGACATCCACCCATCGGGCCGGATTGCCGTGAGTGTCTCCGAGGACCACTCGGTGCGCCTGTGGAACCTCATGACGGTGAAGAAGGCCGCGGTGCTGAAGCTGCGCAAGTACAACCAGAACGGCCAGGCCGTGCGCTGGCTGAAGCGGGGCGATGTTGAGAATGGTGGCTCGCACTTCGCGGTCGCGCTGCTGACGAAGGTGATCGTGTTCGCTGCAGCGGACGCGAAGGTGCACCGCGAGATCGACCTCGGCCGCCGCACCGTGATGCACATCGAGGTGCAGACGCTGCCGGACGGCCGCGAGTACCTGTGTGTCGGCCTCAGCGACGGCCGTGTCGAGTTCTACGACTCCGAGAAGCTGTGCAGCGCCGGGGAAGACGATGACGAGAAGCCTGTCGAGTGTGAATTCCACGTGCTGGGCCACACGAACCGTGTCAAGGACTTTGCGTTCTACACGAACGAGCACGGCACGTACCTCGTGAGCATCGGCTCGGACGGCAAGGCCGTCGTGTGGGAGATGGCCGCGGACGGCGAGCCGCAGCAGCGCGCGGTGTACGACTGCGGCGAGCGCCTGAACTGCCTGGCGCTGTGCGACGAGGCCGTGGAGAAGGTCGACACGATGAAGAAGCGGCTGGCTAATGGCGACGACGAGGAGCGCGACCTCGGCGAGCAGAGCGAGCCCGAGGACGAGGACGCCGCCAAGCTGCAGCGCGCCATGTTCGGCAAGCGCAAGCGGGCCAAGCGCGGCAAGGGCAAGGGCAAGTCCCATGTTTCTGTCGAGCTGTAGTTGCGGTGTCAATCGACGATATAATACGCCGTGTACCATACCATCTCATACACAATAACAGCAGTCAGTGAGTCAATAGCAATACACCTCCTACAGTACATAATGTACAATGTTCAATATACAATAGGTTATATTCAGTGCAGAGTGCACCATACGGTATACCGTATACTGTACAGTATAGAATCGTGAAGTGTATGGTATACTATATACTATAACGCAGTATACACTATATAGTGTAGAATATACAATGTACAATATACAATATACAATATGCAATATACTATAACAGTGTGAGTATAGAAATACAATATGCCATACAATATGTCATATACAATACACAGAGTGTACAGTATTAGCAGAGTGCATAGCACACAGTGTGCAGTGTACAGTATACCAGGCACTATACAGTGTAGAGGGTCCATTATACGATATACAGTATACAATATGTCATACAATATACAGTGTAGAGCCTATTGTCCATTCTGCACAATATAGAGTGTAGGACGAGCACTATGCAGTATGTCGTATTCCACACAGTGTAGAATGGACCGTATGCCATACACCAGATGCAATATGCGTGTTATATCATAGACACTTTGTTGTGTTGTGCCATCATCAACTGATCAGCGTGAAATGCGGTGTCAACACAACACAGAAGTATAGACACAGTGTATATAGAAGTAGTAGGTATAGTGCATACACACAGAGTATACACAGAGTATACACAGAGTATACACAGAGTATACACAGAGTATACACAGAGTATACACAGAGTATACACAGAGTATACACAGTGGAGAGTGCAGACAGTATACACAGGTCACAGTACACAGGTCACAGTACACTACACAGTACACTACACATTACAAGATATAGTACGGAAGTAGAAGGCACTGTGAACACAGACAGCATATAGAACAGTACTCTAGGACAAGCAGCACACTAGTACAGACAGCACTCTGGTACAAACACAGACAACTGTACAGGCAGGCATAAACACAAACAGGATTGACACAAGCCACAGCTGCAAAGTCTGATTCTCGTATCGTTGAATTGAGTGATACAGAGCGTTAACCACTGGTATCTTTGAATCGACAGCTATACACTCTGATCCTGGTATCGTTGAATAGAGAGATACAAACATCAAACCGTGATATATCGATACGTTGACAGCTACAAAGAGTTAACCCCTGATATATCGATAAAGTGACAGTTGCAAGGTGTTAAACCATTGACATATCGACGAATTTGCACATTTACAGCGTTAAACCAAGGTATATCGATACATCACCTGCAGTCACTCGTCGAATCACCGGAACCATCACACCACCAACACCCCAACCACACGATGAAGATGTCCCCCGGCCGCACGCCAGGCCAGCGCAGCTCGACGCTGGCCATCTCGCCCTTCGTCACCGGCAGGCAGGCCCGCAGCCGCGGCAGGCCTGACGCCAGCGCCGGTCCCAGCGTCGCCAGCATCAATCCCAACACGAGCCGCCTCGACGCCTTCCAGGCCATCGTCTCCAGCCCCCTGGGCCGCAAGACCCAGGCCCCTCAACCCCCCTCAACCACAACTACAACTGCAGCAAACGCTCCCTCGCTAAGTACAGCCGCTGCTTCCGCCCCAGAGCTCGACGCCAGCAGTCTCTCGTCCGTCGAGCGTCTCAGGCTCTGGCGCCACGACGCCCTCATGCAGCACATGTACGCCGCCGCCAGCCACGCCGGGCAGCTTGTGTACAGCCTCACCCGCGACGCCAACGACGCATTCTGGCTCGCCCAGGTCTACTTCAGCCAGGGCCTGCCCCAGCGCGCAGTAGAGCTGCTCACCGCCGACAGCCTCCACGAGCAGAGCGTTGTGTGCCGCTACCTCGTTGGGAAGTGTCTCCTGGCGCTGCACAAGTACGACGAGGCCCTCGACACAGTTGGCGAGGCCAACCCGTTCAAGGAGGAGCCAGAGGGAGGTAACGGCGACTACACAGACCACGGCGACGACGGCGGCATCAGGATCGAGTCCTCGCTCTGCCTGCTGCGAGGACAGGTCTACGCCGCCTTAAACAGCATCGCCCGCGCTACTGAGTGCTACACTGAGGCACTGCTCGTCGACGTCAAGAACCTCGAGGCATTCCAGAAACTCACAGACGGAAACCTGCTCTCACCCAGGGAGCAGTGGGACCTGCTCGACTCCCTCGACTTCAGCGTACTGGGGGACAACGAGGCGCTCATCAGGGGCATGTACACGCTCTGCTGCTCGCCCTACGCCGGCAGGGACCGGGTCCGTGCTGCTCAGGCTCTCCTCAGCGACGAGTACGCCCTGGACACCCGCTCCAGCAGCGCCGTCGCTCGCTCCCACGCCCGCACGCTATACCACCAGGGCGCCTACAACGAGTGCCTCACGCTCTGCGAGAAGGTTGTCAGTGCCGACAGTCTCGACATGGACATCCTCCCCACGTACATTCTCACGTTGCAGCAGCTGCAGGCCGGCAACAAGCTTTTCCTCACAGCGCACCGGCTCTGTGAGCAAGCACCACGCAGCGCTGTCGCCTGGTTCGCCGTGGCAACCTACTACGCCACCACCAGGCGCACCCACGAGGCCCGCCGCTTCTACGCCAAGAGCCTCGTGATGGACCCAGCCTTCGCCAGCGCCTGGCTCGGCTTCGTCCACACCTTCACCGCCGACGGCGAGCAGGACCAGGCGCTGGCCGCCGGCGCCACCGCCGCACGCTTCTTCCCGGGCAACCACCTCCCTAACATGTTCCTCGGCATGGAGTACATGGCCCTCAAGAACTGGGCGCTCGCCGAGGAGTACCTCACGCTCGCCTACGACGTCTGCCCGACGGACCCGGCCTTGCTCAACGAGATGGGCGTGATGTACTACCACCGTGGCGAGTACGCCCGCTCCAAGAAGTACCTGGGCCGCGCCATGGACGAGGTAGAGGCCACCTCGGGGTCCACCGTGCAGGGGACGGGGCTCGCCATCCAGCTGAACCTCGCACACACCTACCGCTTGCTCGGCGACGACGACCGGGCCATCCGCTGCGCCAAGAGCGTGCTAGAGAGCTCGCCGCGCAACGCAGACGCATACCTTACGCTCGGGTTCTTGTACCTCAGGGGAAATGAGCTCGAGAAGGCCATTGATAGCCTGCACCGCACACTGGCGCTGCGCCCGACGTGCATCCAGGCGCAGGAGCTGCTGCTTAGCGCACTAGAGATGAACGTTGCGGTCGCAGTGGACAAGGACCACCCGCTGCTAGCGGGAGCACCCATTCCGACGGAGTACTGGGGCACCCAGGGCGGAATGGGCGGCAAGAAGAGGCCCTCGGGAGGGCTGAGTGCTCCCAGGACCGTCGCCAAGAGGGTCAGGACGAACGAGGGCGCTGGCGACAGGCCTGGCGACAGGACCGGTGAGCACATGGACGTCGAGGAGGCGTAGTGGCTCGCAATATTGCATGAATAATGATAGCTATATAGTGCTAATATACAGTTGTTCGCTCGAGGAAGCGTTGAGGGTTAAGTGGCTGTGGTTGATACGCCTTGCTGCATTATGGGATAATATTCCCGTGCATTAATTATTTATTATTAATAAGGAAATATGCATTGCGGGAGGAAATAAAACAGATATGCGTCTGGAGATACAGTAATTGCTTGTACTATAGAGTTTCTGTACACTTTTATGTTGACATTATAGCTATAATCCATTATTTATTTATTATTTCAAGATATCTGGTGGTCACGTAATAATATTCACCACAAACATGAACTTGAATTAACACTAATGCAAGATCCAATGTGTCAAATATCACAGCATGTATTCATCACAGCCGATTGCAAATTACATTTCTATATAGCTCAGTCGCCAATAGCGTATTTTAATAAAGGGCGTCACAATCATTAGAACTCAATAAAGAGTGATGTAGAATCGCCGCCGTCGTCGCGCTGGCGCAGCTTGCGCTCGTAGCGGCGCTGGGACCGCGATTTGGAGGGGTCTCCCTGCTCCTGCTTCTGCGGCACGTTTGTTCCATCTGCCTCCCTCTGGTCCCTGCGTTCCCTGCGCTCGCGGCGCTTGCGGGTCCTCATGGACTCTGAGGGGTGTTCGGGGGATGTATCAGGGCTCTCTGATTCGTGCTTCTTGCGAGAGTGACGTTTGCTATGTTTCGTTGGTGGGTTGTCGTTGTCAGGACCATCGCTGTCTTGAGGAGCGGCGGGGCCGTTTGTGCTTTGGCTAGAGGGTATGCTGTCAGTTTCGCTAGCAACATCTTGGGAGGAGTTGCGCTCCTTCTTGCTCCTTCGAGAAGACTTATCAGGAGCAGGCTGGTCGCCATTGACATCGTCAGTGTGGTGTGGGGCATGCTTCTTACTCTTTCGAGAGGACTTTTTGCTGGTATTGATCTCATCATTGTGAGGGGTGCTGTCGTCCGCAGTATCCGTGTGCTCTCCATTCTCAGAATCGCGACTCTTTCTGCCCTTTCGAGAGGATCTATCGGATGCAGATCCAGTGTTATTGGTATTGCTTTCATTCTCAGCAGCGCCACGCTGTTTCCTGGCCTTTCTAGACGACCTGTCGGGGGTACTTTCAATGTCACTTGTAGTATCCTCATTCTCAGCATTGCCACGGTGTTTCCTGCTCTTGCGAGAGGGTCGGTCTAATGCAGATTCAGTGTTATTGAGAATATCTTCATTCCCAGCTTCACCACGATGTTTCCTACCCTTTCTGGAGGGTCTATCAGCTGCAGATTCCGCACTATTGGCAGTATCCTCATTCTCAGCATCACGATGCTTCTTGCTCCTTCGAGAAGACGTAGTATCGGCAGTTTCAGTGCTGTCTGCAGTAATATCACTTTCAACACCACGATTCTTCTTACCCTTGCGAGAGGATCTGTCGGGGGTGGTTTCAATGCTATTCGAAGTATCCTCATTCTCAGCATCACGATGCTTCTTACTCCTTCGAGAGGCTCTGCCTGATGCTGTCCCAGTGCTGTCCGTAACATCTGCATGTTCAGCATCACGCTGTTTCCTACCCTTGCGAGAGGATCTGTCAGACGCAATCTCAGCACTACTCGCAGCATCTTCCCCCTCTCTCTCCTCCCTCTCCCTTTGCCTGCGCAGCTTGCGCTCCCTCCTCTTTGCGCTGTCCCTGCCCTTCTTTCCCAGCTTTCCATTCAGCCTCTCGTGGAAGGACTGGGAACCATCTACTTCCTCGCTGGTCTCCCGCGGGCTCAGTATCAGCTCGTCCAGCCCCTCCAGCATCTCGTCAAATCTGTCGAACGTGCTGAGTGCACGCACCGTGGGAACATCCTGCACTGCGTCCTCCCTTACTGTCTCACGCACCGTGGCCACGCCCTTCCCCGGGCCCTCCCCCGCCAGCAGGAACCGCAGCATCTCCGAGTCGTCCATCTTGGCGAACTTCACCTCACAACAAACAACATCACATCAAAACATCAACAACCAAGAAAATAAACAACTTCACCAACTGACACTTCAACAAGCCCTAACTGCAATGAGACGCGCGCGCCCGCTGCAAAATCTGCGCCCGGCCAGAACAATCCGCTTCCATGAACGTCCAATCCCTCCACGTCCACCACAACAACAACCAACACCGCCGCACAAGAGACCGGGACGCTCGCTGGCGGTCGTCGCTGCCCTGGCGCTGGGCTCCTCCCTTGTCTCGCTGCTCTACCACAAGGACCAGCCGTCGCAGTTCATCGAACACGAGAATCAACAAGTCATGTCTAAACAAGAGGAACAACCACACGTGGTGTTTGTGCTGGGAGGCCCCGGCGCCGGGAAGGGAACCCAATGCGCCAGACTCGTGAAGGACCACGGCTTCGTGCACCTGTCCGCTGGCGACCTGCTGCGCCAGGAACAACAACGCCCGGGGTCCAAGGCCGGTGCGCTGATCAAGTCCTGCATCGCCGAGGGCCAGATCGTGCCCCAGGAGATCACCATCGGTCTGCTAAAGACTGCCATCGAGGAGAGACGCGCTGCTGGCGCCTCTCTCTTCCTTGTCGACGGGTTCCCTCGCAAGATGGACCAGGCACACACGTTCGAGGAGCAGGTCGTTCCCTGCGAGATGGTGCTGTTCCTGGACTGTCCCGAGGACGTGATGCGCGAGCGGCTGCTCGAGAGGGGCAAGACGAGCGGCAGGGCCGACGACAACGCTGCGGCGATTACCAAGCGGTTCCGCACCTTTGTTGAGACGTCCATGCCTGTCGTCGAGTACTACGAGCAGCACGGCAAGGTCGAGGCCGTGACGTGCGACAGAGGCGTCGATGAGGTCTACGCCGATGTCGAGGCCGCGTTGAGAAAGCACGGTCTGCTCTAGAGAAGTACATATAATTTGTGTTGTATAACCTATTATAGTATAGTATAATATAATATAGTATAATATAATATGATTGAGCTTATGGAGGCAGGGAATGCAGTTGTATGCCATATGGTGTATGGTATAGGCGTGACATATTGCAATATTGTAAGATGGTGGAATATGTGGTGATATATGGTGATGTGTGGCGATATATGGTACAGTACAGTATATATATATGGAATAATATTGTATATATATGGTATAATATACGGTATAATATGGTATATATGTGATTTCCCTAGTCGTGTGGAGTGACAGTTTTATGTCACAGATGGTATACGGTATATGGTATGGTATATGTGGTATTGTATATTATATGGTATATTATATGGTATATTATGTGTTGTATTGTATTGTACGGTATGTAGTGAATTTTATGGTGTGTTAAATGGTGTATTGTGTTGTATGGTATGGTGTATTATATGGTATGGTGTATTACGGTATGGCATGATATATTCTATAGTATATGGTATGATATGGTTTATGGTGAGGTATTGGTGTATTATATTGCACTGCTTATGGCGGAGTGTATCATATGGTAGTGCGGTATACGATACTGTGCATGCCAATATACAGAAAGTATATGGGTTAAAACACGACTTTGCTTAGCGAATAGTATTGTGACATACAAAAGAATGTGAGAACGATATCCCTCTGTCGTGTGTCGTATATGATAATATGTGATATGACATGTGAAAACCAGGGATAATGCACCACATGTTAAAGTACAGACTATAATATATGTTTTCGCATGACATAGCATCTGTTCCACCCTCGAGCACACGAGGTATACGTTACAGTGCACTTGATTCAACACGACGAAATATGATATTATGCACTGTAGTTTACGAAAATATGTGACAGAGCATATGTCATAGAAGAGAAGGTACACGGCATGGTATGACAAATGCCTCTAAATCTAGAGAAATATACTTGACAAAGCAGGGACGTCCACAATAAAGGTAATAACGATGGGCAGATGGCTAAAATTCGCACTGCAGTTATGCAGTTTATTACATCTCCCTGCGGTAAAATATCACTGGGCCCTACATCACACCTAGTACGTCAATAGAGAATTATCAAACATGTACAGTGAAACGAATGCAATAGAACACGGCTTGTCTGCTGCTCCCGATAGACTCAAATTGATATAGCACAATAGATACTGTGCATTTATCTACGATACGACACAGTCATCTACGAGCTCCTCGATTTATTGCGGCTGGACCCGGATTACTCCGCTGACACATCCTTCCAGCACCAGTGACAGTTGATTCATTCCGCTGCTATACGCCAAATTGCTCAGCAGGTTGGCTTGTCTGAATTAGAGAGTCTAGTGCAATTGGACCAACCCAATTGATTAGCTACAGATCGTCTAGTACACTTAGTCGGTTAAACCCACCCTTCCTGTGCACCCATGCAACATCACCTCATCATGGTCACGGTAGTTTATCGACCTATCCAGTACTCAACGAAACTGCTGGCGCTCCCACACTACGATACAACTGTCAACCACACCTGACACATCAAACCCTCTTCGCACAATTATCAGCACAACTTCCTTATATTAAGCTATACAACTATATACAATCCCACGACCCTTACTTCTGGAAGGAGGCGAGCTCGGCACAGTCGTAGCTGACGTAGGTACCGTTGATGCTCTCTGGAACGCCTCTCAGAGCCAGGTTGGCGTAGACAGTGGCTGGGACGTTACTGTCGAGCAGCTTGTTGCTCTCCTTCAGGTCCTTGAACATGGCGTGGTGCTCCGCAGACATGTTGTTACCGACGTTCTCACGGATGTTCACCTGCATAGAGGTGTCGACGATACCAGGGGCGACAGCAAGGCAGCGCACGTTTGGCTCCTCGTTGGCAACGGTCAGCGCCAGGTGGTTCAGAGCAGCCTTGGAAGAACCGTAAGCACCCCAGTTGGAGAAGTACATGGTGCTGGCATCGGAGGAGACGAAGACGTAGTTACCGTGCGAGCGGGCAATCTGCTCAACTGTGATGCTCACCAGAGACACAATGCTGAAGAAGTTGATGTCGTACAGACGCTTCCAGGCGTCGATGTCGGCGTCGTGGATGCGCTGGACTGGCTCCAGGACACCGGCGTTGGCAACGACGGAGTCGATCTTACCGTGGTCGCGCACAGCGTCGGCGGCCAGCTGCTTCAGCTTGCCCGCGTCGGTGATGTCTCCGACAATGTAGAAGAAGTGGTCACCGTACTGCTCCTTCAGCTCCTTTAGTGGGGCCTCGGAACGAGCAATACCGTAGACGATGGTCTCTGGCTCCTCCTTGAAGATGGTGTCGACAATGGAACGGCCAATACCACGGGAAACTCCGGTAACAATGATAACTTTAGCAGGCATGTTTGTGTATGTGTGTGTATGTGTGCGAGTGATTGCTGGTTTGTCTATCAGGAATAGATTACCACAACAAACACTCCAGCAGGGGGCCAACCCCCGGTTTTATAGCATCCCGGAGAGGTTAGCAAACGAAGGTCCAGGACCTGCAGGAAGAAGAAACGAGGCCATCGGTGATATAATCTGCCACGTGACTCACAGAAACTCCCGCAGAAGCCGTTCGCAAGACCTATTGTTATAGCACCGACGACTCGTACGATACTTCCTTGGACGGTGTTGTTATGCGCTAACGGACGGCTGCTGGGCCCTGTAAGTGCATACGTGGTCCGGTAAGTCTGTTTTAGTTCCGGTAAGTTTAGTGCAGGAGTGAGCATCGATGGTTCTGCCAGTGAAGATGCGGAGGACTCGCGGGTCCATCTCTCGCTTGGCAGTGCACCGAGTCGGCTGAGGTCGAGCCACGTTGGACGACGTGGTGTCTGGCGACGGGCTTATGCGCTTACGCAGATTTTAGTAAGGCGCGCGTAGATGGTTCTGCATTCTGCATGGAATTGCGGAGGGTCCTGGGGTGTATGCAGGCTGAGTCGTGCAGGCGGTGCGATAGTATGCATCGTTATGCACAGAGAGGAAGGCAGGCTGGTTGTCGTGGCGATTAAACGAGTAGCCAATTGTAGCACTGGGTTCATTTTGACCATTTGCATATATTAGCACCGCTCTAAGATCGTATAATCCCTGTCTTGTGAAAAGAATAATACATATCATGCACAACTGGATACATTGTATTGAAGATGCATAATCGGATATCTTATTCTTGGTGATACATACCGGGAGTATGTTATGATGCTGGGTGAGCAGTATTGGTATGAATACAGTACACGTATTGCAATTTGGCATCTTGCGTATATGAAATTCCGGATTCAGAGAATGCAATGCGAAGAACAACAAATGCCGATATAGTAGCGTGTCCAATACATTGTCCTATCTGTCAAAAGGGACAGTAGCTTAGGTGAGGGTTCTGAGATGAAGATTCTGAGAAGTTTGATGTGTACAAGAGAGATTCCGCCATGAAGAAAGGGACGTGCCGGTAGAATATGGCAGACAGTGTTCTGTCGCCCGGTCTTCTCATTTGTAATATCTTGCCCTGTCCATCCGTTTTCTCTCTCCTTGTCTGTGGTTTTGTTGTAGCTGGATGTTGGAGTTCTGTAGTTGGGTGTTGAAGTTTTGCTTTTGGGTGGCAAATCTCCACTACTAGAACATTCGAACACACAACAGTGAATACAGAAAAACAGTATGTAAATGACTAGCAGAGGATACTATTGAAACTACTGAGTCCCTTCACATGTATCAGCTCGATTCTTCTCTTTTTGTCAAGGGGCCATACTTGTCTGGCACCTAGGCGGCTAATACGTCGGATGATTTGGAGAACATGTGTCTTTGGCAAGCGATATGGCCATTCAGGTTGACGGGAAACACCTTCCTACATCTCTCAGACTACTTGACTACAAACATATGGAATGTGCTGTTGACTACCCCCTGTTAAATGTTGTTATCGGTACTAAAACTCCAACAGTAGGCGCCAGAAACAACTCTTTTACGGCATCCACCACCGCAGTTCAGTACCCCTATGACTCCTACAACTATGAACCATTATCCCTACGACTTCTACAACTCTACACCGACCCCTTACTGATATATGTCCGACGACGTTTCCAAAGAGTCTCCCAGCTAGGATCCCAGGTGTCAAATTAGTGCGGGGTAGGGGGTTCCAGTTGTCCGTAGTTATGTCTAGCAACACCACAATGAGTCTCTTCAGAACAACAGACGTCGTTGAGTTCACAACCCCGCAATGGGTATACCCATCATCCCTTGTTGAAGTATTCTTCCCCACATCATCCCTCATTATCCCTTAAATTCTCACATCTAATTGAGTTTCAAGGTTATCAATGCAGCTTCTCAATCAACACCGCCCTCGACTCCGTGAACGATTGTTTCGAAGAGACATCCCTGAATCCACTCAGGCTTCATGAACAGCCACCAGGATGTAAATAGGTCCAGCCATGGCCAGCCTGGCCCTTGCATTATTAAGCAACGATTGCCCCGCCACAAATACAATACCGTTATATAACGTATTGTATTGTTGCTTCCTCTGCTTTCTAGGATATCAAGCTTCCCATATGCAAACCCCGTTAACCGACAGGGCTTCCCTTGCTATTCACCCGCATCTGGGATGTGTTTCACCCTGGCTGGAGTTAGATGTGTTGCCTATTGTATTCATCAAGAGACCTTGCTACTCTTCCAAATGCCCGTTCTAATAATACACTAAGTGGGAGCACCCTTGGACGTACCTGTCGCCCCTTGGACTACGTTTCCAACACCCAGTACACAAGAAGTTGGCAGACACACGCACCACTGTATCTGGCTCCTGAGCGATACTTCCGCCAGCGGGTTCATTTCGGTGCCTTCCCCAAGGGCGCGGAGTTCGGCGGACCTATCTCCTGGCCAACCCCACTTGCCCAACGCGACATAACCACATTGTTCTTGTCTGCATCCCCAGAATTAAACAAAGCATAGGTCTTCGCGGTATGCGTGAATCCAAGGTTGCCCACAGACGGCTTCTGGGGGAAAAGGAATGCGGACCTAGACTCGCATCCAGACGTGTATTTGCCTAAGAAGAAAAAGAAAAGGGTGCGATTGACTCTCGCTTTGTATGATATCATCGGCAAACCTTTCTTCTGCAACTTTGCGGTGTTTTTGTCATTTCTTATCGCTACTCAGGACAATATACTGGTGTTCTAGGTCCATGTTGAGCGTATTGTTCGATGGAGGTGTCTGAATATCGGACTAAAGGGGCGTGTTCTACGGCTCCCCGTACGGGTTTCTACTAGCATGTTCCCATCTATCTGTTGGCTTGCACCCATTCGTCCGCAAGCTTGGGTGAGTAGGTTAGTGATGGTGATTACTGCCATTACTTGTCAAGAGAAAAAAAACACGACTCCATACCGTGTCTGACGGCAACGCTCCTTCGGTTAGTAGAGCACCAGCATGAGATCCTTTACACTGCAATGGAGATACAGTGTGGGGAAGCGTCTCGATATTTCTCCACATTACCGCATGTGCCGCCAGCCTTGTTCTTTTACAAGAACGGAAGGTCGCCTTCCTTGAACGACAACGCACAGCTCACGCCAAAAAGAAAAGCTCTTTGTCTCTAATCGCGGGGACGGTTTGTAAGATATGACACCCGCCCAAAGTCTTGATCCTTCCTGCCCCGCGGACACGCCCAAGAGCCGCCGGCCAATCCCGTGGCGCGGGACGGGATGGCCGATTATGGAAGAAACCGTCACGCTGCGCCCTGTTCTCTGGTGCCCTACGCAGTCTTCTTAGCAGGCGGACCGTCGCGGGCTGGAAGCGCCGGTATTCGGTACTGTCTGCTGCCGCAACACACTAATCCCGCAACACTGGGTTCAACAGAATCGACCGGAGGGATACAGGTGCCCGCGCAGACAGGCCGAACAGATAGCGGCGCCGCTGGGAAGTAGTGCCGTCTATTTTGTCGTTCCGGTGCAGCGAGGCGATGTCCTGCACACGTTTCTCAGCTGGCCCGGGGAAAGCTCGGGCCCCTCCATTCACAATAAACCGGCAGAGGAAAGGCGCAGCGGCCTAGACCCTCCGTGGGGCAGGACCCCTCTTGTTCCAAAGCGTGCCCTTTGATGTCTGCTGATTGCTCGTATATCACGCCAACTCCCAGATTTTGCAGCAGAGGGGCCCGTCACGAAGTTAATCCGGTATAGGAAACACACAGCAAAAAAGAAAAGGGGTGGGAATTACGCCTTTTGCCCGGTTGCTCACACGGTCCCGCACTCCTCCAAGTGGCCCGGTGTGTATTGTGCGCGCTGCGCTTGTACGGTTCCTCCCAAGGCCTATCTCGTCCCGGCCCTGACGGACGCCAGCGCGCCGAGTTGATGTCTCGGCTGTTACGATGCGGGCCCTGCTCTGCGGGAATTGTTCCTGCGACACTAATGTTCCGCCGAGATTGGGCGGCGACCCTATCCGTCGCGGCGGTGCCCGTGCCGTGTCTGCTTCAATATTCACGCAAAATATGCTGGAAAGAAGAAACGAGGGCGATTGTTTTTCCTGAGTTTGCAAGTGTTACTCACAGGGTTTGGTGTGATGGCCCCGCACGGAAACCACGCAGCTCATCTCGTCATTGTGCGGTTTGTTTTGTTGACCCGTGCCTACATTTACTATTATACGAATACGAGCTCCCGATTTTACTGATAATGACAGCTCATAGGGTGCGCTGCGCAGGAGCAGGAGACAAAAAGCAAACTCTGGTAGGTGCTTTTCCACAGCTACTGGTCATACTTTGGCGACACGGCGGCCATAGGGGCGGAAACCTTGTCCTATTCGAGACAGTTCGTGGACAACGTCGGCGTGTGATACAAGCCACCCTGGATTAAAAATAATAATCGTACCGTGTCCTCGGGTGCGTTCTGTGGTTGCTGTTGTCTTGCTCTGCGACTGGTTTCAAGCGTAATTCCGGGGAAGAGGGAGTTCAACTGGGGAAACACCCGCAACGAGCCCCGCCTCACCCGTGTTACACTGATGGTTTCTCGGCTCATCGCTGCGATCGTGCTTTCCGCGGTACGCTCGCGGAGACCATGCCAGCACGCGGGGTGGCCTAGTGGCTATATGGCACTTTCCCACTACCGCGTCTGTGCGCTCCCCAAAGGAAACACGCAGGACCTATACTTGTAAATTATTGCCGCCGTATCATCGGGCAAATGGCGGGTGTGTTTTGTGCTATTGTACTGCATGCATCCCGTGGGAGCTCGCAACCAACCCCTCTCCGCATGCCAGCGTCCGTATCGTTATTGCCTCTCCACCTACCCCCGACAGGTTCTCCGCACTCTGGTGTGGATGTCATTGGTGAACACCGCGTGCTTCTGCGTGCTTTTCTCTCCATGTAGTGTTCCTACCCCGGCCCCCACTTAGTTGTCTGTGGGGCATGTATTCTTTGGGAAAGGTATCGTGCGGTTAGTCAAGCGCACACGCAGACAGCTGCTAACACGCATGCAATCGCATCTTGTGACCCCGGCCGCAATTCATTTTACCTCCCTTTACCCCCTCCCCCACCCTAATAATACCAAGTATCGTGTCCCTGTATCTGTCCGTACAACGTGTGCAGAACGCCGGCGCACGAGTAGGTTCCCGCTGGATCACCGAGTGCACATTCATTATTTTCTTTTTTTACTCCAGGTTGGTCCACTTTCCCTGTCGTTCATTTGATATAAATATGGGGACCCAATTCTTTATTTCAATGCACATTTCCTTCTTACCGTTGTTTTATTCCAGAGTTTTATTCATTTCTTGTTTGTCATAATAAACCATCAACAATTAATATTAATTAAATTAATATAAAAAAACAACTCCAAAAAAACATTTCTCACTATGTCTGAACCTCAGGTTGAAAGTTCAAACCCAGTTGAGATTCCAGAGTCTGCCGGCTCTCAGAGCAGAACCGACAGCAACTCCATCGTCAGCGCTGGTAGTCAGAAGATGGAGGGCGACAACATGGAGCTACAAGGCAACGATGACATGGCCGCTCCAGTCGAGATTCCAATCAAGTCCGGTGGTGCTTACGTCGGTATTTTCATGTTCTGTGTCATGATTGCCTTCGGTGGTTTCATTTCCGGTTGGGATACCGGTACCATTGGTGGTTTCCTTGCCCACCCTGATTACCTGAGACGTTTTGGTTCCAGACACACTGACGGTGAGTACTACTTCTCCTACGTCCGTACTGGTCTGATCGTTTCTATCTTCAACATTGGTGGTCTGCTCGGCTGTATCTTCCTCGGTGACGTTGCTAACAAAATCGGTCGTAAGATGGCGCTGGTTGTCACTGCCGTTATCTACATGATCGGTCTAATTATTCAGATTGCCTCCATCAACAAGTGGTACCAGTACTTCATCGGCAGAATTATCTCCGGTGTCGGTGTCGGTGCCATGTCCATTTTCTCCCCTATGCTTCTTACCGAGGTCGCTCCAAGACATCTAAGAGGTACCCTGGGTTCCATGTACCAGCTTATGTGTACTTGTGGTATTTTCCTTGGTGACTGTACTAACTACGGTACCAAGTCCTACTCCAACTCTGTCCAGTGGAGAGTTCCTCTAGGTCTAGGTTTCGCCTGGGCTCTGATTATGATTGCTGCTATGTTCTTCGTCCCAGAGTCCCCACGTTACCTGATGGATGTTGGTAAGGTCGAGGAGGCCAAGAGATCCATTGGTATTTCCAACAAGGTTTCTGCTGACGATCCAGGTGTGCAGGCTGAGATTGACCTGATTGCCGCCAACATCGAGGCTGAGAGAGCTGAGGGTACTGCTTCCTGGGCCGAGCTATTCTCGCCAAAGGGTAAGATGGTCCACAGACTGTTCATGTGCTGTGTCATCCAGTCTCTACAGCAGCTAACTGGTTGTAACTACTTCTTCTACTACGGTACTACTATTTTCAAGGCTGTCGGTCTAACTGATACTTACCAGACTGCTATTGTTTTCGGTATTGTCAACTTCGCCTCCACTTTCGTTGCTCTGTACGTCGTCGACAGATTCGGTCGTCGTGCCTGTCTCATGTGGGGTGCCGCCGCCATGGTCTGCTGTTTCGTCGTCTTTGCTTCTGTCGGTGTCAAGCGTCTGTATCCAGATGGTAAGAAGATGCCAGCCTCCAAGGGTGCTGGTGACTGTATGATTTGCTTCTCCTGTTTCTTCATTTTCTCCTTTGCCTGTACCTGGGCTCCAATTGCCTGGGTCGTTGCTGCCGAGAACTTCCCACTGAGAATCAAGGCCAAGGGTATGGCTCTTGCCAACTCCTGCAACTGGCTATGGAATTTCCTGATCTCCTTCTTTACCACTTTCATCACTGGTGCCATTGGTTTCTGCTACGGTTACGTCTTCATGGGTTGCATGGTCTTTGCCTGGTTCTTCGTCTTCTTCGTTGTCCCAGAGACCAAGGGTCTGACCCTGGACGAGGTCAACGAGATGTGGCAGGAGGGTACCCTGGCCTGGAAGTCCACCTCCTGGGTTCCAGCCTCCAGAAGAGGTGCCGACTACGATGCTGATGCCATGCAGCACGATGACAAGCCAATGTACAAGAGAATCTTCTCCAGAAACTAATTGTAAGGGCACCGGCACAGCGCCGTTCTGACTTTTACTTTTCTTTCGTTTAAGAGTACGATGGCTTCCAGGGTATGGTCGGGGCACATTGTCCTTCCTGCCCTTCATAGTCTCCCTTTCCTTATGAACCTTCTCACTTTATGACTCCTACTTTATATAATCCTAATTTCTCTGCAGAATATTTCCGTATATATACGAAATAAATTAATCTGATAAATAAACATAGAGAAAGTTGCACTGTTAATATGGCGCGGGGCTGTTGAACCATCTAGCATAGTACATTGTCGTGGGGCGGTTCAATGTGCCGGTGCAAGGATATTTGAGTGTGTATTTGTTCAAAGTGCTGATGGTTACGTGTTCATTATATTGCTATTATGCGTCTGAAAGTCACGTGACACAGACAACTGGCTTCCCGGGCATTTGTACCACCCCCATAGGTCTTATCCGTTCTCTCAAAGACCATCAAGATGATCTAGGTTACTTGTTCATCTCAATATACACTTTTTACCACGTTTGATCTGTATTTGCTGTATTTTTGTGATAGTTGTCGGTATATTCCTCCATGGTGCCTTGCTATACAAGAACAGGGACAAAACTACAAACAAACACAGATGATAAAAACCCAATAACAATTGAATGTAGTAGAATATAATAGTAATATATACAACACACAAGCCATTTCGTAGCATTGCACTCACGCCACAGCATCACCCACCCACACACCACGTGTTACCCGCCCCAGCGCGAAATATCGCCCCGCCGAAGTTCCTGCTTGCCGCTATAAAGAACAACACGAGGGGCAAGGGAGGGGTCTTCAGCGGTGCCTAGTGAAGCCAAAAGGGTAACAGCGCCGCCATTAGCCATCTACACTATACTCACCCGTGCTACCTGGCCCCACCCGCGCTTTCCACGTGCAGTTACGCTCTATAATGGAGAAATTCAACCCAGAATGGGCCAAGGACGTGCCTTGCCGCAACGTTATCATCTATGGCTTCTGCAAGAAGCAGAAAGAAGGCTGTCCATTCAAGCATGACAATGATCTAACCGGTACCGAGGCAGCTGGAGCATCAGTAGCCTCCGCTAGCGGTTCTGCTGGCGAGGGACACACCACTGCTAGCTCAACCGTGCATAGTGACGCCATGACTAACCCAAACACAGTCCAGCTCAATGGCTCGCTTATGCCCTCGCTACCCTCGCTGGCGAGTCTCTCGAAGCGGTCTACGGCGGCCTCTGTTGCTCCAGCTACCCCTGCGGCCGCTGCGCCGCTGGGACACAAGTTTAACGCCAAGAACTCAGAGACTTTCACGCCCGGAAACTCCCAAGGCCAGACTAGCGCCGCTTCAGGTAACGCTATGGACCTTGCGGGACCACCTAAGCTCGGTAAGAGCTACTCTCAGTCGTTTACGCCCAGTTTCGACGCCTATGCGTCCGAATCATTCACTCCTACGTCCGTCAGGGCCAATCCAATGGAACAAATAGACTCAGGGTTCGCTGGAATGAACATTGGTGGTCCATTGAACGCCCCTGTGGGACCTGGTAGTGCCGGGATGATGAACCAGGGGCTCGCAATTCCTCCAGGTTCGTTGCCAGCACAATCGCTACCACAGTCGGCCCAGTCTATGCAGGCTCAGCAGGGTCAGCCACAATCACAAACACAGTCTCAGCAGGCACAGGGCTTGTCTGGCAACGGGCCTATGTTCCCTGTGCCCATGCCTGGTCCCAACGCGGCAATGAACCCTGCGAGGTTCCCCTCAATATATCCACCGCCCCACAGCATCCTGCAGTACCACCTGTACGCGCCGGACCCACCACCACACCTGCAGCTGCCTCTGAAACCGAACGAGCGCACCCCTGAGATGCTGTTCATTCCAAATGACATCCGCGAAGAGCTCGTCAAACGCAACCTGGAGGCCCTGCAGAACTTCCCGCCCGGCGGAGCCCTCCCCGACGTCGTCCAGGACTACTACGGTCTCATCCCACTCGACTTCCACAAGAAGTCGGCAGAGCGCAACAGGTATAAGGACCACCAGAACTCCCTGTACAAGGTGTTTTCCAACACCGACGGAAAGATATACGTGCTCCGCCGCATACACGCCATCATGGACCCGATCGAGCCACCACAGATCTCAAAGACGTTCAAGAAGTGGAATGCGCTACAATGTACGAACGTTGTGCACCTGCACGACTGCTTCCTCACAACTGCGTTCGGTGACTCCTCCCTGTGCTTTGTGTACGACTACTATCCCCGCGCGTGGTCCCTCTACGAGACACATTTCACCAATTTCCCACTGGTACCAATCACGCAGGACTTGCTATGGGTGTACCTGATACAGCTGACGAATGCTCTGAGAGAGGTGCATGCCAGAAACCTCGTGGTTCGCAACTTCGACTGGGAGAAGGTCCTCGTGACGGGCAGTCCAGGAAGGATAAAGGTTTCGAGCTGCAACGAGGTTGAGCCGCTGGTGTACGGTAAGGAGCTTGCATACGACGAGATAGCACCCCAGCAGCAGCAGGACTACGCCCGCATGGGTGACTTGCTTTACAAGCTGGCCGCGGGGATCCAGTCCTCGGGGCCAGTTGCTCCAGGTGTCGCGTCTGTCGAGAATGTCGACCAGCTCAACGTTGAGGACAAGTTCAAGGACGTGCTGCGGTACTTGCTCTCCCCAGAGAACACTGCCAAGACAGTCAATGAACTCAGTGTGCTGTTCGTGGACAAGATATACCTCGTGTACGAGGCTCTCAACACCTACACTGAGAAAATGGAAGGTGTCCTGTCCCGCGAGCTAGAGAACGGCAGACTGTTCAGGCTTATGTGCAAGCTGAACTTCATATTCGGCAGGGTCGAATCCAGAATTGACATTAACTGGTCCGAGTCCGGCGAGAAGTTCCCCATCATCCTGTTTTACGACTATGTGTTCCACCAGGTGGATGCACAGGGAAAGGCTGTGATGGACCTCACGCATGTATTACGCTGCCTCAACAAACTAGATGCGGGTGTCAACGAGAAACTTGTCCTTGCGACCCCAGATGAGATGAACTGCATAATAATAAGCTACAAGGAGTTGAAGGACCTCATCAGCACAACCTTTAGAGCACTCACCCAGTGACGAGATATGGAAATGATAATAATGAATGAAGGATAGACAGGAAGAAGCAGAAACAAAGCAAAGAAAAAAAAACATTTATAAAACTCCATAAAAATATGTAAAATATCGAAAATCAATGAAAAAAACTTCAATATTATAATAGTTGCGTCGCACCATGGGGTAGCCACAAAAAAGAACAATACACCTCGAGTGATTGGCTTTGGCAATATTCAACTGTAAACAGCCAGTTTACCCACCAACATAAACAAACATGAGTATCAGGTACCAACTTCACCAAGTACGGTTCCGCCTGCGGTACAAAACGTTGAAGGTACATAGCCGTCGGAACAACAAGAGGTGTGGGTTTCAAATTAACGGGCCATCGACAGGGACAAGTAGGATACCCATCATTCTAAAACTAACGGGGTGGACGGAGTGGGAGTGTCGGGATATTATCGATATCTGGGTCGATGATTTTGACAGTTCGCAGTGCAATTGCCGGTGCCACGAAGAGGCGGATACAGAAACTGCCGCATTCCATACTCAGGACTGTCTGGAAGATTGTGAGGAGGATAATGAGGACTTCATCCAATCCCTAATGGAAAAGGTCCATCCGTTGTATGTCTGAACTTGTAAGCTGCACAAACGACATGCACGTATAATTTTTTTTATACACCAGACGGTGTTTAATATGAACAACGATCTGCAAGAATGACATTTTTAACGGATCACATTACCGATAATTACACCATAGCACGTATATAACAGGGTCCTATTTCTAGTTCCAACAGATAACTGCGCATAACTGCCTACATCGATGCTTACTCCCCGGCGCGACTAAAACGCATACTAAACGACGGAGAGTATACACATGAAAGCTACGCCAATATACAGGATACACCTACATATGCCAAATTAGTCTCGTTGAGGCCCGCATGCCCCTCGTAGTCACCGCTTTCCAGGTGCAGTTGTCGAGTAACGCTGCTATTATTGGACGGCCAGCCGGCGGAGCGACGCGGAAATATTCGGGCCGAAATTTCAGGCCGTGCGGTGACGTCTGTGACGCTTGACGCATTGGGCTGGATGTGCTGACACATTCGAATCTCGACGACGTTGACGGTTGGAGAAGTTGGTGGCAGGAGAAATTGGGCAGTGGTTCGTTTATAAGGAGCTAGGACTGGGGTGCAGTTTAATGTATTCACCAGGCACACTAAAGGTTATGGAATGGGGTGTAATTTATGCGGAGAAATATATAAAATGACGGGGTTGATCAATATATACAGGTAATGGCCTACGCAAGGGTTTCTTTTGGAGGAGAAGAAGTGGAATACTGTAAAAGTCAACCAGCAATACTCTCATGTCTGGGTTAACTGACTCCAAAGGTTCCTTGAACAAAGTGTTAGAGAATTCCTCTGTTACATCTAATATATCAAGCCAAGAGTACGAAGATGACCAAGATTCTATTTCCGCTGGACTGGAGTATTCTGGAGTGCACAATGCCAAAATATATGCCAAATACTACAGCTCCACATTTAGACGACTATGTGTATTCTTTTCTCTGTTTTTAATGGCTTTGGCCTATGGCCTTGACCATTCCGTCCGGAACACCTACCAAACCTTGGCCACATCTTCCTTTTCTAACAACTCGCGACTCTCAACAATCAACTGCATTGAGCAGGTACTCTCTGCAGCTAGTGAAATATGGTTCGCCAGAGCGGCTGACATGTTCGGAAGACCTTTTGTCTTCGTTACCGCTACGCTTGCTTACGTCGTGGGCACAGTGATACAATGCCAGTCGTACAACCTGGCAAGCTATGCCATTGGCTCCTGTATATTTGCTATTGGACATTCAGGTCTCATTCTCTGTTGTGAGGTGTACGTTGCAGATTTCTCGAATCTAAACTGGAGAGTCACTGCTGGAGCAGGACAGATCCTGCCCAACGTCATAATCACATGGGTCGGTGGTAATATTGCTGGGGCTGTTGGCGATAATTGGAAGTGGGGAATTGGTATGTGGGCCTTCATTTACCCACTATCGTGTATTCCTTTTGCTTTTTGTGTTTTGCACATGTATTATCTGGCCAGAAAGAACAACGAACAACTCATGAGTATTTTCTCAAAGCGCCAGGGCGTTTCAATCAGGCAATTTTGTACCTCAATGTTTTTCTGGAAACTTGACTTTATTGGTCTGGTTCTGCTTGTTTTGATACTTGCATTGATCCTAATTCCTTTGACCCTTGGTGGTGGTGTTACAGACAAGTGGAGGACTCCAGGGATCCTTGTCCCTGAGATTCTAGGTTGGGTGGTAGCATTGCCGCTGTATGTTTGGTGGGAGTACAAGTATGCAACACATCCATTGATGCCTTGGAAAGTTGTCAAAGACAGAGGCGTATGGTCACCGCTTGCCATAAACCTATTTATGGAGTTTGTGTTTGCGATGCAGAGTACGTACATGACAACCTTCTTGCTGGTTGCCGTGAACCAGTCCAAGAAAACAGCAACTAGGATAAACAGACTCTGGTCGTTCGTCAGTGTCCTCGTTGCCTTCTTCTTTGGATTTATCGTTGTTAAAATACGCCGGACCAAAGAGCTAATCATTGTTGGTATATGTGCCTGGTTCGTTTCATTCGGACTGCTTGAGCACTTCCGTGGTGGAGATGGCTCTTTCGCAGGAATCATTGTGGCTGAGTGTATGTTAGGTTTAGGAAACGGCTTCCTGAAGTTCCCTTCAAAGACCTCAATCCAGGCCTGTGTGTTAACACATGAGATGATGGCACTTGCGACCTCCCTCACCTTGGCACTGAACAGTATCGGAACTGCTTTTGCTGCCGCCGTCGCTGGTGCTATCTGGTCCAACGTCCTCCCAAAGAGACTTGAGGAGTTATTTCCGGACGACATCGCTCTTGCAAAGGCTGCTTTCAAAAAGCCAGTGGCTTTTATTAAGAAGTATCATTGGGATACGGTGGAGCGCCAGAATGTTGTACTGGCTTATAGAACGGTACAAAGAATTCTTATGAGTGTGGCTTTGGGATTGATTGTTCCGCTGTTAATATCCAGTTTCTTCCTGCGCAACAGACGTCTTGAGGACGTTGTAGCTTTAGACGAGCTAGAAGGAAATGTGGATGAGGTTGAAGTGAGTACAGAGGAAGTCGAGCAAATTGACAAAATTGATAAAGTTTAGACGATTTACAGGTTTTTATTATATATTCTTTTTATAATGGATATATGAAACGCTCATTTTCTAGATCAGTCAAGTCGAGCTGGGCTCCACCTACGGCTACAGTTTCGCCGGAGATCTTGATATAGCCCTCGGTGCTACTGGTTTCGTCTTGCAGCTTTGCTAGTCTCTTGTTGTTTCTTCTCTTGAGGATCACCCAGATCACCAGGGCAATTGCTGGAGCCAAGAAGAATGAAAGGACGATTTGGACTATCCAGGCTGGAATGAACCTTGGGGCGTCTCTACCCTGCCACAATTGGGGGGAAATGATATTCGAGATACAGTACCAGAACATGACCATGGCATTTCTTGTGACACGTTTGGTGTAACCGGAGCAGCTGGTGACCGACCAACTAAACATAAGAATCCATGGAACACCAAACAGGGGAGATGCCAGACACAACATTGCCAGAAGAGCAATGCTATTGTCCCATGGCAAAGAAACCATGGCAATACATGCGGCAAATGATGGGAGACTCCAGAATACAACGGAGAAAGCGGTGAAGTTCTTGTGGTATAACATGAACACGGATGCGATCAAGGCACAGACTGAAGCAAATCCGCCTGAGGCAATTGACACGATAGTAGTGTCGAGGTTTGTAATGTGTCCTATGTTTTCAAATAGCATGTTCTGTTGGTACGCAAGATTATTGGCCAGTTGCTGCAGTAGGAAGAATGCGCAAAACAACCACGAGACAGGGTCAGTCAGAGCTTCAATGACCTGGTACTTCTTGACACGTTTCTGTTCGATAGAGGAGTTTGATTCACGCTGGACTCTGCGCACAACCCAGACCTTCTCGTTAGTGTTCAGAAACTTTGCACTTGTTGGGTTGCTTGGGTAGATGTAGTATACAGCCAGTGTTGCCAGTAGCGTCATACCACCGATGATAATCATAAAGAGCTTCCAGATGTGCACAGTGGTGTGCGCATGCAATATACCATATGCGATAAGTGAGACGAATACACCACAGCCAATGCAACTGCTGTAAAACACTGGAGCGTAAGCATTCTTCTCCTGGGGAGTTAAGAACTGGTTCATGGTGATGTTGAGGGTGGGGACCGCGATGGCCTCGACGAACCCCAGGAAGAAACGTAGTGCGTATATCCCTTGGTAGTTGTAGGCAGTGCAGTGTAGGAAAACGATGATAGTCCAGGAAGTGCACATGAAGGCCATAACACGGCGAATGGGCCACATCTGCACCCATAGCAAGTTTGCGAGGCCAATAATATAGCCGACGTAGAACAGGGTGTTGGCGTTGTTGTATCTGTTTTGAGTCAGATGAGTGTCATCCCAGAGTTCAAAGATCGAGGCGTAGGAGAGGGTGGCCTTATCGGAGTATAGCAAGAAGTCAATTACTCCAGTCAGGGTTACAACAATCCAGGCCACCTTTCGTCTGAGACGCTTCTCCTGAGCTGGGGTGATTGGAGGAACGTCAGCGTCGTGTTCTTCCATGTACGCAAATGTGGCGTCTGCATCGACGCTGGGAATTACCTTAAAGAGGATAGAGGTGTTGGAGCTCGAGGTGTCATTCACTTCGCCCTCGTTCTTGATAGTGGTAGTGTGTTTCAATTCGTCGATGTCGGAGGTGCTGTCAGCCTCCTTTGACAGTGGATCAACTATAGTAAGGGTGCGTTGGATAGGTGTGTCAGACATTGTGAATGTTGCTGTGTTTGGGGATATGTTAGTTATAGTAAAGGAGGTGTTAGTAGAAACAAAACCATGCTCTTTATATATGTTCAAAATCAATCAATCACTCTAATGTAATTCTGCCCTTACGTCACAACTCTCCTGAAATAGTATCCATGGCTGAGACAAAACCCCGCTGGAACCTACGCTCCATAAGACAAAGAAGTCAAGACTCCTCGAAGTGCGGACACTGACCCCTTCAGTACAACGAACCGTTCCTACGTCGCCTGTCCTGTCAATGACTCTTCATCCCTTGCACCATTTACATCATATCTGTACATCCTCTTGACACCCTATGGGACACATCCCCGTGGGTGACAGCTGCCTCCCAGAGACACGGAGCCGAAGACGCCCTGTCCGAACGGCACCGGCGGCTATCGCGTCACATGGCGCTCGGCCGAGGGACACTGTGACTTCCAGCCGCTCTCGGATCCGAGTCGGCGCCGAGGCCGACGCCAAGGCCGAACCGGCCGATGCGGCCGATACGGCTGTCCAGATAGTGGACACCCAAATGTCCAAATGTCCAAATGTCCAAATGTCCAAATGTCCAAATGTCCCGTGTCCACACGTCCCTAATCGTGACAACGACACAATGACAATCTCGCCACAGTGACACAAAACGGCTCGCCCTGCGCAATCGCCGTGGGATGTCGCGAAGGACAACGGCGCCACAGTTTTTCTCGCTTGTCCTTTTGTGTCTCGGCAGCCCCTCGCTACGGCGCGTTCTCAGCCGCACGGACATTTCTGCACACAGTTGCAGAGACAGCCCCGCAGCGACCGAAATTTTTCAACCCTCTTGTTTCTTCTTGCGTGCAGCAGGCAAGAACGCCGCTGATATAAGGCGGCGATGTCTCATCACTATGGTACAAACAAGGACAATTTGGTCGTGGTTCACCTATATTCTGAAACAACCAATACATCAAATCACATTAGATGAACAGCGACAAACTCACGCTCAAGGAGAGCACTGAGGTCTACAGCAACAGCGTTGAGCTGGAGAGTCAGGCCTCTAGGGGGTCGGTGATACACAGGTTCAAGGAGTCATTCAAACGTGCTGACCTGGGCGTTGTCACAGAGGAAGGAGAGGATGAGTACGGGGGAAGTTCTCACAGCAGTCTCAACTCTGGAAATAATCGGTGTACCGAGGATGAGAAGGTCCAGCTGCGCCTGGCGGCGCAGCCTCTGCGCAAGAAACTGAAGCAGCGCCATCAGACGATGCTTGCCATTGGTGGTACGCTAGGAACTGGTCTGTTCATCGGTCTTGGCTACTCCCTGGCCTCTGGACCCGGCTCATTGCTTATCGGTTTCTTTCTGGTCGGTACATCGATGTTCTGCGTTGTCCAGAGTGCTGCGGAGCTATCCTGCCAATTCCCTGTGTCTGGTTCCTACGCTACCCATGTCTCCCGTTTCGTTGACAAGTCGGTTGGTTTCACCGTTTCTACTAACTACGCCCTGGCATGGCTGATCTCCTTCCCCTCGGAGCTGATCGGTCTCGCAATGACTATACAGTACTGGAACAAGTCTGTCAACCCGTGTGTGTGGATTGCTATATTTTACACTTTTGTGATGGTACTGAACCTGTGCAGTGTCGAGGCATTTGCTGAGACGGAGTTCTTCCTCTCAATCATCAAGGTGATTGCCATCATCATCTTTATCATCATCGGAATCGTGCTGGTGTGCGGTGGCGGTCCAAACTCCCAGGGGTACATCGGCGCACACTACTGGCACGACCCCGGATCGTTTGCCCACCCGGTATTCAAGTCCCTGTGCAACACCTTTGTCTCTGCGGCTTTCTCCTTCGGTGGAAGTGAGCTTGTGCTGCTAACTGCAGCCGAGTCAAAGGACGTCGGTGCTATCTCTAGGGCTGCGAAGGGCACATTCTGGAGAATTGCAGTTTTCTACATCGCTACAGTGGTAGTCATTGGCTGTCTGGTGCCATACACCGACCCCCGTCTACTCGGAGGTGCTTCCTCCGAGGATGTCTCGGCCTCCCCATTCGTCATCGCGCTTGCTAACGCCGGCAGCATGGGTAGCAAAGTTGCCAACTTCATGAATGTAATCATTCTCATTGCAGTTATATCTGTTGCCAACTCCTGTGTCTACGCATCGTCCAGAGTTATTCAAGCGCTCGGTGCCTCTGGCCAGCTCCCACAGATCTGCGGGTACATCGACCAGAGCGGAAGACCACTGGTAGGTATCGCGATCTGCGGTGTCTTCGGGCTGCTGGGCTTCCTCGTTGCCTCCGACAACGAAGGAGCAGTGTTCACCTGGCTATTTGCTCTGTGCTCCATCTCCTCCTTCTTCACCTGGTTCACCATCTGCTTCTCCCAGGTACGCTTCCGTCTCGCATTGAGAGCCCAGGGGAAGACCACGGACGATATTGCGTACAAGAGCATGCTTGGGCTCGCTGGTGGTATTCTCGGCTCCATCCTGAATATCCTGCTGATCGCAGGTGAGATCTATGTCTCTGCGTCCCCTATTGGCGCGCCTTCCACCGCCGAGGCATTCTTCGAGAACTGTCTGAGTATCCCCATCATGATTGTGGTCTTCATCGGTCACAAATTCTACACACACTCTTGGAACACGTGGTTGATCCCAACGTCAGAAATAGATCTGGTATCGGGATGCTCGGTAGACGACATAGAGCACTTCAAACAGCAGAGAGACGCCGAACGCGCTCGCATCGCCTCCCGCTCATGGTTCTACAGAACGTACCGTTTCTGGTGCTAGGCATAAACACAAATCTCCTACGCACATTTTCCCAACATCTATAATACATATTCAAACACCTACAGTACTAGCGGGCATATGCCGCAGTAGTTCCGATAAAGGGGAGCGGCACGTATCGCCTGGCTGTGATATGACGGACCCAAGTTCTTTAAACGCGGAGCGGTGTCAGCGGAGAGCCCCGCAACTCCGCGAAATATAGAATTGCGCCAGAAGAAAGTGCAACGGTACTACAAGTGTCGTGGAAGCTCGCTAGCAATATGCGAAATGGCGGGACGGTCCAACGGCGTTATTTAGGGACCGATGGCGGACTCCCGCCGCGGGAGAAGAACAGATAGGGGAGCCTCCTTGTTCCCGCATAATCGCGGGGCAAGGGGAACAACACGAGGTGCAGTGAGTCCTATTGTAGCCGGAGCCCAGCGCAGGCTCCGTGCGCGATATACCGTGGTCAGAAACAGTAAATCACCCTGGTGACAGCACCGCCTAGAAATTTGCGCGCAACTTTGCGCGCAGAACCAAAAAAGGCGCACGCGAATTTTCTGTCGTGCACGCGGGGCTAAATTTTGCGCGGTCACGTGGAAGGGCGACACACGGGAGCGGTGTTATATGCAACCGCCTATGGCGGGGCAGAACTTTAGGAGTACAGCGGGACTTTGGACAATGTTATCGGGGCCATGGCACCAGCGGTCACCGCCGCCAGTGCTTGTAGGAAAGGGTGGAGTGTGCTTGTGGACAAGTTAGGAACTTCTGAGTATATAAGCGGGAGGTTATTTGACTTGTCCAAGATTGATCGATTGGTTTAAGAGTTAGTTATTATATTTTCTTTGCTATAATACACCAGACTTATACACATAAGCCAACTGTCCCACACTCTACCACTACAACTTCAACAATTAACAATGACTGTCGACACACAAACAGTTGAGTTCAAGAAGAACACCGTCTTCGTTCTATTCGGTGCCTCTGGTGACCTAGCCAAGAAGGAGACCTTCCCAGCCCTCTTCGGTCTATTCAGCGAGGGTGTCATGGACCCATCTACCAAGATCTTCTGTTACGCTCGTTCCAACCTGACTGTCCAGCAGCTAAGAGACAACTGCGCCCAGTACTGCAGACCATCCACCACTGGTAACGACAAGGCTAAGATGGACCAATTCTTCAAGATGGTCACCTACGTCCAGGGTAACTACGACACCGATGTTGGCTTCATCAAGCTAAGAGGTGAGATTGAGGCCTTCGAGAAGGAGAGAGGTGTCACTGAGCCACACCGCATCTTCTACCTTGCCATCCCACCACCAATCTTCCTCACCGTTGCCTCCCACCTAAAGAACAACGTCTACGCCGAGAACGGTATCACCAGACTCATTGTCGAGAAGCCATTCGGTGACGACCTCGAGACCTCCAGAGAGCTGCAGAGAGGTTTCAAGCCACTCTTCAAGGAGGAGGAGATCTTCAAGATCGACCACTTCCTGGGCAAGGACGACCTAAAGCGTCTGCTAGCTGTCAGATTCGCCAACCCATTCCTCGGTGCCACCTGGAACAAGGAGTACATTGAGCAGATCGAGGTCTGGTTCAAGGAGCCATTCGGCGCTGAGGGCCGTGGTGGTTACTTCGACCCAGTCGGTATCATCAGAGATGTCATGCAGAACCACCTGCTCCAGATCCTAACCATCGCCACCATGGAGGAGCCAGTCGCCTACGAGGCCGAGGCCATCCGTGACGCCAAGGTCCAGCTGCTTAAGTGCATGGAGACTCTAGGCCCAAAGAACGTTGTCGCTACTGGTCAGTACACCAACTCCCTCGACGGTAAGCTTCCATCCTACCTTGACGATGACACCGTTCTCGACAAGAACTCCAAGTGTCTCACCTTCACCGAGATCACCATGGATATCAAGAACGAGCGTTGGGCCGGTGTTCCAATTGTCATGAGAGCCGGTAAGAGTCTCGACGAGGACAGAGTTGAGATCAGAATGAAGTACAAGAAGAATGCTTACGGTATGTTCCCAGGTGTGACTCCAAACATGTTCGTCATCCAGTTCCACCCAGAGCGTAAGATCTACATGAACTTCAACACCACCGCCCCAGGTTTCGTTGATAACCTACACCAAGTTCCTCTGGACATGACTTACTCCAAGAAGTATGCCAATGACTGGGTTCCAGAGGCCTACGAGAGACTGATCAGAGACTGTTTCCTCGGTAATAGAGCTAACTACGTCAGAGATGACGAGCTAGATGTCAGCTGGGCCATTTTCACCCCTCTGCTACAGTACCTAGAGGGTCCAAACGCTCCAGCCCCAGAGATCTACCCATACGGATCCACCGGTCCAAAGGGTATTCTAGAGTAAGACTTTACTCAATGAACTACAACTTTTGTTATGAAAATTAAGTACTCATTGTACATATATATATATAAAGGTCTATGATAAAATTTACGTTTTTTTACTGATATTTCTGATTCATTTAAACAATATACAAGTTTAATTATTTGAAAATAATTCTAAGTTGTCGAGGAAGTGTTTTGCGATCACTTCACTGACTGTGGTGATACTGTTCATAATTTCCACATGTTTCCGAAGGTATTAAATGTAAAATATATTCAATACCAACATCTGTCTAAAGTATTCCGATCACAGATGGAAGAAGACCTTCATTCGCAGAGTCAGATTATCTTCGTAGATTTTGGAATTAAGTAATCATAATGACTCCTTAGCGACTGCATATTAGCGAAGTTGTGGATAAAGGACAATTATATATGAAAGATCTCGGCTAGAAGGTTGTCTATTTCTTAAGGCTTTGTATAGCATTATGCATCGTGACTCTCTAATTTATTTCGTTTTTCATGTTCTAGAATATTTTAACAAAACAATTAAATAAGAAAGTCTTATCAGTCAAAACGAAATTTATTTCTATAATGTAAAAGTGTATTGTTTGTATAAAGGGATTCTATCTATTGGCAAAAATAAATAAGATTATTATAGGAAGTGAGAAGCGTTCATATCCATGAAAGGATACGAAAATGTATCATGAAATCATAAGGTTATGGTTATTTTTTGAAAGAGAACATTCTCTTGTACATTGGTGTGTCATCGTGCTGCATAGCGTCGGCATCATAATCAGCACCTCTTCTAGAGGATGGAACCCAGCTGGTGGACTTCCAGGCAAGGGTACCCTCCTCCCACATCTCGTTGACCTCGTCCAGGGTCAGACCCTTGGTCTCTGGGACAACGAAGAAGACAAATACAAAAGCGAAAACCATGCAACCCATGAAGACATAACCGTAACAGAAACCAATGGCACCAGTAATGAAAGTGGTGAAGAAGGAGATCAGGAAATTCCATAGCCAGTTACAAGAGTTGGCGATAGCCATACCCTTGGCCTTGATTCTCAGTGGGAAATTCTCGGCAGCAACGACCCAGGCAATTGGAGCCCATGTACAGGCGAAACAGAAAATGAAGAAACAGGAGAAGCAAATCATACAGTCACCAGCACCCTTGGAGGCAGGCATCTTCTTACCATCTGGATATAGACGCTTGACACCGACAGAGGCAAAAACGACGAAACAGCAGACCATAGCAGCGGCACCCCACATGAGACAGGCACGACGACCGAACTTATCAACGACATACAGAGCAACGAAACTAGAAGCAAAGTTGACAATACCGAAAACGATAGCAGTCTGATAAGTATCAGTTAGACCGACAGCCTTGAAAATAGTAGTACCGTAGTAGAAGAAGTAGTTACAACCAGTTAGCTGCTGTAGAGATTGGATAACACTGCACATGAACAGTCTGTGAACCATCTTACCCTTTGGCGAAAACAGCTCACCCCAGGAAGCAGTACCCTCAGCTCTCTCAGCCTCGATGTTAGCAGCAATCATGTCGATCTCAGCCTGCACACCTGGATCGTCAGCGGAAACCTTGTTGGAAATACCAATGGATCTCTTGGCCTCCTCAACCTTACCAACATCCATCAGGTAACGTGGGGACTCTGGGACAAATAACATGGCACCGATCATAATCAAAGCCCAGGCGAAACCTAGACCTAGAGGAACTCTCCACTGGACAGAGTTGGAGTATGACTTAGTACCGTAGTTAGTACAGTCACCAAGGAAAATACCACAAGTACACATAAGCTGGTACATGGAACCCAGGGTACCTCTTAGATGTCTTGGAGCGACCTCGGTAAGAAGCATAGGGGAGAAAATGGACATGGCACCCACACCGACACCGGAGATAATTCTGCCGATGAAGTACTGGTACCACTTGTTAATGGAGGCAATCTGGATAATTAGACCGATCATATAGATAACGGCAGTAACGGACAACGCCATCTTACGACCGATTTTGTTGGCAATGTCACCAAGGAAGATACAGCCGAGCAGACCACCAATGTTGAAAATAGAAACAATCAGACCGGTACGGACGTAGGAGAAGTAGTACTCACCGTCAGTGTGTCTGGAACCAAAACGTCTCAGGTAATCTGGGTGGGCAAGGAAACCACCAATGGTACCGGTATCCCAGCCAGAAATGAAACCACCGAAGGCAATCATAACACAGAACAGGAAAATACCGACGTAAGCACCACCAGACTTGATTGGAATCTCGACTGGAGCTTGGGCGGCGTCGTTACCTTGTAGTTCCATGTTGTCACCTTCCATCTTGTGACTGTCCAAGCTCATGCCTGAGTGGCTATCAGAGCCACTGGGCGTAGGGTTAGTGTCTGGAGTCTCAACCGGGTTTGGATTTTCAACCTTTGGTTCAGACATATTTGAAATAATTTGTGTGAATATGTATTGATATTCGTTAGTAATATTCTAGTAATGGATTAAATAGAAGAAAGGAAAATGAAGCAGAACAGGAAATGAAGTTATAAAATGTGGGGTATGAGATTTCAAACCATCTTGGTATTTATATCAGTATTTTCCCATTTTTAATTTTGTCTGTTGTTCGTGTTAATGCACGTTTCGTTTCCTCCAAGAGACCCGCCATGTAAAGCGTACCGGGGCGGTGGATGCACTGGGGAAACAAAGAAACGACGCAGGTGTCACATAATACATTTGTAAGGAACGCGGGTGTCCTGTGTACAGTTACAGAGAAATGTCAGGACGCTATTCTGCACAAAACTGGGCCTTTACCCCTCCACTCCCCCAGCTGATAACAACGCAGTATAGGAGGCGCAGAGCTGAGAGGAACCACCGTAGGGACCTACTCCAGGATTTAACGCCGGAGTACATCAAGCCTACAGGTAGGATCAAACTGTCCTAACTGGACCGCGGCATAAGCACAATAAAATATATTCACTCCACAAAAAATTTGGCAAGGACAGTTGTACGGTGTTTTAGTAGTGCACTGTAAACTCCGTAGCTCAATTTCATTGACGCTTACCCATTGATCCGGAATCCGAAACCGTGCACCTCCAAGTGTATTCAAGCAGGAAGACAGTTTCTCCACACAAGTACGTCGTAGCGGTGCTAAACAAGAGGGACAGTAGTAGAATGCCAGTAAGATGACGCGGTGCACGGGAAGGCCTCCCCGGGATTATGCGTATCTTCATGGCTAGACACTACGAGCCGGCCGATCCAGCCATCCTTTTTTCTTTTCTCTTTGCTAATTTTAATCCGGCAGAAAGAACCACCAGTTATTCATATGTGCAACCCGCTCCTCGTACTTGTCATCTCCTTTCTTTTCTTCTTTTGTGTGAGTTGGAGTTGTTCTGGGACTTCATAGTAACACTGTAGGGCCCAATCCCGTCCCGCACTCCAAATATGATGGCTGGGGTACCCTTATCTGCTTCTGGTTCTCAGGCAGCAGCTTAGGTACACCTCCACTTGTCTCAGAGAAAGCGCAGTGGCTGGGAGGAACATCTCTGTTGCGCTTAAACTGCGCGGTAATGGAATCCTGTTCCTCCTCTGCTCTCTCAAGGGCCCAGTCAAGCTGCGTGATTATCTAAGAGATGTTACGGGATTGTCCCGGTGCAATTCATCGCGCTCCTGCAGTTGGGCTGGATTTCCTACGTGCCCATTGTTGTGAGGACCCTTTTGCGCGAGTACTTCCGATTTCCTTGGGCCGTTCCGGGCCGGATGAATTTGAAGAACACGCTGCATCTTATCAATAAAACCCTGCACAGCACCGTAACGAAGGAACCACATATCTTACTCCCGATGGCCTGCCTGTTTATCCACCAGGGCCCTCTGGTCTGCGCACTTCTCTGTGCTTCACGAAGTTGTTCCGGAACACTGCGGAATTTTTTTGTTGCAGGCCAAGTCCCTCATATGCACAGAAAAGTCCGTAGGGGGACAACGTGACGCTGCCGGCTGTTACCTAATCCACACACATCCAGGATGGCAGCTCGCAGCGTATAGGGGCCTGTGGATGTGCAAGTTACCAAGACACGTCTGCGCGAAGTTTTCCGCTGTCTGAACTGGGCCGACGTGAGAGTGCGTGGTCGGCTCGGAAGTAGCTCCGTCGTTCCGCGGCAGCATTTCTCCGCGGTATTGCATCCTCTCGAGAGTAGCGTGTCAGGTCTGTGTGACCCATACACTGCTCGGGTTGGCGGGATTGTACATTTTAGAGGATCGAATAGTTTCCATTCTACGAGACGCGCTGTCTCGCCTTTCGCTATGATTAGAGGAACACGCGGAACTACTGAAGAAGCGGTTAGTATGAGAGGAAAAAAGAAAAGGCCAATTCCTGAGCAGTAATGGACCGTCTTCTGCTGGATGTTTTTCCGAGTAGCTCCGATTGTTATAGGTAACTCAAGAGATGAACTGCCGCCTATTGTTATTGTTGTAGCACGGCCGTGTCAGTCAACATATCCAAAGAGGTCGACGCGTATCTATTCTTCCGCAGACAATAAGGCCAAGGTGCAGATAGTGGAATGGAAAAAAGCCCTCATGATGGCCTAGATACGGATCAAAATGTTCGGTGTATTGTTTCTGACACACGTGAATACTTTGTCTTTGTATTCTTGTATAAGCAAGCTGCTAGAGCCTTGGTCTTTGGATTTGTCCGCAGTTGAATTGTTGAGTACTGACAGTTTAATGCGGTGCTGGGTTGGAAACATGTGACTTCTGCGATTGTCGGCAGTGTTCCTACATAATAGCTTCTTCCTTTAGTGTTTTCTCATTGCATGTAGGCGCCATGGTGTCCTCTGAAAAACGGCGTAAGATGCTATCTGTATCCCTTACTTCACCTGAATGTAACTGTGAGAGTCTGTTGCTACAGAAATATAATAGCAAATTGAAATGCATATGTGATGCTCCCAAGCGGAGGATTGCATCTGTGCAGGGAGAACTCGGCTTTCGCTCGTAATAATAGATATCGACTTACAAGTTGAGGTATCTCTACTTCCTACGATAAAGAGCTGTCCAGGTAAGCAGGTCGCAGGTATATTACGTAACACCATTATCCAAGGCGGTCTCCTGGTCAGCTATTCTTCGGACCTCCATTTGACATTACGAACGTAATCTATTTCAAGCATCTGAGCGGTCTTGGTTCTAGAACGATGGTTGCACTAAAGGTTTCCTCGGCAAATATTGTGTTACACATGATGCATTTCTTCCGTTTACTGTATTTGACTATACCCCTCAGCGGAGCGGTGCGGTGTTAGTGGGGTCCGAACCAGCGGACAAGATACCAGCCTGCCATTTTACTTTATGGGGCAATACTCGGGGGTGGGTGAGGTTCTAGACTTTGGTGCTAATTAGTTGTCTATGACGTTGGTTTTGTCCCACACCATCCACCGATAATATTCTACGAGATCTGACGTCATGTAATGTGAGTCTGAGCCCAGTGGATATCGGTGTGTGAGAACTGTATGTGCCTGGATGTCAAAGATGTCTCATATATCATAATACGATGTCATTGTTTACTGGCGCAGCTTGGACACATAAACCGTGAGGGTAGTTGTATCAGAAAACTAAGAGAGTGAAGTTGTGGTTTCAGTAAACGGGATTACTTCTTCGCTGAATACTTGAATGTTGTTGGATGACGCTCGTTTTCGATGTGAAACCAATATTAAGAAACAGCTTTTAAAGGAGGTGTAGACTGAACCAATTTTAAAAGCATCTACTATTTCCTATATCTCTGTTTCCTTCGGACTATTTGTTTTCATGCAAATTTATGGTCATATCCTCATTCCACTCAGCATCAAATTGTCTAGCACAGGGCGGTCTTACTAAATGAATTCTGTGTTTTAGTCATACCACGGGTACTTGGTGGTATAAGCATAAGAATTGGCTTTTGAAATGTGACATTACTGGTGGGATGGTCCCATGAGGCTCCTCATTTCATCCTTTTCTGCGCGAAAGCTACTGTTCAAGAGTGTCTGGCCCTTGTTTGTCTCACGTGCCGAGCACTTCTCCGGCGGAAATAAAAATTCTCCCCGGAGCTTTCTCGGGCCGGCTATAAGTCATTCCGCCGAGGATTATACAGAGTCAATGAAAGAAGACCCACTCACCCACACAACGATCGTGTTTACATATTCAAAATGGCAGCTGTGTCAATTACACATATGCACGTCTTATCTGCCTGTGAAAGTAGCCAGGTGGGGAATTCTCCGGGGAAACAACCGTCAGGCAGGTGACCGCTGTTTAACGAAACATACGCCGCATCAAATGAGCGAACAACCGAGGCATACCTTCGTTCCATGAAGCATCATATCACTAACAATGTGGTGTACTCTCTTGCTGTAATTTCCCTACACCGCTGTACTATCGGTCCTTGGAAGAAGGACCACCTTGGAAACCACGTAAACAACCACTTCGACGCCTTCTACCACATAAACCTGCATACAAACACAAAGCCGCATTCGCCTATACACCGCTTCTTGAGTAGAATTTAACACCGCGGTATCAACACCCCGACGCAAAAAGCGGTACGTACCATCGCAAGCACAGTCCGCCCTTGGAAGCGAAATATGTGCGTGCCACTCTCCGTGCATCTCCATGTGGCGATACATTCACCTCCTACAGTACCCCCTACGTAGACCAACAGCAGCAAGTAGAACCAAGCCTTGATCTGCTGGCACACTGTGAACCCCACAACATGCCCCCTCGACAACGTGCCAGCACTTGTGCACATCCGTCCTTTCCAGTAAAACCCCGCAGCAATGCATAAACAAGGAGAAGTCCGAGGAAGCCCCGACTACCTACAGGCCACCCCGGGGGATACGACAGTCAGAACCACCCCGGACACACCCATCGGCAGCTGCGCTTGCATATGCAGGCCGCCGCCCCCGTGCAGCGGCCCTATGCAGCGCTCCTGACCAGGCACGGCCACGCCCGCAGGAAACCAGCACCGCCCCCACCATAACTTTGTTCCCGCGCGCAAAATTCGCGACGCAGGAGAGCGGGGCGACAGACACTTTGCGCGCGGTGTTATAATCTGCGGTCACGTGGCGCGGCGTCTTGAAATTGGCGCCCGGGCGGTGTTATATAACACCGCTCGAGCTAACATAGCACCGCTGGGCCATGTGGTACCGTGATGAGGCTCGACTGGCGGTTAAAAGTAGGGGAACTTGAGTGGTTTTGAAGCGTTGGTAAAAATGTATATAAGGGTGGGTGTATTTCTCTGTTTCGATGGGTTTGTCGTGGTTTGTTTCCTTATATTTGTTTTGATATAAATTATAATACACCAGTCTTATTTAACTAAGCAACACATTCCAACAACAAACCAAACAACAACAATAATTAGCAATGACTGTCGACACTCAAACTGTTGAGTTCAAGAAGAACACTGTCTTCGTTCTATTCGGTGCCTCTGGTGACCTAGCCAAGAAGGAGACCTTCCCAGCCCTCTTCGGTCTATTCAGCGAGGGTGTCATGGACCCATCTACCAAGATCTTCTGTTACGCTCGTTCCAACCTGACTGTCCAGCAGCTAAGAGACAACTGCGCCCAGTACTGCAGACCATCCACCACTGGTAACGACAAGGCTAAGATGGACCAATTCTTCAAGATGGTCACCTACGTCCAGGGTAACTACGACACCGATGTTGGCTTCATCAAGCTAAGAGGTGAGATTGAGGCCTTCGAGAAGGAGAGAGGTGTCACTGAGCCACACCGCATCTTCTACCTTGCCATCCCACCACCAATCTTCCTCACCGTTGCCTCCCACCTAAAGAACAACGTCTACGCCGAGAACGGTATCACCAGACTCATTGTCGAGAAGCCATTCGGTGACGACCTCGAGACCTCCAGAGAGCTGCAGAGAGGTTTCAAGCCACTCTTCAAGGAGGAGGAGATCTTCAAGATCGACCACTTCCTGGGCAAGGACGACCTAAAGCGTCTGCTAGCTGTCAGATTCGCCAACCCATTCCTCGGTGCCACCTGGAACAAGGAGTACATTGAGCAGATCGAGGTCTGGTTCAAGGAGCCATTCGGCGCTGAGGGCCGTGGTGGTTACTTCGACCCAGTCGGTATCATCAGAGATGTCATGCAGAACCACCTGCTCCAGATCCTAACCATCGCCACCATGGAGGAGCCAGTCGCCTACGAGGCCGAGGCCATCCGTGACGCCAAGGTCCAGCTGCTTAAGTGCATGGAGACTCTAGGCCCAAAGAACGTTGTCGCTACTGGTCAGTACACCAACTCCCTCGACGGTAAGCTTCCATCCTACCTTGACGATGACACCGTTCTCGACAAGAACTCCAAGTGTCTCACCTTCACCGAGATCACCATGGACATCAAGAACGAGCGTTGGGCTGGTGTTCCAATCGTCATGAGAGCTGGTAAGAGTCTGGATGAGGACAGAGTTGAGATCAGAATGAAGTACAAGAAGAACACCCACGGTATGTTCCCAGGTGTGACTCCAAACATGTTCGTCATTCAGTTCCACCCAGAGCGTAAGATCTACATGACCTTCAACACCACCGCTCCAGGTTTCGTTGACAACCTACACCAGGTCTCCCTAGACATGGCCTACTCCAAGAAGTACGCCAAGGACTGGGTCCCAGAAGCCTACGAGAGACTGATCAGAGATGCCTTCCTCGGTAACAGAGCTAACTACGTCAGAGATGACGAGCTAGATGTCAGCTGGGCCATTTTCACCCCTCTGCTACAGTACCTAGAGGGTCCAAACGCCCCAGCTCCAGAAATCTACCCATACGGCTCCACCGGTCCAAAGGGTATTCTAGAGTAGACTGTTTCTTTTTTCCGGTCTTCCTTCCAACTTTTGTACTTTTATGATAATTATATACTCTATATTCGTGTTGAACACATAATATAATGATTTAACGTTTAAAAAAAGCCTTTCAAAAAAAGATTATTTGAACCATTAGGCGGGTATTTTGTTTACTCTTAACACTAGGCTCGGGTAAGTACACTTCCATGTACAAGCAGGTATTGCAATTGTTACCTCACAAGTTTACCTCTGATTCCAGACTGTCATCGGATGCACTTTCTCTCATTGCGAGTGTAATTTTGCCAACGTCATGCTTGCATCCCACGTCATATCAACAGATTGCCCTTTCCCCCCCTACTGTCAAGAAAGAGCTGTTTCCCCCCTACACAAGGCACACGGGACCCACGGTGGCCTGATTTCTCAGTCCGCGTTCCTACATGTCGCTCGCGCGTGACGAAAGGAACGCCCCCATTCCCTTAAGGGGAGCCAGATCGCTTGCCACAATAGGCAAGTATGTAAACAAAGCCCCCGGTACTCCGGAAGCATTCCCTCGGTGGATGTGGCTCCACTTTGGTGAAAAAAAGTTTAGTATTAGGTATTTTTTGAAGTATATACGTTATACAGTGCGTTGTCGCGGTCGCAGACCGGTCGAGCGCCAAAAATTAGGATTAGATTAGTTTGAGTATTAATAAGAGAAAATAGTAAAAATTCGTCAAAGTTGAGAGTGCTGGTGCATAACAGGAAAAAATTAGATCATAAAGCACCGTTGTGCTCTCTCAGTGGGGAAAGAAAAAGAAAGCATTGTAGATTTTAGCTTACTTTCTGGAGAACATTCTCTTGTACATTGGCTTGTCGTCAACGTTGAGAGCGTCAGCGTCGTAGTCGGCACCTCTCTTGGAGGCTGGGACCCAGGCGGTGGACTTCCATGGCAGAGTACCCTCCTCCCACATCTCGTTGACCTCCTCTAGAGTCAGGCCCTTGGTCTCTGGGACGAAGAAGAAGACGTAGAAGTAGGCGAAGACCATGCAACCCATGAAGACGTAACCGTAGTAGAAGTTGATGGCACCGGTGATGAATGGGGTGAAGAAGGAGATCAGGAAATTCCATAGCCAGTTGCAGGAGTTGGCGAGAGCCATACCCTTTGGCTTGATCTTCAGTGGGAAGGTCTCGGAGACGACAATCCAGCAGATAGGAGCCCAGGTACAGGCGAAGCAGAAGATGAAGAAACAGGAGAAGACAATCATACAGTTACCAGCACCCTTGGAGGAGTTCTCCTTGTGCTTGGTACCATCTGGCCATAGTCTGGTGACACCGACGGAGGCGTAGACGACGTAGCAAGCAACCATGGCGGCGGCACCCCACATTAGACAGGCACGACGGCCGAATCTGTCGACACAGTAGAAGGCGAAGAAAGTGGAGGCGAAGTTGACGATACCGAAGACAATGGCGGTCTGGTAGGAGTCGTTCAGACCGACGGCCTGGAAGACGATGGTACCGTAGTAGAAGAAGTAGTTACAGCCGGTCAGCTGCTGCAGGGTCTGCAGCATGCAGCACATGAGCAGTCTCTGCAGGACCTTACCGTTGGTGGAGAACATGTCACCCCAGGTGGCGGAGCCGGCGGCTCTCTCGGCCTCGATACCGGCCTGGATCAGCTCGGCCTCGGCGGTGACAGATGGGTCGTCGATGGAAACCTTGTTAGAGGTGGCGATGGATCTCTTGGCGTCCTCGGTCTTGCCGACCTCCATGAGGTAACGTGGGGACTCTGGGACGAAGAACATGGCACCGATCATGAGCAGGGACCAGGCGAAACCTAGACCTAGAGGAACTCTCCACTGGACAGAGTTGGAGTAGGACTTGGTACCGTAGTTAGTACAGTCACCGAGGAAAATACCGAAAGTACACATCAGCTGGTACATGGAACCCAGGGTACCTCTCAGGTGCTTTGGAGCGACCTCAGATAGCAGCATGGGGGAGAAGATGGAGATGGAGCCGACACCCATACCGGAGATAATTCTGCCGATGAAGTACTGGTACCACTTGTTGATGGAGGCGATCTGGATGATGATGCCGACCATGTAGACGGCGGTGACGAAGACCAGAGCCATCTTACGGCCGATTCTGTCAGCGAGGCCACCGAGGGTTAGACAGCCGATAAGACCACCGATGTTGAAGATAGAGACGACCAGACCGGTACGGACGTTGGAGAAGTATGGGGTGCCGTCGTGGTGCTTGGAACCGAAACGCTGCAGGAAATCAGGGTGGGCGAGGAAACCACCGATGGTACCGGTATCCCAGCCGGCGATGAAACCACCGAAACCGATCATGACACAGAAGATGGAGATGGTGATGTAGGCGGAGGCAGGCTTGATGGGGATCTCGATGGCCTGTGGGGCGTTCTCGTCGTCCTGGCCCTCGAGCTTCATGTCGTCGTCGACCTTGTTGGACTCGGCGGTGAGGACAGAGTTGCTGTCGGAGGCGGAGGGGATGGGGTGCTCGACCTGTGGGTCAGCAATAGCTTCGGACATTGTAGATTGTATAGAAGCGGAGTGTGTTGAGGCGATGGTGTTGTGAGAGACGAAATAGAAATTGAAATAGAAGGGAAGTTGGAATTGACAAGACAAGCGAAAAGCAGCGGGTATTTATACGTTTGGAAACTTGAAAATCGAGAGAACAGTTCGACAACGCTACGACTCGACAACGCACAACTCGACAACGCAACAGCACAACACGGAGGCTGACTCGAGCGGTGTCACAGGAAATGTGTGGGGAAGCTGGAAAAGCAACAGCAAAAGCACAGTAAAAGCAACACAGCACAGTAAAGCAACAGCAGAACGCAGTAAAGCAACACAACACAACAACATAAGCAACAGCACAGTAAAGCAACAGCACAACGCAGCAGCGCAGTAAAGCAACCCGGCGGAAATCACCTAGTAATGTATCGCAGCAATGTATCGCACCGCACAGTAGAGCACCGCCGAAATGCGGGCACTAAAAGCAACGCAGGAATGCCACGGGCAACCGCGAGTCCCGCCGCGACAAAAGCCGCCGCCACACGGCGAAAAGCCCCGCCGCAACCCGCCGCAACGCTGCACGCGCGCGGGGGCGGGGCCGCCCAAAGGGGAAACTGGCGGCGGGGCGGGGCGCACAGACGGGGGCGCAGCACCGTCCCTAGTATGCGGTGCACGGACGCCCCGCGTTGCTGCAGGCGCCGCCACAGACAATGCCGCAGCCGCGCGGGAGCCGCGTGGGAGCCGCGCAGCGCAGCGGGCAGCGGGCGGGCAACGGGCGGGCAGCGGGCGGGGAAACAACGCCGCTGCGTTGCCCGTCGCGGTGCACACCCACAGAACACGCCGCACACGCCGCATCTTAAAATAGCACGCCCGTGCACCGCTGGCAGCTCAGGGGGCGGGGCAGCGGTGGCAAATGGACACTCACAGACGCGGGAGCACAGGGGAACCGCAGGGCGGGGACACGACTTGCACGGTGGCAGGACTTGCACGGGGCGACGGGGCGACGGGCGACGCGCCACGGTGGCCGCAAGGGGTGCGGGCCCGTCTGTGCCCCCACCATGCGGGAGCGTGGGGGCGTGGGGGGACACACGGAGCACTGCGGTGGTGCCACAGGGCGCAGGCGCAGGGGCGGACATGGTGGGGGCGGTGGCGGTGGGCGTATAGCGGGCGGTGGTATACGCTGTGTGCGTTGTGCGATACACTCTGCGCGGGACTAGCAGTCGCGCAGCGCGATATGCGGGGGCGCGGGGCGTGCCGTATAGTATCGGTGTCGCGTATTCTTAGTGCGCTTGTGTATTGTTAGTATGGTTATGCACTCGTCTGGGGAACCCGGGCGTTGGTAGACGCGATAATGCGGGGCTGGGGTGTCCTTGTTTCTTTTCGTGCGCATGTGCAGATGCTGGTGCCTAATTGCTCTTTGCTTCTGCTGCTGTTGTTCCCCTATCGGGTGTGGTGTGCTGTTTGGGTACCTGTGTGTTGTCTTCTGGCGCTTGTGCGCTGTGTATCTCGCGTCTTGCGTTGTGCTCTATCATTCAGATAAGAGCCCGGGTCGTCATGCGCCGGCTTATTTCCTATTAGGGGGAAGCAGGGGTGCGAGTAGCAGATGTTGTATTGCGGGGTGATGTTGTATTGCGGGGTTGCCCCTTGTATTGCGGTGAGCGTTGCTCTATTACATCGGGGTGTTGCGCAACTCTATCCTTCATGCAGCTCCCCATGGGGTAACTCGTTCGGTCGCGTAGTTTGCCATATCGGTGTATTGCACAGATGCATCGCATAGAGTATTGCGGGGTGCGTTGCTCAATCGCATGAGTGGATACCCCTTGTAGTAGAGCGGTGTGCGTTTCTCTATACAGGGAATACTCCTTCGGTCGCGTACTTTGGCCGTATCGGTGTATTGCATAGAGCATTGCGGGGTAGGTTGTGTGCTTGCAGGGGTGGATGCCCCTTGTGTTCGAGCGGTATGTGCGTTCTCCATTGGGTGTAGAGTGCGATCGATCGATTGCATAGCTGCGTTGAATATGTGCTGCATCGCAGTGTGCACAGCTCCATCGCATAGTTCTATGGTACAGCTCAATTGCACACAGCTATCACACAGTCTGATCTCTCAGTTCTAGAGATGAATATCTCCGTTCATCGCTGTATGGCGTTAGTATATTCCTCCCATCGCTCCATCGCATAGGTGTATTTCACAGGTAAATGCATCACTCCATCGCATAGGTGTGTTTCACAGGTAAATGCATCACTCCATCGCATAGGTGTATTTCACAGTTTATTCATCCCATAGGTCCGCCAATTCACTCTGTGCATAGCTTGATGGCGTAGGTCTGTCGCACAGCTCGATCGATAGTAGCTCCCTCACGAGGTTTTGTCAAGCAGATATATCCCCGCATAGCTCCATTGCTTCGCTATATGACATGAGTATATTCATCGCATCGTTCTATTGAACTGCTCTATTTCATCGCTGTATGAAACAATCTAATTGCATAGCTCCATCGCATAGGTCCATCAAATCACAGTATTGCATAGCTCCATCACATATATCCATCATATCACGACATTACATAGCTCCATCCATCTCGTAGCTCTATCTATCGAATAGCTTCACCATCCAAAGCATGCTTTACCGCATATATCTATGGATTGCAGTGTCCTATGGTATAGCCAACCACATAAATATATCGCATTGCCCCATTGCATAGTTCTATCGATAGAATTGCTGTCTCTTTCTACTAGCACGACTGCACGCCTCTATGGGTCGAATAACTCTCCCAGAATGGTACCATGCCCGCGACACATATCCAGCCCTTGATGATAACCTTCTTCTCATGTACCCTATAATAGAGATCCTCTGTCATTGTAGAATGGTTGCACGCCATGTAAATGGGCCTATCTAACTGTAAAGAGGTACCCTCCCCTATAGTGTGAAAGTGTCTTGTCACAGTAAAGGCCACTGAGGGATGTACACTACGGCACAGTACAGTTGCGGAGTATGGATTCCACAAAACATCACGGAGAGAATGCTACTCATTTCAATAAGAAACTAATGCATGGGGATATGCAGCATCGTATCGTAGAAGAATATCCCGCGTTGGAGATAACGCACCAGGAGGGGAAGCCCAGTTTCTGGAGAAAGTTAAGGCCTTGAACCCCCCAGGGTTGAAGTGGAGTATTACTGATGTGAAAACACATATTCAGTAATATCATGCCGCAATATCCACCCCGATTACCCCCTCTTTCGTCGTCCAAGCGTCCCTTTGTTTCTCCCCACCTTGTCTTGCTTGTTGGCCTATTGTCCGCGATCGCGGTTTAAAAGGGGAACTTTGACACCACAGCACCCTAATTAGGGTATTCAAGTGCCAGAGTAGCAGCGCGTAGTCACACACCTTGTGCTTTCAATGACTCATCTCGTGTAAATTTTGCTCCCCCCTCTCAATACGATGAAACAGCCGCCGAGGGTAAATATGAGCTGGTTTTTGCCAAACAGGCATAAAACACTGAAAACAAAAACTGAGCGTTCCTTTGGATACTTGAATTCACTCTATATTTCCTCTTTACCCTGTTTAATTGAGTATATATTTTTGTCATGTGGAAAATTATTTGTTACCGCTTCCTCCTGTAATTTTAGTCTCAGATTTTGTTAGCTCACTTCCATTTCAGTTGCCTCGCGTAAACAAAATATAAAAAGTGATAATCTCCCGGTAAATATTGGAGAAGGGACATAGTCTAAGAACAGATAGCTAAATAGATCCCTCACACCTTTATAACGGTGTTGCAGTTATATAATAGACACATTGAGAATTCTCTCTTACTTGAAACACCATACCACAGCAAAATTGGCGTTTCTTCAGTTGGTTTAATCATCAGCTGTCACAAAACAACATGTGAGTCTCAGATAGTTCCATATCAGCATTTCTGCATACAACTGGCATTTACAATATTGTGTGGTGTTCTTCCGTTACCATAAATACTCATGATACTTGGATTTAGGCCACAAGGACACGAATATTTGGGAACGATGTATCTACTGGCTTCATACGGAAAACCACATCAACTAGCTTTGACTGACAGTACACAAGAGTAAGACTAACACTACAACGTGTATTTACCAAATAAATGCTATTTTCTTTTGGTATGAGTCTCTTTTTTGCAACTTCAAAACCACACCCATCATAAGAAGTGAATAAGGATGGCTTTTAAGAGTCCACACTCATCATATCAAGCGAATAACGATACCTTTTAACTACAATCTATCCCCACTAAAGATTACCTCCATCTTAAACCGTGATACTTCAATCGATATATTCCATTGAAAACACTGACTTTATGAAACTACCTCTGGGTTAAGACACTAACTATTGGTAAAGCCTCGAGAAGCACCCACACAAGAACGAACGGCAATCAACCAACGGTAAACATACACGCTGAGCAAATGGAGCGATAAACACCATTATTTTGGTAATCGGGTATCATGGGTGAGCATGCCTTATTCAGACCAACACCCCACACTCAAAGACAATAGCAGAGAAGAGAAACCGGGATTTGATATTGGGACACTAAGATCACAGGCAAAACGAAAATATCATGGTAAGTAGAAAAACTGGAATACCACGGAGTGGCAATACGCACAATAGACTGAGAAATATCTCCTATTCCACTACAAGGATACATCACACCACGAGGGATTCATGATATCTACTGCTCGCTCCACACAAAGGGTATTGTGTCCACCTCCTTAAAAAGCAATCATAGCCATATCATTCTTAGAATTATCCACACACCAAGTGTGAGAACAACCCATCACGGAGTCTAGAAACATCAAAACAATGTCCCATGAAGAAGAAACGGTTCCAAACGGATCCAGATGGGGCGGAGAATGAGGCTTCACCGAGCTCTTAGAAAGAGACGTTGCAATAAATTCAATCCAGAATGCTACAAATAGCCAACTTCGGCCTCCATTTGGACACGCTGCCACCAAGAAAGGCACGTAACCCGCAAAAAACAAAATATCCCAAATGTCTAGAGCAACAATATTGGGAAAAGAATTGGTAAAGCAACGTATCGGCATTCCTAGACGCTAAAGACAATAGAACAGAAGAGCGTTCCCGCTAGTGGTATTGTCGGTTGCAAGAGAACTGCAGCTGTTGCTTACGCCTAAAATCCATCCCGCAAATCATTCTTGCGCTTCCTGTACCAGAAAACACAATTGAAAACAACAAAAGCGCGTCTGGCTCCTCCCACTGCTCCATGGCCCAAATATGCCGAATCCAGCCAGCTAAAGTAAAACTGACCGACTGCGGCTCTTGACTGCCGGCCGCTCGCGCCTGGAGCTGTCTATTGTATTCTGAAGAGGTTGTTGAGCGAAAAAAACTTCTACGCACGGTTCTCTGTGAAAAGCGTCTCGGTTTTCCGTTCAGAAAATCAACTCTTGTTTGGTATGCTCAAGCGGCCTAGCAAAACGAGAGGGTAGAGAGGACTGGGGACGTGGGAGACAAGGTCAATTGGAACGAGAGCGCTTTAAGCGTTCTATCCAATGCAGTGGTATACGAGTATTTTGTTCAACAGTACTCGGTGAGAACAAGACCTCATTAAAGCCAGTATTATCAAGCTAATACTGACTTGCTCAGTCGGTGTAACCATAATTTTGAAGCTTACCGACTGCACACCTGCCACGTAATGGGATGACACGTGTTATCGTATGGATCTCACACGAGCAATCCGATAACTTTCGGTTTTAATGAACATGGAGAGGAGCACATTCATCTGCAGTGACAGCTTGAAGTGGGGGGTGGATAATGAGTACTTTAATGCGACTGCATTTTGTAGGCAGTGGCCTTCACGGTAAAGCCCGTAGTCCCGTGCTACTTGACACAACACCAAGTATACCTTTTTCGTAGATCCACCCAACTTCTCCTTTGGACGAATTTGTAAATGTTACGTCGTCTTTCTCGGGGGGTTTCTAAGGCGGAGAAAAAAATCCCACGGAACTGAGCTCTGAAACAGCACCCGCCGATAAAGGAGGTGCATGATGAAGTTACCAAATACAGAAAACCACGCAGAACTTTGCGCAAAGGCTATGTGTCTTGATTGGATTATATTTGGTAAATCATTTATGTTATGGGGGTAATGTTTCACGAGAAGGGGTCCTATAAAACGATGGATGTTTGTGAGGGCGTGTTTTGTGACGGCGTTTTGAACAGTCATTCAGATATCCCAGTATGAAGAATGATCTCTAAAATACAGGTTTCACCGTCTCGACATGCGTTGATAGAAACTTAATGATACATTCCTACACTTCACCTAGAAACCAAGCGCATGGAAATAGACCTTCCCCGATTGTAATCATAGTTATACCGACCAGACTAATGAAACATAATCGTTAGATTCGTATCGTCTTATCAAAGACGGCAATGCGAACATACAAACTCTCTCACTTCAAAGCCCTACCAACGATGTTCCATTATGATGTATTAGATTTTCACCTCCCAGTCCCTTAATAATTGACATTTTATCGAAAGAATTGCACTCCAGGAGCAATCTCGCCTGAAACGTTTCAATGGCGTTGCAATCAAATGTTCTGCTCAGATCAATTACAGCGTACACAGCTAAATTCTAACGAAAATATCATCTCACAGCATAAAATGATCTTCGATACTTTAACTTCACATTGAGTACAGGGATAGTTGAATTGCTATCTGAACTTTGTTGATATTGTATTGACTTTTTGCAGCGGTAACTATGTTATGCTACTCTGAAGTAGTAAGAACATTATCCGCACAAATAGGGGGAACCAAGTTTACTGTGATCGAAAACGCCTAAAGAACTGGAATATTCACTATTAGCATATCTTTTACCTTACCCAAACAAAGCACCGTGTTCCATTTTCCGCATATTGGAATTATATTCTGTCACCAGCCTCTTACTATTATCTTCCAGAGTAAGTCGTCCACTCTTTGTTGCCTAGTTTTCTTTGCACTGTCAACAAAGGTAGCTAGAAGGAAGTACTACAACTGCTCCCGCAATTGATTTTGAACCAAGAGTGAAATATATCGCCTTAATATGTGCTTCTCTCACTGAAATTCATCTCTCATGCATCCCTTTGCAGCTCCTAATTCTCCACGGAAGTTTTCATTTTTCTCTACGGAAGGCCTGCAAATAATTCCCCGGAAGACTACTTCAACAGGAAAATAAAATGTCCACGGGGACCAAACAACGCGATCGGTTACCAGAGAAATGGCGCAGAAATTCAACAGGTGCTCGTGGAGAAGGTGGGCTGCACTGATGTCTACCTCGCCTTTTATCGAAGAGCAGTTCCTGGTGAAACACAACTGCTCAACGGTACCTGCCTTATTTGACTGCTCTCTTCACAGTGCGATGAACGTTACGTATTTCTGAAACATGGCGTCATTGAAGATTATAATGGGAGGCGATCGATATTGGTATATTAGAAGACGATACCTTTCAATAAATTTCAGGGAACGGTTCTTGATTTCTATTTTATTCTTGCTATGTTCCAATACCTCATTTGACCCCCAAAATCATACTGTTTCAGCAAATTATTACAAGATAACACATGCTTTTCACATGTTACATGCAGGGATTAAGAAGTGCTTTCCTCCCTCCGGAAGAGTCTAAACACCGGCTTTAGATATCTCTCAATATTGTACACACAATAATAACGCGAGTCGTTTCGAAGAGAGTAACTCAAGTATCCAAAGTATTGGACCTCAAGGACGGGGGTGGATTCTCTACAGACAAATGCCACTCCAAAGAATTGGAGAAGCTAGTTATCAACTCTAAAAGGAAACTCAATGATCCGATATCCCAAATAGAACGGGGGCTCCCTGTCACCCAACTATCCTTCCGTATTTACAAAGAGAACATTGCCTAATTCTCTTCGCAGTTATCTCGCCTGAACTACTTGACTACGCCTCTTCCTATTGAGATTTATTGTATGTTACAGGTCACCCCCTTTCGAATAAAGGATAGCACGTTATTCCTACAGTGTTTTGTATACATTCAACCGCATACCAGACAACCAATAACACAAGAGAACAGAAACAAACTGCATTTTCTCCTTTACTTCTTGGTGTGAAATAGACCGTGGACCATTCCATTCCTCGAAATACCTGTAGCAGAGTTAGCTGATGATTCTGTGCTCTTTATTGTTGCACGCAACTTGCACAGGTGTACTCGATCTGGCCGATTCAGTACGTTTTTTCTACTGATGCTGATTCTATGCCCAATATGAGGTGTGGATACGGAGAGAAACACATGGAGATTGTCTGGGAGGACTTCACTAACACTGTGTATGTGTGTTTTTCTATTGCGAAATGGCACTACCAGCCCGATAGGTTTCCCTGTGTTGTACAAACTATCATACCCTCACATTAAGACATCCCGCGGAATGGTCCTGTGCGGCCTCTTCTTTGGCCGAGCGATATATCGTGCTTTTTCAAGATTTTGTTCTTCGCCCATTTCTTCGCTCAGTAAAACAAGCCTACATTGATTCAAAAAATAAGGTTTCGTGGATTCCGTTATTTCTACCTAACTACACTGGCCAGTAGATGCAGCGTAGGCTCTATCATCAAAGGACATCCAGCTTCCCTGCTACCCCCTTCCTACTGTGTTTATTTGGAAAACATGAAAATAAGGAAATATGGTATAATATTCTCTCCTTGCATATTTGGCATCGCTTCATGGACACCCATTTTGCGGCGTTAATGGTAGGCACACTGTACCAAGCCCACTCGCGGGCTTTGCAGATTACCAAATAGGTAACTGACAGCTGGATCGATGAAGTTCTCCCTAAAAAATTCGGTCCTACACGTTTTATCTACCATGCAAATCGTATTGTGATAGTGCTTGTTACCAAGAGGATTCTTTCCCAGGTTACACGAAATCTTCGTAGAAGATCACCCACAATCCAGGGATACAGCAAGGAGACAAGAAATTCCATTACAAAGCAGCATACCTCTTTGTTTGTTGATTTTGGGTGAATGCGTGGGGGTGAATCTTGAAGATTCTTCGCGAATTATTGTCATTGTTATTGCTGTCGTTACCAAATAGTACGATAAGCGAATACGGCGACATAACACTCTAGTGTTCTGTTCAAAATGTAGTATGGTGCCTTTCGTCTATTCTTTCAATACCATCATTAGAAGTACCTTCCAATACTTTTGGTATTGGGAGAAATATAACGGTTAAAAGACCTCTGCTTTCAGAGGGACGAATAATACTGTGCAGATCATCGTAAGTAAGGGTACCACCTACGCGCCACAGCCACAAATAAGAATAGAAGAAGTAACATAAAGACACCCTCCGCCACTCCCACGTATGGCCACACTCCCGAATCTCTAGGCACATGCAGTAGGTAACACAGTGGAAGACAATGCCTTAGATAATCAGGAAGCTACAATGGAAATACAGAGAGTCTGGGCAGTTTCCGAATGCGGAAATACCGCAACAGCCAGGTCACAGAAAATACTACAGGGCGGTGCACGACTCCTTTAGGGCGCTCTGTTCTCACGTCGCAGCCATATTACCAATCTTCCAGAAACCTGCTACGTGTCGCTATTTTATCACCGGCAAATATCCAAGCAATAATAGACAGGGAGGCTTGAACGCCCTCTATCATTGTCAGTAGGCATCACTCCCACAGGCAAATCCCATTGATTATGTCAGAGGAACAAAGGACATGTACCTCTCGAAAATTCCCCCAAGCCCACCCACGCGATTTTAACGCCATCCCACGTTTCTTGCAAATCTTCAACCTTTCTCGACGGTCTCCAGGAGATGCAAAACAGGCCCAAAAGGGAAGGTGCCATCGCGTGCCTTCTTTTTCCTTTGAAGCCAAGGAAGAAAATTTTTCACCTCCCGCCTGCACTCTTTTCTGTGCAACAATGGACGCACAGGCACGAATAATGGCGACCGAACAGTGCGTCAACAATGGGAGGGGAAGGGCATTCTGATCTCGTTTCTTCTTCTGTTGGCAAATCCCTGTCAGACAGACGCACAGACCTGTCAAGACATCTGCTGTCACTCCGCTGCGGGTGGGTACAATGCACCATCGGGCAAGTGTTTTCCGTACAAGTATTCGATCTATGCTGCGCCGAGTTCTCTTCCTTACACGGCTTGTGAGGGGCAGTCTGAGGGCATATATCGCAGACACACACTGGCGATCCTTGTTTTGATCACATCGGGCTGGTTTTTGTCCGGAATGGGAAGGTATCCATCCCTGAATTCCTATCGGGTTTCTCCGGCGCGTGCTCCCGCTTGCGTGGGTCCCATAGAGAATCCTTAGCCATAGAGCATTACCACAGACGACTGCTACGCGTTTTTGAGAGGCGCTGCTAAAGCAATCGCACTACGATGTTTGTCTCCTACTGCGGTGCCATTCATTTCTAATATGCGCAACACATTTACTGGGTAGTCTACGCGTGTATTACACTAGGCATTACTGCGTACAATATCGCTGTGTCATGCAGTGTTCTATCGGACGGGATCAATCAATAACGGCTGGTAAAAGAGAGTGCCATTGCATGTGCTAATTGTACAACACTAGGGGTTGTTCAAGGGATTCACTGCATGAACACAGTCCTAGCTGTACCCAAGCAGCCAAAAATCAAAAGAACGTAGAAAAAAGAAATACCTTCCTGCACCAATTGCTAAGACCGTTAGTTTCCCCATTGACGAAGTAGGCAGCAGAGGATTAGTCTTTTACTGCCTGCTTTTAGCGTAACCCCCAAATTCTTACTACTTCCTACTGTTGAGCCGTTATTTGCTTTAGTTAATACTGCGAGTCTGCTTCATAGGATATCTTTTCCAAGTTATATAAGGACTCCAAAGGATGCTAAATGTTTGCCTCAATCTTGTTTAATCTGTATTTCTTGTGTTGTAACCTTCAGTTGAAACATCACCATCCAATTCACACAAACTTGTTTATACACAGCATATTACCATGAAGCTTTTCAGCTTGCTTTTCCTTACACTTTTAACACATAGCCTAGTTGCTGCCACTGCCACTGGCGTGTACAATGGTTGTCCTAATCTCGATTTCACATGGCACACTAACATACAAAACATCATCAACTACTCGATGGACATCACAGACATCAGCCAGGTTCAAGATAATCTGTTCGAGATAACCATCCATGTTACGGGGTCTCAGCAGATTCCTCTAAAGTACCTTTATTCTTTGAAGGTCATTGGAGTCAATGGTCCAAAGGGTACAGTTCAACTATACGGTAAGAATGAGAATACATATCTTATTGACAATCCAACGGATTTCACTACCACTTTTGAAATATATGCTACTTTGACTGACTGCCAATACTGGATGTCAAACTTCCAAATTCAATTCGAATACATGCAAGGTGATGCCTCACAGTATTGGGAGACCTGGACTTGGGGCACCACGACCTTTGATCTAGGCACTGGTTGCACTAACTACGACAACCAAGGCCACTCCCAAACAGACTTCCCTGGATTCTACTGGACTGTCGGCCTACCATCTGAGTGTGTCATAGAGAGTGACCATGCTCAGGATGGTGCTACTTCCTCTTACCAAGTTAGCATCGAAGCGTCTTCCTCTGACCCTAGCACTCCAGCCCTTGCTACAACTGCCACTCTACTATCCATTTATACCACAGAAGAATATTCAGTCACAACACATTTCACAACAAATTCTTTTGAACTAGATGATCAGTCGTCGGGATCAATCTTAACAACTTTGCCTTCAGGATGGGAGGAGGTAACTACATCCTCGGTCGCCGTCGAGTCATCACTTGACGCAGAATCCAGAACTAGAGTTACACTCTCTTCTTCCTCTACCGTTGCCAGCTCCATTAGTGATCATACTTCTTCAACCGACCCTTACACTGCCGTCACCGCCGAGTCGTCACTTGACGCAGAATCCAGAACTAGAGTTACGCTCTCCTCTTCCTCTACTATTGCCAGCTCCATTAGTGATCACGCTCCCCCCACTATTCCATACACCTCTATCGATCATACCACCACTTTGGAGACAACTACTTCTTCCTATCCTGCAATTTCGATGACCAGTGAAGTATCAAATTCTGAGAATACCGCCATATATTCTAGCTCTCCCCCAGCCTCTTCTCCTGTGTCATTATCCAGTCATTCACTGGATGCCATGACGAACAGCGCAACTAAAACTCCTACAACACCGGTCGATACCTCTACTATGTTCACATTTCAAGATCCAAGTAGCACCCCATCACACTCTCTTGAAAATTCAATGACAGTTACAGAAGTTTCAAATTCTCTAGATGTTAATTCAGCTCCTTCTGTAAGTAGTACATGCTACACAGCCTCTTTTGGATCATTCACCACAGTCATTGTTACCAAGAACCAAACTACACAAAAAAGTTCTAGAAGCTCCCTCGATGCCAGAGAAACCTCTGAGTTATCATCATCGACCACCACCAAAAACTCTTCCTCTATCTCTATTGCTTCATTGGTAACAGGTTCTTCTCAATATTACCTTTCCTCAGTTCATATGTCAGCATCTGATCCCCAGATATATTCTTCTGGAATGACAGTTAATGCGTTAACGACTCCTAGCACGTCTACTACTGCAATGCCAACACACACTGAAGCTGTTACCGCTTCATCTAATGGCATTGCTTCCTCGAGGGTCTCATCTCATAGCTCCCTAGATGCGAGATACACTAGCGTAAGTAGTGACACATCAGGAGCGACGACTAATAGCGTTAGCGTTCCAATTAAGGACCATAATATCTCTCAACCTATTGAATTACTAAGCTTTTCTTCGAGTACACTTTCAAGGAAGCCATCTTCATCTCTCGCTTCGAGTTCCCAATGGACAACCGTTTCCAACACGTCTGACAACATGTCCATGACCCCTCACACTGCTGGAGATACCGTCAACAGCTCGCCATCCACTGTTATCAAGGATGTCCCAACTGCTACTGTAACTACAACGGTTGCCACGACAAAGACTGAGACGATTACATCTTGTTCCAATGGAAGATGTAACACCAGTGTTGTTACCACTACCATTGGAACTGTGGTCACTGACACTGTCTACTCATGCAAGAACACCCTCTCTACCTCTTCTTCCAACAATAAAGATGAGGTGTCCAATACGCAGACAACTACTTCTCACGCCTCTCATAATATCCCATCAAAACACGTCGCAGAGTATACCACGACAATTTCCACAACTCCAAATTCTCCTAGTGAAGAGAGCGCAACCACCAAGATCATGTCGCGTAGTACAAGAATTGTTACAGTCGACAGAAACCATTCTTCCAACCCAACTATTTCCCATACCACAGAATCTGGTTCCACGACAACGACTTTGATTTCTAGTATCACACCAGAAGCTTTCATCAACATAGTATCTTCTGGTGCTCCTTACACAACCCATTCAAGTATTACTAGAATATCCAGCAGTATATCTAGTCAATCATCAAACATGCCTGCATCCCAGTCTACTATCTCCTCCATTCTTCAGGTGTACAAGTACCAGGATAACTGTGACAAATTGATTGCCTCGGTTACCTGGATTATTTCCATCATCTGTGTTCTCCAAGTACTATGATAATAATATCACTTCCACATAGTGTTGAATCGATGGAATATTTCTTCAACCACGATAGGAATTACACATTGCATAAAATAATGACCTTTTTTATACTTTTTACATAATATATATCTTCGCATACATACATCTAACTACAAATTGCATTAACAATAATCAGACGTGAAGGGAAGTATGGCACAGTTAAAATCTTGATAGCGTTAACTTCCGCAAATGAATAGTCCAACTAACACCAAAAAACCCAGTGGTATTTGGTCAGTATCGATGGAAATGCATTTCTAAAAATTGAGAAGGAGCATTATTTAACGAGAATACATTACTGTTGTCAAAGTGACACCCGATGATATTCTTTCCCTATCTAAAGCGGAGTACAGAGCGCAACCTTAAAAATAGGATGCCACATCCATTGTTAGAGGTAAATTGATTATCGTCTAATACATTTTCCTCTTCACATAACTTGCAAACAAAAGATCCGAACAACTTTTATTTTTATTTAGCCTTTTAAATGCACATGGATCAGCAGCACATAAAACATTTTACAAATACAGTTGGGATTGATTGACCAATAATTTGTGAATAGTCTATCTGTCGAGGAACCCTCGTTTTTTCAACAATAAAATCAACAGTTAATTAGGATGGAGAGGTTTAACAGAGGTCACGACCTCCTTGAACTCAAGTAATTATGGCTTCGCCTATTGCCATTGGCTTAACATCGACCCTTCTTGAAGTCACGTGAGCTTAGGTTCGGCTTTACAAATTTTCCTGGTTGTCCAGCAACAGCTTTATCATCAAATTGGGCGACACTTTTGAAGAACATGAGAGCGAACAGAGGGTTCTTTTGGCACGAAATGCATAATACAAGTACTCAAAGCAGACAATTTCTTCCTGTAATACTTTCAAGCTGCATGTTATCACGATTTGTTGGATAAACATAGGAATGCTACTAGAATGATAAAATGATCGAGAAATAATACGGCTATGCCCATTTTGAGGGCCTGAAGATTCTACGAAGGACATTGAAAACAAGTAATGGAAAGAAATATGGAATGAGTGGGCACTACGTTTTGAATTTCCTAGTACTTTATAACAAATTATCGCGTGTCTCTTCACTATCAGAGCCGTGCCATTGCTAAAGGGTTCAAGAACCATCCGTGGGAAACGTTTGTTTCTAGATATCAAATGAAGTTGCCGAATAGGGGAGCGCAGGAGTTCTATCTGCGCAGCTACAACTTAGTCAATGCTGAGTAAGGCATTTTGGAACGATTGTGCTGAAGTAACAATGGATTAAAATACGGTATTTTAACAATAGGCCTAAACAATACTCGCCCCGGCCTTCTGCGAAGCACAAATAAATGTTAACCAAATGAAAAGCCCCTTAGAAATTATTTTCCCGTTCGAGAATGTTACTATGGTGAAAGTCTGCCCTTATGGGCTCCTGCTCCCTAATATTGGGATAAGTTGCCAAAAACGATGCGCTATTTCACTCTGTAAGGTGGTATGAAAGATATAAAAAAGGGGCATCGTAATAGGTTACAAGAACAATAGTACCCGACGAACCAAACAATGATGACGACGACCACAATGTACACGAGGCTTGCCGAGCCTCCTTACATTTGACTGCATAGCGCTTCGGAGAAGTTTGCTCAACATCATCCCACCCTGTAGGATGAGTGGAATTCCGACCTGTTGGTTCCATTGTCGATGAGACAGGTAACACCGAATAGACCATTGGCCAGACCACTACTGTCAAATATGCTATAATATGTGAAGAATGTAGTGGGACACCCCTCCCCCTTTTTACATCTCCCTGAACTTCCATGTGACAGTCAGCGAAAAGGAAAATATCAGACTTCTCTCTTGCGAACATTAATTTATGAGAAGGATGCTGAGTTATTTTTGCTTATTATTATTCTTAGCACCTTCATGGTCGGTGAGCTTACAATAATCTGCTCATTTAGGGTAATATGAATGTTAAACGTAAACACCCTACGACCTTGCAGGTTGTAATACATTTTCTTTTCGCTGGCTCCTAGAAGACAATGGTTTATTCAACTCAGACTAGTTAGACTTGCATTATATTCATATATCGAGCAAACGCGAGACATTTCCGTAGTCTGATGTCTTGCTTAACGCTATATAAATAGATATTCTAGTCGTATCATAAAAAGCTGACGGTCTGTCTTAAGGTCTAATTCTCAAATTGAATAATTTTATTCTGTCTACACACAGTATAAAACCTGCGAATCCTACGTTCACATATTCCTATGTTCCAGAAAACACTAGTTTTATTGATTCTCAGCTGCGTTTGCCAGGCCCTGGGTAACTCAACTCTAATACCACCACCTTTAATATCCCCCGGTAGAAGTGACGGAGGAGGAGGGGGAGATGTCAGCCTTGGAGATTTGGAGAATGTCAAAAGATGTCAACCAACCTACGGGAAAGAGATACCAGGCTTTAAAGCAGACTTTTACAAATATATGTATCCTTTCTATGATACTATATGGTCTTCTGAGAACTTCTTATTAGGAGGATACTTAGAAAGTCCAGATGCGTACCTTGGATCCGTCGAAGGTGTTACAGATTTAAGCTTCTTCCATTTCTATGGTCTCACCCACCTTCAAGTAACAAAGGGGGAGATCAATGGATTTCCAATTACAATTTCGAACTTTTCTGTCGCATACTCTGGTTATTTCAAACCACCAGTCACTGGCGAGTACTCCTTCACATTTGGTCAAACAGATGATGGTTCATTGCTCCAAGTGTATCTACTAGACCTGAATCGCTGCTGTCCTGATGTTACGGATGATTCAGTTAATACATTTTCTGTGCAGAGCTATGACAGTACAGAGAGTCATACCGCGGTTCTTTACATGGAGGAAGGTTTTATTTACCCAATGAAAGTTGTCTACTTTAATAGAGATTCTGCGGCTATCCAGACATTCTTCTTCGAGGATCCTAATGGTGTTAAACATGATACTTTTGACGGATATGTGATTAACTATGACTCTTACACTTGTCCCAAACCCGTAGAAGATGAAATTCCTCCACCAGTTATAACTCAATCCACAACAGTGGTAGAAACACTCACAATCACAGCAGACACCGTCACGGAAACGGTGACACTCACCACAGAACTCCCTGTCGAAACGGTTGCCGTCATAACTACAGAAACATTAACACTAACAGAGGATGGAGTAACTGTGACCACAGTGCTGACTACTGAACTTCCAGAAAGAACCAAGGAGGTAACTCTGACAGCTACAGTAACACTAGACGGAGAGCTCACCACACAGGTGGTGACGTTTACCGAAACATTAGAACCTGTCACTGTACCCACAACGTCCACCGCTGTTGTGACACTTCCTCCAGAGACGATGACATTAACTGAGACTTTGTTATTCACCAAAAATGGCACTACAGAAACCGATGTTGTCACCCTTACAGTAAATATTGAACCTGATGAGACGACTGTAGTAACGACAGTAAGCCTGACAAACGAAGTAACCAAAGTCGTCACGGTGTCACGTCCTGAAACGGAGGTCCAGATTTCAACTGTAGTTTCTACGGTCATATCTACGGTAGGGAATTCTGTCATCACAGATTATGCTACAAGTGTTTTGACGGTTACACAGCCACAAACATCTTCAGGCGAGGAGACTCCTATAATTACGACCGTAACAACTGAATTGGTAACAACCGTGGTCACGACAGTTATCAGCAGCGCGGTTGCTCCCGAGAACGACGAGAACTTATCATTTTCCAGTATTGGGGGGCCTCAGTCTGCGAGATCTCGGGATAGCACTGGTACAATATACACCACGACATATACGACAGTCGAGACAATCGTGCTAACTACAGAGGTTCCAGGATCAGCTCAAGGCGGAACATCCCACGTTACAACAACTATCTCTCCTCCCGGCGAAACCACACCTGTTCTAAACGACGAATCAAACAGTGCGGGTGGAAGCAGCATGACTGTAGAGACAGGTACACCTGCAACTCAGTCTGGCGATACCACCAACGGGAAAGCGACACAAATTATGGTAACTGTACCTCCTGCTCTGGAAACTGCCGGGTCAAATATAGGTCTACCTGGAGCATTTACCAGTGGATCAGGCAACCAGGTTTCTGCACAGATCACAGTTTATCCTGGTGGAAGTTCAGTTGCCAGAAGGTCTAGTTTGGCTGCTGCCCAGGGCCGTCCTACAGCTCCTGCAGTAGTAACCAACGCCAATGTTGCTGCTCATTTCATTTCCTCTCTCTCAAGCACTATCACCACGCTTCTACTAGCCATCTTGTTTGTCCTCTGATACATGTCAAACGTCAAACAATCAATACATATAAATATACAAACTATAACGACAGTAAGTAATATGTTGTATATGGTCTGTAGTTACCTGCTATATTCTCTAAGTAATATCGAAATATCCTAAAACGGAAAATACTACCCAAAATGGAATATATTCCCATTTTGGTATTTGTTTTTTTGTTTGATAGCTGTCATTTTTTTTCTATATAAAGAAGGAGGCACCGAGGAATCTCAAGGCGTTTTTTCTCTTCTCTTTCTCTTGTTGTATTCAATGTAGAAAGAGAATATCCAAGATACATTAGTATATTTTAACCACAAACATGGCTTTATCCATGGGGAAAATAGAATCAGAAATAGTTATCCAGAAAGAGCGCAGTGACGACGGAGAAATTGCCTCTACAGACTGTCCAGATGTCTGCTCTCCACCTGAGGAACTCAATGCTCTCGGGAAACCGTACCAAAAAGGTGCGGTTCTCTATGCATGCACCTTTTCTCTCGCTTTGGCGAACTTCTTGGCTGCTCTAGACGTTATGATTGTGACTACGCTCATCGACGAAGTCGGTGAGCATTTTCACGCGTACTCGCAAACAGGCTGGGTCGTTGCTGGGTATAGTCTACCCAACGCTGTCCTTTCCCTGCTGTGGGGCCGTCTGGCTTCTTCTGTTTTCGGCTTCAAGACATCAATGATTATTTCAATTGTCGTGTTCGAAGTCGGATCAGTTGTATGTGCAACCGCGCAGTCCATGAATTCGTTGATCGGAGGAAGGGTAATTGCAGGTATCGGAGGCAGTGGTATCCAAAGTCTATCCTTCGTTATCGGCTCTACAATCGTTCCCGAGCGCCAGAGAGGTATGGTTATCGCGTTTATGGGTGCTTCCTTCGGCATTGCTTCTGTTGTCGGGCCGTTTCTGGGAGGTGTGTTCACTACACACGTGACCTGGAGATGGTGTTTTTGGATCAACTTGCCAATCGGAGGATTAGCCCTGGTAATCTTCGTCTTCTTTTACAATCCATATGGCAGCGCCAATCTAACGTCCAATCTGAAAGGTGCTATTTCTGGTTCTATATTCTCCCGTTGTGTTCTGACTGCGATCTTCAAGGCTGAGACTTGGAAAAAATGCATGAAAATGCTTTTGTTCCAATTCGACATAGTTGAATTTATTATCTCTAGCGCTGGGATTATATGCTTGCTCCTTGGATTCACGCTTGGTGGAAACGCGTGGTCCTGGGGCTCTTATTCTAGCATTATCTTCTTTACCTTTGCGGGTGTGCTCATTGTCTTTGCGCTCATTTACGACTTCTTCATATTTCCACTATTCGCAGCTGTCAGAACCAACGTTCATTACCAACCATTGATTTCCTGGACAAATATCAAGAAAAGGGGTATCATTACGGCTAACGCTACCGTATTCCTTATTTGTCTCGGTTACATGGCTCAAATCATCTACGTGGTCCAGTACTTTCAACTGGTATTCAATTCTTCCCCATGGAAAGCCTCGGTTCATTTAATTGCGTGTGTTGTCCCCACTGTCATCACCGTAATTTTTTGTGGATTTATCAATGCCAAATTCGGCTGGGTCAAACCAATCACGATGTTCGGTGTTATCACCGGCATCATCGGAGCCGGTATCATGACACTATTGGATAACAATGCCTCTCACGCGCAACGCGTCGGATTGCTCATCCTACCTGGTATTTCGTTCGGTGCTACAATCCAAGGCACAATGATTGGTGCTCAAATCGAGCTTGATGAAGACAGTCCTACTTTTCGTTCTGACTTCGTCTCTATCACTACACTAAACGCATTTTTAAAGAATCTCGGACAGGCTATAGGTGGTGTCATCTGCGAAACCGTCTTCAGCGTTTCATTAATACACAAAACAAAAGATGCAGCCTTAACCGAATCAAACGAGATCCCCAAGACAACAGAAGCCATCATTGCCTACAGATCGGCCCAGTTTGATGGGGCCAAGTCTGCTCTCGGCAACATCTTTAGTGACTCCATCAAGAATGTTTTCTACCTAGCCTTAGCTTTCTACTCCCTTGGATTCCTCGTTGGCTTGTTCACTACTAACAAACGCGTCGATATAAGAGAGAAGATACACCAAGAGGAGGCATGCGAAGAGCCATAAAGTGATAGCCCAAACCGAATAATGGTCCGACTTATCAGTCATTGATCATGATATTTTATTTTTTCTTTGATTGTTTCTGTTTTTCCAATTCTACCCCGTTGAACCCTAAGGTAAGTTTCATTATATTCCCAGGTGCTATATTCTTCTGAGTATAGTTACCCATGTATCGAAAAATTTAAACCCCATTGTTTCCCAGTTGAGTTGAGATTATTAACAATTCCACATCCAAGTTTAGAATTTCCCACTAACAATATCAATATTTCCATTAGAGTCTCCCATTTTCCTAAATTTATTCCAGATTTCCAACTTCCAACATATTCCATTTAAAATTGCATTCCATATCCATACATTTCCAGGTCAAAATAATTAGCATTTCCATATCATATTCCATATCCAAGCATTTCCAGGTCTAATAATAATAATAATTAATGAGTTAATCCATATTCCATTCCAAGTTGCATAGTAATAATTCGAATTCCCATAGAAAATATATAATTTCTTTTAAATAACCAGAACTAATATTATATCTGTTTTTATTTACATCATTGTGTCACTTAGAGTTATCATGTTGCGAGACTCGTTAACGATGCAAGGATTAACTTCGAACTTACCGCCTAATATATCGATAAAAATTTGAGGATATTTTCGAACATAGTTCGAATGTGGGTACATATGCCAAATACCATTTGTGGTTTGACAATATCTATTTCCTCTTGTCATAACATAATATCAATGTTTTACTCTCATGCTAGTGATCCCATGAAATATTTCACGTGAATTATCACTAAGAACGTTCTACAATCCCCCCTTACCTTCACAACAACAACGAAACGGGTATAGTATCTGATTAATGAGATAGATAAATATATAGTGTTACGAAATTTTTGTAATTAAAGGTATTTTCTGCCTATTATAGAGTTCAAATAAACAGAATTCCGGCAAAAATCATCAAAACTCCCATGAAACCATTAATGTTAGGAAGGACTGCTCCATTAGCGGCAACTTCCGCAATGGAATGGGTAGAGGATAAATATACGGCAGTTTGAATGTGAGAAACAGAAATACCAGCATTATCTTCAGGTGCGAGAGCAGCTGAGTTGGCTTGACCAAGTGTTATTGTAGCTACAGGGGGTCCTGCAGCCAAAACTGGCTGAACCGCAGTGGTTTCAACATTAACATAACCGGTTGAAGCTGCGTGAACATTTCCATTGTTGGTTGGCAAGTCAATTGTTTTTGTTGTTCTGCCACTTGAGCAGGTCGTGCACGTATTGATCAGAAGAATAACAGTGTCCTTGTCAACAACAGTCGTGATAGCTGTAGGCAGCGTTTCTGTCTGAACTCCATTCTTCTTGAACTCCGTAATTGTCATCGGTGGAGCACCTATTAATGTTGCAGGTCCATTGGTATATCCAGTTGCAATAGCCGAAGATGCAGAGACCGTCTTACTAGAAAGGATATCAGAATTTGTACCATATGCAACTGGAATTGCGGAGGGTTCACCTGAACTTGCTTGTTTATTTGATAGTGTTTTCGAAGATACGAACAATTCACTGCTGAGCATTCTTGCATTACCAGCTTCACCATTTTGATTATCATCAGACGAAATAACTGAACTTACAGCTGACAATGAAGCAGTTGAACTTGACACGGAGGCGGATGTGGATGAATTGCTGAATAGGAATGTCTTGGACACAACTGAATATTCTGAAACTTGATTTTCAGTAGAAGACGATGACGAACGAATACTAGTGATACTAATTAGTGTCGTTGGTACACTACTTAAACTGGACACTCCTGAACTCACATCTCCGCTATTCATGGCTCCTATACGAGCAGACTGAACAGCCGTAACAACTGTAGAAGAACTCACTATAGCACCTAGAGTCGACGACGTTTGTAATAACAACTCAGAAGAGGTTGGAGGTATAGAATTGATTTCAGATGTTGTCACAGATTCAATGCCTGAAATAGAATCTGTGATCACAGGAGACACGGAACCAGTCGAAGTTTCTATGGAGGAGGATTCAAATATAATGGATGACGCGCTACTTGAATTTGTCCCTGACTCTGTCACGGAAGAAATAATTGATCCTGTTTCAGGTGAGGTAACATCAACCAACGAACTTGATGAATTCAAACTACTACTGCTAGTTGGAAGAGACAAAACTGAAGATGAAGAGGATGGAGTTATATCAGACGCCGTAACAGATGGTAGCACACTTGATGTTACAGAACTTATGCTTACTGTACTACCTTCTGCCGAGCTAGTTAGAAGCATGCTGCTCGAGGATGGAACCTCTGTAGTTGTTGGAGTAGCATAGTAAAATACACTAGTCACTGTGAGATTTCCATCTGTACCAGTCGTTGCTGTGGAGGTAACAGAAATAAAACTTGTGGTGGTTCCACTCCATGGGACATAGCTGGAAACCATTTCCCTGGTGTAGTCAAGTGTTGGCTTCACCACAGCGTTAGACCACGGATCAAGCTGAGTCATTAATAAGGCGATATCTGGATAATACTTGTTATCTGGGCCGATCATCGAAATAGCAAAGTCCAGACTTCCGCTCATATGAATATAAGAGAATATCGTTCGATAAGGAATCCCCGCGTATAAGTAGACTTTACCAGTAGTTTTCTGATATTGGGGTTGGGTCACAGAAGAACCGAGATAAAAGACCGAGTATCCAGAGGCCCCATAAAAATCAGAGGCACATTCACTTGCTGTATCGTTTGACAAATAGAATGATGCAGCATAATCCGATTCAATCATGAATGTATACTCTCCAGTGACAGGTACCTTTAACCACCCATCACCATTCATGGTAAAGTTCGAGACAGTTATTGCGTTCCCGTAAACTGTACCTTGGACAACAGTATTATTTGGAACTGCTAAATTTAATTGCAATGCCATATTGGTCGAAGTTCCAGTATACAGAGGCTGGCCTAGAAAGTAAAATCTGTACACCATATCAAGGGGTGTTAAACCATCAAAGAATACAGGTACACCATTCATAGGCAGAGGGTATAACATGTACATAAACCCCGGTGGCGTCGGTGCCATATAATTCATCTTACAATCTGCGATTTGAGCATTACCATAATTACAGAGCAGAATTAAAGTGACCAGCAGAGCCGAAATCAGCTCCATTGGCTTAAACCTGAAGTACATATTTTCTGAGGGTAATATTCTTACTTCTTTGTTTTGGTGTGGTTGAGAAGATAGTCAGGACATAACGGTTAGGATAGTTCGGATATTTGAGAAATCAAGGTGCCATTTTATATTGGAGTAACAACCTCACAACTAGATAATGAGGAAACAGAATCACTGCTTAGAGTCAGGTCAAACAATGCTCCAGTACTTTGAAGAAACAATTACGTTTTAATCATATTTCATTTCTGTGTTACTGCTCTCTTCATCATTCCACAGGGTCTCCTTAATTCATTCGGATACGATTAAAAACATAATGACCAAGTGTCCAAATGGGGAAAGTTGTACCCTCGAAGAAAACTGCATTAGACCGTTTCAAGTTGCAGTGCTGCATTCCACCGGGAAGTCTTTCCGTTTTGTGCAGCATGAAATTTCTCGCATGGTGATTGTGCCTTTAAACAATAGAGAACATTTTGGGTAAGCGTAACTAAGAATGTTTAGGACAACACTTAGAAAAAATAGAAGGACAATAGCGTATCTATTGTGCGATATTTTTTATAGGCAAACACCATACATTAAACAATGCGGAAGTAATTCTTGCCATACTCACTAGCTATTATTACTCTATTGCAACAGCTCAATGAACACACAGTCACCGTTACTTATCGTATTCCTGTTTGGATAGACGCATTTCTTCAAATTGTTGGCCGTAAGAGTTTGATCAACAATACAGTGTTTGGGTATATGCTGAATATTCTACCATATTAGACTCATGCAATCCAACAATTTTCCAATAATGCAACAAAAAAGGAACAGAGTCCGGATTCGCTCAACACATATGGAAGGTGACTAGTTCAAGCAACCCCCCCTAATTCCATTATGGGATACTACAAGGATATTGTTAGGTATATGGGTAACTTAAAGTAAGTTTGTTGCTAACTAAGTAGAATAAACTCACGAACTATTCATTGCTGGAGTGTGCTAGTCAATCGTTTCTGGAGAGCCTGTGTACCAGTTTATAATTTAGTGACCTCATTGAAGTAAGTAAGTACCCAAAAAACGGAGACAGTACACGATTTTAACAGAGCACTATGAAGTCATTTCCCCTTATAGAAGCACATTCTTAGACAGCTAGTATCTTGATATTTCTTGTTTCTTGAATTGCATAGAGGGACTGAAACCAACTGCATGTCTCTCTAAACTCTTGAACATAGTAAAATAATATTATAACAGCAGGACGGCTGATTAGCTGAGAACCTTGAAACCTGAATACATCGATACCAGACAGCACTTTGTTCAAGTAAGCGTTGAATGACAGTTTCCAATTATGTCAGTGTACACTTGAGCATGTAACCTTTTTGTTTCATATATCTAAGTGGGCAAGAGGAGAAAAATTTTCATCCTCATCGCCTCACGAAACCAATCTTTTCACTATACACTCTGACAAATTACAAGTCACGTGCAACTTTGTGTAAGCCGCGCGTTGCTTAATAAGCAACCCCCTTGAATATTGTCAGTTATCTCGAGGATGGGCTTACGCTCCTGGAAATGTACTTTTTCAATAAGTAACATTCAAGAGACATCCCCTGGGTACTCGGAACACACAATTTGCAATGAACCAGTCAATGCCTATCCTATACACACATGATCAGTTTATCAGACCAATTGTCGCCGTTGCTTTGGCGAAATACTTCCAATTAGACATAGATATCAGAGAGATCACAGAAGACGTTGACAATTATTGTGAGCAATTTCCTGTCAGAACCGTCCCATCCATGATAATTGACCCATCAACAAAGATATTTGAGCAACTGGCAGTAACCAGGTACATTATATTTCTGAGTAATAACGAGAAGGAGAAGAACCAATTACTTGGTCTGAATAAAAGTACCATACACCAATGCGAGATTGAGATGATCTGCTCGTTCTGCACATCCGATTTTCTCAATGAGCTTGCCAACTTCTGTTTGCACGACCTTAAAACTGTGCCGATCTCAGCTGAGGTGGCGGACTGTGCTGAGAAAAAACTCGAGATAATGTATCCCATATTTGAGCAGAAACTGAAAAGTCACGAATTTCTAACCGGAGATCACATCACTCTTGCTGATCTCGTTGCAGCAACAAGTTTCAGCCTAGGGTTCAACTCTCAGTTTGGCCCTGAATGGAGGGAAAGGCATATTTCCATTACAGAGTGGTTTTTAAAGGTGATTAAATCATCGTATATGGTCAGCAGGTTCGGAGATTTCGAATTCGTTTCATCTGCCCACACCATCACAGAGAGACCACTGCCATGGGATTAAGGAGATATCCCGTGCTTTAATGTGCTGTGGTAGCATTTGTGCATTGGTAAGTGAATATATTCCTGCAAATATTTTTAAATATTTCATTGTAAGTACAAATTCCAAATAAGGGCCAATTCGATCTTAAAGATGTAGCCTATCAAACCTTTCATAGACCGTTCCTTATCCCTCAATATTTATCGTTATATGTATCTGCTGATGAGCTGAATCGGTGGTTCCAGAACCAGATATATTATGTGTACAATCAAAGTCCCCCTTTTTTATGCCGGGTTGGTATCTCATATATGATTTATATCTTTAGTATATCTCCATTCCCACTAGAAGTGGTTATTTCCTGCCAACTGCCAGTTCTCATGCATGGTTATTGGAGGGGTCTGTTCGTGCTCAAGTGAGGATTGTAAGACATATTTTTTTTACTTGCAACTTTCTATTGCTTAGATCATAGTCGACTTGACCTTTGTGTTTATCGCTATACTCTGTTCCTCGTGGACATTGACACTGTTCCCTTAGATTACCCAATATATCTACAGATTAAGGTTCCAAGAACAAGCTAACCCTGGCCACTTAATGTAAAACTTCTTCCTAATAGGTTTATATTTAGTTGCCTTTCTACATAAAAAGGGATATCACAAATTTGACATATACCATTATGAACAAACACATTACTGTTTGAACATAGAGACACCAGACTGCTGGAGTCAGTAAACCTACAAGGAGCTATAGAACAACGGTGCTGTTATCCCGTGTGGATCCCACAGTAGCACACCCATCACGTGCGCCAGACGGCCAAACCTCGGGAATTTAGACAAAAAACCCATGCACCGTCCACAGAAGACCCCGCACAGGCTCCGCTGCCCGCTGCATGTCGGCAGCGCTTCCCGAGGCTCAGCGACTTGCAGCGATAGCGGTCGAGTGTCTGCAGAAGTCTCTCCATCCCGTGAAAAATTTGCTGCGGTACTTTCTCAGGGGCTCGGAGAGTTCGCTTCTGACTGCCCGTCAACTTACTGCGGGGCTTTCTGGGCAGGAGAGAAAGGACCAGTCATTTGAGTTTCCTAAGCAACGTACTGCCCGCGCCACTGGTTACTATATATGTAGGGCGTTAGATACTGAGGGGCAATCTCCTTGTAACGCTACTTCATAGCCACGGAATAGTCTCTATCGCAAAGATACTCCATCCTGCTGAAATTATGCTAACTTCAGTGCTAACACTTTATCTGGTTGCTTGCGCCGATGCCTTTTCGTTCGGCCGTTCCGCTAACTACGACCCACCGTTCACTGCTAATCTTCACCACGACAGTATTGGCGAAGAATCTGGACACTTGGTGTATGATAAGATGGTGAAATTCTATGATGAGGACAATCTTCTGAAAAAATTTTCCAAATATGCGAACTCATCTACTTACCTTCTAAATGATCACCAAAATCTCGCGGTGTCAGATGTTAAGTGCACTGCTGTTGCCGACCCTGCTGCTATGAACTTCCTGCAGAGAATCTGGAGATGGTTCAGACCAGCGTACCTCTACAATTCCTATTCCTGGATTGAGTCGGAGACGCGGTTTCCAAAGAACCCCGTGTGGTGGTCTGCTTGGGAGCCCGCCTCTGAATGTATCGTCAGCGACGGCTCCGGAAACAGTCCAAACCACGACTACTATGCGATCTCCTGGGCGTTTGCGTGCAACCCATCTACTCCAGATGGAGAAAATATGAACTGGAACGCTATTTATTCCGCTGGCGTGCCACCAAGGGGGTCCCCTAGCGTCTGGGAGGACGAGCACGAGTGCGCGGTGCCCGATGGAGAAGTCGCGCAGCTGTGGGCGCAATGCCTATACGTCGCTGTTGATTACCATACAAGAAAATGCAAGGCTGAAAACGGCAGAGTCTCCTGCGATGAATACTCCCCTTACCAGCGGGCTGACTTTCCCTACATTTCAGGAAAGGAAAACATCCGTCTGGGCTGCAGTGTCGGGAAATCAAAGGTTCAGTGTAGTGCTTGATGGTTCTTCTGAAATTTTACATCAATAAAACACCATACATAAGTAAATACACTACATCAGTCTTGATTTGTATCAGTTAAAATACTTCACAACTGGTAAACGAGTACAAAATATTAGAACTACTTTTTGGACTACCTATACGAGCCTTTGTCATCTATCCGGGTAACTAGATTTTCTGAACAGAGCAATGCGGAACTTGACGGTTGACGAACACTATCGCATCCAAACTAAAATACAAGGAGATGGTGAGAACTTCCAGGAATGAGCAGTTACTCCCCATGTTACGGGATGATTTATATCGGAATACATTCCCTACATCTCAGAATATAAAGTAACTTAGACTAGATAAGGAATATGATACAAGAGCCGCAGTGGTAAGCTGAGAAAAGGGAAAGTTAGCACTGTCTTTCATTGGGAATCATAGAAGCTACGACTTGGTAAATCATATGGGAGTAACGTTCCAAATTAACATAAAAACGAAATTAAATTAGAAATTAAAGAAAAAAAGTACTTAAAACAAAGAAGTCAAAGTAAAACGAAATTAGACAAAGAAACGACTGAGTGAAAGCAAAAGATACTTAGCCTCATAGAAGAATATAGGACAGAGCAAAGATAACAATAGAGCCGAATGAAAGTCCCAAGGTGTTTGCAGCACCATGGAATGCATTGACAGCATTTGTAGTTCTCTCCATAGCTGCAGTAACTGAAGCAGCAGCCATTGCAGCTCTCTCACTTTGAACTGGAACAATGCTAACAGCACCATTTGTCATGCATGCTGCTGGGTTAGTGCTGCATTCAGCAGTCATGTTGCACCAACTGCCACAGGAGGTAGCATTGTAATATGGTGCCCTTGCAGCCGCAGCCGCAGAAGCGTGGTTCATAGCCGTTTCCCAGACTGTGTCACATGTGGTGGTAGTGTAGGTCAGACCGTTAGCGACATATGTAGTGCTTATTGGTCTCTGACAGAAATTCATTGTGTCCATGGTGGTGCTTGGTCTCATAGCAGTACAGTTAGAGGATCCCTGACAGGATCCCATCCCAGAACCATTGTGGCCAGGACGCATGGTACACATTGAATCACTCTTACATGGGCATTCTTGACCAGGACGCATGGTACACATCGAGTCACTCTTACATGGGCACCCTTGACCAGGGGCCCCGGTACATCTAGAGCTTCCACAAGACATCGTGGAATACTCTTTGGTGTAACATGGCTTACCAGAAGTGCAATTTAGTCCAGCGTCGTCAGTGACAGTAGCTGTTGTGCTGGTTTCAATATCATCAATGCTGCCTGTCAAGGTAGAAGATGATGTTTCAGAAGAAGTCTCAGTGGAAGCTTCTGTGTCGTTCTTCGAGGAAATTGTAGTGAAGTAAACAGTTGTGCTTGCAGTGTTACTTAATGTGATCTCCTCAACAGCCTCAATAGCCTCCAATTCATCTGTGTCAATGGTAACAACATCAGCTGTGGTAATTGTAGAAACTTCTTCAACACTTCCAATAGTTGATAGGTAAGTTGTTGTGCTGTTGATAACTTCAACAATTGGTGTGGTGAAAGTAGAAACATAGGTATGTGTAATAGTGGAGACGTCTTCGAAGGTTGCTTCTTCAGTGAAGGTGTATGTTGGATAGGACGAATCGACTTCAACAACAGTCTCGACTACAGTAACATACTCATCAGGAATAACACTGACAAAACTGGTGGCAGAAGATACTAGAGATGTAACACCGTTCTCGACCACAGTATTGGTAACCCACGACACTATGGTAGTGCTCTCCAGATCTGTCAAAACTAGTGTATCAGTGTGGGTGGAGGCCAAAGTAGAAACAGAAAGACTGAGAGAAGTCGAAACCACCTCTTCTGTGATGGTCTCAGTGACTTCCTCGGTAACCTCAACAACAGAGTCGCTAGTAACTGTGTAGTAAACAGTATCGAAGATGGTCTCAACAACAGGTGATGCATCTGTGACAGTAACTACCTCAGGGAGGTCTGTGACATAAACGATATCTGGATCCTCATTGTTAAATTCGTCAGATTCGACAGCAGCAAGAGCTGTGGTCAATTGAACAACTAACAGTAGTAATTGAGAATAGGAACGCCACATTTCTTGAAATAGTATGTTTGACTTGGGTATTTCCAGCTATGAGTTATATAAATAAAAATAACTAAAAGAAAACAGTACTACAGAAACAAACATCTTATCGAAATTACCGAAAGCGAGAGACGGGAGGTACAGTATTTATATGTCAAAATATTAGTTACAAGATATAATTGAAAAACATAATTAAGTTTGAAACTTTACACCAACTGATGAGGAAAATGAACCAGTCCTTGGCGAAAAGTGAAAGACAGCATCTATGGAATGGCCCTATGGATTGCGGTTCACTAGGCATTCGGCTTTCTCTCCGAAGAGAAACAACTCCCCTTTGAGACAAAATACCCTTTTTTCTACCTGAAAAAGCTCACATAATTAAGCTAACTAGCACCGGTTTGGACCTGGGGGCTGTGACTACACAGACCCTTATTTTCCTTAAGGGGATGTCAAGACATCCGTATCGGGATCGAGACTGCTGATGCAATATTAAACACGTTGCCTGTTTTTCTTCTCCCTTTTTTGCCAACGCAGCGACAGACAATTCCCGTAGGATGCGCGATGTTCAGAGACTGCGCGCAGGAACAACTCAGTTCTGTACTTCCGCAATTGGAAATTTTGGATTCGAGCTCTAGAATTCTTTTTGTGGGTGCCGGAGAACTACGGTAACTCAGGGTATCATATAGGGCAGTGAAGGCATTACACTGACGTAAAATAATAAGTGTTCAATTCGATCAGGAGACGACCACCCCAAGGAGGTCGAAAAGAAAAACCGCCGAGAAAAAATTACCACATCTAGTAATCCCCCTTTAATAGATATGTGTTACATCCTGTTTGGGTATCTCTTAGCGAGATCCCTTAGTGAGATTTCTTATGAGGGTTTCCTCTTAAGGTAATTACGAGCTAAATATTTTGTGTGCGATGCAGTTGGAGGAGTGCAATGTAACATACTGTCTCGTCAAAACACGCAATGGCCCATTAGGAGTTATTGCCTGGCGCCCTTATTTTATTGGTTCGCCTGAAGTTTCACCAATGTGCAATGGATAGTGTTTCCGCTTTAGTCTTGTGAACAATAATCTTTTCAACTTCCTCCTAATACCAATCTAAGTTATAGATCCTGAAAAGATACACTCTCAGAGAACACCAAGCCTGATCAGGCCAATGCTTGATTTCCATATTGACAAAAAGAAATTGCAGTTAATGGATTCTGGTAAAGTTTAAAAACTTTTTTGACCAACTGGAGAAACAACCTGGGCGAATTTGTGATATCCCGGAGGGTATCTGCCTAAGAATACAAAACAAAATGTCAAGTATGACAAACCGTCATGTATTAGTCTGTATTACAAATTCATAGTTAGCCTTACTTGCGTTTGATTATGTGCAACAGCTACTCACATCTGGAGGTTATACTGTACAGGAGAAACACCAGATAATCGCCATAAAAATACAAGATACCTTTAAATGGTTAATAGACAGTTAATTACTGTTATATTTGAAATTTCGTGGCACTATCAGGGACCTAACAAGAACAAAAAACATCGGAGATTCCCTCACGCTGTTAACGGTAAACCTATTATAATTAAGGTTTGATGAGCTATCTGTTTAAATCAGTCTTGATGATCCCAACAATTGCTAATACTCGGGAGGATCGAAAGTCCCCCTTTTCTGAGATGAAAAAATCACCGAAATTACAATTTTCTGGTCTTTAAAGAAAGTTCATTAAACGAGGGAAGATCTTTCTTTTACGAAAACTCAGTAATTGCTTTAAACTATAAAGAGTGTGTATAATTACTTGATATTTTCCTTGTCAGGTCGAGTGTGCTTTTGGATGTATCTACACGCAACACATCCCCAATTTTAAGAAATAATTAAACTTTATAAAACTTGTAATCATTTAAATTGCGATAACAATTAATTATGAGGAACGATAATCCTAAACCAGATACAGTTAGCAGTTATCCTCAGAAACTGTTAATATTTGGCAATATCATCATAGTGACTTCATTGTATTTGATATAGCTTAAAAATCTTCTTAGTAATCCATCTCTGGTGGTATGGCCACTTTAGAAGTCCTGGTATCACTCTCATTAACACAAATGTAACGTAACTATTCCTTCATAACGACCACAACGCATCAAAAGAGTTATTTTTGCTGCTAATGATCGTTCCGTACGAGTTGCCAAATAAACACCCATACATCGGGCAGTAGCCACTAGGGACAGATCACCGCCATCTCTAAATGAAAGCACAGAATCACCCTCTGAATGAACTACACAAATACAAAGCGATCATAAGACATACTAAGGGCTACGACAACACATAATGATACATTTGTCTAGTTATACGGTTGCGATACATATTAAAGGATGCATAACCCGCATTATATGAGATGGCTATTCTTCAGCGCTATAAACAATGTCCACAGATGAGAAGCGTCATAATAGCGAAGGCCCCTCTCCCCTCACTTCTCAACGTCGCGGCATTAAAACTATCTCCGATACTCGCGTGGTTTCTATTGTTCTATTGTTGGTTTATTTGTCTGTGCGACAATCCACGCTGACAAAGTAGGAATGTTACCGTCTTCTAGATACTGGAGCCGATTTCAACTTTTGTGACTAGTCCAGCCAGTCAACTGCGTATCTTGTCTGCGCACCAAAGAGGGTGGCGGCAATTATTTCGACCGTGTATTTCGCATATAGAAATGACATCCTGCTGAGATCATTTGCTCCTCGTTACCGAACGGATCAGGGCCGGATCGTGAAGGGCTACGACTTCGACCGTGGATGGTCTGATCATCATAGTAATGACAATTATTCCAGCGAGAGCAGTGACATCATTTTTCTAGTTAGCGGATAATTCAGTGCCGAATTATCAAGGGCTATTATTGCAACTGAGGGGTAGCCTGGTATATCTGTGTTTTACTAATCATAAACTGCACCTTCTTCCTTTTCAAAGGGAAGTAGTTAGGTCTACCTTCCTGCACTATTACCCTCTTCTCTATATGGGACCAAATACTGAGGGAATATAGCTGTCGGTATATGGCACTACGACTTGAGAGAATGTTGATTTCTACTATTCTGCACCTCCCTTTTATTTTCTAACTGTATTACAATGACTTTCCTCTATGGTCCGTAGGACTGCGATTGACACAGAAGGTTTAGAAAGAAGGTAAGCACATGTTAGAGATGGCAAATTGCTACTCAATTGGGAACGATAAAAAACATAGCAATGCTCTTGCAATGCTGCTAGAAGAAAAGAGGCAAACAATACACTGTCCGCAGCGGCTTCGAATAATGTTCTGTCTTTTTGAAGGGTATATAACACTAGGTTATTTGATCATATTTCTGCTGTTAGGAGCTACTACAATTTATTTTCTTTTGATTTTACTAAACATACGACAAATATTCAAGATAAAAATAACATGCGTCTGATTTTCAGTATTCTTCTGGTTGTCAATTTGATACCAGGACTATCCATGGCTCAGAAGGCTTCCTGCTTACCTCAAGGCGAATCGGTTATCGGATTTAGTGCAAGATTTTTTCCTTATACAATTCGTGACCAAAAAGCTATTAACTCCTTGGACTACATATCGGGTGGATACTTATCTGACGTTCCAATCGGATCCTCCGCTGGTATCACAAACCCAAATTTCGTTATCAATCCATGTGTTTTCGGTAAAAGCACTAGAGTATGTGAGCCCCCAAAGGTGTTTGAAATGAAATCAAACAACAAATACTATTGTGGTTCCAAGAAATGCAGAAATTCACGTAAAGAATCAGTCGATGGTATTAAACTTTATGGAGTTTCAACAACCGCTACAAATGTAACAGTAGAACTTACTGGTTATTTGTACGTTAAGGTCACGGGCGTCTACACATTTGCCATTAAAGGAGCGGATGATGCTGCCAGCATTAGCGTAGGTGGTGGTGTGGCATTTGATTGCTGTGATCAAGACTCATTAAACTCTACACATGACACATCTCTAGACGTAAATGGCATCAAGCCGTGGCAGAAGGATCCCACACCAGTTACAGCCAGCGTGTACCTTTTCGAGGATAATTACTATCCAGTAAAATTAATGTACGTTAATATTCAAAATGTTGCTTCCCTAGAGACAACGCTGACACTGCCAGATGGAGAAGTCGTGTCTGACTGGGGGCGGATGATACAATCCTTCGGAAACAACACTGCTGGAGACACCAGCAACTGCACACTAGCTATTCCAGACGTGCCAAGTTTTTCAAATGTTCCGTCATCAACACTTCAATCATCTTTACTTTCAATGTCATCTGAGGAAAGCTTATATACCCAATCTGATTCAATGACTGATGAATCGTATATTACAGAAAGTGACATGGAATCTTCAACTGTATTTGACATTTTGTCATCCTCTGTTTCTCAAGACACGCCAACGTCTCCATCATCCTACCAGACCTCTACCAGTTCTTTTGCAGGCACAAGTAGCGCTGATCGCGATAGCAACACCGAAATTACAGGGATATCATCTTCTACCGCCATAAGTTTGTCAAATGACATTAGCGAAGTATCTAAAACGAAGTCTTCGTTTCACTCAGCCAATACGTCTGTCTATCTGAGCTCAACTGTATCGGTATCTTATCAGTCATCTACGCCCCCATCGCGTTCCGCTGAAGACACATCGACTCTACAAAACTCTTCAACTGAAAGCTCCAACCAATTATCGTCAACAGACTCAAACAATACCCCGACCCTCACACAATCTGTACAATGGAGCACGAGCCATTCCTCACCTGAATCAAGTGCTTATAATATTTCGACATTGATATCCACAGCATCTACAAGAGATACTGATTTGTCTTCTCATTCCTCTGAACACTCAGATCTTTCTTCTCTTCACTCCCCCATTACGAGTTACATTAGCAAAACATCTATGATTCTATCGACCAGCCCATCGTACACCAGTTCCAGTATACTCATTTCTGGTAACTGGAGCAGTGTTAGTTTTCCAATTTTGTCCTCGATATTTTCCAGTACTTCCCTTGAGAACACCAGTACGTCATCTGCTAATGAGGAAATTCCATCGCCAACTTCATCATATTCTCTATACTCAACAGCTAAATCCACCTTATCTCCTAGTTCCGATTCAGCAATAGTCACATCTCGGTTTTCATCGTCATCACTAGTTACATCAACGTTTTCTGCGCAATTAAACATGTCAACCATATCCCGTAGCACCACGTTTGTTTTTACGCCAATTTTCTCCGTTACACCAACATTTTCTTTTGCAAACAATGGGTCGTACACTGAGGATGATCAATATGAGATTGTAACACCAAGCTTAACCATCAGAAACTCATCGGCGATGTCCACCTCTGAAATGTCAACATCATTTAGTAAATCCTCAGTCACGTCTTCATATTTGTCAAGAAGTTCCGTATCAACGGAAACTCTCTCTGGAGAGAGTAATAGATCAACAGCACTGCCTATGACTTCGAGCAATTCCAAATCTAGTACATTGTCAATGATAACAAGTGAACCTATCGTAACCATATTATCCTCATCTGAGGGTAGTTCTGTTTCGATGAATGATGCTTCCAGTTATGGAAATTCGTCAGTAATATTTTCGACGAGGAGCATAGATACCACAGCAGAACTTTCTACAGTGAATTCTGATGTACAAACTATAAATCAGACATCCCAATCTAATTCGTTGACAAGCCTCTCTACACGTACAAGTGAAATATCAACAACAATGATATTTACTGAACCTGAAAATACCCACTCATCGAGCATGATCTCTCAGTATGAATCCTCTAAGGAAACGTTAAGTTCCAGTAAGGAAACTTCAGGACCACTATTCTCAACAACACGAGATGGATCGTCTTCCATCAGCAAAAATTCAGGATTTGAAAGTCAACAAAGTTCGGAATATTTAACAGAAATGTCATCATCTGTGACTAATGCTCCTACATTGTCAGAGGGACATGATACAGTAACTGGGAGATCCACTTCTGGAATTTACACTGATCCAGTCATTTCAACTTTTGAACTAAGCGCACCATCATTGAGTGAATCGAATACTACAATTCCTGTGAGTGAGTCATACCTCCCAACTGAAGACAGCTCCTCAATATTTGTTAGCTCAATTGCATCTATTATTTCATCCAGCAATGTCCCTAACATCAATGTATCAACAACTTGGGAGAGTACAATAATTCCAACAATAACTATAATATCCACACAGAGTAATCATGCGACGAGTCACGTTTTATCATCAAAAGTAACCGATGCCTCAGATGGAGACCACGGAATCATTAGTGATCATACCGATGCTACACCAATCTCCAGCGATGATCTGACATCGGGGGATATCACTATTCATTATACTTCATCGGCAAGTTCAGGCGATGCAGACCTCCCAGATTCTACACTAACCACCAGCACCTCATTTATCGAACCAACATTCAATAACAAGCAGTCGTCATCACAAACTACCACTGCTTCGTTCTCGATTACAACAAGCGATGTCTATGAAGATGAAACTACAGAAATACATGAATGGACTTCGTCGTCTCTGAAACCCATCTCGACAATATATGCCAACTCATCCTCTACTTCAGACATAACAAATTATTTGACGACTAATACGGACGATGTTACTCAAATGCTCACCTCGGAAGACACTGAATTTCTTTACCCTAGCAGTACATTACATTCCGAGTCTATTCACACACCCTGGACGCTACCTGACGGAACTTATAGCACACACGAAAGAACAACATCAGTCGAAATACAAATTTCAGAAACAGGTGAGGATACTTCGACGCAAGCTGGGGTCACTAGTTCGGTAGACCGTATTACAACATACATTACTACTACAACTTCAAGTTTGGAACTGGAAACCCCCGGGCACTCCAGTCCAGTTTCGAATGAGGTTGACAATAGTGAAGTAATCGGTTCTTCACCAAATGACAGTAGCTTTGTTAATGGTCTTCCTACAGACACATACTATTCATCTGGAATTGTCGCAGTTCCTAAGAATACCGAGAGGAGTTCAAATTATGATGGTTCTCTAACATATTCAGAAGGGAAAGACAGGAATACTGTAATACAACCATCGATGTCTACTACAAGAGGAGAGCAAATACACATGACAGAATCGGTTGCCAGTACACCCAGTGAAACATCAAACAACTCTGGTAACGACGATTACGGTAAAGATCATAAATCGGTGCGGACCTCAACGAACTCCATAGTTCAGGTGACTCTGCAATCGCGAGAATCCGATGAGCCATCAACCGTCGGAGCTCTTGACGAGGATATAAGAAACCAACAGTCGCTTGCACCAAATAAATCTCCAGGAAGATCTGAGAGAACTGGTAACTCGGTTGCACACAGTAACACATGGTTGGGAGAACAGGTAGCTCACACCGATTCTGGGAGAGCTCACCAAACTGGGCAACCAGCTCACGATTTCCCTGATTTATTCGTGAGTACACCTGCACCTGAAATCACCAATGCTGTCAAGGAATCAACGCTTTATTCGTCCAGAAGACAGAGCACCATGGACGCCGCTGGGAATAGGCCTCCACTGTCTGCTTCTTTTGGCGGTGCATATGTACCAACAACAAGCCAATTTCTAGTCATCATTGCTCTAGTGTGTCAAATCTTGTAGTGGAAAGAGTACTATTGCTACTGACGAGAGAAATCTGCAAGTCCAGCGTTGGACATATATATGCTGATACCAAAAAGCAGCTTTTTTCGTATATATATAAATAATATATAATTTAAAGTTATTCTAATATTTTCTTTTCCTCCTGAAGAAATGAAAAGTTGTACTAAATATGTTTTCTTCTATACAAATTCAGACGTGTGGACTGGTTCTCGTCTTGAAGCTTAATGATTCTACTATTGGCCCTTGAATTTAGAATCTTCATTGTTTGGGTCATAAACATGTTAATATTAGTGTCGTTTTAGAGGCGACGCCCGATGTCGCAGAATGCGCCATAGCTGGGAAGCATCCCACCTACCGAAGGGAACACGAGGCGTTGAGGAAGGCTGAAATGACGCTGTTCACCCGCTCATAAAGTAGCAAACAACAGACATCCTCACCGGCAATTGAGTTAGTACGCCCCTCAGTTGACAAGAGCCATTCTCTCTATTCCAATTGGACGCCGCATGAAGGGAAGGCACACAACTACTTTACTCGTTGTGACTTACGAACTGTCGTGTGGACCCGACTTCGATAGCTAGTATCATCGCACAGTACGGCCTTCCCGAATTTGACCCGAGTGGCCCCACACCCTCTGAGGCCTGGGCCCTGTCACAAATTCTCGACAACTGACCTAATGTAAATCGACCCATCAGGACTCGACCTAATTGATAGGATTCCTTGACGAATCATCACATGTCCCAGTTCTATAGTATGAGATGTATAAGCTAGAACAACCATAATGTTATATTTTATTCGATGAGCCAAGGGCTACCCTAACATATGTTTGTCGTCTTTAATATACCCATCAACTGCATCTATCATATCTTACTTGAATATCTAGTCCGTTTACCTCATTTACACTGGTAGCTTGGGCTTGCAACTATAACACATTCTTGTCAAACTCGGAGAAGAATTGGGCAATGGCCTTCGATGCCCATGACTCACCGTCACTCTGCAAGTATGCGACGTGGCCGCCGAGATCACTCTCGCACAGCAGCACGTTTCCGTTCTTGTTCAGGAACTGCTGAGGGATGGCGATACCTCCAAAAACTGGGTCGTCCTTGGAATTGAGTGCGATTAGCGGAATCGATATATTATCTATAAGGTTCAATGGGGAGGCCTCTTTGTAGTACTCTATGCCGCTGGAGAACCCGAGACAAGGCGCAATGAACACGTCGTCGAACTCAATGACGTTGCGCATCTGAAGTGCCTTCTTCATGTTACTCTGAGTGAATGTGTAGAACACCGGGTTCTCTACCGTTGGCGGGGTCTCTGGAGTGGTGCCTTCAGGCACCTCGAGTTCACCCATGTTGACCTTGGCAAACCTTACGAGGAACTGTGTGAGATTCTTGGAGAACAGGTTGCGGGTCCAAAAATCGTGCTGCAGCTTCTCGGAACTCAGCACCATATCCCATGCACCAGACAAACACAGTGCAGCCTTAAGCGGAGTCTTGTCACCGACGCGGCCCAGGTAGTTTGCCAGCATAACCGCACCGAAGGAGAGGCCCATAGCGTATAGGTTGCGTTTTGGGAAGCGGGCCTTCTCCCTCAGGGCAAATTTCTCCAAGTCACCCGTATGCAGACCAGTGAACAGAGCTGGGGTGGTGATCTTTGACCTGGCACAACCTCTGGTGTTCAGGACAACGACCTGGAACTTCCCGCCATCAATCTGTGAAATATAAGTGGCCAGTGAACGAACAATAGGCTCGTGAGAGCCACCGGCGAGACCATGCATGATGATCACAATTGGGCGCTCATCGTTCATATTATCTTCCTTCTCCGACTCCGACATGTAGCGTGTGCGTGGCTGCAAACGGGGCCACCCTTCCGGGTGGGTCTTCCTTTCATCGGCGTCGAATGCGCCCTTGTCAAAATTGCAAGTGACCTCATTCAGCTTGTACTTGCGAACCCAGTCGTTGCGGACCCAATCAGCAGTGCACACACCGTCGTCGAACTGGACAATCTCTCTTCCGTAGAACACGGGATGAGTCTTTGAGTAGTCCGCGGAACTCAGGTACAACGTCTGAAGGAAACCAGTAAACAGTCTGGGATCCAACTGGAATTGGGCACCATCCCCCAGTGCCGGAACGTACTCACTGACGAACTGGGAAAAGTCCACATGGTCCTTACCGTCCTTCAGAGGCAGCGAAACGGTCCCTGTCTCGCTCGCCAGATGCTCCACGGTGGCATTATAACCCCAGTGGAGCGGGTTGATCATAGGATACGTGTTGATTCCGTGAGTCAACATAGCAACGTATAATTGACATGATGTGGCAACTCCTTGTCATAGACAGCTTCACTTATCGATAAGAGTTCTCTTGCGTAATCGCCTGCTTATATACAGTAATCATGCAGGAGGGTGCTGCATCCTTTGTCGCGCGTCCTGCGGCAATTTCTGTGCGGCCGGGAGAGACGTCGGATATTGCCACGTGCATACCTGCAACTCCGAAGTTGTTACATACAAGGAACGGTGAGTGTGAATATCGTCTGCTGAATGTCCCAATTGACGGTAATAAGGCGCAACGCTAGTGCGTTGTTCTATTGGCTATCAAACAAGTAGCTGAGAAGTAGGCACAACCGAGCAGTGTACGCCCTATAGCTTCTCGAGAAGCCGTCGTAAGTACATAGTTACAGAAAAATTTGTCGTAACAATTTGCCATACAAACTGCCTGATATAGTGGTTTACAGTAAATGATATTTGGTTGTGCCCTAATGCAGTAAGGTGAGACAGTTCGAGTTGTCGAGTAGAGGGTGTTCGGGGAGGCGTTTGAGCTCCTTATCGCATTGCCTTGCGGGAGGAGAACGCTGACACGTAAGCGATGCGAGTGTTACTCAGACGCATCCGCAGGTTAACGAGTGTCATTCGAACGACGTGTATGCACAGAGATCCCCGCAGAAGAATGTTTGGTAAGCCCCTTTTCCTTGCCACAGATATTCCGCAGTGCGGCATTTTCGCGGAGTAATATTTGCAGGGTGGAATTACTGTGGACTAGCTGCGGTCACAGAGAAATATCCGCAGCGCGTGATGTTCTTGAGAGGGCAATGCGCGCACGCGGAGAATTGCGAGGCCAGCTGTGCCACGACTCAGAGATATCCGCAGGGGTGAAATGTGGTGACTCGAATATGGTGACAGATGACAGCCAGGAGGAGGAAGGACATTGTCCATTGGTGTTTGCTGTATGTCTGCAAATGGGATGCCGTGCAACTTGCCTAATAGAGGGAGTGGTTTTAACGGGCTGTGGGTCAACACAGAAGCAGGGGGATGTGTCGGTTTTAGAGAAATGCCAATGTGAGCTATATACTCCACCAAGTAGAAAGGGGCAATGGTCGCTCGTACAAAGGAACCTGTCGTTTGTGCTTTGCAAAACATGGGGCTGGCCTGTGTCTGGCGTTGTGGGAAGTGGAAACTAGGCGATCTGTTTAAGGAATAGGCGCCCGTGTAAAGATTGATGGTCGGTCTGACGCAGTAGAGAGCCAGTCTAGCGTACGTGTTTCGACGTTGTCGTCAGCACCCTTTCTGAAGTTCTATGTTTCTTTTTATCATATTGTAGAGGGATAATAAAGAGAACCATATCATATAGTTGCTGTGTACATCTCTATTTTTGACAAATGCGTATGTTAAGCAGTAACCAACAGATTCATTGTCTACAATCGTCACAAACTGCCTCTGTGTTCAAAACACTAGCACAAAGATATCCCGAGTTAAACAACATGTGTTTTGAAAATGACTGCACAAGAAGAACATCAAAGTCAGAAGTATATAGCGTCTTCATTCCACGGAATTGACAACCTCTATCTATCGTTCATACAACCTTACACAGCCTTCCATCGGTCTTATAATTTTACACTGCCTCTTTTTACTTGACTATAGGGGTTAACACGTAATCCTCGACACTATCTACTTGTCCAAACACATCGTTCTGTGTTCCTGACGCCGACACTAGCATTATGGGGTAATTTTTTGTTCCACCGTCTTAATGTCCGGGTCGGGCATATAATTAAAAAGTACTGCCTCAGCACCTAATCTCGGCCGACGATCTACATGCATAATACCATCGGCCGAAAAAATGTCGAGACCATACGTCACATTGCCATCTCTGTCTTGTTCCTTTGTTCCAGACACCTCAGCGCTACATTTCCTGCTGGTTGCAAGCTTGCCAAAGGCGTAGTTCATTCCGTGGGACGAGGTGTAGCGGTGAAATCTCGGCCGAAAATTCGCCCGTTCCGCGGAAAAAACCAAAAGGGCTTAGCCCAGCCACGATACAGCTCAATTTTCGGCCGAAAATGAGACGCCGATGCCCGGGGATATTTCCCCACGTTATGCCTGTCAATTTCGGCCGCGTAGTTGCAGATCTGCTACAGTAAACGCTGCACAGAACGGGTCGCACAACCGGAGGAGCTGTGTACATCTTTTCTGTTTCCAAAGGATACGTACATTTCTCGAAAACTTGTGAAAGAGGCAAGGTTACAAAGTTTCGCCCCTAGATTAGATAGCCATGGTCTATTTTCATTATAAAAGGGCGGCTTGTCTGCTTCCAATTGACGGAAATATTTGTTGTTCGCTTTCCAATTCTCATTTCCATCTAACAAATAATCATCATCGTTTGATAACTGTATCTTCCACATTATCAAAAGGAAACTCCACTCATCCCCCACTTTTAAACATCCCAAACTATTTCCAACTCCAAAATGGCTTACCCAGAGAACTTCACCGGTATTGCTGTCGTCGACAACAAGGACTACACCTACCCAAAGAAGGTCGACTACGCACCAAAGACCTTTGGTGATCACGATATCGACATCAAGGTCGAGTGCTGCGGTGTCTGCGGCAGTGACCACCACTTCGCCAAAGGTGCATGGGGCGAAACTCCAAAGCCAACTGTTCTTGGTCACGAGATCATCGGTGAGATCGTCAAGGTTGGTCCAAAGTGTGACAAGGGCCTGAAGGTTGGTGACCGTGTTGGTGTTGGCGCTCAGGCTTTCTCCTGTCTAAAGTGCGAGCGTTGCAAGGACGACAACGAACAGTATTGCAGACAGGCTGTCTGGACTGTTTCCACCCCTTACGCCGATGGCTATGCCAGTAAGGGTGGTTTCGGTAACTACGTTAGACTGCACGAGCACTTTGCTGCCAAGATTCCAGAGAACTTGAAGTCTCAGGAAATTGCTCCACTTCTATGCGGTGGTATCACCGTTTACTCTCCACTGCTAAGAAACGGCTGTGGCCCAGGTAAGAAGGTCGGTATTGTCGGTATTGGTGGTATTGGTCACATGGGTATCATGATTGCCAAGGCTATGGGTGCCGAGGTGTTTGCCATCTCCAGATCCAGTGCTAAGAAGGCCGACGCTCTAAAGCTGGGTGCCGACCACTACATTGCAACCAAGGAAGAACCAGACTGGGCCAAAACCTACGATGACACCCTGGACCTGGTTGTCGTCTGTGCTGGTTCGTTGACCGATATCGACTTCAACGCCCTGCCAACTGTTATGAAGGTTAACGGTAAAATTGTTTCTATCGCTGCGCCAGATGCATCGGAGAAGCTTACCCTGAGCCCAATCGGTCTGATGGGTGTTTCCATCAGTAACTCTGCCATTGGATCTATGAAGGAGGTCGACCAGCTTCTAAAGCTCGCCTCTGAGAAGAACATCAAGCCATGGATCGAGACTGTTCCTATGAGCGAGGAGGGTCTAGGCGAGGTATTCGCTAGAATGGATAAGGGTGATGTGAAGTACAGATTCACCATGACCGATTATGACAAGGTGTTCTAAGAGCTGTTTTTATGATATATTATGTATATTTTATTACTACGAATCAATTAGATAGTGACAATAATATATATTATTTAACTAAATGAGATAGTGACAATAATATATATTATTTAACTAAATGATATATCGTGAGATGCTGATTGGTCTGCCGCCTACAAGGTGGTCTTGCTGTGGGAACTGTTGGTTTCAACAGATACGGTTCCCACCTGGCTGGACTTGGTTTGCATCTCGGTTCGATCACGGAAGACGACGAATCGGAACTCCAGAAGGACACGGTGCTGGTCCACAATCTGGTCAAGGATCTCCCATTGACTACGAAGGATGGGTCGCATGACCGTCCCCGGTAGCGGGATACTAACCCTTACTGGGGGGTCTACCTCGGAGGAGAAGATGTCGGTTATGCGCGAGTTCAAACAGAACCCAAACCATCGGGTGATTGTTGGAACCGTTGTTATAACCGAGGGAATTGACATCCCAGATGTCAACCTGGTTATTCTTGCCCATCAGGTCCCTTCGATTCCGAGTTTTATCCAGACCGTGGGTCGGCTCCGCGGCTCTGGAAAAGTTGTAGTTCTTTATCGCAAGAACTACAAGAAGAGAAATGAAAATGTTCCACAGTTGGATCCAGCTGTGGAACTACACACCCAAATCAGAAAATTTTATTTTGGCGAGGAGGCTTCGGTTGTTGAACGGGTCGCCATCCCAGTTGAGGAGGAGGAACTTGGTTCGGTTTGTGATGATGAAGTCAATCCAGGAGAGGACGACATGGATATTCCAGTTGAAGAGGAAGCACAAGGTCCAGTGGAAGAAGAGGTGCATGGTCCCGTTGATGAGGAGGCGCCTAGTCCGGCTGAAGTGGAGGCCAATCCGGTCGCCAAGTCGGTATCCAAGGAGAAGTCCGATGTCCAAGACGGAAGCACTTTGATAATCGAAGCTCCAACTGTCAATAGTGCTGGTTCTGTCGCGACTACGGAGAGAACCTTGGCTAAACCAGCGAGTCTGGATGTTTCGCCTGCTGGTAGATATACCGGCAACGACGTCCTCAAGCGGTTGCCACTGATGCCTCTTCCACGTCCTGCTGAGAATTTTAAAGCGGCGGCTGATCAGGCAGAAGTCATTTGCCTATCAGACGATGAAGAGGAAGTGATCGAGATCACTGACGGAAGCTGCGAAATCATAGCTTCGAATGGTGGTCTCTCTTCCAGGTCCAGCGGTTGTCCATCTCCCGCTGTGATCGAAATCGTCGACGAGGAGTCCTCAACAACCATTGAGGAGACTCCAACTATCGAAGATATTCCACAGTTTGGAGAGTCCGTCGAGGCCGTCACTCCTGCTGACGAGGACCCAGGCGATATTCTGTTCGGCTGGGGCTCGTCTGAACGTCTTGCTATGGTTTCTCTGAAACGCCGGTCATCCAATACGCTGGCGTCTTCAGAGCCGAAGGTTTCCAAGGTCATGATTCCATCAAAGCTCAGTAAGAAAATAGCAGCCATCATTGGTGCTTCCAACAACGTTTTCGCGTTGCTAGGATTCGATAGTGCCATTTGTTCCAAGCTGCTTTACGATACTGCTGATGATTCTGCTGTTCCGTTTAATTGGAAACCTGTGAAGTACGACTGCCGCCAATGTTTTTCGGTCCATAAGGATACATGCGCGTGTCCACCTAGCGGACGGGTGTCCATCATGAGTTTTGCGCGTGATATCCTGCTCTTTCTTTCGGAGATTCTACCAAAGGAGGAAATGGAACTGATTTGCAAGCGGTCCAGGGAGGAGGGACCGTTTACGGTTCTGGTTGGCTTCAACGACAAACTCCAGAGATACAAGTCCCTGTACATGGAAAAGTACAGGGACAATTTGGAGTGGATCAAGAAGACCACCACGACCAGATGTCTCGATTTTCCACAGAACGCAAGATGGGACTGTACCTACAAGCTTCAATTCAATGGAATGTGGGACTTCCTGTCTTCTGGGAAAAGAGACCTGTTGCTCTTTTTTGGTTGTGGTGATATCAGGAGTCAGGATGTTGATTCGTGGTTGTGTCAGTTTCAGGGAGAACCATTCGAACGGAGCTACAAGCGGAAGCTGAAAGCCTCCTGTAAAGATCTGCCATTTATTATTGATTACAATAATAGTGACGCTTTTGCTATTGACACCTTGATTGAGTCTGATCTTGAAAGGGCAGGGTGGTACAGCGAAGATTTTGCAATGGCCAAGCGCACCACACCTGGACCAGCCGGTGGTAACAGGATTCATCCAAGCACACCAGTCAATGATAGGATGCATTTGGTAATGGGATTTGGAATTTACTTCAATTCGCAATTCATGGCTTATTTAGCTAGGACCACATCGTGGTTTCCTAGTGTTGGCTCGTTCCACCACTGGATGCATGTTCTAAACATGAATATCACTAGCTCCGGGCAATGGATGCCTTCCTATATCCTCATTGGCGCCATTTATTGGAAATGGCTTCAGGATCTCCACTCCAAGAAGTGAACCTCACTTTACCAGTATTTCTTTTCTGTAACGTTACTTTTATTCATTCTTCTATTTGAGATTCTTGGAATCCCAGAAACAAAGGATACAGGTACACTTCGTTGCACCAGAATTACGGAGCATCGATGTATGTGTGGATATTTTTCCTTTCTATTGGAGAAAGACGTATCAGCCACTGTGGGCTGATACATTGGAAATGTCCGTCAGGTTGTGAAACAGTATCAGGCCTTTCGGCCTGAGATACCAGAATGTTCTCTTTCTATAGAGGCTAAAAGAACTTCATGGAACGTGAACAGCATATCGTCCTCGCGTCTCGTCTTTTTATACCCCGTCGGTGAAAATTTTTTTCGCGTGCTTTTTCGAGAAAAGCGACGCGGAAGATTATTCACACAGAAGAGAAATTACTACAATAGGAAACATTATTGTATCAAAAAGACAGAAAGGTAGATGAATCTAACGCTCCTCAGGTAGGTGAAGAAGAGGCCGCTCATGTTACGTATGATTGTATTTGATATATATAGGTATATGATATTCAAATATTAAGGAAAAAAGAATGCGATACCGTTTCAAAATATAAGAAAAGTATCCATGACCTCTGTGGCTGACACACCTTCTCAGACTGGAAGTCAAACCTTTCCACAACTTTATTGAAGAAGCAAATTATCATACAACTCTTAGGCACTGAAACTTCATCAGAGCATGTGGCGCAACACAACATAGGTTCAATGGCCATCATTCAATGGGTAGATATCAGTAAACTATGTGAATTGAATTAATGTGTAAAATAGATATACATATTTACATATAAGATCTATACATACACGATCATCGGTAAAGATAAATGAATTCAAACCGAAGATCGACTTGTAATAACATACCACTGAATTATACACGAAGTGCATTTTTCAGAGAAGAACGTGTAGTGCCAGAACGGCAAAGAATATATTATTGGCGGTCAATGATGGGGCCGCATTTTGATAAGACGATATCGCTGGTTGAGAAGTGACAGCACCGGAATAAGTAGCAACTGTTGGAGATGAATTACCACTTAATGTAGTCATCTCCTTTTGTGTAGCTGTAGAAGCAACTGAGCCTGAGGCAGGAGCATTAGATGTTGCTTGGATGTTGTTACCGGCAACTGACTGCATACCATTCGAATTGGATGAGTATCCGCTACCGTTATCAATGGCGGATTCTCCTGAGGAAGTAGAACTGTTAGAACTCAAACCACTACCTTGGTTAGCAGCAGAGTCATCTAGACCGTCATTACCAGAAGAAGAACCGGAGGTAGAGCCAGCACCGTTGGAGTCAGAGGCATCTAGACCGTTGTTACCAGAAGTAGAACCGGAAGCGGAATTGGAGTGATTAGAGTTAGTACCATCCAGGCCGTTGTTACCAGAGGTGGATCCGGCACCGTTAGAGTTACTACCATCTAAGCCGTTGCTAACAGAGGCGGAACCGGAAGTGGCACCGGAGCCATTAGAAGCGGAACCATCTAGATTGCTGTTACCAGAGTTAGAACCAGAAGACGAACTGGAACCATTAGAAGCGGAGCCATCGAGGCCATTGTTGCCAGAGATGGAACCGGAAGTAGAACCAGAGCCATTAGAGGCGGAGCTATCTAGACCATTGTTGCCAGAGGTAGAACCAGAAGAGGAACCAGAGCCGTTAGTGTTAGAAGCATCTAGACCATTGTTGCCAGAGGTGGAGCCGAAAGTGGCGTCAGAGCCGCCAGAGGAAGAGCCATCTAGACCGTTGTTGCTAGAAGTCGAACCGGAGGTAGAGCCTGACCCATTGGCGCCAGATGCATCTTGGCCGTTGTTACCAGAGGTAGAACCGGAGGTAGAGTCGGAGCCGTTAGAGGTGGAACCGTTATTACCAGATGAAGAACCAGAGGAAGAGTCGGAACCGTTAGAGCCAGATCCATTAGAACCAGAACCAGAACCAGAGCCGCTAGAACCAGAACCAGAGCCGCTTGAACCAGATCCATCTAGACCATTGTTGCCAGAAGTAGAGCCATTACCAACAATCACGGATGATGAGCTCGTAGGAGATGTTGCCGAACCGGAATTAGTTGCACTAGAAACAGCCATGCCATCGTTACCATTTGATGCGTTCAATGTTGTGCTAGTTATTCCACGTACTGAGGTTCCTTGTCCAGATACCATCGATTCCTGACTCACAGATGTTGTGACAGTTGAATTACCAGAAGATGTTAGGCGTTCACTTCTCATTGTGGAACTTTCCACACTAGACAGGGTGCTACTTGTGCTTTGAATACCTGCAGTTACCGAAGCATCGTTCACGTGAGTAGGATCACTCGACTCAGAGAGATCATCGACCGTAGAAATGCCAGAAGAAGTCTGCTTTACAGCAGAACTGGATGCACTGGTAATGGACTCAGCATCATTTGAATTGCCTGAATTGGATCTGCTGACAGTAAACGAATTATCGCCAGAGGTCGATGAACCAGTGGCAGCAGACTGGATAGTGATAGACGAAGCATCTTCGGTTATCGAGGATTCACCGGAGGCAGTATCACCACCCTCTGTCGAAGACATGGAAACTACAAGTGAAGATCCGTTAATACCAGAAGAACCTGATGTAGCTTCATCGTCAGTTACAGTAGCCATCTGTTGAGTAGACGATCTGCTGGCGTAAACACCGTCAATTGAGTAAGAAGCTGTCTCAATATTGGATACCTGGTTAGAAGAAGAAACACCATGAGTGGTAGGATTTGAAGTTGCCGAAACATCAGTTGCGGTAGACAGATCCACTGATGCGGACGAACTTTCAGTCATCGAACCATCGTTAGATGAGACAACGTTTGCCGTAACAGAAACACCGTTATTGTGGAGTGGATCATCAGAATTCGATGAGATGTCGCCACTGGAAGAAATACCGGATGATGCTGTGTTAGATGTAAAAGAAGCGTAACCAGAAGGCCCGGATGTAGCACTACCCGAAGAGGCGTCAACAGACTTCGAGGAAGCATCTCCGAGAGACTTTGTAGCAACGCTGGAAAGCGTGTTGTGGTCAGATGACCAGGAATCATCCGTAGAAGTTGACAGATCACCGGAAACTGAGGTTCTTACAGTAAAAATCCCGTCATGAGTTAATGAGGAACCCTCCGGAGAGGAAGTACTTCCACCACTTAAAATGTCAGTCGTAACTGATACCCCATTGTTGTGACTTGGATTGGCGGAGTTGGAAGAAACTTCGGTAGCATCAAAAACATCAGTGGCGGAGGCACCATCATTAACGGAGCTATCACTGTTTTTAGATGAGACACTAGCTGACATGATCGAGTCGGTAATAGAAACCTCAGAGTTGACAGATGTTGGAACACTTATTGTCATGCCTTCAGTTGCAGAGGCACCATCAATAGAGGAACGGCTGCCAGTAGAGACTGTACCATAGTTAGAGGAGACACCGTCAGTGGCGGAAGTAGCATCAAGGGAGGAAGCTCCTTTTATAGAGGAGGTTCCAAAAAATGATGAAGAAACGATGTAAGATGAGACGCCAGAGTTGGAAATACCATCAGTAGTAGAGGAAGAACCGTTAGTGGCAGACATATCATCAATGTTTGAGGTTCCTGAAGCAGAAGAGTCATCGGAAATTGTCGATAAACCGTCAGTGGCAGATGCACTTGAAATGGAAGATGCACCATCTGCTGAAGAGAAACCAGAAGTGATGGAAGTAGGATCGGTAGACACAGAAGCGGTGATAGAAGATGCACCGGAGTTGGAAGACGCAGTGTCCGTCGAGAAGGAACCGTAGTCAGAAGATGCGACATTGTTAGAAGACCCGCCTGATACAGAAGATACACTGGCAATTGATGAAGAACTTTCAGTGGCGGAGCTAGCAGAAATTGTAGAGACACCATCAGTAGCATACACAGTGTCAATGGAGGAATTCTCAGTTACAAAAGAACTTTCAGCAGAGGAAACACTGTCAGTAGCGACATTACCGGAGATGGGAGAGGACCCCGACATAGTGACACCATCGGTAGAGGCATAAATAGCGTCATTGGAGGAAGAACCGTCGATAGTAGAAGAAACATCAACTGAGGAAGCGTCACCGGAGTTGGCACCAGAAATGGAAGAGATGCCCGAAATAGACGAAACAGCATCGGCAGTAGCTGTGGCATCATTCGAGGAAGCACCAACAGAAGACGTAGCATCCATTGAGGAAGCATCAGTGATGGAAATAGTGCTAGTAGAGATGACACCGGAGATGTAAGAATCGTCTGACATCGAAGAAACACTGTTAGTTGCAGACGCAGTGCCGACGGAGGAAGCACCAGTAGCAGAAGATTTCTCTTCAGCAGATGAAACGTCAGTAGTTGACGAGCTGATAATTGAAGAATTGTCATTGGTAGAGACAGTGTCCATCGAGGAAACGCCTGTCACGGAGACAGCATCAGCTGAGGAAGCGTCAGCTGCAGACGTAGAGTAAATCGAGGAATTGTCAGTGGCGGAGACAGTGTTGGCCGAGGAAGCGTCTGTGGAAACGGAGAGGTCAGTAGAGGATGGGACCGCGGAAGAGTCAGTAGCAGACATAGTGTCAACAGTGGAAGCATCAGTAGGAATACCACTATTAATGGTCGATGAAGTATTGATCGAGGAGTAACCATTGGTGGAAAACACGGTATTAATAGACGAAGCGTCAGTGCTAGAGACATCGTTTGTGGTAAACACAGCATCTGTCGAAAGAGTGTCAGTAGAAGAGACGGCATCATTCGAGGAAGCTCCTGAAGAAGATGCAGTCTCAAAAGATGAAGCACCACTGGATGACGCAATATCAATTGAGGAAGGCTCGACACTGGAAGAAATGTTCGTGGCAGACACTGTCTCGGTAGCAGATACAGCGTCATTTGAAGAAGATTCGCTAGTAGTTGCAGCGTCAGTAGCAGAAACAGCGTCAGTAGCAGAGGTAGCGTCAACTGAGGAAACGTCAATGGAAGAGACAGTCTCGGTAGTGGAGACAGTATCCTCAGAGGAGACAGCGTTGATTGAAGAAGCGTCTGTGGTAGATGCCGCATCAACTGAGGAAGCAGCAGTAGAAGACACAAGTTCAACAGAAGAAGAGACAATGGAAGAGGCGTCAGTGGCGGTGACAGTGTCAACCGTCGAAGTGCCACTAGCGGATACAATATCAATGGAAGATGCTTTGGAAGAAGATATAGCATCAATTGAAGAAGCGTCAGAGGTAGCTGGGAGGTCCGTCGAGGAAGCGTCTGTAGTAGATGAGGCATCAACGGAAGACATGTCACTAGCCGATGAAGGATTAGCTGAAGAAGCGTCAGTGGCAGAAGAAGCGTCACTAGAGGAACCATTTTCGTTGGTGGATGTACCGGCAATCGAGGAAGAACCATTGGTGGTAGATGATGCAACAACTGAAGAAGCGTCAGTAGCAGACACAGCCTCAGAAGCAGAGGTAGCATCGACCGAGGAAAAACCAGTAGCTGACATATCGGCACCAGAAGAAATGTCAACTGCAGATGAGTCAGTGGAGACCACTGTATAAACGGAGGAAGCGTCAGTCGCAGAGGAAGCGTCAGTAGCGGAGATGCCGTCAACCGACGAAGCGTCAGTGGCGGATGCAGAAACAATCGAAGAAGCATTACTAGCTGACATATCAGCAAGAGAAGAAGTGTCAGTTGCGGAAGCGGTATCGACTGAAGATGTTTCAGTAGTAGAGACAGCTTCGGTAGAGGAGGCGTCTGTAACTGACATATCATCAACCGAGGAAGAATCTGTAGAGGAGACTGCGTTAACAGAAGATGAATCAGTGGAGGACGCCGCATAAACCGTGGAAGAGTCTGTTGCAGAGTCTGTATCAGTAGAGGTGGCGTCAGTGGCAGACGCAGCGTCAGAAGCAGCGGCAGTGTTAGAAGCAGAAGCAGCGTCAGAAGCAGAGGAAGCGTCAGTGCTTGAGGCAGCATCCGCGGAGGAAAGCTCAGTGGCAGAGGCAGCGTCAGAAGCAGAGGCTGTATCAATGGTAGAGGAAGCATCCATGGAGGAAAGGTCAGTAGCAGCGGAAGCCTCGGTAGAAGAGACAGTGTTAGAAGCAGATACAGCGTTAGAAGCAGATGCAGCGTCACTGGTTGAGGAAGCATCCACGGAGGAAACGTCAGTGGCAGAGACAGTGCTAGAAGCAGAAGCAGCGTCAGTGGTAGATGCAGCGTCAGAAGCAGAGGCAGTGTCAGTGGCAGAGGCAGCATCAGAAGTCGATGCAGCGTTAGAAGCAGAGGAAGCATCCACGGAGGAAAGCCCAGTAGCAGCGGAAGCCTCAGTAGAAGAGACAATGTCAGTAGCAGAGGCAGCTTCAGTTCTAGAGGTAGCGTCCACAGAGGAAAGGTCAGTGACAGACACTGCCTCGGTCGCTGAGATTGCGTCAGACGCAGAGGCAGTGCCAATAGAGGAAAGGTCAGAGGAAAAGACAGTCTCGGTAGAGGAGACGTCAGTAGTAGAGACAGCCTCGGTAGAGGAGGCGTCAGTACCAGACATAGCCTCGGTAGAGGAGACGTCAGTGGCAGAGACAGCATCGATCGAGGAGGATTCCGTGGCGGAGATATTATCACTAGATGAAGCGTGTGTCGCAGAGACAGCATCAACCGAAGAAGAGTCAGTGGCAAAAACAGTATCAGTAGATGAGGCATCAGTAGCTGAGACAACGTCAATTGAGGAAGACGCAGTGGAAGACATAACATTAACTGAGGAAGAGTCCATGGTGGGGACAACATCAGAAGCAGATGCAGAGGTAGTGTCAGTAGCAGAGACAGCGTCGGTAGAGGAAAGGTCACCGGAAGAGACAGCTTCGGTAGCGGAGACTGAGTCAGTGATAGAGTCAGCGTCAACGGAGGAAAAGTCTGTGGTAGAGACAGCATCGGTGGCTGAGACTGAATCGGTGGCGGAGTCTGAATCGGTGGCAGATATAGTGTCGATAGACGAAGCATCTGTAGCAGACACAGCATCAAGCGATGAAGAGTCAGCGGCAGAGATAACGTCAGTGGATGAAGCATCAGTGGCGGAGACCGCGTCAGTGGCGGAGATAGCATTAGTGACAGACACAGTATCAATAGATGAGGCGTCAGTAGCAGAGATAACGCCAATTGAGGAAGACTCAGTGGCAGACACAGCGTCAACGGAGGAAGAGCCGGAGGCGGAGTTAGCGTTACTAGATACAGAATCTGTAGCAGAAGCATCGTAAATAGACGAGGAATCCGTGACAGAAGCACCATCAATAGAGGAAGCGTCAGTGGATGAAGCGTCAGTGACGGAGGTAGCATCAGTGACGGAGTCAGTATCAGTGGCAGAGGCAGCATCATTTGAAGAAGCGTCTGTGGCAGACACATCACCCTCAGTAGCAGACGCATCAACATCAGAAGAAGCACTGGACATATCGGATGAGAGGTGGGATGATGATGCTATAATGTTAGAAGAAACGACACTTGCCACCTCGCTCAGGGTAGAAGTCTCTAGTGATGAAGAAGTAGAAGATGCTAAGGAAGCACTGGACTGATAGTTGCTGTCAAGGGTGTAAATTGGGATGCTGCTGGATGGATACGAGGATGACGCACTCGATGTCTTAGAGGCCATAGCAGAGATGATTGAGGAAAAGGTAGAAGACTTCAGTGTAGAGCTCCCGGAAGTAGAAGATAGGATACTTGATGTCTTTGATGTCAGGGCAGATGTAACCGAGGAAAGAGTAGAAGACTTCAGTGTAGAACTCTTAGCAGTAGATGATGGGGTTGGGGTGGAGGTGTATGGAATGAAGGAAACTGGAGGCGCGGTACATTCCTTGACAACGCCGGAGACCTCGTCTGGGAAACTGTACACTAAGCTACCCCAGTTCGACATGATGGTTCCGTCTGGTAGTGTAAGGGTAGTGTTTAAACCAGCGATGGACCCAATGTTAGTGTACACTAACTTAACAGGGTAGTATTGACCCACACCCAAGTAGATCTTGGCAGTGATACTGTTTGCGTCGCCGATCGGCGGTTTGATACCGTTGACATCCAGACCACCGTCACCAGAACCAGTACCGGTAGAAGTAGCCTGCTGACAGCAGGAGAACGCAGTGCCGGCACCGACGGAGATCGCTGCGGCATCGTCGACATTGCTCAGCGAGAAAGTGTAGTAACCGTTCATAGGAGCCCGGATGTAGCCCGTGAGCTCGACGGTGAAGTTAGTTGGGTATGTGGTAAAGCCGTAGACTGGCACGTTTCCAATTGGTTTGTCGGCGAAGTTGGCGCATATTATACCGCCGCAGGCTGGCATGACGCCGGTGCCGTACCAGTTGTACTCGGAGTACTTGCTTCCCACGGGACAGTTGTAGTATTCACCGGTGGTCTTTCGCTTACACATACGGTAGCTCAGGTCGATGGTGGTGATACCTGTGGTGGACCCGAGGTATTTGGAGGATCTGTATCCGCCACTGATGTATGCCGAGGAGGACTGGGCTACCAGCGATCCGTAGGCGTAACTGTAGAATCTTGCGGTCAGACCCTGGACAGAGGTACCTTGTGGCAGACAGGCGCCCTTGAGGGTTTCGGCGGAAGTAAGCGCCGAAAGCAGCGCTAGAACAAACAACCACACATGTGTTAGATGCAGGTTGCGTCCCTTCATTGTGTTGCGTAGTTATAGGTTTGCGTTGAATGAGTACAGTAGTATCTCAGTGTTTTCAGAACGAAACCTTGTGTGGGAGGTTAAAACCAGCCTTAATTCAACAAGACGAGAAATCACCACACCACATGTAAAGAACACATGGCCGATGTCCCTGAACAGAAATCTCGTTCTGCTTATATACAAGGAGGCCCAAAGAAAACCGGGAAACCCACCAAAGACCCAATTCCTCTGGTCTCATCGGTACCGAGAAGAGCGAACTGCTGGGGCGCCACCCGCAGCTGACGTCAACAGAAGGAGACATACATGGAAAACAGCCAAAGAGGATTACCGGCGATGGTTGCTAAAAGCAGTACGATGAAGGGAAACGCGCAGGCCCCATCGCAACGATGTTCCCAGTTCTTGAATTAAAATACCGCTCGGTGCCTGTGATATCTGGTCGATACAGTTCTAGACGTCCTGTCGGCTGAGGAGGGGAAGCAGTGGTGACATAATCAACAGAAGCAACGGGATTGCTGCGGACATATCTGTGTGACGAGAGTGGTCTGAGTATCGATCGCACAGCATGGTTCCTTGTGCAGAGCAGTGCTTCTAATAGAGGCAGCAGTTTCCACGTTGGGTAGATCCCCGGCGGCAAAACAGGGGAGCAGAAGCATGGAAACCCCACACCGCACCCCTCTCACCCTCAAGAAGACGAAGTGGTAGATCCCCGCACACGGGTAAACAACGCGAACGCGCGGCGCGCAAAAGTGAGTGGCGCTCGGGAGCCCGCGCCTGTGCGGACTGGTCTGAGGGAAACCGGAGGCGAGGCAGGCCACTTCCCGAGCATGACGGAAGCGATGTGTATTACATAATGTGCCATCAGAGCCCGCCCTGCTGCGGTTTTGCATAGCAAGTTTGGGCGGTGTGTTCAGGCAGAGACAGGTGTTCATGGGAGCTACTTAATAAGGTTGTGCGGAGACAGAGAGTACACAAGGTTGCCGCAGTTGCTCATCGCACCATGGCCGCCCGATAAGCGAGACTGTAGTCTCCACAGCCCATAAATACACCGTATCTTGCCCAATGTGGAGCGGAATCAGGCGATGCTGGGAAACTTACAATTCTTGTGGGCCAGCAGGACTCCCTTGAAGTATCTTTGCAAACCACAATGGCTGTGAGGGGCGGGGACTCCAGTGCACTGCCGCAGGAGCGCACACAAGTTGAGAGGGGAAAGTGAGCCCCTCATCGCCCCTTTACAAGGGAAACGGAAAGAAGGGTGCACTGTCCAGGACAAATATGGCAGACGTCACCGCTCCTGCAGCTGTTTCACAGCAGAACCAGATGCCAAAAATAATCTTACCACTCAGCGGCCGCAGACGGCACCCGCACCAATCGCGGAAGCCCTACCCGTCCAAACACTCAATAAACTTCCATACAGAATTGGTAAGCAACGGCACCCCTAGAACAAGGCGGAGAACATCACTCACAGAAGCCACACCTGCGCCGGGAACAGCAGGCCGTGCGGGGGACGCACAGAGCAACGCCTGTAACGCCGACGTAACCCGCGTATCCGGCACATCCCCCACCGTTTCGGGAAGGAAGGGAGCCCTGCTCCGGTTTTGCTGTACCCGGCAGACGGCACACTCAGAACATGGCCTAGGGGGGTGTTTCCGCCCCTCACGTAGAAGGTGCGTGCTACGGCATGTCCGCAGGGCAGATGGCGCGGTGTACGGATCTCCTGCGAATCTCTGGCTCTGAATCAGCCGCAGGCTGCGGTTGCGCTGGGAAAAAGGAGCGACCCACAGACGCAGCCGTGCGCCCATCGGCGCAGTTCCGACTGTTCGGTGTCGCCTCTACACAGAAAGTTGCGCACGGCTGCTTTGTTCTTTTTTTCGGAGGGTTTTCTCGAGGCGCTGCGGTAGTGTCTAGGTACATGCACACGCCACAGTCGCTATGGCTTGTGTGCAGTTTGTTACTGCTTTTGCGTGCGCTAACAACAGCCCAAACAGGACATATCAGGTGCACATCCTCCCGGTATCCGGCGGTCGCCCGCAGTCACTTCCCGCAGGCCGGCGCGACGGTCCCACTGCTCAGCTCAGTGGGAGCTGGAGGGGATGTGTGCGACCGTCTGGTTCTGCCGAGTAAGTAATATTTACACGGGCTTAGCGGCCATGGGCTCGGGGGTGAATGACGGTCTTGCACTGTTGTCTCAGGGTGTGCGACGCAGTGCCTATCATTTGCCCAAATGCGGTGTAATTCTTTCGTCATGCTGCATGCGACGCTTGACCGATAGCTTGCTCCCACGTCCCGAGAATTTTGGACGCACTCTAGGTGTCCTTGAGATGAGGTAGTATGCCGCGTCTTTTTACAGAGAGGAGTACACTCTGCCTGCATGGAGAAAGCCACTTTTACCCAGCGGTTTAGAACATTGATTTTGTCTCACGCCACCCCCTTCCTCTACTGCTATTACCTAACTGTGGATGAAAGGGGAATATTTTGCTCTGTCAAGAGTAACAAGAAGGAAGTAGTGGGTATCACACGGTGTGTCGAGTGATACAGTGAAGAAACAATACAGCTGAGAAAAGTCGATCGTTATTGGTCACTCTTACCATACTTTCCAAATTCCGGAATGCCTAATGACATTTTCGATAATCGGAATGGCAGGGACTTTCTCCTACCGTTTCCACTGATGAGTGGCATCGGTGATCGCCGAGCACTAGCCAACCGAGTGCGTGAATTTCCTAGTTTACTTCTCTTCATGCTACCCCACAGAACTTTCTGAGAGCACCTGCCAGTATTCCTTTCCTGGAAAGTTCAAAAGGAACACGCTCTATATTCGATGTCATGGAGAGAACTATCGGTTGGTAGTCATTTTTCAGGGTGCTGTTCTGCAGTTTGATTGGACGTGACGATAGGGATCACTTCCTTTTGGCGGTAACAGTTGTCCTTTCCACAGTTGTGTTTGCTCTGCACGATTTATCAAATTCTTGCAGTACCAAGTTTCTAGCATCCAAATCTAAATCCCTTCAGCTCCCACACGCATGGATGTGATCATGAAGGGGGGTATATGTGTCATGTCTCCTCCTACAATGAAGATTTGGGTAATTTACAAATAGAAATATAGAAACAGGAGCTAGCAACTGAGTTCACTTTTGCCTAGCCTATTTTCTAACGTGCCCTTCTTCTTTCTTAGTCACTGATTATCGGCTGCCCATTCACACGAGACACGATTTGAAAGGATTTCTTGATATGTCTGGTGTTAGTCCTCAAGGGTGCAATTAGCTTCTATAATTGAGTTAGGTGCATGATATGATGTCTATTTATTGCGGTTCTAATCGTTATCAAGGGATGCTCCCGTGGTTTTTCAGATTACACCATGATCGTAGGGTGAACTGCTCTCTCCACATTGAGATAGCTTGAAGGGCAATATGTACTTCGGCTACAACTTTTGAGTTGAGTTATAGTGACTCGTTTATCGACAACCGTTGCTTGAAAGGAAGTTGCTATCTCAATGCTGCATGTTATGCTCAACGTTTTCGAGAATCTAACGATATAGTAGTTGATTGAAATACCTGTTCTGGAGTAGGCAGCCCCCAGCTATTGCTAATATTCGTATTATTATACGATGGATGGTCAACTATCTGTCCACCAGTGAAAAGTGTTCTGTAAATAATCTAGTTATAATTTTCCTTTGTTTCACGATTAAATCTTGAAGCTCGGTTAAACTGTATTTCACCTATAATCAATAGCAAGAGCTCCACCGGAAGAACACACCACATTTATAACAATGTGTCTGCTCTATGAAGTTTTAATTCAGAAACTGTAAGTTGAATGTAAATTTTTTTATATCTTGGGAGCAAAAAAGTTTATTGCTAATACTCGGTTAGACGTCAAAGAAAAAAGTTCTACCCGATTGATTCATTTCTAGATACATAGTATTACTTTAACTCATATACAACTGTTGGTCGTTAAGACGGGGTTTATAATCCCTCTGTTATTTTGAGTAGTCGGGCCAGAGTCGAGGTTAAAGATGACAATATCACAATAGTAGTAATATGACATGAAGATAGTATATACAACTAGGTCGATTAACTTATCTAGGAAACATAGCCCAGCAACAACCGATTAATTAGTTTTGTACATGTTCATTTTAATAGTTAAATTCACATAAAAGTAATATTAACTTTATGACTCTTCTATTTTTACCGGCTCTTTTATTCCATGGAAATAGAGCTTCATCCAAGTGGACCATGTAACTGCAAGCGCAAAAAAACGACGCAGTGAGAAACGCAGATGAAAAAAACCTCTACATCAGCCAAGAAGAAACCCCACAAAAAACCCAAGAGGGAATGCAAATAAAACATTCACAGTTTTGTTTCCAAAACTCTATTATGGTGACAATGTGTTGTTTCTGCGAGAATTCAGTCTATATATTGAAGAGCACAGGTCTCCTTCTAAAAAGAAGCAATTGATTCATTACGTCTGTATTTATAAACTCCATAAACCAAACATATGATTTAAATGAAACAAGAATATGATACTTAACAATTCAAGAAACAGTTATATCGTTAAGAAAGTCTTTGCAAATATTTACAAACTCTGCCCCAACCACCCTATTGAATTTGATAGTTCACTACTTCTACGGTCAGATGGTAAATTACAACAAGATCTCTAGGAAAATCTCTAGTCTAGGATAGTGGTACTCTTTACTCTTCCTGACTTAACTGTATGCCTACAATATGGTATCAACTATTTTAATTCGGTGAATTTCTCATTTTGAGCTTTATGAATTTCTACGTTCCTTGGAATACACCAACAGTGTTAGGATAAATAACGTTTCTAATATCTCACAAAATGGAAGCGACATCGCCACAACAAACTTTTCTATGACACCATCAGTAATACTCATTCCTTAGAAAGTCAGCCGGCTAGACTACACACACCTGTGAGATTCAGGTGAGGCAGTGTCAATAACAAATGACACCCGTGTTTAGTGCTGTCAACATGTGACAACCATTCTTATTCTCTGCAATTTACTCTCATGTGTATATCCTGTAGGATTGAAGCTCTGAACCGTAACGACCAGGTGTACTTTTATCGAGTTTCGCATATCAGATGCTGATATCAAATATCAACCTTAATAGTATCGCATATTCTTGTATGCGATTAACGTATCGATATGGTGTCAATATTCTTTGCATTTAATTGTTGTAGAAGATGAATATGTCCATTGGAACTGAGTTAATTGCCTGTAAGAATGAAGTTGGCATATTACGGCAATTGTTTTACGGACTGGATTGAGTAAAATTGGGCAAACACAGCTATACCAGATCATATCCACTTGATATGTGGCATTTCATGCTCCAGTTTTGATTAGGACATCATATGGATCATTAAGTTCCATTTCTTATTCGACCTCTTGTGAGAAGTCACTATCATTTCACTTTGGTGCTTCGAGGGAATGATCTAACATTTCCTATTTCTTTTTAGCTTGGTTTCATCGGCCATGAGCTCTGAGAATGACATCTCTCATCTGCCTACTGTAGATTCTGATGCTTCCGGTACAATGTCCTCCTGGTCGACTTCGTCGTTCAGTTCTGCGTCCTAAGTGCTGAGTGTCAATTTAGCTGTAGCTTCCCCTAACATTCTCATGGGATTACTACCGCCGAAATCAAGTCTTCTTCCAATGTAACTTCATCAATAGAATCAGCGATGTGTATATTTAGTTCGTTTGCGGGTGGAATGCGTCGTGTGGGTGTGTGGGTGTGTGGGTGTGTGGGTGTGTGGGTGTGTGTGTGTGTGTGTGTGTGTGTGGTGT